>OY728121.1:1492973191-1494207011 GCA_963277665.1 Viscum album
TGTTCTTCGTCCAGAGGCTCCTCTAAGGACACCCTTTACCAATGACTCCCCCTAAAACTAAGAGGTGAAATGCCAAATTAAATTAAAATAGGTTTTTCTAATTAATTTATGTTGGCACAATAATTAAATAGATCAATTAATTAATTGGAGAGTTTTCATAATTAATTGGGGGATTCTAAGGGTCTTCCCCACTTTAATGAGGGGATTGGGTGGTCCCCACCATTGAATTAAAACTGGAAGGATTAAATCTCATGTTTCCCCACCTCTATAAATTAAAAGGAGGTTACAAGAAAAATAAAAATTATAAATATTTTTATTTTTCTATTCTTCCATGAAAAGGTGAAAAAGTAACATCCACCCTCAACCCACTGTGGTCGAGGTGAAGGTATCTTTAAGAGAATATCGGCACTAAGAGTTAAATGGTGTCCTCATATTTCAATTTCGAGCACCAGTTCAAAAGTAACAAAAAAACATCTCCCACGTTTAGTGAACGTACCCGAAAAAAAGTTCAAAAATTTATTCTGTGCACATTTTGCCTCATAATCACACGCCGTCAATTTTATCTGACTCTTAAAATTCTCATATAAGAAAAAAAATTACATGGGATTTTCTGGGAATTTACATTCTCACCCCCTCAGTGCTTTGCATCTGTGAAAGCCAAATCAAAAACTTAGAAAATAAGTGGGGTTACAGAGCACGAATATGAGCCTCCCGCTCCAATTTGATCTTCTAGAGGTTCGCTTGCTGCCAATGTACATTCACTAAAGGAATCAAACAGCCTTGAAGAACCCACTCTTTTCAATCCTTGATCTCTATTGGAACATTTGTAAATGTCACCCCATCGTCGATGTTCAGATCACCATGGTCGATGACGTGTGAATGGTCATGCACGTATCTCCTCAGTTGGGATACATGGAAAACATCATGCACCCAGTGTAACTAAGGTAGAAGAGCTCAGTTGTAAGCCACCTCGCCAACTCTACTGAGGACCTGAAGGCTCCGATTAACCTCAGAGATAACTTGTCACCCCAACCAAATCTCAACAAACCTCATCAGGGTGAGGCCCATAGAAAGACATGGTCACCATCCTCAAACTCTAGATGTCTCTATCTCCTATCGGAATAAGACTTTTTTCCTTCTCTATGTATTTTTCATCCACTCTTAGATGATATGAACCTTCTCCATGGAATCCCGTACTATATCTGATCCCATGAGTGATGACTCCACTTGGCCAGTCCAGCACAGAGGCGATCTGCAAGGTCAGCAACAGAAAACCTCGAAAGGTGCCATCCCAATGGTGGAGTGACAGATGTTGTTGTATGAAAACTACACCAAGGGAAATTTATCCTCCCAGTTATGACCGAAGTTGAGGACACAAGAAAACATCATGACCATGAGGGTCTGAATGGTCTGCTCAGTCTGGCCATCCATTTGTGGATGGATGGTGGTGATCTAATGAAGTGGTGTCCCGAAAGCCTCCTGAAACCCCTTCTATAGCCCGGAAGTGAAACGTGCATCACGATTGGAGGCAATCGTTGAGGGTACTCCATGTAGCCGCATAATCTCCAACACATAGAGGATTCACAATATCTCTATTGAACCCTACTCTCTGATCGGTAGGAAGTGGGCCGACTTGGTGAGTCGGTCGATGATCACCTAGATAGAATCATGATCCCTAGATGTATGTGGAAGTCTTTCCATGAAGTCCTTGGATATCCAATCCCAATTCCACTCAGGGACCTCTAAAGGATGAAATAAGCCTGCTGGTACCTGAAGCTCCACCTTCACTTGCTGACAAGTGAGGCACTGATAGACAAACTCTGCTAAAGCTTTCTTTATTCCTGGCCACCAGTGCTATCGTCGGAGATCATGGTACATCTTCACCACTCTTGGATGTACCTCTTGAGGGGGTGTGTGTAACTCCGTCAACATTTCCTCCTGAAGAGACACTGGTGCCATGCTACGTCCTCTGAAAAGGATGCCATGCTCCCCACCTTTAGAAAATCAATCATGTGCATGTCTTATGGATATATGAGCATTTCATGCCTCATAGTAAATGTCCCCAAGATGCGCCTCCCTAAATCACTGAAGAAGTGGGGGAGTGACTGTAAGAGACCGATGAAAAGCTACTCCATCTCAATCCAGAAAGGATATATGCAATGCGGCCATCTGCTCCATCGCCTCACCAAGAACTTGTATAACAGATCTCTTACTGAGTGAATTTGTTACAACATTCCCATTTGTAGGAGTATATACTATCTCAAAGTCATAGTCCTAGAGGAACTCAAGCTAACACCATTGTCTCATGTTCAGGTCCTTCTGAGAGAAGATATAACTAAGACACTTATGATCAATATAGACCCTAAAATATTAACCCATCAAGAAATGTCACCACATATTCAAGGAGCAGACCACTGCTACTAACTCCAGGTCAAGGGTAGAATAGTTCTGCTCATGTTGTCTCAGCTTTCGAGAACCATACACAATCACTAATCACTCCTACATCAGGACACAACTGAGTCTGTCCCTGATGCATCGTAGTAGACTACATACCCAACACCCTCTTTTAGAAGCCACAAGATGGGGGCACTAGTCAGCCTCAGCCTCTGCTCTTGTAAACTCTGCTGGCATTTCTCGGACCACAAAAGGGTTACCCCTTCTTTTTAAACACTAATAAAGGTGTTGAAACTCTAGAGAAATCAAGAACAAAGCTTTGGTAATATCCAAAAAATCCTAGTAAACTCCATACATCCATCACACTTTTGGTTAGCTCCCTAGAAAGTACTTCCTCAATCATCGCAGGATCCACTGCAACTCCAGCCTCTGAGATGACATGTCCCAGAAAGTGAACATCTTGAATCCAGAACTGGAACCTTGAGTGCTTACCATAATGTTGGTGCTCTCGGAGTGTGTCCATAACTTTCTGCAAAAGATAGGCATGATCCTCCCCAGTGGTCAAGTAGATAATAATGTCGTCAATGAAGACTACTAAAAAGTGATCAAGGTATGGCTGAAAGATCATGTTCATGAGTCCCATGGACACCACTGGAGTGTTGGTCACACCAAATGACATGACCAAAAACACATAATGGCCATACCGACATCTGAAATCTATCTTCTGCACATCCTCTTCCATAATCTGAGCTGGTGATAGCCTGAACTGAGGTCTATATTCGAGAACCACTGTGAACCCATCACCTGATCAAAGAGGTTGTCAATACTTAGGTGTGGGTACTTTTTCTACACATTCACCTAGTTCAGGCATCGATAGTAAACACAAAGTCTCAAGAATCCATCCACCTTCATGGAGAACAAAATCGGGGCTGCCCAAGGAGAAACACTAGGTCGGATGCACCCCTTCCCCTATAAGTCCTCCAGCTGTACCCACAACTCACGACGCTTTGCGAGAGCCATCCGATACACTGGTGTATATATTTTTGTCATCCTGGGGAACAAGTCAATGTAAAAGTCCACCTCTATGTGAGGATATGGACCCATGAAATCATTAGGAAAGACATCCATGTACTGGTCCACCACTATAGGAGAGCTCGAACTCTCCACATCAACCGCTCAAAGGGTGAGGCTATCCAACTGATGAGTGATTGGTTACACCCTCCTCTAGGTAAGACAATAATGCACTGCAAAGGTTCCCTTATTGCTGGTGAAGGTAATCCTAGTCCCATCCATGATGACACACCACACTTTTCACATAATACAGTCAATCTGAGCATGGACTGTAGATAACCAGTCCATACCGAAGATGACATCTTAAGGCCTCGACGCCGCTACTAAGAGATCCCAGCTGAAGCTCTCGCCTCCTAGAGTAAGCTCATACTGCCGAAACCAGTGCGTAATCATAGAATCTGATCCCATAAGAGTCTCAAGTCGTAAGTATTGAGCCAATGGATCTAACAAAATCTCTGAGCTCCCAAAAAGGGCGGTGACAATAAAAGAATGGCTGGAACCTGTGTCTATAACTAAGGCAGCTAAGGTGGAGTATACATAGATCTTACCTCATATCATCTACATAGTGCCATGATCGTAGGACTCAGCTTCCTGGAGCTGAGCATTCCCCTTTCCACCTGCGCCATGTGGTCAGGGTCGACCACCTGGTGGTGGTGGCGGTAACATCTCGAATCGTCACCCACCACCAGCTACATGACCAACTTCTCTACCACATCTCCCTTCTCCTGGTAGACCTCCTCGGTCAAACCTCTATCTCTATCAGGGAAGTCATTCAACCATCTATTGATCCTCTGTATGGTGGGTTGGATAGTCATGAGCCATGCGAACCTACCCTCCACATGTGTAACACTTCATGCTCCTTGCATGACTGACTCAATCTCCAGTTCCTTGCACAACCGACCCTAAATCCTGTGGTCATCCTCTTGTAGGTCTGGTCCTCTTGGACCTCTTTGAAATTTTTCTGCTACCAGATTCCAATGAATCTGCTACATGACACCCAGTGGTGGCTCTTGCTGCAGGCGACTACTCTCCAAGAAAACTCTTCACTAAGAGGGATCCCTCAAAAAACCCCGCCTACGTCAGGTTGTTGAGAGAAATCATTGAATCCTTGATCTCCAGCCTGATTCCCTACTCGAAGGTCCGGGCCTTGAAGAATGGGTGCCTCACCATATCAGTGGAGTAATGTGATAGGTCAGTGAACCTCACTGAGTACTGAGCCATACTCATGCTGCCCTGCTGCAGATGAAGAAGCTCCTGAATGGGCACTGCCGGAAGGGTCGTGAACTAGGAGCATCAAGCTCCACCATCTCCCTACTACTACCTCTAGAAAAATGGCGAAAAGGATCACCATGAGATCAGATGGTGTCCCTACCAGTCAGAAGACTCTCACCACAACATCCATCCAATCCTCAGTTTCCTGTGGGTCCATCTATCCCCTAAACCTGGGTGGCCTTTTCTGCTGAAACATGTGCAATACGTTCAAGTGGCATGCACCCTCTACTTTTGGGGTTGGTGAAATTGGTGGACCAACAGGTAATGGTACCACTGGTGCCTCTGTTGGTGCCGCTACTGAATGAGGGCCCGACACTGAGGCCTCATCGCTCGGTGGGATATCATCACGTACTATACCCTGAAACCTAGCTGGCTATCTTCATGGAGGAATCCTAAAAAAACAGGGGTGTCATGGTTAATATGTTATACTTGGTGAGCTAACTCAAAAAGATCACAAAGGAAACATTTAGAAACTCCCACGCAATCAATGTTTTCATTCACTGAGTCAAAAATCAAATGTCACGGTCCTGGTGTATGGATATTTCGGCCACCGCACCCACACTAGATTCCATAAACTGATAACTAAACTCACTACACATAACAATATTTCCATTAAAATGATCCGATTCCGATGTTATATTATATAACCAACTCCACTGATACCAATTTTTCATGACCCGTACCCTGGGACCCGTACCTTGACTTCCCCAAGCCCACCTTTCATAGGCCAGGGGTTGGAAACTAGCCCTGAAGGCGTATTCCCTAAAAATGGGAAGGCATTGCCTTTATAACCTCTAAACTCACACAACCAAGAAAATAAAAAGATATGAACACTAATAAACTGAATAGTAAAATGAGTGTGTACTGTATGTAAAAGGGGCCAGAATACAAGCCCAACTAGAAAGTACATGAAAACATGAATATACATGTAAGATGAAGAGATCTAGTGAACACCCACCAAGGATACTACTTGAAGGGTAGGTAAAACTCTCAAACGATCATCTCTATAGTACGTCTTGTCAAAGGTCCACCTCTGAGCTACCTCCAGTCCTAGTACCCTCATCTTCAGTCTGCGTTGTTCGTCGTCTGCACCAAACACAATAGGGTGCAGGCATAGCCCGTCCATGGGTCAGTATAACAATACTCAGTAGGGACCTTGAGACCCTCAAGGTCTCACAATATCCACAATGGATAAACCACAAATATGGTAAACCAGTGACAACCCTACTTAGTTATATGACCATACATATACCTAAGTTATCAAATATTTCTCATCTCATTCGTGAGGAAATATAGGGCCCAACTCCTTATCCAAAGTACCACTATTCAACGAAGGAGAGATTACCATGAAGGTAACACCACAATGGTAATGCCACATAGAATGATACCAAAAAGGAATCAACATGAAGGTAAGTACCACATAGGTACGCCACACATAAGAATACCATAAAGGTATCACCATGAAGGTATGTACCACACAGTTACGCCACACAGAAGAATACCTCCAAGGTATCACCACGAAGGTAAGTACCACAAAGGTACTCCATACATATGATTACCAAAATGGTAAAGACTCATCTCACACTAGGTATAACATAGGTACAGTAGTAAAGATTATTAGATATAACTACTGAATCATCTTACACTGTTATGTGGTAGACCCACGTAGGAACCTAAATCATCAGACCCACATTTGATCCGAAATCATCATACCCACTTAGGGTCCTAGTACATCATCACACCCACCTAGGATCCTAGTAAAAAAACCCACGTAGGATCCTAGAGTAGACCCACATCAATTCCTAGAGTATATCCAAGCGAGTCTCCTGAACACAGACCCATAAAGGAACCCAAAGCATAGATGCACATAGGACCCCTTTCTCGTGTTACAACCAACTATAGGGTTCTCGCAATAAGCTCGTTTGATTCTGAGAAGGTACACTAATCAAGCCACATGTCAGTACTTTGACTTCCATGATGTCTCAAGATGAATTATTCCAAAGGACTGCCATGAAAAATGGGGCTCAATGTAAGAGATAGTGCCTCAATCAGATGCCAGATTTTTAAGTTATTAGCCTTTTAGTCCTGAGGGCCCGGTAGGATTCGTGTTCGATCTAACCCAACCATACCCATAAATTTCTCTAAAAAACAATTGAGGTATACCAATTGGACTATCTTGATCCAAGGTTTCTGATGCCATAGATGGTTCATCAAACAGATGCCCATAACTCGAGATATGACCGAAAGAGTGGAAAGGGTCGATGTTGGTCTGGGTCCGGTCCGACATGGTCAGACCGACCTGGCCTGACCCAGCCCGACTCGGGTTTGGATCTGGGTCGGACCTGCCTTTCGAGATCTGACCTAGCCTGCTAGGTCCGGCCCAGCCCACTGGGTCTGACCCAGCCCGCAGGCGTGGCCTGGCCCATGGTGCGACCACCCTTGGTGTGGTCTGCTAGGGGGGACCACTTGACTCCCGAGATGGCCGGATGGACAGAATTCCCCAGGCAGTGTGGTCGTGCATCACGCTATCACCAGTATCCGGCATCGAGCCGGCCGAGTCTCACCTCGCCACCACAGCACAAGGCCGCAGCTCTTCTCTACTGGGCGGCGTGGTCGCACGCCTCCGCCCCTTCGCACGGTTGGCCGCTACCCTTGCTCCGCCGAGGCCGATGGGCCGCGACTGTTCTCCAACGGCGCGGTCGTGCTGCCTCCTTTGTTATAGCTAGCCAGAGTGCTGGCCACCAATCTTGAGTCCCATCAGTTCCAATCTCCAGCACTGGTCACCGTCCTCCATTATCATGAAGAATGCATCATACGCCCCAACTATTTGTGGAGGGGTCAGGCCGTGTCCATTTGGCCCGCACCCTCTGTGTTAGAATGGTAGAAAGTGGCAATATTGTTCTTGAATAAAGGGGGTCAAGAAGAATGGGGTAATGGGGTATAAATCAATAATAAACAAAACATTGAAGGTCCCGTTAGAGATAGTCCGCAGTTGAAGATGGATTGGCCTTTTTCGATCTCACAGCAAGCCTCCTCCAATGACACTGCTTGTTTGACGATCCTCTGTTCTTCGGTTCATCCTTGGTGAGAATTGTTCTTCCTCAAGAGGCTCCTCCAAGATCAACCTTTTCCAAAAATTCCCCCCAAAACCCAAGAGGTGAAATGCCAACATATATTAAAATAGGTTTTTACAATTAATTTACATTGGCACAATAATTAAATAGATCAATTAATTAATTGGAGAGTTGGCACAATTAATTGGGGAATTCTAAGGGTCTTCCCCCACTTTACATAAGGGTTCTGGTGGTCCCCACCATTTAATTAAAATTGTGATGATTAAATATCTTGTGGTCCCCACCTACATAAATCAAAAGGAGGTTACAAGAAAAATAAAGATGTTAAATATTTGTAATTTTCTATTCTTCCACCAAAAGGTGAAAGACTAAATTCCACCCTCGACCTACTGTGGTTGAGGTGAAGGTCTCCTTAAGTGAATACCAATGATGCGAGTTCAATAGTGTTATCAGATTTAAACTCTGAGAAATGGTTCAAATGTTACGGAAACCCACTTGCACGTTTACAAAGTGTACCCCCAAAAAAGTTCAGAAAAATAATTTCGGGCACACCAGGCCTCAGAATCACACACCGTTAATTGTCGCAGACTCGTAAAATTCCCATATAATTAGAAAAATTACATGGAATTTTCAGGGTCATTACAGGAATCATTTGTTTGATCTCTGAAAATTCATTGAAGATACATATTCTGAAAGAAAATTCGATCAAAAAGGGGTTTAGTACATTGAATAAGCCATGAATAAGTTGGATAATCTGTTACCCTTTATTCCAAAATTTTAGGCCATATTGGAAATTATTTTTAATGAACATAATTATATAACATATTCTATTATGGTCTTGATGGTATGTTCCCTATCTCTCAAAGCAGAGATCATTATTTTCAAGGAACGTGTTCCTGAGAACAATAAGGCTTTCCATAAGGTTGTGAAATGGTCTTATAATGTTGATGATAGTCTCAAGAAATATTTGGCCAAGAAATATGATTTGCTGCATCAGGTAAATGTTCTCAGTAAAATGTATCAATATTTTTCTATTTATTTAAATTAAAAGCTTGAAAACCTTCAAACACACAGTACCTCTCAAGGATTTGTCTCATAAGAGGTTGGGACTTTAAGAGAAAAGTTTCATGATGAGAGTAATAAGATAGTTTCCATCACAAATAGATTTTTTAGTCTTGAAAAAGCATACAACCTCAGATTGGATGACTTCAATAACCAAAAAGGAAGACATAAAGTTCTAGAATCTATTAATTGACTTCATGAAGATTAGATCCAAAAGCAAGAAATGATTATTGAGGGACAATATGAGAAGCTAAAGGCTCAGAACGATGCTCTTGGAATGATCAAAGAAGATATAAAAAATGTCACGAAGATGAAACATTCACTTTTTAATATTTTTGAAAAACAAAAGGGAAAAGAATTATGTTTGAACTCTTGTTTTAATAAAACTTTCTTTCTCGTATCAATTATTGTCTCATACTCTGTTTCTATAAACTTTTTTAGGAAATAAATAGTTTCCCTTCTTTTTGAAAATCACAAAGGGAGAGAACGACTTTGAAAATAATTTGGTTCATATGAATGTCTAATTAAGGTGATTAATTAACCAGTAAAAGTGAGGAGAATACAACCCCTTGTGATTTGTTTAAACTAGGGGTGGAATTAATCGTATTCACTAGAGTTATTAAACATAGAGAGAGAAAAGTCTTTATTGTTTTTTATTTATTGGTTATTTGTTTTCATGTTCGTTCCAAAAAGGGGGTGATTTTTTATTCAAAACATGTTTCAACTTTCCCATCAATAATTTGTTTTGGAAATCACAAATAACACATATCTAAATCACAAAATTGTTAATCTTATATTTTGTTATAACAATGACAATCACTCTTTTCTTTTTTTCATGATTGACGTATCCTAATCAAAGTTTTGTTTGTCAATTCATATACTTTGTATCATATTCTATTATAAACATAACTAGATTATCAATTAAATGGAAAGAAGAATTCATAATAAGAGTTTTTATTGCTTTGAAAATAGGAATCATAACCAGATTATACACTACATCATAATCTATAATCATAACCTGATTGAGTATTGTATTACAATCAGGAATCATAACCTGATGGTATATTATACAATAATTAGGGATTATAACTTCAGGGTGTATTGTATTATAATAATAAAATTCTAAACATGTCATGTACCGCATCTTAAATTTGCATCGTAACCTGGTTAAATATTTCATCGTGACCATGTATCGTGATCAAGATAAGTACAATATCACAGTCTCATGTTTCATGTATCGTACGGAGATTAATTTCTGAATTGTAATCTTATATCATAATAAAAAAATTGGAAAGATGGTATGCACCATCACCAGGTTTTACATCATACTTTTATTATGTTTTTTATCCAAGTATCAGACTGAATATAAGTATTATAACCATGTTAAAAAATTTAATCAGGTTTTAATTTTCAATTGACACGTATTGTTATCATGATGATCCTAGATAACATGTTATGTATTTCACTAATGAAATGCATTAAATTATTTTCATAAATTCAATACTGCTTGAATATATCTCACAGTATTTGTTTTATTTTTTGTACTTACTTATTTCAATCAAAAACGATGTCACTGAGTTGGCTATTAACAAAACAAAACAATGTCATGTATTCTATTTTGTTTGGATGGTATTTTTTCTAGGTGTCCAATCTCCTCTGTGTTTTTCAGATAATTATTACCGTTGGAGAAAATATGACCCTTAGAACCTAAAGCCTATAAATAGATGGTCATTCAAACTAGAATACATAACTGTTGTTTTCTATCAAGTTCTAGAGAGAGATATAGTATCTTCTCTCTTGCTTTGTGTGATAGCCTTGACGACACATGGAGTGAACAACTTTTTCCATGTTCTTGTAATTATACAAGTGCTTTGTTTCTTCTTTGTTAAAAAGAATATTGTAATAACGATAGAGGGAATCTGGGTATAGGAAGATGTAATGCCGATCATAGTATCGAGGGCCTTCAATTACATGAAAACCCGAGGTGTCGATTACCTTCATATTCATGGACTTCTGGGTATTGGAAGACAACCATACCGATCATTGAATCAATGACATACCAAGTTAGGGGTAAGACAAACCTTCTATCATAGTTGAAAGGAGACCCTTCTCTTTGGGATAAAAAGAATTGTAATACTCTTACCATTCTACAACTATTTGTATTAGAGCGAGAATTGTATTGTTTACCATTTCTTTTCATATTCTATTCAATTGTAATAGTTTCAACTACAATTCATATTATAATAATTGGTTCTATATGATATATGGTAGAATAATAATTTTTTTTACTCTGATCATTGTATTCACTTCAAATAAATTTCTATTAAAATACGTATAATATTATTTCTTTGTATTTCCATCATATACAGGACCTTTATGGTTATTTTATTTATCCTATATTGGATTAGATTAATACCTCTTGAACTATTTTCTTTCTTATGAGTTTAAATACAATGTTTTTTAACATACAATTCACCCCTCTTGTATTTTTCCATCTAATATACATCTACATCTACATTACGATCCAACACTCTTATAGTCCATGATAAATAATTCACAAATTTTGATGTCGGTTTTTAAATGAGGTGAAAAATATGAAAAAACTATAACATAAAATAATATATGAAGTTAAAAATGATATTTCTAATATTTCTATTATACCTAAAATAATAAAATTTATTAACTATTTATAAAAAAAGGGAAAGGTTATTTAATTCATAATGTATATGTAGTTTAATTCATTATAATGTTTTTATATTTAATTGATTCATATTTCTGAAAAAAATTTAAATTAGCCTCTGTAATATTAATTAGTAAAAATAAATACCATATATTTATATTTTATTACATATAATTTGGATATAATGTTTCAATTTGGAATTATAATTAAATTTATAATGTGTATAAATTACATTGTATAGGGAAATATAACTGTGTATAAACTGAATTATGAATTTATTCGAGTTATTAATTTCAATGATCAAATTAAAAGGCCTTATTTGTTAAAATAGTTGAACCTTGTCAAAAGTATTTTTTATAATAGACATGTCTATGTATCAAATAAAATTTAATATGTGATAATTTGATTTTATAATTTTTCTTAAAATTCGATTCTAAATGTAAAATAATTTTGACATTATTTAATATAATATAGTTTATTTAAATTTAATATAAATATAAAATATGATGTAATTCATTTTTTAAAAAACTATTATGTGTATATATATTGTTTATTTTATATTTGTCTACTATATGAATTTCTATTTCAATATTTTTAATGTATATCATATTATTTTTATATTAGATTTTCTATAGGCCCCTTAGAGATGGAGTAAACATAGAGGCCTAATTTATAATGAGATTAAAGTCTCTTATAACCTGTAGTCCCTCGAAAGAGGTTACAAAGTCCCATATTGAAAAATAAATCTACTTTAATTGAACTTTTCCTACTATAGTGCCAACCTTCTATAGTACTTTCCATATGACCAACTCTACTATAGTACTTTTTATTGTAATTGTGACACTATATTACCTAATGCAAAAAAATACTGTTATAGTTCCATTATTACGGAAAAAGTAATTCTAAAATTCCAGAAAAAATAACAATAAATGGGCGTTATTAGTGATTGAACGCATGAAATAAAGAATACTAGACTGGGGGTAGTAACACTATAGAACCACAAAACTAGTATAAATAGTGCTTATATTTATTTAATTTCTCAATATCCATAATGCATGGTTAAATTATAAGGTGTTTATAATTTGATTATTAAAAAATTGTAAAAAATTGTTTATATCATGTCTAAATGAGAAATTTTTTATGTTTAATTCACTATTTTTCATGATTATATATTAAAACATATATATCAATTTTTGAACTGTTTTATTAAATTATATTACATTCATTTAAAGAGTTTCCTACTATGAATAGAAATTGATGGAGAATGGGTATTTCCTAGTAATAGATTGTACTTATTTAAGTGATTCAGTAAGTAAGTTTATCAACGTTTATTTATATTAATTATTATAATTTTTATGGAATTAGAATCACTCTTAAGTAATGAACCATGGGTAGACATAATTTTGTTCATATAACTAACTAGTTTGGGAGCTTATACCATTTTTTGAAAAGAATTTGTTGTATACCGATCACCCAACTCTTACAATTGTTGATATTTTTGATTTTATATGATTCTAAACCCTTACATGAAAAGTATTCTGGGACAGTGTGTTCAAAAAACCTACTATTCATTTTATATTTAAACATTATTTATTACTTAAAATTATAGTTAATACATCCATTATCATCAAGAGTTCTAGTGTCTTTGGGAAATTAATTACACTATTTAACCACTTAAAACATGAAAAATAACATCTTTATTGAAATCTTGTTTAACATGATCAAAATATTCCTTCGTACTTAACAATTCATGGGATGACTAGAGGTCATACATATAAAACGGGTGATCTATAAAGCCCAGTGAGGGAATAATAAAGCCATAACATGAAGAGGACAATAAATTTTAGACATTAAGCATATCAATGGAGCATAAAAGTAACATTAATAATAAGGCATGATATAACATGATAATCATAAAATTGGAAATGTGTCAACAACATAAAACAATGCATATTAAAAATATGTCAAGGAAAAACCTGCCCATGCATCATGGTGGAACTTAAAAAATTAAGGAATCAGGTACACCCCTTGTCCCTACATGATGTATCCTAATAATAACCATTTCCTAATGCATTAGAGCACTATATAATTACAGTTGCACCTATCACATTCATTTTATTCTCATTCTTAAGTGTTCTATATAGATAAATCCACATTAATTCATCATTATAATGTATTCCATGATCTTGGAGTGTGGAATAAATACATTTAAGTCCCCAATTAAATAATTATTTGTGTATAAACTTAAATACCCAAGATAGAAAATAATAATTGTATTCAATATATAATTATTTTGTAATGAAAAATTGCAATGCAATTTTGGAAGCATAATGACTTGACAGAAAAATTGATAAAATGATTTGATGAGAGGAAAATGTGTCTCTCATTATTTAGATATGAAATGGAATGTAATATGTATATTTAAAGACATGTCCCAACACATGTAATTAGAAAATGAAGGCATAACATAATAAATATACTTGAAGAAAAAGGAAAAAGGAAATAACACTTACTTGATTATGTGAGTATGAAGTCTTGAGAGGGGCTTCTTGAAATCTTGGTGGAACCTTTGGAGGACTATAGGTAGTTTATGGAAGAGATTGGACGTTCTATAATTAGTTTTATTGAATATAAATGGGGAATTGGGTGTGTTTATATAGTAAAGGAGGGAGATTTCTCTATTATTTAGGTTCTGGACTCTAAATAATAATTTATCCAAAACCACCAACCATTCAATGGTTGTTTCCCATTATTTCTTCCAAACAGAAGGGTTTTAAATTATTTTATGAGGTTATAAGATGATTTTATTAAAATATTACAATTAGTGATGTGGAGGCGAGTCACACTCTTAAAGAAATTATTTTAAAATCATAAAATAAATTATTACCCTTGAAAGATTCATAATTGATCTAAAAATTAAAAAAATTAAAATTAAAATCACATTATTTTAAATTTAAAACATATATTTGGTTGTTGATACTATTAATATTACATATTATATCACTTTTGGGTCATTGTGATGTCATAAAACAGAAGGTATATTTATACCGTATTCAATTATTAACCAGAAATTAAAATATCTTAGAAAATTATGAAAAACTCACCATTGGATAATTTCAACATCTTGATTCCATAAATAAAATTAATTTTTTCAAAATAATACTATTAATATGTTAATTTTCACTTTTGAAATAAAAATTGACATTTATTGAAAATGATGTGTTTTTTATTATAACATTATTTTGAACCCTTGTAGAATTTACATTTGACATCATAAAAAATATATGATCACTTATATTTGATAAAAAATACTTTATAATAAAATAATATTAAAATTTTTTATATTTCAAAATCCCTTTAATTCATAAATTCAATTAAAAATTTGAATATTAACCAAAAATACAATTTTTTATTTTAAAATCATTAACAATGTAAAAATAATATGATTAAAATATAATAATTATTTTATACAAAATAGTGTACATATTTATATTTCTAGTGTCTTGATACATATCCCTTAAATTCTTCTACATATGCCCTAAGAATGATGTGCAGAATGGTGGGGCTTTTATGGGTCATTCATCAAACATGATTGGGGCTATGATCTCAATGTTCTTGAACCTATCCCATAAATAGTTTCACTCATGATTAAATTGTATAATCTCATCATGGGATTGGTCAATGGAAAATACGATAAATTCTATCCCCCACAGAAGATTCGATGAATGCGATTCATATGGAACCATACTACTAGTTGAGGATATCACTACCTTTGTCTCTATCAAAAGGATTTGTTAAAATCCTATATTTATAATATTCATGTTATCACTATTCAATGGATATATTAACAATAATCTAATTCAAATTGGATGTAATAATAAAAAATGATTTCATGTGTTTTCTATAACCATAATAAAATAAATTAAATCAGAAGGGAAAATTTATTCATAATAGTTTAGGTAATTATTTTATACATAGGATGAATTTGGATATATGTAAAAACAAAATGACTATTAATTTTCTTATGTAACATAATGTAAGAGTTTTTAAAGAGTTATAAATTGATATGATTTGAGCATATTTATTTTGTGGAAGGAATAGAGATTCAAAACTAAATTTTTTAGAGCCACGAATATATGTAAGGGGAATACATGCTATAAGATAGTGAGATTTAAACCCCCTAGAAATAAAAAGTTTTTGTTAATTCTAATGATATAATTTTCAAGTCATTGATTATGGAACTGGGTTGGTTCATCCTAATCATTGGTGTTATTGGGTTATATTTTGTAATATATGAATGTTATGGGTGAACCTAAAATGTTTAGGATACCTAATAAATATGGTTGAATTTATCAATATTATGGACTAGGAAATGAGATATCTGATACAATATCCAAAATTCATATTTGATATGATTTATATGATTATATTACTAAATAGATGTATGAATTTCATGACACTAAATGAACCCAAATATTAGAAAAATATAGATCATGTCCTAATAATTTCCATAACGGATATTAAAATGTTAATCATTTAAGTTTGAGTACGTTTAATAAATTTATCTACTAACTAAACGTAACATAAGAATATTATCTAAGAAAATATTATATATTAGATATAAGGGCTTCATCAACCTCAAAAATGAAATCGATATCAATCCACATGTAGGAAATTAACAATTCAAAAAAATTATATACCATAATAGAATCATTGAACTTTTTCTTAAATTAGATTGAATATTCTATGAGCTAATATGACATCATCATGATGAAACACAGTTCTAGTTAATAATTTATTATATCTCAATTCTTATAAGTCGAATATATGAATTCACATGGGATATTGAAATTAATATATTAAAAATAAAGATGGGAAATTTACTCTACCCATGTGGTTAATGTTATTGGGTACATCATCTTCTTGAAGGTACTAATATTTCCTTTATGGATTTAACCATACATGAAATTAATTTTGTAATTATATTGATAAATATTCCTATAGTGTGTATTATTTCATTAAATGTATATCATGTTTATTTAATGTTTTGAGAAAAGATGAATTTTTCATTTTATGTCATAGTTCTATTACTATGTTGATAGTACAATTGAGTAAAATATTAAGCTAGTAGTAAAATATTGGGTCATAAAATTATCAGGCATGGTCAGTGAGACCAAAATAATATTTCAAGGGGAAGGAATAATGACTCCATTTGATTTAATTACTAAAAATACATTAATTTGTTTAATAAAGTGTATAGATATCTAATGTTAGGAATAAATAATATAGAAATAAAATAATAAATTTTTAGTGGTATATGATATGGAATTGTATACTCTATTTTATTAATAGACGAGTGTTCAATGTCCTGGTAAAAATTGATATATCCTCTTACATAAATTCAAATATATTAGTAAAGTTTTCAATTATAAATATTTGGAATATAAGGAGCTCTGTTGTATCTAAAAAATAGATGTATAAATTTTCCTTAATTCTATTATATTATAAGAGAGTATGTTTGATTATAAAGAGTTTTTATCAATAACATAACATGATTATTGTAATACATATTGTTTTCTGTTCAAAAATCTCTATAACCTGATTAAATGGGATACTTGGATAAAGTGAATTTTATCTCAGATAAAAATTTAATCTTAGATATTTGTTAAAATATGAGCTGAAGATTTACCTCCATATATCAGTGTAATATTTCAAATAATAATGAATTATTTTAAAATTGTTTCTCTAAATACATAGAATATCATAGAATATGTTCGAGTTAATATATTATTTTTTAAATATACTCAATAAAAAAATAAATATTATTTCTTGGAGAAAAATAGGTTTTTATTTATCATCATGATATTCTAGAGATAATATAGATACAAAGTTAAATGTCAGAGCATGTCTGAATGTTTAATGTTTAAATTTTTACAAATAAATGATTAAATAAATATAGTTAAAAGTGAATTCATCTTTATATCCTAATATACTTTATGATGTGTTGGTGAAGAATGCAAATTTAAAAAGATAAATTTAGGTTCTATAATGACCACAATATAATCATTTTAATGGAAATGTAATGAAAAATGATTATGAAGAACCTAAAATGTTATATTTATAGTATATAAAATTTATTAACATCATTAAATTTAAAAATATAAAATAAATGATTTTGTAAACAATGTTCAAAATGTTTATTATTCAGAATATTCTTCTGTAAGATGCCGACCTTTCTTAGAGTGATCTCAGGAATTATTATAGGTACCTTTTTAGGTTTTTATGTACCTTTGTTTTGGAGTTGTTCCTTGATCTGTGTTTGAGTGATTTTTGAAGAAAAACTAATGGATATTGGTATGTGAACATGTTGAACATAGTTTGGGAAATATTGTTCCTAAACTATTCCAAACACGCAAACCAAAACAAAGAGGCTAGCATGGTTGGCACACTTTTTTCCCTAACCCTATGCCCCTGCCCAGGAGACCATGTATAATGGGTTAATTATCTAAAATTTTATTTTTAAACCATTTAAACCTATAAGAGTCTCTTATTTCAACCTTGACATATGCTTGAATAATTCTAGGTGATCCCAGAGCCTTCAGATGGGATTCCATGGTGATTTTAACACCATTCATTAAGATCAAAAGCCTAGATTGAACAACTGCTCTCTTTCTAGTAAGTGGTTTTCATCCTGTTTCTTATCCCATTTTTTCCTCTATCGTTCTATGATCTTTTCATATAATATCTACACTATTTAAATATATCTAAATCTATGAATTGAGATCTATATCTAGGATTTTTTATGTAGATCAAGATTTGGAAGATCCTGATTCCTTTGATCTTAATGTTAGTTTTGGGATTTAGATCTGGTGCTTGATCAATGATGTTGTTCTACTCAGATTTTGGGGATTTTTTTGGGCTATCATCCACCTATAAAATCAGTTACTTGGTTTAAATCGAACTCCCATATTCATAGATTTTATATGTGTATGTGAGTTTATGGATATTCAAGCTTCCTTTGATAAATGATTTCTTAAATTAGAGTAACTCAAAATGTGGAATTAAGGTGTTATTGACTTAGTGATTAATTTATAATTGAATCATGGAACAATCTAAGGGGGGTTTACCTAATAGATATTTGGTTTGGAGATTTTTTTGAGTTAAAATATTTTAATTGAGATATTGAATTGGTTATGTTATGTTAATTAATTGGGGAAAATAAATTATGTAATGATTCCTGGACATCTATGATAATTAAATGTGATAGTTAATTATGTGTCTTGATGTTGATCAAAGACGATTAAATGTGAAAATTAATTATGAGTAGTCGAGAATTTATATGTATAATTAATTGTGATGAATTAATTATGGAATAATTAATGAATTAATTAATTGGTTATATGATTAGTTAATTATTGAGTTAACTAATGGACTCTGAAATTTTTAACCAATCATTGGATAAGTAATGGAATAATGTGGCTAATTCTTATGAATTAAATAATGATTAAATGGATGAGATTTTTGTGGTGATATACACAGAGTTCTTGACCGATTAAAATATTGGAGTTGGACATGGTTTTACTCCCCAATAGTTATCCAAGATTGAGATTTTGTGGTGCTAGGCATGACGACCTACACCGAATGAGATTTGGGGTGTTAAGCATGTAGACCTACACAAAATGAGATTTAGGGTTATAGACATGACGTTCAACAGCAAATTTATTAAAATAAGGATTGATGATTCAAATTGGAAACATGAATTGAAACTGTGTGTAATTTGAAGATTAAATATTAAATGATAATTGGATAACTGTTTAAATATGAATTGAATTTATTTCTTCATATACTTTTACACACTATCTTTTAAACTGACCTATTTTAAACACCATTTTTGGTGGCCTACTGAGTTTAATCATACCAAATTTGGGCCACCCGATCAGCACCCGAGTAGACTTTGTTATTCCTGGATAGGAAAAAGGAATGGCCCGAGGATATGTTTCTGTTTGGGATTGAAGCATAGGAGAGGTAAAAAAACGTGGTTTGGGACCTGATTTTGAGTCATTGTGTCTTTAAATTTAGTTTCATTAAAGTTATTGGTCACTTCCATTATCATATAATGTTTTACCTTTCAGTTTAGTAATGTATTTTCTTATTTTAGTTATCATATGACATGGTATTGTTCTTGTCATTAATACACTTTCCCGCATGGTTGTTGTTGTTTTCCTTCATTTTTGTTTTATTCTGATAAAAGTGGGTATAGTCTCCCCAAGACATACTTACCTGACCCTCACTGCTATTCTTCACCCTCTGGTGTATGGTGAGGAGTGCTTGAGGGCATGTGGCCAACCGGCTCTAGGAACCATTTATTGGAACTCAGGTCGAGATGTCACAATGTAGTATCAAAGGAGATTTTTTTCTTCAAGTTTTTTATTACTATTTTTGGAAAGGTAGAAATGAGACTAGGAAGAGTCATGTCTTGGTAATAAGCTCATGCATGGGAGTTGTGAACCCGTGTATGGGGGACAATGTGAGTATTTAGGTGGATTTTTTGTGGTTGATGTTTTTTGTTACATGTGGATATTATTTCACATTGTGTGATGAACATGTGGTGTGATGAGATATTTGTTTTTATCGTTTTTGAATTTTGATTCGTGGCCTAAAGATGCATGATAGTTCAGTCTGCATGCATCATTTTAGGCACTTTAGGTTGTTGTGACATGCTCCATTCTAGGAACTCATAGGAAAACAGGTTATGGGTCAGTTGTTGAATATGAACTGTTTTTCCTTGTAGTGAGATTGAAATTATGATGCAAACTGAGAATAAATTGGTGTCAAATGAGATCCTCGATTGATGAAATGGGTATGATTAATTATATAATTTCTTTTATTAATTAATTTGATACAATGTGATTAATTAATGATTGAATTAATTATTGAAAATATATGTACCCTAGTTAACCAAGAACTAGGAGCATGATGGTTAAGGGTAGTGATAATGCCTCAATGTTGGCCATGTGTTGAGAAAAGGGGGAAAGGACATGTTGAAACTTATTGTGATATTTTCACCTCTTAAATAAATGTTATATGTTTTTTTATGAGACGTAGGACATGTGTTTGTATTTGTAGAGGTACGCCTCCATGAAGCTTCTTGAGAGGGTGACTGAGGCGTAAGGCCCAAAATGAACATCCAAACAGGGAACTTGAGGGGCCATAGGTAAATGATGTGGAGGAAGGTGATAAGTTCAAAGTGAACTTTTCTCATTTCATGCACTTCATGGAGAGATCCCCAAGTTGGTTTCTAAAAAGAATATCTTATTTGACATGAGAATTTCAGCTGTAGCACCCTCCTACTTTTACTGGAGATGGTTGAAATGAGGGAGCTGAATTATGTGTCGAATTTATAAAGCTGATGCATAACCATTCGGAGACTTTGGAAGAGAGGAGGGTAATGTTGGATGCTTAAATGCTTCCGGGTCAGTGATGTGCTGGTGGGAAATTCAATTGTGACATAGACAGACTGATGATATGTTATAGAAGGAAACTATGGAGAAGTTCTTAGAGCACTTCTGTCTAGACATGATGATACAAGAGAAGGCTTAAGAGTTTATGCATCTTACCCAAGGAAGCATGTCCATAAGAAATTAATCTGAAAGTTTCAAATATTTCCATCATTTTTCTCTAGATTTGGTGGTAGATGAGGCTTCTTCGAAAAAACGACTTAAGGATAGAACTTTGTGTGAAATTAAGTAACATGTGAATATCCTTAGGATGAAGAATATCTAAAAATTGATTCATTAGACTCTCATTTCTGAGAGGACCCTGAAGGAGGCTTCCAGTACAGGATAGGTAGCTATCACTATACGATCAGGGAGCATGAATTCCAAGTGCAAGAAGCATCATTACGAGAACCTTAGTCAGGATATTGGAAAGCAAGGTTGAATGTCATGTGGAACAGTTGCACACAATGTTACTCATGTGCTTTTCCACCAATGTGATAGGCAGGGAAACTATATAACAAAATTTCCTCTACCACCAGGGGAGGGATGGTTTTGTGGAATGACGGGGCACCTACAAAATTTATGCAGGAAGAAGCAACAATCTGGGGATGAGGGAGAAGATGTTTAGAGTCAGTGTGTGGGAAGGGTGTCATCTACACCATGTAGGTCTAGTAACTTGAGTTCTACTGTAAAAGGAAGTAGAGGTAGTGGATGTGGTGCTTTAGGGTATGAGAACCCGTATCTGTAGATTGGTGCTACTCAGAGGAGTCAAATGACATCACTAGGAAGAGGGGAATGATAGTTACATGTATTGCTGCCTAAACATGTGGAGAGAAAGTCTTGTCCATCAATAATGAGAGGCAATATTTTAGTTTCTTCTACTTTAGCTATTGGCTGGTTTGATACTGGTTCCTCTCATTTTTTTATATTTGAAAATCTTGTTATACGTTTGAGCCTGGAGGTGGAGTCCATAAGTAGGGTGATGAATATCGATACACCATTGCGAACACTGTTTTGGGATATCAGTTTATAAAAGGGATGTTCACTAGAGATCGAAGAGTATTGTTTTCTTTGGGATATCGTTGTCCTTGATATAGCATGCATTGACCTGATTATGGGTATGGATTGGTTAGTCGTATACCAAGACCACATAGTATGATACCGCTTTAGAGTGACCATTGTATCTCGTAAAGGTGAACCGTTTGTTCATCATGGATAATGGGATATCCGTGGTGGCCAATATGGGCCAATTAATCAGAATGTGGGAGAGCTAATATCCCATGTTGCTAAAAAATTTTTGGATGATGGGAGTGGGAAGTAAGAAATCCTTCCACCATTTATAGAACTACTTTAGGATGTATTTCTTAAAGACATATCTAGGTTTCCATTTGAGAGTGTTGTGGAATTCACTATCGATCTCATGCTGGGGGGTGAGATATTATCTATTCTGCCTTACAGAATGCCACTGACTAAGCTTCAAGGGCACAAAACATAGTTGGAGGATTTGGAGGATAAAGGGTTTATCTGTCAAAATATATCACCTTGGGGATCACCTATCTTGTTTGCAAATTAGTTCGACATGATTTTATGTTTGTGTGTCAATTACCATAAGTTAAATAAATTGACCATGAAGAACCTATATCCTCTTCCCCTTATCGATTATGTAACGACCCAAAATTTTGAATAAATTTTGTTTCTTAATTTTCTGTGTTATTTTATTTTTTATTCTAAAAAAACGGTTTCATTTGATAACATGTGTATAATTAAAATGATACTGTTGGGTTTTGATTATTATATGTTCGTTAGTCAGTATGACCGTTGGAAACTGAATGTTGCGACAGTTGTCTCTAAATACAAGTGATCTTGGTTAATTAATATAGAAAGACGATTTGATGTCCTCATCCAGTAGTCTTGGACCGATCGAAGCCCATCTAACAAAACTTGGGAAGGAGGTAGCACCACTGGGATTTTCTTTGGACCAAACCCAAGTCGAACATCATCGTGTGAAGCTAGAACAGAATCTCCTTCAAGAGAAGTTCAAACTGATAGAAATTACTACTCGTGCTATGTTGGCCGAGCTACCCTCAGATGCTCTCACATTAGCACACCTTATACTTAGTTCCTATGATGGGGTTATAAGGGTCTATGTAAAGAGACCATAATCCTTTATTATAAATAAAATTGTGTTTTCTTCTTATGGTGAAGTTTGTGAGTTTTCAAATGTTCGAATGAATATAGGATGTATTTTATTGATGTATTTTTAAAAAAGGGTATTTTAAAATATTTATTTAAACCTTAAATAATTAATGATGTGTAATGATTTTCAAAAAATGGTCTTCTGTAAATGTGTTCAGTAAGAAATTTAGAGTCTAATATGATCAAATTAATTTTTGATGAATAGTAAATTATGAATAGTGATTTTATGCTTAGGATTAGTAATGTGACCAAATTGATAAGTAATATCACTTAAAGAATGTATTAATATAATCTAGGCACCTTGATTAAGTAATGTCATTCAATAAAATAGGTAAATAACTGTTTCATTATTTATTACTCAAGTATTAGTTTTTTTAGGTGAATAGAGTTTTTTAATTAATTATTAAAATAAAAATAGTTAGAAAATTATTTTTATAAAATGGATTTAATTTTTGAAATCAGAGCATCGATATTATGTTAAGATAATTTTTGGAGATTTTTCTGAAAAAAAACGAATTTTCGGTGAATAGTGTTTTTATTTAAAAATTAAATTAAAAATAATTAGAAAATTATTTTTATAAAATGGAGTTTATATTTGAATTCAGATCATTGAAATTATGTTAAGTTAAATTTTTGGGAGTTTTCTGAAAAAGTTGAATTTTAAGTGAATAGTAAAATACAATTTTAAGGTTTTGGTATGTTTAATGACATCATGACTGCATCATGATGATGCCATTACATATTTTAAGGGATGACCGACTTTTGAATATCAAGATAAGGTATGAGGTGTCCCAAGTGGACAAAACCATGAGGAAATACCACTTGTTTTGCCAATACCACCAATGAGGTGTCCCTTGGCCATTAATGCCTTGTCCCCTCACTTTGCCTTTAAATACCCACCCTTTACTCCATTAGTTTTCACTCCCAACTCTCCCCCAACGAAGATATGGTCTCATTACCTCCCAAGGAGTCCTCCCAAGGTGCCCCCAAGCACTCA
This sequence comes from Viscum album, assembly GCA_963277665.1. Lineage (NCBI taxonomy): Eukaryota > Viridiplantae > Streptophyta > Magnoliopsida > Santalales > Viscaceae > Viscum > Viscum album. The sequence goes on from OY728121.1 coordinate 1,492,997,435, forward strand.
AGGTCCTATACATTGAGTTTTAAGAGATACGTTTTAAGGTAAGGGATCCAACCTCTCTCTTTCTTTTCAAATACTATCTTTTATGTCATTTATTTTATGATCCCTGTTATTATGTTGGAAGATGTGATTTTATATTCCTCTTACTTCACATTTCGTGTTCATATGATGAGAGATCCCATCTTACTCTCATCATTTCGTTTTATGAATTTTTAAGTGGCGCCGTTAGGCTGCCGAAATTTTTGTAATGGATTCTTTCACCCTTCTCATTTTCAAGTTATATTTTCTTATCAAGTCTATCATGTTCCTTTTTATTATGTTGGTGTATGATATCTATATCTATCATACTTGTTTTTTATGTTCATAAGATGAGGGACCCTATTTTATATCTTCAATTATTTTTTTTGCAGTTTAAGTGACACCGTTTTACTGCCGAATTTTTAAAGGATTCTTTAACCCTTCTCATTTTCAAGTTCTATTTTCTTGTCAATTCTTTCAAGTTACTTTTTATTATGTTGTGGTATGATATCTATATCTATCATACTGATCTTTTATGTTCATATGATGAGAGACCCTATTTTATCTCGTCAATACATTTTTTTGAAGTTTAAGTGACGTCGTTAGGCTGCCGAATTTTCATAAGAGATATCTTATTTTTGTCTTCATTTCGTGTTCCTCATTTCATATGGAATATCATTGAAATTTCATTACAATTTTCTCAAATCCTTTATATTATGTCCCCACAAAATTTTTATGGATCATTTATTAGTGGCTTACCCATGTCTCCTCTTTTTTCAATGCTTTCTAAAACCCTGTAACATAGCCGTTATGCTGCATAATTTTTGCCCAAAAATACCTCTCTCTTTTTCTCAAATTCATTTTTTAATAAGTAAATAATCAAAGATCATTCTGTTATAGGGGTATTCACATATATATCAAAATTTTCTATTTTAAATTCTATGATTTATATACATGAAACCCGCTTTCCTTTTCTGTGGGTTTAAAGTGACATAAAGATCATGTCTTTAAAGCAGTTTTTAAAACGTTATGATTATGAAATGAAACCCATTTATTTTATGCTATATGGGTTATTTATTAAATGTTTGATGATGATATATGTGGCTCAAATGATAATAAAGGAAAATTTAATGGTGCTTCCTGATAGCGCCCCAATGTATTGGGTAAAGACTGAATCTCTAGAGATGATCATTTTTAACGATGCCTTGGTGAATAACCTTGGTAATTTTTAATGACAGTTTGGGGATGGACCTCGGTGAAATAAAAATGATTGTCTATGTTAAATTTTGTAGCCACATCTTCATGTTATGAAACATGTTATATTTATTATGATATGACTCATGATCTCTTTCTCATTCTTTAAAGTTATTTTTCATGACTTTTGATGTATCTCACGTTCTCATGTAAAATGTTTCCCTTGTGTCCCTTACTGGGCCTTCTGCTCACCCCTTTCTTTTGATGTATGTCCCCAGGTCATGAGATGTAGTAATGAACCTAGGATGAACATAATGAGAATCCTTTCAAGTGTTTAACAAGTTTGTTTTATGTTTTCATGTTATAAGTTCCTGGTTTCCAAGACACTAAACCTTAAAGATCCTCGGTTTTGTAAAATTTAATGAATGTTTATGTGATAAAAAGGCGGGATGCTATAGTTGTTATCAAAGTATGGTTTAGTTATTTGAGGAAATTCGGATATGAAACCTTTAGGAATAACCCTATAGAAAAGATTAAATATAGGAAATCTTCCTAGTATTTTGGGGAGTATTAAGTAAGGGATTGCCAAGAAAATACATCCTTGTATGGATACGAGTAGGTAGAGGTGGATCTGGAAAATATATACATAGGGGTAAAACATGAAAACACCGCTTTGAGCTAGACACGAATGGGAACTGGTACATGACAATGGACCTTGGTGGACTCTTGGTTACGACACTCCCGGGGGATATGCTTTTGTAAATTCATAAGCATAGTATGAACCATTATTAAAGGGACAAAGATAAAATAAAATAAATATTCACATAAGAATATATGATCATGGATAACCTAGATTGGAACCTAGGGGATCACAAGTTAGGTTATTTTTTTCTTCCACAAGTTTACCCTTATATGATTTAAGTTACCTTTTCATGATTATTGTATAAGTATTTAAGCCCCCTAATTATACTTTCTTTTCTTAGTTAATGGCGGGAAATGGAAGAACAAGTCCCAAAAACCAATGTGATAGGAAATGTGTTGATTTCCATAATAATATGACAGAGATGACGAGAGATCAAGTTGAACATATTGTGATAATGCCAAACCAGCTGTCAAAAATCACAATTAATAATTTTTACCTAGTTGAATGACCAACATCATCAAGGAAGAAGAAGACGAAGTCTCAAGTATGTTCATCTAATAATGTTGATAAGGGGATTTAATGTTTATTATTATTTTGGAAGACGTTCATGATTTTGGGAACCCTATATGATCAAGGTAAATAGATTACTACGGTATTTTCTTTGAGGAGTAAAGGTTGACTTATATTTTGAAGAATCGATGAATTTCAGGCCAACTTATGGTAATTTAGGTTACATATGGAAATGATTAACCTATCTTGGGGAAAATTTGCTGAGTTTAGTTACATTTTTTATAAGATGTTAGGAGTAGTTGATGTAGTTTGGAGATGAATGATAATGTTAATCTTGGAAGACGATGTTATCAAATCCTTCTTGTATTTGGGTTTCAATGTTAGTTTGGTTTATTTTGAGGTATTTTAAGGACAATTATTTATGGAATGGTCTATGATGAACTTTGGGTAGTACCGTGGAATTTTGAAGATTTAAGAGTAGGTTCCCTTCCTATGGGGTTATTTCTTTTTTGAAGAGTTGTTTTATCATACCCTTACTGTTTTTGGGATAATGTTAAAATATAGAAGAAATAGATTGTTAATCTTTTTTGGATTAAGTGATTCTCTAAAAGAATATTCTTTTTCTTTGATTAGACCATGTTTTTTTGAATGATCATCATTTGGAGAAAAGATTAGTTTTGGTAGAAACTTATTAAATGATGAAACTCTACTTGAAGGTAGGTATATTTCCTTATGTTTTTATTCTTTGTAGTAAATGAATTACTCAAAATTATGAAAAGGAATGTAAAACAGAAACATTGTGGGTTTACGTTTCCTACTGGGTAATCAAAGACCATTTACACACATCATAAGTTTGTGATTTTATTGTGGTAAACTTTCTCCTAATCATGTTTTCTATCACCCTCCCTCAGAACTTGACCCTTTTTTTTTCTTCCATATCCATGTTTTCCTGCATGGAATCCAAGCATGGGTTAACTCCGGTGACCTTTGTACTTCCCTTTCATTCTTTTAAAGTAACTGTTTTACTGACTCCTTTTACGATGGGCGACATTAAATTAAATTTCCAAACCCAATTTTAAAAATTGTGAGGATGCAATTTCATAAGAGGGGAAGAATATAAGGACCTGAAATTTTGAATAAATTTTGTTCCCTAAATTTGTGTGTTATTTTATTTTTCTTTCTCAACCAAACTGTTTCATTTTATAACATGAGTATAATTTAAATGAGACTATTGGGTTTTGACTATTATATGAATGCTAGTCAGTATGACCATTGGAAACTGAATGTTGCGACTATTTTCTCTAAATACAAGTGATATTGGTTAATTAATATAGAAAGAAGATTCAATGGCCTCATCCAGTAGTCTTAGACCGATCGAAGCCCATCTAACAGAACATGGGAAAGAGGTAGCACCACTGAGCTTTGGTCTGGACCAAACCCAAGCCGAACTTCATCGTGTGAAGCTAGAATAGAATCTCCTTCGCGAGAAGTTCAAACTGATAGAAATTACCACTCGTGTGATTTTTGCCGAGCCTCCCTCATTTTCTCTCACCATATCACACCTTACACTCATATGCTGGGGTTATAAGGGGCTATGTAAGGAGACCATAATCCTTTGTTATAAAAAAATTGCGTTTTTTATTATGGTGAATTTTGTGAGTTTTCAAATGTTCGAATTAATATAGGATGTATTTTATTGATGTATTTTGATAAAATGATATTTTAAGATATTTATGTAAACCTTAAATAATTAATGATGTGTAATGATTTTGAAAAAATGGTCTTCTGCAAATGTGTTAAGTAAGAAATTTATAGTCTAATAAGATCAGCATAATTTTTGATGAATAGTAAATTATGAATAGTGATTGTATGCTTAGGATTAGTAATGTTACCAGATGGATTAGTAATATCACTTAAACAAAGTATTAATATAATCTAGGCACCTTGATTAAGTAATGTGATTCAATAAAATAGGAAAATAACTATTTCATATATTTTTAGTCAAGTATTAGTTTTTTTAGGTGAATAGTGTTTTGTAATTAAAAATTAAATTAAAAATATTGAAAAACTATTTCTATAAAATGGATTTCATTTTTGAACTCATAGCATCGATATTATGTTAAGATAATTTTTGGGGATTTTTCTGAAAAAAATGAATTTTCGGTGAATAGTGTATTTATTTAAAAATTAAATTAAAAATAATTAGAAAATTATTATTATAAAATGGAGTTTATATTTGAATTCAGATCATTGATATTATGTTATGTTAAATTTTTGGGAGTTTTCTGAAAAATTTGAATTTTCAGTAAATAGTAAAAACATAGTTTTACGGTTTCGATATGTTTAATGAAATCATGACTGCATCATGATGATTCCATGAGATATCTTACGGGATGGACGACTTGTGAATAGTAAGATATGGTATGAGGTGTCCCAAGTGGCCATAACAATTAGGAAATACCACTTTTTTTCCAATACCACCAATGAGGTGTCCCTTGGCCATTAATGCCTTGTCCCCTCACTTTCCCTATAAATACCCACCCTTTACTCCTTTCATTTTCACTCCCAGCTCCCCCCCAAAGAAGCTCTGGTATCATTACTTCCCAAGGAGTCTGCCCAAGGTTCTCCCAAGCACTCAAGTTCCCGACCTTCGAGTTTTAAGAGATAAGTAAGGTAAGGGATCCAACCTCTCTCTTTCTTTTCAAATATGCTCTTTTAAGTCATTTCTTTTATGCTCCATGTTCATATATTGGAGGATGTCCTTTTATATTCCTCTTACTTCCCTTTTAATGTTCATATGATGATATATCCCATATTACTCTCATCATTTCGTTTTATGAATGTTTATGTGGCACCGTTAGGCTGCCGAAAGTTTTGTAACGGATTCATTCACCCTTCTAATTTTCAAGCTCTATTTTTCTTGTCATGTCTTTCAAGTTCCTTTTTATTATTTTGGGGTATGATCTCTATATCTATCACACTAATATTTTATTTTCATATGATAAGAGACCCTATTTGATCTCGTCAATTTTTTTTTGAAGTTTATGTGACGCCGTTAAGTGGCCGAATTTTTAAGTGATTCTTTCACCCTTCTCATTTTCAAGTTTTATTTTCTTGTCAAGTATTTCAAGTTCCTTTTTCTTATGTTGGGGTATGATATCTATATATATCATACAGATATTTTATGTTCATATTATGAGAGACCCTATTTTATCTCTTCAATTCATTTTTTTGATGTTTAAGTGATGTCGTTAAGCTGCCGAATTTTCATAAGCGAAATCATATTTTTGTCTTCCTTTCATGTTCTTCATTTAATATGGTATATCTTTCAAATTTCTTTACTATGTTCTTAAATCCTTTATATTATTTCCCACTAATGTATTATGGATCATTTATGAGTGGGTTACCCATGTCCCCTCTCTTTTCAAAGTCTTCTAAAACCCTGTAACATAGCCATTAGGTTGCAGAATTTTGGTCTCAAAATACATCTCTCTTTTTCTCAAATTCATTTATTTTTTTAAGTGAATACTCAAATATAATTCTTTTATAGGTGTATTCACATATATATCTAAATGTTCTATTTTAAATTCTGTGATTTACATACATGATACCCTCTTTCCTTTTCTGTGGGTTTAAAGTGACATAAAGATCATGTCTTTAAAGCAGTTTTTAAAACGTTATGATTATGAAATGAAACTCATTTCTTTTATGCTATATGGGTTATTTATGAAATGTTTGATGATGATATATGTGGCTCACTTGATAATAAAGGCAAATTTAAGGGTGCGCCCAGATATCACTCCAATGCATTGGTTAAAGACTTAATCTCTAGAGATGACCATTTTTAACGACGCCTTGGTGAATAACCATGGAAAATTTTAATTACACCTTGGGGACGGACCTTGGTGAAACCGAAATGATTTTCTATGTTAAATGTTGTAGCCACATATTCAAGTTATCAAACATGTTATTTAAATTATGATATGCCTCATGATCTCGTTCTCATTCCTTAAAGTTATTTTTCATGACTTTTGACGTATCTCAAGTTCTCATGTAAAATGTTTCCCTTGTTTCCCTTACTGGGCCTTCTGCTCACCCCATTCTTTTGATGTATGTCCCAAGGTAATGAGATGTAGTAATGAACCTAGGATGAACATAAGGATAATACTTTCAAGTGTTTAAGAAGAGTTTTTATGCTTTCATGTTTTAATTCCTGGTTTCCAAGACACTAGACCTTAAAGATCCTCATTTTTGTAAAATGTAATGAAAGTTTATGTGATAAAAAGGCGGGATGCTATAGATTATCTATTTGACAAGACGAAGGGGTATTGTGTGTTATCAATGATCAATCTGTGATCAATGTATCATCAGGTGGGAGGTTGGACTTATGATATTCGATGACCTACTTTTAGAAGAATATATGACCTTTATGAATTTATTGTAATTCTGTTTGGGTTTACAAATGGTCCAACTGTATTTATGGCCTTGGTGAGAAGGATCTTTCATCCTTACCAAGATCAATTTGTGGTGGTTTTAGTGGATGAAATCTTAGTGTATTCTAAGACTCATAGAGATCATTCCCAACATCTTAAAATCATGCCAAGTCAACAAGGAAATCATCAGCTATACTCTAAGCTATCTAAATTTCAGTTTTGGAATAACGAGGTACACTTTTTGGGGCACATCATCCCAGAAGAAGGTGTGGCAATGGAATCAAAAAAAGTTCAAGAAGTGCGTTCTTATGAAAAACCCAATAATGTTTTTGATATCAAATGATTTTTGGGATTATCTGGAATCACAGTAGGATAATCCTAGTCTTTTCTCAACTATCAACACCACTTTTGAGTTTAACAAAGAAATGGATAATGTTTTATTGTATAGAAGCATGCAAGAATGATTTCTCGGAGTTGATGAAGTGCTTGACATCGACACCAATTATTATATTACCTGAGTTGGGTGACGAGTACACGATGTATTGTGACACTTATGGGATTAGACTCAGTGCTGTGTTGATGAAAGGGGATTGAGTAGTTGCTTATGGGTCTTAGTAGTTGAGGCCACATGATCAGAATTAACATACACACAACTTGAGTTGACAGTTGTGGTTTATGCTCTTATGTGTTGGTGACACTATCTTTTGGGTGAAAAGATTACCATTTTTACTAATCAAAAAATCATGAAGTATATATTTTCAAAGCGTGGCATGAAACACTAGTAGAAAATATGGGTAGAGTATATGCAGTACATTTATTTTGAAATGGAATATACACTCGGAAAGGGGAATAGTGTGGTTGATACCTTGAGCAGGAAAACTAAGACATAATTGAAAATTGCGTGGAGTTTAAAGTGGATGATGATGACTTTGATGGAAAAAATTTAAGTGGTGGTTTAGGAGTGTTCAGAGAGGATGTATCTAGTTTCTAAAGAAGTGGATTCTATAATAGTGAGGTAGATCAGGGATAGGCTGTATGAGGATACTGATTGTTTAGCCTTAAAGGGAATTCCTCGATGGTGGGGAGACACCTTTAGATTCGATAATAGATTAATATGAGATCATCTATGTGAAAAATTGGGTTGGTGTGTGTATGAGTATGTGAGAGGATCTCAAGAGATAATTTCATCCCTTAAAGGGAGTGGTACATCCTGGTGTGACAAAAATGTGTTGTGATCTATGACGATAGTTTTTTTGGCTAGGCACGAAGAAGGAGACTACAGGGTTGGTAACAAGATGTTTCACCTCTCAGCAGGTGAAGGTGGAGCATCAATGACCAGAAGGCCTATTGTAGCAGTTTCCTATTCTAGAATGGATGTGGGATGACGTGACTATGGATTTCGTGGTAGGTCTTCTAAATACTCTTAGGAAGAATAATGCTATTTGGTTTTTTTGTGGATTAACAAATGAAGGTAGAATATTTCATGCCAATCATGGAAACCATTATTGTAAAACTGCTTGGAGAACTATTTCTATAAGAGATATTTAGTTTCCATGGGGTGCCACAGACTGTAGTTTTTGATCGTGATTAACTATTTACTTCATACTTTGGGTAGGTCTTACATAAGGGGCTTGATACTTATGTTTTGTTAAGTATGGCCTTCCACCCTTAGAAATATGGGTAGTTGGAGAATATCATTCTGGATTTTGAGGATTAAAAGAGGGAATGTGTGCTTGAATATTCTGGTTCCTAAGAGAATCACATGGATTTAGTGGAGTTATCCTTTAACAAAGGTTATCAAGATACTATAGAGATGGAACCATATGAGGCACTTTATGGTGAAACTTGAAGATCACCACTATTCTGGTTAGAGGGAGGTATGTTAGACTTGTTGGGACCTAGTATCATTCATGAGACATCAAAGAAGATGTATTTGATATTGAAATGTATGGTTATGACTAAAAGTAGACATAAGTCATATATTGATAGACATAGACGACCCCCATGAGTTTATAGAACCTGTAAATGTTTTCCTTTGGGTGTTAGTTGGGTTGTGTCACCATAGGATATGGAGGTAGGGAATGTTGGTGCCCAAGTTTGATGGTTTTTTTAGGTCATGGAGAGAATCAGGCCCATGGCGGACTAGTTATCCCTTACAAAAAAAATCAGTGCTATGCATGATTTTTTTCCATGTGTTACAACTACAGAGGTATCAACCAAACCTTCTCATGTGATCTATATAGAAGAGGTGGACCTCAAGACATATGTGTCCATTGAGGAGCATTTGATACGCGTGTTGGATCACAGTGAGAATGTGTAGTGAGGAAGGACCAGGCTGTTAGTTCATGTGTTATTGAATCATGGAAGTGTTCCTAATGAAATATGGGAATGGGAAGCATAAATGAGGTCTCAAGGGTCCAATGTTTTTTTATCAAAATCTTCAATAATTTTAGGAGTGTAGCTCGAGGATGAGTTATTATAAGCTGGGGATATTGTAATATCCCATTCTTTTCTGGAGTTATATCAGGCACGTTTTAGGAACCTTTTGTAGGTTTTATGTACGTTTTGTTTTGGAGTTGTGGCTTGTGGTGCATTTGGGTGGGTTTTTAAGAAAAAATAATAGACAGTGGGCTATGAATAATTTGAAAAATCATGCGGCTAAACCGTTCCAACCATGAAAAACTTGATATAGAGGTCTGCATTGTCGGCACATGGATCTTTATAATTGTGTGCCTCTACATAGAAAATAGTTCATGAAGGTTTAATTATCAGAAATTTTATTTTCAAACCCCTTAAACCCCAAGACTCCCTTATTTCGAACTCGGATTGTGAATGAAAAATTCTTGGTTACCCCAAAGCCTTCCAAAGGGATTCCAAGGTGATTCGAATAGCATTATTTGAGATCTATATCCTAGATTGATGATCATATCTCTTTATAGTAAGTGGATTTCATCTCGTTGCTTCTCTCATTCATTCCTCTATATTTCTTTGATCATTTCATTGATGATCTCCATCATTTCCATGAAAATAAACATATTAATTGAAATATAGATCTTGAATTGTGGATCTAGACCATGATTTTCAAGATCTTGATGCCTTTGATATTAATTTTGGGTTTATGGATTTAGATCTGAAGGATGATTGACGATCTTCTTCCACATGGATTTTTGGGATTTCAATTAGGCTAACATCCATCAATAAACTGAGGTAGGTGGTCTAAATCAAACTCCAGTAGTTATTGATTTGATATGAGTATGTGAGTTTATGGATTTTCCATCTACCCTTGAAAATTGATATACAAAATTGGAGTAATTAGGAATGTGAAATTGACTTGTGATTTCCTTGGTAATTAATTTATAATTAAATCAGGAAGCAAATGAAGGTGGGTTTCCCAAATAGATATTTTTTTTATATTTTTTATGGGTTGAGATATTCTAATTGATATATTGAATTGTTTGTGTCAAGATAATTAATTGGGGGATGATTATTATTAAATTATGTTTGGATATGTAAGATAATTAATTTTGAGAATTAATTATGTTCCTTAATTTTGATCTAAGATAATTAAATTTGAGAATTAATGATGAAAAGTTGATATTTCATATGGATAAATAATTTTGATGAATTAATTATGGAATGAGAATTGTTTTGATTGAATAATTAATTTATTTATTTATTAATGGGTAATGTGCTTAGTTAATTGTTTAGTTAACCAATGGGAATTGAAATGTTTAACTAATCATTGGATTAGTAATCGACTGATGTGGCTAATTATTGTGAATTAAATAAGGATTAAATTGATGAGATTTTTGGGGATCTAGACATGGTGTTCTTGACCGATTTGAAATTGGGTCTTTCACATGACATTCCTACTCAATAATTATTCATGTTTGGAATTTTTGTGTTATAGTGATTCCACCAACACGGAATGAGATTTGGGGTGTTAGAAATGGAGACCTACATTGAATGAGATTTGTGGTTCTTAACATGATGTTCAATACAAAATCAATGACATTAATGAATGGTTATTAAAATGGTAAACATGAATTGAAACTATGCCTAATGTAAAGATTAAAATTAAATGAAAAAGTGATAATTGTTAATTATGCATTGTATTTAGTTCTTCATAAAATTTCACACACTATCTTTGGATTGGACTTGTTTTAGACACCATTGGTTGTGGCCTACTATGTTCAACTCACACCCTATTCGGGCCGCCCAATTGGCAACCATGTAGACTTTGTTGTTGGAGGATAGGATAATGGCAAGGCCTGGGGATAGGTTACTATTTGGGATTGGAGCATGTGAGAGAGGACCAGACATGGTTTGTGACAAGCTTTGGAGTTGTTGTTTCTTTACTTTTAGTTTCATTGTATACACTTGAAATTATCATTGTCATAACACATTTTAACTTTTAGTTGAGTATCATGTTTTCCTTATTTGACTATTATAAGACATGGTATTGTTCTGGTCATTAATTAACTTCCACACTTGGTTATTATTGTGTTCTTCTATTGGTGTTTAATTTTGATAAAATATGGTATAGTCTCCCCAATACTGACTTACCAAACCCTCACTACTGGTCAACACCTCCTAGCATACGAGGAGGTGCAGTTAAGGGATTGTGGCCAACTGTCTTGGGGCACCGTTTAGTGGCACCTAGAACAGGACATCATAGATTCCAATATTTAACTATTATTTAACATGGTTATGTTCATAGAAGTTAACCATTAAAAGATTTTATTTTGAGGGATTTATTATAAGGTGACATTGAATGTGGAAATAGTTATATATATATATCTAATGAATTTAAAAAATAAAAAATCTGGGGCCAAAATAATTACTTTCTAGTGGTCTATCATTTGGAATATGGATTGAATGATTCTAACAGATGATATTTTTAGTAGGTTAAAGGAATTTATTAATATATATCATATAATGATGTATAAAATATAATCTAAAATTTATAATTTAATCAAATTTAATGTATATATTTCATGAAGTTAAATGGAAACTAATCTATAAAAGTTGGTTTTTAAATATATCTATCAAATTTTTATTGTTAATTATTATAGGTTGTGACTATATTTTATTATTACCAACCATAGAACTTAATATTGAAAAATGAAATATTCCCATGACACAGGGAATGAGGTTTTTATTCAAAATAAGCAGCGAATTATACCAAATAGGGTTTCATATGCTATTTCATTGATATAATAGAAGTGGAAATTTAATATTTTATACTTTTATATAAGGATGGAATCATACCTATAATATAATACATTAACCATTAATTCCTTTAATATGCTGTTCTTGGGGATGGGATAATCTAGGGGTGGTTGGGTATATTTCTCATTGTTCCATTTTATGAGACTAGGCCATAAGGGGATTTTTTTCTCACATATGTTAGGTATGAAATATTATATTCCATTTAACGTTGAACAAGGATGTGTATGAAATTATGTTGATATTTTTTATATTCATCCATAGGGGAGAATGAAATGTGATGTGTCCACATTCCTAGTTAGTTTGTAATCAATTAATCAAGGACATGTGAGTACAATATATGGTATAGATATACAATGTGTCCTTGTATCACATTATGTATTAGAAAAGTGATTATATAATTATGTGTACTTATATATGATTCAACTAGCAGAAATAGAAATCCAGATTCATGAGATTATGGGAGGGCATTCCACATCCATTTATAGCTTCAGATGCATTGATTATTTTCTAGAGGCTGACCACTATTTATATTTATGAATTCAAGAATTAATATTTCTTTTCAATGCTATCATGACCAAAATATCACACATTTTAGTTGGATGAATGGGGATTGAGTTTTAAGAAAATCATCAAGCTACTCTAAAAGTTATTAGTGTTTTTCAAAAATGATTTTCATATTACTATAAACAAATTATTGCATGTGTTGTGATAAATAGTGAAATTAATGATAAAAACATAACTATTTTTTAACATATCTAAATAGTGTTTTGGATAAGGATTCCAATGTTATTATTTGTATGAAAATATATGGTTAAATGGAACAATTTTTATAAGTCATTAGTGTAAGAGAGATTTTGATGGATATATTCCCTATATTATAATATATATCTTATCTTTTTGGATGTATCATACTATAAGATATGATATATTCCATAATATATGAACTATAAGAGATTAATTCTTATTTTATGCAACAATATGGGTATATTGAGATGCATGATTTATAAATATAATTACACTACCTATACAATCATATTTTGGAATTCATATGATTATTTATTAATGGTTTGAATAATCAAAGTATAAGTACTAAGATTCAATAACTATCTATATAAGATATAATTGGTCATTTACAATTTATATGAAGGAATGTGTAATGATAAAAATTAGCTTAATTTTTGAATGTATTGGAAAATGGTTATAAATATTCATTTCAAATTACATTTACAAGTACATTATAAATTTATTATTAAATATATATTTGTTATAATGAACATCCCTAAAGCCTGTATAAAAAGGTGAATTCCATGAAAATAGTATCGAAATTTCTTTTTTCAATTCTCCTTGAATGTACTATGTCTAATTCATCATTCTCCTCCTAAGATAAATGTAGCTCACATTTTAGAGGATAATCCCACCAAAACATTATGTGATGAACACATGGATTCATCATTGAGAAATTATCACACTGTTTATATAATAGTAATCATTAAAAAATGTGTCTTTAAAGAAAAGTTATTCAACCAACATCATTAAAAAGTACGTTGATTTTTCTTCATTTAATGTTATATATTGTTCTGGATTTATAGAACGAATATATATATTTTTGTGATTTACTATTTCTTTCATTGAATATTTTTTTAAAGGATTCTTTAAAACTCATCAATGAAATCTCTAAGAATAAAATTAAAACATCAGACTAAACATTTTAGGTTTGTAAGGTTGTATTTTTCCATTGAAAATCCAATAGATCTGTTTATGAAGTTTATGAATAGGTATTTAAGCATTACCCATATGATTTTTTAGACATATCCATTGATATTATTGTGAATTATTCGATGAAAGAGGAATATCAATTAATATATATCAGGATGGTGTTGTAGTTTTCCAAGGAGAATTAGTTGTATGGTAAGATAACAATATATTGAATTCATACATAAGATATTTATTTGTTGGATAATACTTTTACAAATATTTGTGTAGTAGTGGGTCCAATAAATATTTGGTAGTTTCTACAAATAATCCTCTAAAGAATATTTTTTATGTGAAAATTTTCGTAGTGTTCAATGGTTATTATAAAATGTCTGTGCCCATGTTTTCTTATATTTTTTACTTTAAAATCAATTTTAACTAATAAATTGGACAATTTTTCATAGAAAAAATGGTTACGCTATATTTTTAATGTCTCAAGGAGTGGTTTATGAGGGATTTATTTCATTAACTCTCTATGGTGGGTGTTTATTATGATGTGTATTGGAAAAAATTTAATCATTGTTTTAGAAATTTGTTATTTAAGAGAGAGAATGTATTTCATATTTTCTTATATAGTTACATACATAATAACATAATTATTCTACCCATTATTTGAGGATTGTGGATATGATGTTTGTGAATATTATTTGGGGGATATATTTTCATAGATAATTCATATAGTTAATAACAATCACATGTTATAGAGTTATATATTTTATCAAAATGATTTTAATATGTAGTAGTGAATGATTTTCTAATTTTTATATGATTAAAATTTTTAGAGCATGTATACTTATGTAATGGGTAAATTGGTCATTAATTCCTTAATTATATGTTTTATGGGTAGTATGATTGTGGAACGAGTAAGAAGTGGAAGGTGAAAAAGTTCTTGGTTTGTCTTCATGTGTAGCTTCGATGAGGCTTATGATGGATAATGTCATGATTAAATGTAAATTACATATTTTATTATGTGAGAGGTAGAAGACTCTTTGGGGACAGACCATGAGGTGGAAGTGTGGATAAATCAGATTATGAATAGATATGATTTGAATGGTTGGTATGATTATGAGTATCAATTGGTGTTGTTTAATTAGAATTTTCCCCTAAAGTATTTTGTAAATTGATTTTAAGGAGTGTTATTATTAATCATTTTTAGTGAATCAATGTGTTTTAATGATATTTCATTCCTTGAAGAGGCTTTTTTTGGTGTCTTTTGAGGAAGAAAAAGATAAAAAAGTTTGATTTTTGATTTTTGTTAGGAGGTTTTTGAAACCCAAGTATACGGTGCTAGAAGTATTGTCACAACATTTATAAATTTCTTACTCGACCCGAGATGAAATTTATTTGGATTCTGTATGATTTTTCATCATACAATATATGGTTTGATTTCATTTGGGTTGTTGTCATATTGAAATAGGTGACTCATGTATTTTTTATTATATAACTATGCATTGCTGATATATTGATAAATTTTTAAGTGACCGATGGGTTGATGCTTCTTTAATTTATAAGGGAGATAATATCATATCCGGATTCATTATTTACATCATATATGTGTAATGTAATTGATCATTAAATTATTAACTAGTTTTCCCCATCATAATATTTCACGCATAAAATGGTGGTCACACTAAATAGTATATTTTTAAACCATTTAATATATTAATAATGTGAAATTTTATTTTTAAAGGATAATTGATTGAATATTTATCTGTGGTTGAGTTTTCTTATTTTAATAATTTTTATTTCTCCAATGGAAATAAATCATTTGAGTTTTCATGTGGGTGAAAATATAATTTACTATTATGATTTATTAGGTTTGGTGAAGCCACTATAATTTTATTGATGATAGTGTATAATATATTAGAGAATGTCAATGTTATTTAAGATTATATAAGGAATATTTTGGGTTGGTAAAAATCATATACAGATAGAAGTATATAGAGTTTTTGGGTGGAGATAATGTGTTATTTCATGTTCATCATCATTATGGAATGAAATATTTTGGAAAATATATCAAGTTTCCACAAACAGACAGTTTCTTATCTTATGTGTTGGAGAAATTTTGGGAGTTCGATAATCATTTTGTGTTACCTCTAGAGTTACAAAACGACCATGATGTATCCGATGTTCAGTAACATTGGAACTATCACGAACCAAATATAGTCCCCAAAGAGATAGACACCAAAAACAACCTATGACAATTCTTGAAGGGAGTTATGTATCCCCACAGGATGGAACTAGTTCCTAGGTATCATATATTTTGGTTTGGAAATGATTTACCTGAATTTGGAAGCATGAACCATCAAAACCAATTGATACACCGAATCTGAAAAATACATACCAATCGAGGATTATAGAAAATATAGAATAGAATAAATATATTTACAAATATTATAATAGGTCAACAGACCAATAAAAATATCATAAAATCATCCACAAAGACTCCACATGACAACGGGTCATAACCCACATGTTGTCTCCACAACCTTGCACCATGGAAGGGAATTGACAACCTGAATCGCCATCACCCAAAGCCATTCCTTTTAGCTTGTAAATCAAGTCCAATTATACATACACCCAAGGGGTGTATGTAGGGTGTGTCCATATTCCCAATGGTATACCACAAATATATTCCATAGAGTAAACAATACAAGATTAAAAGCATGCCATTTTTTATAATAAGAGGTAGTGGGAATAATTTATAAAGAATGATACTTTTAAATGAAAAAGGATTTCAAATGAAACATTACATAAATGAGAAAATTTAAATAAAAAATTTAATATAATTTATTTTCAAGAAAAAACACTCTATTCCAATGTTAAATACACAATATTCTATGATCACAAATCTCGGGAACACCCCTTAGAAGTAGTTAGTCTCGGGCCGCATGTACCTCGTAACTCGGTGTGATATAACAATAGAAAAATCCATTATCATGCATGGTAGACTAGTAGGAAACATAACCATAATCTAGTGGTCCCTAATGATAATCAATATAGTTTTTTTAGTGTTGTCATTATCCATTTTTAACCGTGAAATGTGGACAAAACCCATCTGGATCACTAGCGTACTGGTACATATCCACCCTCAAACGTATCCAGGATTCCCCCTTTGTGATAAAACCATTATCTCATGATAAAAGAAGCCATTATAACATAAAAATATCAGTTAAGGTCATAATCAACACAAAACTGTATCAAAACATGTTTTTCACCACTTAAACAACTCTATAAAACCATTAGAATTTATATAAAATAACATCGCAAAATTTAGGAATTCATTACACAAAAAATCAATCTTTGAAAACCATGGGCATACCCATATCCACCAAAAAAGAGTTTTTGACCCCCGAAACATTTCTATAATCTCATTACATGAGTTAAAAAACAACCCCATTTGGCATAAAATAAAATAGAAATGTAAAACACCGAATTTAACACCAAATTGGTATGTAAAAAACATTTTCCCAATAAACATCACCAAAACCCGATTTTGATGCAAGTATAATGGATTATAAGTGTGATAAAAATAGAAATTTAGAAAAACTGTATTATCTAGCATTGATTACAAATGGAATCACCTACCAAAATTGTCAAAGCCCTTGATTCTTTGTGCAAAAAATCCAACCACATCACCGCTGCACCACAAGGGAAATAGATCAAGCCTCAAACCAAAATAATATACAAAGATAAATAGGATAAAATCCTATATTCGAAACCCTAATAGCTGGAAAAAAGGAAATTCTAGGATAGTAGAAGAAACCCCATGAAAAGGGATAGAACTAAGGAGAAAAATTCATTTCCATGAGAACTTTTAATGTTTATCCACCAAAAACCCCTTCAAAATGAATTTCCAAGGAGGGTTTCAGGTTATTGGGAGGCTTTAATGGCTGATCTGGCTGAATTGGGGAAGAAAGTGGCCATTTGGATAAATCCTAGAAAGGAAAAAAAATGGATTTTTACAATGTTTTTAATGAGATGAACAAGGCTGCACAGTTTGCTTGCACTGTTCTTCAAACTTTTCACCCAAACTGTGCTCCCCCTTCTATCGAATAAAATGTATATAAACATATTCAATTTAAAGGGGGTATTAGGGAAAAAATAGGTTGGACTGTTAGGATAATAAAATAAGAGAAATAGGTACCTTAAATGAAGGAAATATTTGTGAAAAATTCTCCCCACCATGAAAAATTTCCATCACAGAAAGTAAACCTAAAGTTTGATAAAAAAACAGGAAAGAGTATACTTCCTTGAACCATGTAATCCACTCCCATATATCATACGCATCATTCTCATACTTCCAAATATCCCAAACTAGTGGAATAGTCTTCCCCTGAAGCACATTTTCATGGAAGTCCACTTTTTGCCCTGGCCTCTCAACAACAGATAAATCAGGCTCTATATCCATCTCCTCCCAATTTAGTACATTGGATGGATAAGGGGTGTACTTATTAAACTGGTATAAATGGAAGAAATCTTGGATGGATGTCAACTAAGAAGGTACAGACAACATATACTCTACATATCAAATATTCTCAGAGATCTAAAAAGGTCTGACATATCATGGCGTCAATGTCCGTTTCATTCCCAATCAACGATGGCCCAGAAGAGGGGACACATTCTAGAATACCCCATCACCCACAGAAAACACTAGGTCTTGATGCCTCTGGTCATCATATTATTTATGGAGACTCTATGTTATCAATAAGTTATTCATGATCAACTAGAGCTTCTTAGATGTCTCATGCAGTAGACTCGGCCACAGTAGTGAGGTCTCACCTACCTCATCCCAACATAGGGGGGGCCAAAATGCAGACCATAGTGAACCTCAAAAAGATCCATTATAATTGAGGATTGGTATAAATTATTATAAAAAAACTCAACCAATCCCAAATGGCTATCCCAAGAACCTTCAAAGTCCAAAACACATGCATGAAGCATGTCCCGAAAAATCAGATTCTCCCTCTCTGTCTGACCATCTGTTTGTGGATGGTTTTATGTGATCATCTTAATCTAAGACCCCATGGACTTATTTAGGTATTCCCAAAAACAAGAAGATAAATAAGGGTCTCTATCTGATAAATATTCTAACGGAACGCCGTGGAGCCTTACCACATCCTGAAGATACAAATAGCCCAAATCATCTACTTTAGCAGAATCTCTGATCAGAATGAAGTGGGACGATTTGGTCAGAATATCAATCACCCCCAAATTGTAATTTTTACCACAAGGTGTATGAGTTATGCCAACATTGAAGTATATGGAAACCTCATCCCTCTTCCAGGTAGGAATGGGTAATGGATAGAGAAAACCATAGGGCCTTTGATGTTATTCTTTCACCTATTGGAATATGTAGCATCTGGACAAGATGTTCGCGATATCTCGTCTCATAAAAGGCCACGATAACTACCGAAATACATCATAATACATCTTGGTGGAACCCGGATGGATAACTCACTATGAATAGGGGCTATCCTGCATCACCACCTTCCGCAAAGATAACAAAACTACTAAACAGATATTAAAACACATGATCCCCTCAAGAGATGAAAACCAATCATAAGAAATCTCCCCTCCATGAGGAAACTACCTCGACTGCTGAAAAATCTCATCACTAGGCTATTCCACTGAATTAGCTCCATCAGAGAAGGAGTGAATTGAATGCTTGCCAAGAACACACCCCCATTTTCTCTATTTTCTTTTCAAGTATCTGAGAGAAGAGTGCCATCAAATTCCACTTGTCACTTGAATTACTCAAAGCTTGCATTGGGACTCTTCTTCTTAAGGCGTTGGCCACCACGTTACGCTTGAATGGGGTGTCGAAAATGTCAAATTCGAACCCCTACAAGTAATTGATCCAACGATGCTGCCTTAAGTTGAGGCCCTCTTGAGAGAAGATATAGTCTTAGTGTTTGTGATCATAGTAGACCACAATATTCTCCCCAAATAGTTAGTGAAACCAAGTCATCAAAGCATGCATCAAAGATTCTAACTCCATGTCATGGGTTGGGTAATTATTTTCGGGTGGTCTGAGATGGAAAGAGCCATACTCCACCACAGGATCATCCTACATAAGCACGCACCCAAGAACCCTACCTGAAGTGTCACAATACAACATATACCCCTTTCCAGCCTCTAGTAAAATCATAATGGGGGAGGTTGTCTATATCCTTTTTATCTCCATGAATTTTTCCTAGCATTCTGGGTCCCAAACAAACTTCAACCCTTTCTGAGTGAGATCCATAATAAACTCCAAATCATTGGTCAATCCGATGGGCAAGCCTATGTACTCAAAGTTGATGTACCTGCTATGAAATGATTTCTCTGGGATATTTACCTCTTCACCCAAAGTTGGTGATAGCCCGAGTGAAAGTAGATTTTAGAAGAACACCTTTCCCCATTCCACTGATAAAAAAATTCATCAATTTGGGGAAAATGATATTTGTTCTTTATTGTTACCTTATTCAGATTCTGGTAGTCAATGCACAAACAGAGGGATCCGTCATCCTTTTTAATGAACATCCTAGGAGCATCCCAAGGAGAAATTCTCAGGTGAATTAATCCTTTGGATTCTAAGTCATCCAGCTGTATCTTTAATTCCCTCAACTCGGTGGGGGCCATTAGATATAATTGAAGAGATATCAGCTGTGTTCCTGACACCAGATCAACCAAGAACTCCACATCCCACTCTGGGGGAAGACCTAAAAAATCATATGAAAATACCACATGAAACTTGTCTACTAAATGAGGTAATCTGACATTATGGGCATGAAAATTGTTCTCTATTGTGTGTGATGATAACTGAAAATCAATATCTCCCAACTATGTGAGTGGATGTCCAAGAAGACTCAATCGAGGATCTGAATCCCCATGAAAAACCCGACGACTCCCATCAGGTGCCATGAAACAAACCTGCAGCCTATAGAAATTGATGTGCTCCTTGAAGTGTACTAGACAATCCATGCCAATTATTATGTAAAATAGATACATATCTAATTCTAGGAAGTCCCACTCCACCTCAAACCTTGACATATAAAGCGCACACGATGGGAATTAGAGACCCTTCTCCTTCTTTCCCAGTGGATTAACCAACTCCATCTCAAAATACAACAAATCGTTTGGAAAATTCAGTGTGCCCACAAAAAGGGAAGAAATTATTGAAACAAAGGAACCAATATAAAAAAGAATAGTATCTATGGAAGATGAGATCAAAACTGTACCTCGAACTATCGATTATCCCGCCTCTGATCATGCTGGTGCCTAATGCACCGCATGTAGATATCTGATGTCTACCTAAGGATTATTTCTAGTCTATGGTTGTGTCCTAAACTAGATCAGCCCAAAAGATGAACCAACCCTACCACCACGGCCACCAAATCATGATCCCCCCATCCTTGACAGCTCTGACTGAGATGACACTCTTCCTGAAGCCTCTGACCCTTCCACACTCTAATGTTGGCGTGACACCCCGCAAAAGCGCTTCATGTGAACCCTACCAACACATTGGTAAGAGGGATTCAGAGGAAGTGGGAATGATAGTCACATGTGCCCCGACCTCCCACACTGGTGGAACACAACAGATCTCGCATCAAAAGCCACAGATGAAAACTTCTTAGAATAGTGGCCTGAACTACCACCTCCCTTCTTCACCTACTCTTCCTGCATCCTTTTGTTCTCTAAAGAACTTCAACTTCTTAATACAGATACTATCCTAGAGAATCTATCCCTCCATTTTTGTTCAATCTCAACCATACATGCCCAATCAACCACCTCAGCATAGGTCATCATTTTAAGCAAGAAAACCTTGGAGTATATCTCTGTTCGTAAGCTTTTCTCACACCTCTAACCCTTCACCCACTCATTAGAGATGATTTTAGGAGCATACCAAACAAGGTCAGTGAAACGATTTCTATACTCCATCACAGAATGATCCCCCTGAACAAATTACATGAACTCTCAGGATCTGGCATATTCTAGGACATCATGGAAATACCGCTCAATGAGGACAACCTTGTAGTCTCCCCATACCATCTGCTCATTCTTCCTAGTTTATAGTATCAATTCCCACCACCTGTGGCTGGGACCCTCCAATAGAAAATATTCAAACATCACCCTAAGCTCCTTGGTTGTATCCAAAAAATCTAACATGCACTCGATATTTTCGAGCCATTCCTCTACATCATGGGGTTCTATATACCTCAGAAAGTAGGAGGCATATTTTTTAGAAACTCTTGGGACGTGTCCTTCCTAGGACCATACTCATCTTCTCTAATAGGTGCAAAAACAAGTTTCAGTCCATGTTGTAGATATAGGATAGCCTGAACCACAGCCTCGACTAGCCTATGATCACGTTGTGAGGGAGAACTCACTTCGGCTGCCTCTCGTGGGCGCATAAGAGCTTTCTGGGGAGGCATATTTCTACAAAAAGGAAATAGTCACAGTAGAATAAATTAGTATAGTAATTCTGAAAATTTCATTAAGAAATTAAAGTATAAATAATCCAAACACATTACAATGATAAAAGAAATAACTACCCCACCCCCACTTGATGTCCACGTGTAGTCTACAACCCACACGTCTCACCTGGATGTGAAGAAAAACAAAGAATTACAATGTACCATGGTGACTTAAGGTCTTCCAAGAGAGTTGTGGGCCAAGCACCCTACTCATGACCAATACTCCATGTCCTGATAGTACTAGCTCATGTCTACCCCGAATTATCCCAAAATAATAATATCACCCAAAAAAATTGGCCCCCTTTGATTCCATTTTGTCCCGAACCAAATCTGGTCGCCACAAAAACCCGCACCAAATCCAACCCATGAAATGAACTAAAGGGAATTACCTATCTTTATAGGATGGAAAAAGTTTCCGATTATCATATATTTTTCTTTGGGAGTTTTTTTACCCGAATATGGAAGCATAAAACATCAAAACCAATCGATAAACCTAATCAGAAAAATTCATACAAAACAAGGTTTATACAAACTCTAGAACATAATATATATGTTTAAACATATAATAAGAGGTTAAAAGACACATAAAAATAGCATAGGAATATCCCCAAGGACTCCACACTACAAGGGGTCATCACCCACAATCCATCTCCACAACGTCGCACCATTGAAGGGAACTAACAACCCGAACTTCCATCACCAAAGCCTTTCATTTTCTTATGTCATACATGACCAAGAGTACTTACAAAAAATGGTGTGTAAGTAGGGTGTGATATTAATCCCAATATAATACCACCAAGAGAATCCATAGAGTAAATAATACAAGATAAAAATCATTTTATTTTTGATAAACAAGAGGTAGTGTCAATAATTTCTAATGAATGAAACTTTTAAATGTACCAGCTTTCAAGAGAAACAATACATGAATGACCACATTTCAATAAAACATGTAAGATATAGTATTTTCCTGCAAAACCACATTATTAAAAAGATAAATACACAAGATTCAATGAGCACTAATCTCAGGAACACCCCTAGGAAATAGTTAGTCTCAGGCCCCATGTACCTCGTACCTCGGTGTAATGTAACTGTTGAAAAATCCATTATCATCCATGAGACACTACTAGGGAACATACTTATAACCTAGTGGTATCCAATTTTCAGAAATGTAGTATTTTAGTGTTTTTGTTATCTATTTTGCTTTATGGAATAGGGACAAAACCCATCTAGATCACTAGCGTACTAGTACATATCCGCCCTCCTAGGTATGCAAGCCTCTCCCTTTGTGCACAAACCATAATTTCATGATACCAAAAGCCATGATCACATATCAAATAATTTATGGACATAATCAACTCAAAACATTAGTTACACATTTTTTAACCACTTACACCACTTAATAAAACCTTTATAATTTCAATAAAACAACTTCAAATAATTTAACAATGTTTTACACACAAAATCCATTTAAAATCCCACTTTGAACACCATGGGCATCCCATATTTACCAAGACAGAATTTTAATCACCCCAAAAATTTCTATAAACCCATTATATTAGTTATAAAGCAACCCCATTTGGAATAACATAAAATAGACATGTAAAACACAAAATTTAAAACCAAATTTTTACCTAAATATCATTTGCTCAAAAAAATCACCAAAATAATATTTCCAAACAAGGATAATGAATTATAAGTGTTTGAAAAATAGAAAGGATGAAAATATCTCTCATATATCATTTATTAACAATGAAATCACCTACCACAATTATGTAAACCCTTGAATAATTGTGTGAAAATCCAACTGCACCACCACTACACCACAAGGGACATAAATTAAGAATAAAACCACAATAATATACCAGAAAACAATGATCAATCTATTGGTTTGAAAACATACCTGATGGACATAAGTAACGTCATGGATAGAGTAAGAAACCTAATGAAAAGGAAAGGAACTATGGAGGAAATTCACTAACATGACGAAGATTGATGTTTCTCCACCAAATCCCCCTTCAAAATTGAGTTCCAAGGAGGGATTTAGGTGCTTGGGAGGATGCCATGGATGCTATGGTTGAATGGTGGATGAAAGGGAAGAGTTTGTATAAATCCCATGAGGGAAAAAATGGACGTTAACAAACTTATTAATGAGAGAGAAAAGGCAAAATGGTTTACTTCCATGGTTTAGTAAACTGCACACCCAAACCATGTTCCCCCTTCTCTATACTCAAAAGGTATCCATACTTCATCGAAATAAAGGGTGGCTTAAAGGAAACATAGGGGGGAAGATAGGACAAGAAAATAATAGAAACATACACCTTAAATGAAGGAAATGGTTGAGATATAATCAATTACAATGACCCTTCACGGGTGATTGATATAAGAATTATTTAAATCACAAATGATATTACCTTATAAAGTTTCTAATGGAAGTTAAGAATGAAAATGAAAATTTCCTATAAGAATGAGTTATTCCATTATATCAATTTCTAATGCAACATGGAAGGATTGATGAAGGAATTGGGAACATAAAATCATATATCCATGACCATTATAAATTATTATTCTGAGTTCCTATTGATTTAATTCTATGTCTATTTTTTGGTATTGAATTAATTTTGCAAAATTGTTTTTTAAGGATAAAAAATAATGTGTTTTTTATTTGATAGTTTTTATTCATTTTTACTAACACATGGAAAACTGGTAATTTTTTCAGTTCTTGGAATGGAATTTAGATTTCAAAATTTGATTAAGTGGTATAAATTATTCATAAATTCTTTTTTTAAAATTTTAAGATCATTGGGTTTTCTATTAATCATTTGGTAGTGGTGTAATATCGTTATTATATATTTATTTAAGTATTTCATTTTCATTGAATTGTTTTTTAAATAATAATGAATGTCGCATATGAGATGTTTTATGTAGTGGTGATGGCATTTCCATGTTTTAAGAAAGTGGAGGTAGATATTTATGTGGTGAAATAACTTTTTATAGAAATTAATGAATATAGTTGAATGAGATGAATTTAATGAATTGTCAAAGGATGACTTAAGAGATGGTTATGCATTGAACTAATGGGGAAAATGATGGGGTTTTTATATAAAATGAAATGGAAAAATACATTTTAAATCATAGGCTATTCAATTGATTTTATTTAATAGTATCATGGAAGAGGAGATTTAAAATTCTGATTTTATGATAGATTTATATAGAGAAAGATGAAGAATTATATTTTAGATGAATGATCTATGATGAAAATCAGAAGATTGTGAAATTTCATTCAGTGTATAATTGCAAAAACTGACCCAAATTATCATCAACTAAAACTCATGGAAATATATTATGATTATGGTATTACATAAGGGTTAAGTGATTCATAATAATTTATAAGAATTAATATACAATAAATTTTAATTGGAGATAATTATTTATTATTTCATTTGGGGAATAATATTTCTTAATGAATGATTGAATTTAGATAGAATATTAATTGGGAGAAAATTATAAAAATAATTAATTAGTGTAAATAATATTTAAAAGTTATGGGAAACATAATTTTATGATATTGAATTGATTGATAGAGATAATTGTGAACACTGAAGATGATTGTAATTATTTTTGAATAATAATTATTATCAATATATGAATTATTTAGATTGTGTTTACAATAGAATATTTATGTTTACTTTTGTTATGTGTAATTAATAAATATATTCTAGGTCTATAACCCTATTTTAGTGCATAATATAGTGTAAATTTATTTAAAATACATTTAAAGTGAGGGGATGAAATTAATGAACCTTGTGTTGGGTTATACCAGTTTAGTATGGGGGATACACCACTTATATGAAAACTATGTTGATGTTATGACGAAAAGTGGGTGAAGAATTTGTGCGGAGTAACATGGGTTGATTACATATGTACATGAGTTTATATAACATTCTATAGTTGGAGTAAATTTTTGGAAGTGAGTTATATAAAATGATGATAATTCTGCATGGTTATGGAATAATATGACTAGACCATTCAATTTCTAGAAAAGGTTAGGAAACATGATTCTTTTATGATAGGAAATTTTTGGGATGTGATAAAAGTGGTGATGGTACTGATATATTGTATAAATATATACATAAACTCCCTAGTGTGAAAATATAGAGCTCTGGTTGAATAATTATATGGTGGATGATATGGGTTTGAATAATGGTGGAATTGTTTTGTGTTGGCTATATGGGGAGGTTTTAAAACAGGTATATTCCTAGGGTATGAGGAATTATAATGATACAATGTGATTATAAATTCCAGGTTTTTAATTTTGGTAATCTTATGTTGGATGATGGTATATGTTTTGATGGGTTTATATTTTTATAATATATTTTTACGAGTTGTGACATATGTAGAGAAATTAATGGATGGTTGTAATCTAGGTCTATTTGTAATATCTGTTAGTGATATATATAACAATTCGTGTGGTGGGGATTTATAATGCATGGTACTGATTATAATAGTGAATATGATATTTTGGCGAGGATGAAATGGATATCCATAGAGGATTTGTGATGTGTGGTGGTGAAAATGTTTGTTAAAGTGGGAAGATTCCTTAAGGTTATATGCTTAATAATGAATGGGGAGTCCTAATGGGTGTAAAATTTAATAAGGACTCCAAGTTATAGTTGGGAACAATTTTTAGTGTGGGTGACTAGAAACTATGTGAATGTCTCTATAGGTGGAAAATGATAAACACAATGAATGATAATTTATTAGTGTGTTCCCTGTGGGATGATAACAACTTAGAGATTATAAAGGATGGTTAGTGAGTTCCATATAGGTAGATAACCATAAAGTGGTTACAGTGGATGATTATTCATTTCCCTATAGGTGGATAATTTTTCGGAATGAGAGATTTTATGTTGAGGAACCTATAAGTGTATAAATTCTTGGATGTGGTTTTTTGATGGATTTTTTATAGTGGTGGTTATGTGATAGAATATGAAGAGGATTTTTTTGTTGTTTAAAAAGTGTGATGTTGTAGTTTGTAATGATAGTGATTATTTGGTAAACATTTAAGAGATGTAGACTGATTAACTTTTAACTTTTATTTATTTTATACATTATTTAATTAGTATATTTTATTCAAATCGGATAATGTGAGTCTAGGGATGAACCTATATAGTATAGTTTTATTCTCAACCATAATTTATCTAAATATTTGTTATGATTACATTGATAATTTCGAATGATGTGTATAATGAGCATTATAAGGTCCCGGCCTTAAACCTTACTTAATCATGAGTTACTACAAGATTACACATTGAAGATCTTTTCAGGTTTAGAGATTTAGAGAATTAGATCATAAAACTTGCACTACATTCCCCATTTAAACAAAGTGGTTACATAAAAGATAGTATTCATTTTCCAATCAATGGAAACATATTTAAAATAAAACATGGATTCTTTCTTAACACATCCTTGATACTATCATCACATCATGTACCTTTCCCTTCACCTGTGAAAAACATTTCAAAAACTTGGGATGAGCATAAAAAGATCAGTAAGGGTTATAAAAATATGGAAAGGAAACATGAGTTCATATATACATAAGAATGAAATCATACTTTACCCATAAAACATAGGCACTTTAACATACCTCATAAAATCATGAATAAATCATAAAAATCATAAGACATAAAAGGTAACATAAGGTATTCATAACATTATTACATAGGGAGTAACCCTCTTGGTTACGTTTGGAATACCCACCACAGTATATTACCTAAATCTCTTCAGAGAAACCTTAATGTTTCACTCCATCGCGTTACCCAATGCATTGGAGAGCTATATCGGGCTCACCCTCCCTTAGTTTATCACGAAACCACCCGTCTTCATAACAATGCCCAAGAACCATAACATAATCTTATCACATAAAACATGCATAAAGGAAACATAAAATTTCCACCTTTCAATAACAAGATATCAATACAACACATTGATATAAATATATTATGAAAACCATTTTCAATACCAAAATAAAAGAAAAGTAAAACATGGTATTTATTTTTCTTTTAAAAATAAGGAATGGCTTGTAGAGGAAGCCGAAACTCAAATAATGGTCACAGCGGCGGAGAAGTCATTGTGGCCGCATACTTACGACAAAAACATTCCCATTTGTCGTTTAGTAAAATGCTTTGTATAAAAATATTCCTTTTGGATAAAAGTAAAATTCAAAGGGGTTTATACAACGTATAAAAGAATGTTGTGTATAAAAACAATATTCCTCAATGAAAGGAGATTGAGACGAAGTCCTATACAAAGATGGTATCCTTGGATTAAGGATAAATCAGTTACATAACTATGTGTGACAAATGAATACACAAAATATAAGTGGGTATTATGTTTAAAACAATCAGATGACATTCACACATAATCATAGAATGACATATTCAAGGTGTACAAGTTTATCTGAAAGAATCGAAATTGGGTTAAGAAGTTCCTTGGCAAATATTAGACAGCCTAACAGCGTCACTTCAAAATTCAGAAAAAGGGTTGATGAGAGATAAAAAGGGTATCTCATCACTTGGACATAAAATTTACATCAATAAGGATATAGAAGAACATATCCCAAAATAATATTATGTGAATTAAAAGACATAACAAAATAAGTCTTTTAAAAAGATGAGGGTGAACGGTTCCTTTACCCACATGGGTATCTTTCGAAACATTCGCCCCGTGAAAGAAGGACAATAAAAAATTGATGTAAATACTCATAAATGAAAGAATATTACACCATGAGTAAAATAATGTTCAGTACATACACCACTCAAAGGAAATTTTAGAAAAAGTTGCATAAATCTCACGAAAATAAAAGTGAGATGAAAAATCCCTTACGAAAACTCGGCAGCCTAACGACGCCACTTAAAACATCCAAAAATGGATTGATGAGATAAAATAGGGTATCTCATCACATTAAAATAAAATGTACAACAAGAGGAATATAAAATAACAGCCCCCATCATAACAAATAGGATCTTAAAAGAAGTGACATAAAGGAGAGTACATAGAGAGAAAGAGAGAGGTTAGATCTCTTACGATAATTAGGCAGTCTAACGGCGCCACTCAAAACTTCCAAAATGGATTGATGAGAGAGAATAGGGTCTCTCTTCATATGAACATAAAAATTACAGTATGATTAATATAAAATAACATCACAAAAACAATAATGATGAGATTATAAGGAATGACATAAAAGATTGTACTTAAAAAGAAAGAGAGGAGTAGGATCCCTTACCTCAAGTCCAACATGTCTTGTTCGTTTCTTTATATTCCTGAATAATAAACTTTTGTCAATTAATAATTGCCTAAGTACCTCCTTTAGATATTATTATTCATTTCATATCACATATTATAATGTTATAATAATTGTTTAATAATGTTAGTTCATATGAGACGTTTTGGCCGATGTTTGGTACATGAGTCAAAAATGAACTTGTTTGAAAAAAGATTGCCCATGTAGTTATAAGTAAATAATTTCCAGAATAGTATTAATGATTAAAATATCATATATATCCAGTAAATATTCATTTGATACTATTCCATATTATTTGGACATAAAAAACGAAAAGCACCGTTCATGGAGACGGTAGGTCGTACGTACGCATGAACGCTACTTTAATTTTTTTGTCATATTAATGGAATTAAAACAAAATGAGAGAGATATATATATGTTATAATTAAAGAATGATATCCATAATTTAGATGTAATATATTACATATATATCCATTATATATATGTACTTATAATATTACAAAACATTTTGAGATAAGAAATGAAATGTACCGTTCATGGAGATGGTAAGCCGTACGTACGCATTAACGCTACTTCCATTTCTATTTCATATTTAATGGAATTAAAAAATAATGATACATAATATTATTTTAATTCAAGTATGGTATCATATATAATATCATTAAATATATCCTTTATACGTACCACATATGGTATTAACGAATCAAATCACTTTGAGGGGGCGGTAGTCCGCACTTCCTTAAATAAAGATATCGCGTTTACACATAATGGAAACCATAAAGGTATGACATAAATGAAAAATACAGAATTTTAAGTAAAACATAAACATATTAGATATCATATATAAATATTGTGTCATCTTAATGGCCACCTTTTAAGGTGTTAGAAGTATGTTGAACAATCATCATTTCGGGAGGCACAAATTCACCATCCATGGAAAGAGTATGTTCTTTAACCATTAGATGTAGGTGTGTGTAAGTGTAGCTAGAATAATTCTTATAAAAACATCCTAGTATATTAAATATACTGGATGTTTTACAAAATTAATTAATAAAAAGAGTTTAGGGGGTTGGAGAAGCAAAATAAAACAAAAGGACACAAGTGAAGACATTACCTTAAAATAGGGTAACTTCCTTTGGTTTGAGTTCAAAGGCTTCCTTGGGAAGACTTCTGCCCAAAGTGAGGCCTCAAGGAGTTAGAGAGGGATGTGGAGAGACAAAATAGGTAGGGGTTGGCCGTGCCAAAGGCTTTGGAAGTGTGGGTATGGAGGTAGAGGTGGGGGCCTTTTATATGAGGAGAGGAGGGGAACTCTTGGAAAGGTATAAAATGTATCTTTATTTTCAAATGTGTTTCAGATTTTAATGGTCCCACATTGATGTGTTTCGAGGATAAGTTGATAAGGGTTCTAAATACACCCATCCAATAGGTTTTGGACATTGTAGGTCTTAGATTTTACATTATCTTTCTATTTTATTTAAATCCTTTATTAATGAGGTAATCGCTGCATCATCATGATGTCATATATAATTTAATAAATTTAATGTCTAAAAATTATAACAAAAATATCATGATGTAGGAAATATTTTTATATTTATAATGAATATTTATAGTCCAAAATATCATTTATTTAGACAAAATTAAAAATATTTTACTTAGGTGATACATTCTTTGTTACATTTACCATTCTTTAAAAATAAAAAGATAAAAAGTCACTTTCTCACAAAAGTGATTCCATGGGGCCACCAAGTTTGGAACAAGGCATACCATGGTCGGCCATGAGACAACCAGTAGCCTTAGGACACATGTTGTGGTCATTTATTATTATTATTATATTATCTTATTATCTTTAACTAACTGATTACTCATTATTCAAGATAATTAAAGATAATTACCGTCGTTACTATTCATAATGTCCAAAAACAATAGTCTTAATTAAATAATTTAGAAATTTTGAATCCAAATATGTAATCCATTTTACCAAATTCCAAACACATAAATTTCAATAATAAATTTAAAAAAACTTCCCGTTGTCAAAACAAATAGCGGGTTTTTTAGAAACAATATTTATGAAAAGTTTGGAACTTGTTTATGCCCAATTCCAAAGAGCAATTAATCCCAATGACCATCATTGGATTAAATGGTAAAAATATATTCCAATCAAACTTTAAAACAAATTAAAAAGATAATATAACCATATAATTAAATTATAGGAAAAAGCAGTTTTGATGTAAAATGCAGTATTTTTCACTATTCATTGAAAAATGAACATTTTCAGAAAAATACCAATAATTAACCCAAGGTAAACTTCAATGTCCCAATCAGAAATAATATGTTTATTTTGAAAAATAGATCTTATAAAATTGTCAAAAGTTTGATTTAAAAATGTTTTCCATCAAAAGGTAGTAAAACAATATTTTAAAAATACTAGTGTATTCAATGCTTAAGATTGGATTCATTTGTATTTTAAGCCTCTAAAATTTATTGGATAAAAGTAAAAACATTTAACAAACATATATAATCATATTTTAGTTATTACTATACATTCCTGTCAATAAAATGGATAGGCGTTAACTAACATTTAAAATAATATTATTTTATTATTAAAGTGTAACGTAAGATTTCAAAGGAACTCGTTGTTGCGTATTGGGTAATCCATCGAGCATAGCATTCCATTTAAATTAATATAGACATTTTTTTCCACAAACAGGGATAAATATAAAAATTTCATATTCTTTATTTACCTAGGGTGTTACATCCTTCCCCCCTTTTGGGAATTGCGTCCTCGAAAATTTAAAATTGGGCTTGGAAACATCCTTGAATGTCCCACATCTGAACAAGAGTCAGTAAAACAATCACTTTAAAATAAAGGAAGATAAGTACAGAGGTCACCCGAGTTAACCCACACTAGGATTCCATGTATAAAAACATGGACATGGAGGAGAAAACATAGGGTCATGTTCTGATGGAGAGTGTTAGAAAACATGTTTAGGAGAAAGTTAACCACAAGAAAATCAAAAACTTGTGATGGGTTAAACGGTATTCGATTCTCCAGTAGGAAAAGTTAATAGAAAATTTTTTTTATTTAAGTTACTTTTTATTGAGGAATATATTCATAAGGAAACATAATTACTTATCATGTTGACTTTTAACTTTTATTAGATTTATTACACAAACTCATACTTTCCCCAAAAGACGAGTATTTAGGAAGACTTGTTCACATTAAGAGTACTATAATCAACTTCTAGAGAGTCACCTAATCCACAATAGAAAACTATATACCTCCCATGATTTTAGACATTAACCAAAACTAAAAAGGATAGTACAAGATCAGATAATCCAAAAAAGGATAACTCTTTTTAAAAAGAAAATATATTCTTAATCTCAAAAATTTGTCCAACAAAACCCAAAGTTCCACGAGGACCATTCGATAAAAAATTTGACCATAAAATTATTCATAGTAAACCAAACTAAGATTGAAACACAAATATTTGAAGGATTTAGTCACATAGTCTTCCATGATAAATCGTAACATTTATCTCCAATCAACATCAGTTGCTCCTAAAGTCTCGTATTGAAAAGTAATTAACCTAATCACATATCCTCCATGATAGGTTAATAAATTTCCATAGATAACCCAAAATCAGCTTACTCTTAATTCATAAAATCATCTAACTAAAAAAGAATCAGTCAAACTAACCAGGGACTTCACATAGTCCAGTGGTAGGCGATAAATACCAGTCGCACTTTGGTTGTGGGTTTGATTCCCACAACTTTGTCCGACGCGACGGGTTGTCACATGGTCTGCGTGTTGTCCTTTTTCCAAAACTATATAATTCTCAAAACATTTCCCAAAACGAGATAAAATCTTCAAAAATTATCATAACATATTTTAACCTCAATTTTATCTCATGCCTTTCATTTTCCAGCATATCATATAATAACCCATAATTACCTCAAAAGTAAGGATCATATAAACCAAAATGGTCTTTTATAACTATGTCCACAATAGAACAGATAACTATTCCTTGAATAAAATTTTCATATATTAAACATCAGGGTTACACATACTATAAAATGTCTTCTAATGTAACCCTATCCTCAAAAGAGACTTAATACTCATAATAATTTCACCATAACTCTTGAAGCCCTTATATGTTGACATCTTACTCATTCAACATTATTCATGATCCATTAACCATTCCTTTCCAACTTATTCGGAAATACTTCTTTCCTTTGATTGGTCATTTTCAGTTTCTTCATCCTCAATCGGAATGGCATTAGGTATTGGTAAACAACCATTTGTACGCTCTTGGTGATCCCATTCACGAAACTTCTTCACAAGACATGTGTTTGCATAATGACCATAAACACCACATTTAAAACATTCAATTGATCCCTCAGAAAGAACTTTGTTCCCTTTCCTCAAGTCAACTGGATGCTTCCTTTTTCCATGGATGTTTCTTGCTTTATGACTTTCATTTCCACATCTATATCATATTTCTGTCCATTTGAAATATTTTCCTAGATGTTTCTTTCCACATCTTTGACACATAGGTTTTTGAACCACTTACCTTTATGATTATTACCTGTACTTCCGTAGGTATTTGTTTCTCACATATATGATGCCTTAGAGAATTCACCAAGGTTTAGGTGGTCAATCATGACTCCAGATAGTTGGTTCAGGATAATCACATGATTTCTCATTGCAGCTCCCATATCATTCAGTTGCTTGCTCAAAAAAACTGTCACAGTTTCCTTCACATCCACTGTTATATTGGTGCCTGCTAGATCCATCCATTTACTAAAACCAAATAGGTCAGTGTGAGTATATCAAAAAAACCATCATGTACTAATGAGGAAGATAAACACTAAGATATACTTACTCATTAAATTTATCTAAAACTAGGACTCTTTCAGAAATCCTAACCATTATGGTAATGTCACTTATGCTTAAAGAGTACCCTGACCTCTAAAGTTATCTAAACCGACCTTTGATACAAACTATAAGGCCCCAGACTTAAAACGTACTTAATCGTAAGTTACTACAGGATTACACATCGAGGATCTTTTCAGGTTTAGTGTTTTAGAGAATTAGATCATAAAATTTGCATTACATTCCACATTTAAACAAAGTGGTTACATAAGAGATAGTATTCATTTTTCGCATAAATGGAAACATATTTAAAATAAAACATGGATTCTTTATTGTCACATCCTTGACACTATCATCACATCATGTACCTTTCCCTTGACCTGTGAAAAACATTTCAGAATCATGGGATGAGCATAAAAAGATATGTAAGGGTTATAAAAATATAGAAAGGAAACATGAGTTCATATATACATAAGAATGAAATCATACTTTACCCATAAAAACATAGTCACTTTAACATACCTCATCAAATCATGAATAAATCATAGAAATCAAAAGGCATAAATGGTAACTTGAGGCATTCATAACATTCATACGTAGGGAGTAACCCACTTGGTTACGTTTGGAATACCCACCACAATATATTCCCTAAATCTCTTCCGAGAAACCTTAACATTTCACTCATTCGCAATACCCAATGCATTGGAGAGCTATATCGGGCTCACCCACCCTTAGTTTATCACGGAACCACCCGTCTTCATAACAATGCCCAAGAACCATAACATAATCTTATCAAATAAAACATGCATAAAGGAAACATAACAGTTCCACCTTTCAATAACAAGATATCAATACAAAAAATTGATATAAATACATTATGAAAACCATATTTAATACCAAAATAAATGAAAAGTAAAACATGGTATTTATTTTTCTTTTAAAAAGAATGTACGGCTTGTAGAGGAAGCTGAAACTCAAATAATGGTCACGGCGGTGGAGAAGTCGTTGTCACCGCATACGTACGACAAAAACATTCCATTTTGTCATTTAGTAAAACGCTTCGTATAAAAATATTCCTTTTGGATAAACATAAAAGTCCAAGGGGTTTATACACCGTATAATAGAAAGTTGTTTATAAAACAAAATATGCCTCAATGAAAGGAGATTGAGACGAAGTCCCATTCAAAGACGGTATCCTTGGATTAAGGATAAATCAGTTACATAACTGTGTGTGACAAACGAATACACGAAATATAAGTGGGTATTATGTGTAAAAAAATCAGATGACATTCACACATAATCATAGAAAGACATATTCAAGGTGTATAAGTTTATCCCGAAGAATCGAAATTGGGTTAAGAAGTTCCCTTGCAAAAATTACACAGCCTAACAGCGTCACTTCAAAATTCAGAAAATGAGTTGATGAGAGATAAAAAGGGTATCTCATCACTTGGACATAAAATTTACATCAATAAGGATATAGAAGAACATATCCCAAAATAATATTATGTGAATTAATAGACATAACAAAATAAGTCTTTTAAAAAGATGAGGGTGAAAGGTTCCCTTACCGACATCGGTATCTTTCCAAACATACGCCCTGTGAAAGAAGGACAATATAACATTGATTTAAATAC
The DNA here is from genome assembly GCA_963277665.1 of Viscum album. Lineage (NCBI taxonomy): Eukaryota > Viridiplantae > Streptophyta > Magnoliopsida > Santalales > Viscaceae > Viscum > Viscum album. The sequence continues at coordinate 1,493,033,483 of OY728121.1, forward strand.
TTATAAATGAAAGAATATTACACAATGAGTAATATAATGTTCAGCACATACACCACTCAAAGGAAATTGTGGAAAATGTAGCATAAATCTCACATGAATATAAGTGAGATGAAAAATCCCTTACGAAAACTCGGCAGCCTAACGACGCCACTTAAAACATCGAAAAATGGATTGATGATATCAAATAGGGTATCTCATAACATTACAATAAAATGTACAGCAAGGGTAATATAAAATAACATCACCCATCATATCAAATAGGAGCTTAAAATAAGTGACATAAAGGAGAGTACTTAAAGAGAAAGAGAGAGGTTAGATCTCTTATGAAAATTCGGCAGCCCAACGGCGCCACTCAAAACTTCCAAAATGGATTGATGAGAGAGAATAGGGTCTCTCATCATATGAAAATAATAATTACATTAAGATTAATATAAAATAACATCCCAATAACAATAATGATGAACTTAGAAGAATGAAATAAAAGAGTGTACTTAAAAAGAAAGAGAGGAGTAGGATCCCTTACCTCAAGTCCAACTTGTCTTGTTCCTTTCTTTATATTCCTGAATAATAAACTTTGGTCAATTAATAATTGCCTAAGTACCTCCTTTATAGATTTTTTATTCAGTTCATATAACATATTATAATGTAATAAAAATTGTTTAATAATGTTAGTTTATATCAGACGTTTTTGCCGACATTTGGTACATGAGTCAAAAATGAACTTGTTAGAAAAAATATTGCCCATGTAGTTATAAGTAAATAATTTCCAGAATAGTATTAATGATTAAAATATCATATATATCCAGTAAATATTCATTTTATACTATTCCATATCATTTGGAGATAAAAAACTAAAAGCACCGTTCATGGAGACGGTAGGCCGTACGTACGCATGAACGCTACTTTCATTTTTTTGTCATATTAATGGAATTAAAACAAAATGAGAGATATATATATGTTATAATTCCAGAATGATATCGATAATTTATATGTAATATATTAAATATATATCCATTATATATATGTAATTATAATATTACATAACATTTAGAGATAAAAATGAAATGTACCGTTCATGGATACGGTAAGCCGTACGTACGCATGAACGCTACTTCCATTTCTATTACATATTTAATGGAATTAAAACATAATGATACATAATAGTATTTTAAATCAGTATGGTATCATATATAATATCATTAAATATATCCTTTATATGTACCACATATGGTATTAACGAATCAAATCACTTTGAGGGGGCGGTAGTCCGCACTTCCTTAAATGAAGATATCGTGTTTACACATAATAGAAACCATAAAGGTATGCCATAAATGAAAAATACAGAATTTTAAGTAAAACATAAACATATTAGATATCATATATAAATATTGTGTCATCTTAATGGCCACCTTTTAAGGTGTTAGAAGAATGTTGAGCAATCATCGTTTCGGGAGGCAGAAATTCACCATCCACGGAAACAGTATGTTATTTGACCATTAGATGTAGGTGTGTGTAAGTGTAGCTAGAATACTTATTATAAAAACATCCTAGTATATTTAATATACTGTATTTTTAACAAAATTAATGAATAAAAAGAGTTAAGCGGGTTGGAGAAGCAAAATAAAACAAAAGGAAACAAGTGAAGACATTACCTTAAAATAGGGTAACTCCCTTTGGTTTGAGCTCAAAGGCTTCCTTGGGAAGACTTCTTCCCAAAGTGAGGCTTCAATGAGTTAGAGAGGGATGTGGAGAGACAAAATGGGCAGGATTTGGCAGAGCCAAAGGCTTTGGAAGTGTGGGTATGGAGGTAGAGGTGGGGGCCTTTTATATGAGGAGAGGATGGGCACTCTTGGAAAGGTATAAAATGTATCTTTATTTTCAAATGAGTTTCCAATTTTAATGGTCCCACATTGATTTGTTTCGAGGATATGTTGATAAGGGTTCTAAATACACCCATACAATAGGTTTTGTACATGTGTAGGTCTTAGATTTTACATTATCATTCCATTTTATTTAAATCCTTTATTAATGAGATAATCACTACATCATCATGATGTCATATATAATTTAATAAATTTAATGTCTAAAAATTATAACAAAAATATCATGATGTAGGAAATATTTTTATATTTATAATGAATATTTATAGTCCAAAATATCATTTATTTAGACAAAATTAAATATATTTTACTTAGGTGATACATTCTTTGTTACATTTAACATTCTTTAAAAATAAAAAGATAAAAAGTCACTTTCTCACAAAAGTGATTCCATGGGGCCCCCAAGATTGGCACAAGGCATCCCATGGTCGGCCATGAGACAAAAAGTAGCCTTAGGAAACATGTTGTGGTCATTTGTTATTATTATTATATTATCTTATTATCTTTAACTACCTGATTACTCATTAATCAAGATAATTAAAGATAATTACCGTCGTTACTATTCATAATGACAAAAAACAATAGAGTCTTAATTAAATATTTTGGACCTTCTGATTCCAAATATGTAATCCATTTTACCGAATTTCAAACAAATAAATTTCAATAATTAATTTAAAAAAAACTTCCCATTGTCAAAACAAATAGCGGGTTTTTTAGAAACAATATTTATGAAAAGTTTGGAACTTGTTTATGCCCAATTCCAAAGTGAAATTAATCCCAATGACCATAATTGGATTAAATGGTAAAAATATTTTCCAATTACACTTTAAAACAAATTAAAATGATAATATAACCATATAATTAAATTATATGAAAAAGCAGTTTTGATGTAAAATGCAGTATTTTTCACTATTCATTGAAAAATGAACATTGTCAGAAAAATACCAAAAATTAACCCAAGGTAAACTTATATGTCCCAATCATAAATAATATGTTTATTTTGAAAAATAGATCTTATAAAATTGTCAAAAGTTTGATTTAAAAATGTTTTCCATCAAAAGGTAGTAAAACAATATTTTAAAAATACTAGTGTATTCAATGCTTAAGATTGGATTCATTTGTATTTTAAGCCTCTAAAATTTATTTGATAAAAGTAAAAACATTTAACAAACATATATAATCATATTTTAGTTATTTATATTCATTCCTGTCAATACAATGGCTAGGCATAAACTAACATTTAAAATAATATTATTTTATAATTAGAGTGCAACGTAAGATTTCAAAGGAACTCGTTGTTGCGTATTGGGTAAGACATCGAGCATAGCGTTCCATTTTAATTAATATAGAAATTTTTTCCACAAATAGTGATAAATAAAAAAAATTCATATTCTTTATTTACATAGGGTGTTACATCCTTCCCCCTTTTGGGAATTGCATCATCGCAAATTTAAAATTGGGCTTGGAAACATCCTTGAATGTCCCACATCTGAACAATAGTCGGTAAAACAATCACATTAAAATAAAGGAAGATAAGTACAAAGGTCACCCGAGTTAACCCATACTAGGATTCCATGTATAAAAACATGGACATGGATGAGAAAACATAGGGTCATGTTCTGATGGAGAGTGATAGACAACATGTTTAGGAGAAAGTTAACCACAAGAAAATCACAAACTAGTGACGGGTTAAACGGTATTCGATTCCCCAGTAGGAAAAGTAAATAGACAACATTTTTGTTTTAAGTTACTTTTTATTGAAGAATTTATTCATAAGGAAACATAATTACTTATCATGTTGACTTTCAACTTTTATTAGATTTATTACACAAACTCATACTTTCCCCAAAAATGAGTATTTAGGAAGACTTGTTCACATTAAGAGTACTATAATAAACTTCTAGAGAGTCACCTAATCCACAATAGAGAACAATATACTTCCCATGCCTTTAGACTTTATCCAAATCTAGAAAGGTTAGTACAAGATCAGATAATCCAGAAAAGGATTACCCTTTATAAAAAGAAAATCTATTCTTAATCTCCAAAATTTTTTCAACAAAACCCAAAGTTCAACGAGGACCATTCAATAAACAATTTTTCCATAAAATTATTCATAGGAATCCAAACTATGATTGAAACCCAAATATTTGAAGGATTTAGTCACATAGTCTTCCATGATAAATCGTAACATTTATCTCTAATCAACATCAGTTGCTCCTAAAGTCTCGTATTGAAATGTAATTAACCTAATCACATATCCTCTATGATAGGTTAATAAATTTCCATAGATAACCCAAAATCAGCTTACTCTTAATTCATAAAATCATCTAACTAAAAAAGAATCAGTCAATGTAACTAGGGACTTCACATAGTCCAGTGGTAAGCGATAAATACCAGTCGCACTTTGGTTGTGGGTTCGATTCCCGCAGCTTTGTCCGACGCGACGGGTTGTCACACGGTCTGCGTGTTGTCCTTTTTCCAAAACAATATAATTCTCAAAAAATTTCCCAAAACGAGATAAAAGCTTCCAAAATGATCATAACATATTTTAACCTAATGTTTATCTCATTCCTTTCATTTTCCAACATATCATATAATAACCCATAATTACCTCAAAAGTAAGGATCATATAAACCCAAATGGTCCTTTATAACTATGTCCACAATAGAACAGATAACTATTCCTTGAATAAAATTTTCATATATTAAACATCAGGGTTACACATACTATAAAATGTCTTCTAATGTAACCCTATCATCAAAAGAGACTTAATACTCTTAATAATTTCACCATAACTCTTGAAGCCCTTAAATGTTGACATCTTACTCATTAAACATTCTTCATGATCCAATAACCATTCCTTTCCAACTTATTCTGAAATACTTCATTCCTTGGATTGGTCATTCTCAGTTTCTTCATCCTCAATCGGAATGGCATTAGGTATTGGTAAACGAACATTTGTATGCTCTTGGTGATCCCATTCACGAAACTTCTTCACAAGACAAGTGTTTGCATAATGACCATGCACACCACATTTAAAACATTCAATTGATCTCTCAGAAAGAACTTCGTTCCCTTTCCTCGAGTCAACTGGATGCTTCCTTTTTCCATGGCAGGTTCTTGCTTTATGACCTTCATTTCCAAATCTATAGCATATTTCTGCCCCTTTGAAACATTTTCCTAGGTGATTCTTTCCACATCTTTGACACATAGGTTTTTGAACACACATACCTTTATGATTATTACCTGTACATCCATAGGGATTTGTTTCTCGCATATATGATTCCTTAGAGAAATCACCATGGTTTAGGTGGTCAATCATGACTCCAGATTGTTGGTTGATGATAATCACAAGAGTTCTCATTGAATCTCCCATATCATTCAGTTTCTTGCTCAAAAAAACTGTCACAGTTTCCTTTACATACACTGTTACTTTGGTGCCTGCTATATCCAGCCATTTACTAAAACCAAAAAGGTCAGTGTGGATATATCAAAAAGACCATCAAGTACTAATGAGGAAGATAAACACTAATATATACTTACTCATTCAATTTATCTAAAACTAGGACTCTTTATGAAATCCTAACCATTATGGTAATGTCACTTATGCTTAAAGAATACCCTAACCTCTAAAGTTATCTAAACCGAACTTTGATACCAACTATAAGGCACCGACCTTAAACCTTACTTAATCTTGAGTTACTACAAGATTACACATCGAGGATATTTTCAGGTTTAGAGTTTTAGAGAATTAGATCATAAAATTTTCATTACATTCCACATTTAATCAAAGTGGTTACATAAAAGATAGTATTCATCTTTCCCATAAATGGAATCATATTTAAAATAAAACATGGATTCTTTATTGGCACATCCTTGACACTATCATCAAATCATGTACCTTTCCCTTGACATGTGAAAAACATTTCAGAAACTTGGGATGAGCATAAAAATCTAAGTAAGGGTTATAAAAATATGGAAAGGAAACTCGAGTTCATATATACATAAGAATGAAATAATACTTTACCCATAAAAACATAGGCACTTTAACTTACCTCATCAAATCATTAATAAATCATAGAAATCATAAGGCATAAAAGGTAACTTGATGCATTCATAACATTCATACATAGGGAGTAACCCACTTGGTTACGTTTGGAATACCCACCACAGTATATTCCCTAAATCTCTTCGGAGAAACCTTAACGTTTCACTCCTTCACGATACCCAATGCATTGGAGAGCTATATCGGGCTCACCTGCCCTTAGTTTATCATGGAACCACCCGTCTTCATAACAACACCCAAGAACCATAACATAATCTTATCACATAAAACATGCATAAAGGAAACATAACATTTCCACCTTTCAATTACAAGATATCAATAAAACACATTGATATAAATACATTATGAAAACCATTTTCAATACCAAAATAAAAGAAAAGTAAAACATGGTATTTATTTTTCTTTTAAAAAGAATGTATGTCTTGTAGAGGAAGCCGAAACTCAAATAATGGTCGTGGCGGCGGAGAAGTCGTTGTCGCCGCATACGTACGACAAAAACATTCTCTTTTGTCATTTAGTAAAACGCTTCGTATAAAAAGATTCCTTTTGGATAAACATAAAATTCCAAGGGGGTTTATACACCATATAATATAATTTTGTGTATAAAACAAAATATGCCTCAATGAAATGAGATTGAGACATAGTCCCATTCAAAGATGGTATCCTTGGATTAAGGATAAATCAGTTACATAATTGTGTGTGACAAACGAATACACGAAATATAAGTGGGTATTAAGTGTAAAAAAATCAGATGACATTCACAAATAATCATAGAAAGACATATTCAAGGTGTACAAGTTTATCCCGAAGAATCGAAATTGGGTTAAGAAGTTCCCTTTCAAAAATTTGACAGCCTAACGGCGTCACTTCAAAATTTAAAAAATGAGTTGATGAGAGATAAAAAGGGTATCTCATAACTTGGACATAAAATTTACATCAATAAGGATATAGAAGAACATATACCAAAATAATATTATGTGAATTAAAAGACATAACAAAATAAGTCTTTTAAAAAGATGAGGGTGAAAGGTTCCCTTACCGACATGGGTATCTTTCAAAACATACGCCACGTGAAAGAAGGACAATACAACATTGATTTAAATACTCATAAATGAAAGAATATTACACAATGAGTAAAATAATGTTCAGTACATACACTACTCAAAGGAAATTGTGGCAAATGTAGTATAAATCTCACGGGAATATAAGTGAGATGAAAAATCCCTTACGAATACTGGCAGCCTAACGACACCACTTAAAACATCCAAAAATGGATTGATGATATCAAATAGGGTATCTCATCACATTACAATAAAATGTACAGCAAGATGAATATAAAAGAACATCACCGATCATATCAAACAGGAGCTTAAAATAAGTGACATAAAGGAGAGTACTTAAAGAGAAAGAGAGAGGTTAGATCTCTTACGAAAATTCGGCAGCCTAACGGCGCCACTCAAAACTTCCTAAATGGATTGATGAAAGAGAATAGGGTCTCTCATCATATGAACATAAAAATTACAGTAAAAGGAATATAAAAGAACATCCCAATAACAAGAATTATGAGCATAGAAGAATGAAATAAAAGAGTGTACTTAAAAAGAAAGAGAGGAGCAGGATCCCTTACCCCATGTCCAACTTGTCTTGTTCGTTTCTTTATATTCCTGAATAATAAACCTTGGTCAATTAATAATTGCCTAAGTAACTCCTTTAGATATTATTATTCAGTTCATATCAAATATTATAATGCTATAATTTTTTTAATAATGTTAGTTTATATCAGACGTTTTTGCCGATGTTTGGTACATGAGTCAAAAATGAACTTGTTTGAAAAAAGATTTCCCATGTAGTAATAAGTAAATAATTTACATAATAGTATTAATGATTAAAATATAATATATATCCAGTAAATATTCATTTTATACTATTCCATATCATTTGGAGATAAAAAACGAAAAGCACCGTTCGTGGAGATGGTAGGCCGTACGTACGCATGAACGCTACTTTCATTTTTTTGTCATATTAATGGAATTAAAACAAAATGAGATATATATATGTGTTATAATTCCAGAATTATATCCATAATTCAGATGTAATATATTACATATATATCCATTATATATATGTACTTATAATATTACATAACATTTTGAGATAAGAAATGAAATGTACCGTTCATGGAGACGGTAAGCCGTACGTACGCATGAATGATACTTCCATTTCTATTTCATATTTAATGGAATTAAAAAATAATGATACATAATAGTATTTTAATTATGGTATGGTATCAAATATAATATCATTACATATATCCTTTATACGTACCACATATGGTATTATTGAATCAAATCACATTGAGGGGGCGGTAGTCCGCACTTCCTTAAATGAAGATATCGCGTTTACCCATAATGGAAACCATAAATTTACGCCATAAATGAAAAATACAGAAGGTTAAGTAAAACATAAACATATTAGATATTATATATAAATATTTTTTCATCTTAATGGCCACCTTTGAATGTGTTAGAAGAATGTTGAACAATCATCGTTTCGGGAGGCAGAAATCTTCCATCCACGGAAACAGTATATTTTTAACCATTAGATGTAGTTGTGTGAAAGTGTAGCTCAAATACTTCTTATAAAAACATACTAGTATATTTAATATACTGGATTTGTTACAAAAAAATTAATAAAAAGAGTTTAGGGGGTTGGAGAAACAAAATAAAACAAAAGGACACAAGTGAAGACATTACCTTAAAATCGGGTAACTCCCTTTGTTTTGAGCTGAAAGGATTCCATGGGAAGACTTGTGCCCAAAGTGAGGATTCAAGGAGTTAGAGAGGGATGTGGAGAGACAAAATGGGCCGGGTTTGGCCGAGCCAAAGGCTTTGGAAGTGTGGGTAAAGAGGTAGAGGTGGGGGCCTTTTATAAGAGGAGAGGAGGGGAACTCTTGGAAAGGTATAAAATGTAACTTTATTTTCAAATGATTTTCAGATTTTAATGGTCCCACATTGATGTGTTTCGTGGATAAGGTGATAATGATACTACATCCACCCATCCAATAGGTTTTGTACATGTGTAGGTCTTAGATTTTACATTATCTTTCCATTTTATTTAAATCCTTTATTAATGAGGTAATCGCTGTATCATCATGATGTCATATATAATTTAATAAATTTAGTGTCTAAAAATTATAAAAAAATATCATGATGTAGGAAATAGTTTTATCTTTATAATTAATAATTATAGTCCAAAATATCATTTATTTAGACAAAAGTAAAAATATTTTACTTAGGTGATACATTCTTTGTTACATCTAACATTCTTTAAAAACAAAAAGATAAAAAGTCACTTTCTCACAAAAGTGATTCCATGGGGTCCCCAAGATTGGCACAAGGCATCCCATGGTCGGCCATGAGACAACCAGTAGCCTTAGGTCATATTTTGTGGTCATTTTTTATTATTATGATATTATCTTATTATCTTTAACTACCTGATTACTCATTAATCAAGATAATTAAAGATAATTACCGTCGTTACTATTCATAATGTCCAAAAACAAAAGAGTCTTAATTAAATAATTTGGACCTTATGATTCCAAATATGTAATCCATTTTAACAAATTTCAAACGGATAAATTGCAATAATTAATTTAAAAAAAAACTTCCCGTTGTCAAAATAAATAGCGGGTTTTTTAGAAACAATATTTATGAAACGTTTGGCACTTGTGTATGCCCAATTCCAAAGAGAAATTAATCCCAATGACCATAATTGGATTAAATGATAAAAATATATTCCAATTACACTTTAAAACAAATTAAAAAGATAATATAACCATATAATTAATTAATATGAAAAAGCAGTTTTGATGTAAAATGCAGTATTTTTCATTATTCATTGAAAAATGAACATTGTCAGAAATATTCCAAAAATTAACCCAAGGTAAACTTCTATATCCCAATCATAAATAATATGTTTATTTTGACAAATAGTTCTTATAAAATTGTCAAAATTTTGATTTATATATGGTTTACCATCAAAAGGTAGTATAACAATCTTTTAAAAGTACTAGTGTATTCAATGCTTAAGATTGGATATATTTGTATTTTAAGCCTCTAAAATATATTGGATAAAAGTAAAAAAATTAAACAAACATATATAATCATATTTTAGTTATTTCTATTCATTCCTGTCAATACAATGGCTAGGTGTTAACTAACATTTAAAATAATATAATTTCATTATTAGAGTACAACGTAAGATTTCAGAGGAACTCGTTGTTGCGTATTGGGTAAGCCATCGAGCATAGCGTTCCATTTAAATTAATATTGAAATTTATTCAACAAATAGGGATAAATATAAAAATACCATATTATTTATTTACCTGGGGTGTTACAAACATATATTTTGAAAACATAAGATTTGTTTGGGGAGACTTTAATATTATTCCTCACATGAGGTATAATGGTGATATTATACCTTGAATTTTTTTGATTCTCATTTTATTCCATTTTAAGACTTAATATTCATTATTAATTAATTTTGGATAGGAAATACGGTAAATAATATTTAGTGTTATGGTATTTTATTTGTTTAAAAAGTAATTTCTTCCATAAATATGTCATATTTTTCACTTAGAACTACTCAACTTTTGGTGGCCTAGAGAAAGTTTTCTTAAGGGGACAGAATCTAACTCATTTTTTTATTAGACAGTTTTCCAATCGGTCTAGGTCATGAGACAACTCCTCTTTGAGGGAAAATGAATAACAGAGAATGGGAGAGTTTCAATTTGAAATTTTAATATCAACTTTCATAAGTACTACACACATGATACCCATCAACACCATTAAATGCACCACATTAATTTCATATCGGATTATGTTATAGTAATAACATTATTTTTGTTAGGAAATGACCAACACTTTTTTTTATACTTTATAACATTTAAAATGGTCATCATTTATCTAATGTGGATATTAAACTCAATTAGAAATAAATAAACATATAGGAATCATAAAAGTATGTTTCCTAAGATGAATTAAATTAAATTATATATTTTAATATTTTATTAAGTATATTCTATATAATTTATTATGACAACTATGTCATTGTACCAAAGACATAATGAGGTGGTATCAAGAACCATGAATAAACAAAAACCACGATAAGATGATTCTCACCATGGGGTGTCAGGTGGTATATTGCATATTTTAAGTAAATGTAACATTAATTATTATAGGATTGATTATGTTTCTGTTGGGTCATGAAAAAATTCAAATTTTATTCAAGATAAATAACACCAATCACTACTATAACATCATTATATTTCCTATGTTTTAAATTGTGATAATGAAGGGTTTAGGAGTGATGTCTAACATCATAAAAAATGTATATGAACACTCCAAAACATGATTACTAAATAACAGGTATATATGTTTTTAGTGAACATAATTTATTAATAAAAAAATATACATTGAACATGTAGATCTGGTATACCACTTCTCTATAAAACATTTTATCAAGGTAGTAGAGAAGTGTCCTAATGACTTATTCTCCATAGGTATCCATAAATTGTGGGAATAACCTGATGCTCTGATAATAACTATATTTTTTTATAAATATTATGGAACCATTGGATAAATAACATTGATAATTTATTATTAGAGACAATTTTTACTAAGGAGTTTATGTGATATAATGAATAACATTGACCACAAACTAAGATCTAAATAATATACACCTTATAAGTTCCCTTTTTCATGATCAATGTTTTACTAAATAAATAATCCACTTTGTAAATTATTCGATGTGTAAAATTCCATATATCCTATTTCTGTTAAACTTTTTACAAATAAAAATTTTCTTGGGATGTTGAAACTCCAAAATATCATCATCTCATGATGAATAACTGAGAATGATAAATGCTGGGGATAAATTAAAATGAGTGTTTCTAGTGAACACATAATGTGAAAAAACATGAACCATACTAAAACAAGTCAAAAATCATAATACCTTGTTATATTACTTGGATGATCATGATATTGTCGAAGCCACCACACTGTGGTGGTTCTTTTACTGCACAATTCTATCAATCTCCCACTTTCACTAAATTGTCATAAACATCGCACAATTTTACCTTATCTATAATTATATAAATGAATTTGTGAAACAATATCAAAAATTATTTTTTATCACTTGAAAATCCATTCATGAAATCAATAGTAATTTCTAAAAATTTGATACATAATATATTTCTTCATTAGAAAAATACATCCCAAAATTCTTACCGATACCCTCCCAAACAACATTGAGGACTCTCTCAAAATATCATAAATTGGATCATTATTTACATAAAAATAAATCACAAACCCTTGACCTCAATAGAAATGAAAAAAAATATTAAATCTAAAATCCATAAATGTATGAAAGTAGAGGCCTCTAGAAAAGTGCCCATGACAATCAAGCTACAAAGGTGTCTATTTTTAATTTTATTGAACACATGCATGTCTTTACAATTGTTTATCAACTACATCATATAAATTTATTCATAGTAATTTAATACCCTTCCAATATATTAAGTTGTTATGGGACGTGGATCATTTTAATCACATATATCCAATTATTACACCATCTCAATTATCCCTATATAGAATAACCAGGCTGATGAATACATCACATGCCATTAATTTTAAATAGACGAGCATATCACATGACCGCTTATTAGATTGATAATAAAATAATATTTACTATCATGGAATATTCATACACTTACTAATATATCTCAAATAAGGGCACCTATATTATACATGTTATATAATAGGAAAAAAATCATTGTTAAGAATTAATATATGACATGATCATCAATATAGCCTACAACTACTAGATTAGCTAATCCTCAGGGATTTTATAAGAATGGTGTTATGGAATATATGTTATAATTGGTGGAATCTCACTATCCTCAGGTATATGTATTTAATAAGAAACATGAACTCCTTTTATACCAAATACATAGTGTGTGACAATCCATGTGGTATAGACATTAAAGGTCATCAATCGTACCAAACAAATTTTGGGCCTCATGGGAATTCTCTATTTTTCTATAGGAAATGATAACCATGTTATCATCAACACATTATCAAAACATATAATATCTCATGAAGAAGATAAAGTTTTGATAACTCAACTTTTATATGGGATATTTTCATTTTAATTCATGAAATATATGAATGTAATGTGACAAAATAATAAAACAATGTCAAAATTTTATATATCATGGTACATGTAATATTATTATTATTTTTAATAACATTAAAAAACATAAATAAGATCTTGTATAATAATATAACATATGATATACTTTCATATTATCCAAATATTTGACACACATTTTTAGTTTTATTAAGATATTATACCTCTATGTAATTCCTTTAACATATTAGATTAGTGTCATTAGGGCGTGATACATTTAAATATCAATAATAATTTTACATTCAAGTTGTAGTAGTGCCACTCCTATTGTTCTTGTGACCATCATCATAGGATCAGACAAAGATATTAATCAGATATCATTGTGAAGATATCTATTTAGACTCAGTCCTTATAAGCATAATCAACTCTATAATCTTCAATCATAATTCATCACCATTCATGAAAATCATCTCATGGAGGATGAGGTGTTGGTAATAGTTTTTTACTAAAATATAGACTTTTAACAAGAGATTAATTTCTAAAATTCAATATGAGTATGTAGTTAGTATATATACCATAGATAAATCCATATCTGATGCTGGATTTAAAAATTCTACCATTAAAGTAACTATCATTGTATCTTTCACTTTATCATATTCCCTGATTGATATTATTTCTTCATATTTTGTTACTTCAACGAAATTAATTTTTCAACTTTGACCTAAATGGGAAACCATACCTTCATATATGGTCCATGATACTCTTTAGGGAAATAAGATTAAATAGTCAAAGTGGTGTCCAAAATATTCATTATTATTATTCTTGTTTGAGGGTATATTTTATTTCATATATAATAATAAGGAATACTTTGATTTTATTATCTAAATGGACTTTGAAACTCTATTTCAGTAATTTATAGACTATTACAACAAGAGATAATATTTTAAAAATCATGTGGATATTCAATACAGACACCCTTGATAGAGGGATTTCATGGCCATCTAAGAGGGTTATGTTCAGGGATAACTACGTGAAATCAAAACATAAATTATTTTATTTTCCATTTGGTTGTTTATTCCGAGGAGTGGAAATTATTACCCACATTTGTGTAATTATATCCAAATTTATTCGCTAAATACTATTCATGACTTCCTCCAAACAATTTAATAGAGTTCACCATTTCCTTAGTACCTCAAACTGAACCGATTTTAATTAATTTGAATCTTATAACTCTAAATGAGTTGATGGAATTAAAGATAATGTTTCAAAATCTCAAAAAAAAATTATTTATCTAATTAAGAATATATACTTAGGGTTATTAAATTCTATTTTCTAGGAATTATTATTGGATTTTTTTCATAGGCTTTTTATTTTCAAAATATGATCCGTCCATGATGAAGAATATAGTACCTTTAACTAGAATTTATGATAACTTTAATCAATTAAATGAGGATAGGTGATTCTAAATCAAAATTTTATTTCTTTATTAATGAGTAAAATTTCCTAAACAGTTCCATAGTGTTTTGGAATGTTGATTCCCAAGGGATTGACCAATGGAAATGTTATGATCTACCTGGAGTTAAAATAGAAGATATTCCTAAAAAACTATCTGAAGATGTATTGTGAATTTTTAAAAACATGTAATTACTTTTCCCCTAATTAAGACTCCTAATGTACTAATTTTCATAATGAAAAATATTTTTCATTATATGTTAGGCAATATTTTTGTAATTTTTTTGGATGATATCATTGTCTATACAAGTTAATTCTCACAACATTATTGAAATATTTGTATAATTCAGGTTGCATTATGGGACCTTTAGAAATATGATATATTATATAAATGATTTTAGTTTTCAAAAGATAAAATTCCTTGAAAATTTCATATATTAAGATGGTATTTTAGTGCATCATAATAAATTAAATTCTATGATGTCCTAGAAAGTCCCAATGAATGTCTTCAGTGTTATGATTTGACATGGGATTGAGGGGAATTTTTTGGCACATTATTTGGTTATTTTCTACGATCTCTAATCCTAAAAACACCAAAGCTAATAATGGGAATGAATTTTTTTGTCAGAATAGTGTGAACAAGCTTTTTAGGAGAAAAATGATCAGTTTACCCAAGTTTCTACTGTAATAATACCTCATCTTGGTGAGGGATTTGAGTTATTTTGAGAATATTATTAAATATTATATGGATGATTCTTTATATATAATTACAAAATACCCATGTATCATTCTAGAAAATTATATCCTCATGGATATTAAATTTGATATCATGATCTTTAATTGGGTTCTATTGTACATTCTTAAAGAAATGGAGGTACTAACTATATAAAGACCACATTTTAATGTTTAAAACCCACAATGTTATAAAATATATATTTTATCAATGACACTTGAATCTCACACATTCATAGAAGGTGGGATACCAAAATTTACATATTTTAGATTTCTAATATGCTCCTAATATGTACAATGACATTACATGTGATTTAAAACAAAAACAACCACATCATAGGGTGACAGATGTAAAGGATTAGCATAATGTGATGTATATTATGTTATAAATCCACCTAGATATGGTCACTGGTCATAGTGGAAAGAAATTAATCCATATCAACTCTGAATCTTCTCTCATATAGCATGTCAAAGAGTCAAATATTCTGAATCTTGATTATACGGTTATGTGATACTCGGGGATTGAGAGATCCTAGATGGATAATTATTGGATTTATCTTCTTTATTATGTCCATAGAAGTATATTTGTTCTAATTATTATAATGGAATGCATAGTGTGATACTATTAAGCATCGTGGTGGGATATTCATCCCATAATAATGAAGACATATCCGGATAATAATCTCTAATCTTGGTGGCCTAGCATAAAATAGATATTAGAGGGTTCAATGCTAGATATGTCCTATGTTAGTAGGTAATGATGGTGAGTCGATGTCTAGAATTAATAATTTACCCATTATAATTGTTGGTATGGATGTGGCATGGGATAAAAATTTATTTCATGACTAATTTACCATGAACACGACATGGTGGTGATGATGTGTGGTTTGTTTTACGTTGTCTGACTAATACATGTCAATTCCATTCAATAAAATAATCTTTTTTCCCGTAAATTATATCAAAAAACTACATGTCATTGAAAATGAATAACTTCACAATTTACCTATTATCATGATTTAAGATGTGTATCCTTGGATTATGTCCAACAACCAAAAAATAATACAATGGATATATTATTGGTAGGTAATTTTGTTAACTTCTTTTTGACCACAAAACAACTATCAGTCTAAGAAGGAAAAAATATTATATAAAATATTCATTGATAATTAATTCATGACATTAAATATGAAAGGGATAATCACCCATGAATAGTGGAATTGTCTTATAGTAATAGTTATCAGTCTTCAATTCAAATGGTTTCCATTTGAGATTTATATGGGCATCCATATCAATCACCCATATAGTAGACATAAATAGTTGAATATTTATAATTAGTTCAACATAATCTGGAAGATAATAAAGAAAGTAAAAATGAATTGAAAGTTTCTCATAAATTCTCAATGTATAAATAATTCAAACTATTAGAATTGAAGGGGACCATTAGAATGTAATTTTGGTGACAAAGTGATTATTTTTATCTCAATTAGAATAGGTCTCTAATTAAGGGGAAAGTAATGGGAACTAGATCCTAGATATTATTATACCTTTGATATTTTTACCCCAGCGAGAGATACAGATTATAAATTATCACTACCACTAAAATTTAGAAACATTGAGATCATTTTTCCTCATATCTCAGATATGTATGTAAATTTCAGACCCTGTACATATAACATAGTATAATATTGTGGAGATTGACCTCAATTTATCCTATATGAATCATTATATATAATCGGTTCAAAATGATAGAAGGTTATATAAGACTTGATTGGTCCTTTAGTTTGGGTGAATTAATTAAGGGTAACATCTAAGATTCTTATTGGTCAAAATAAAAATATAAAAATGTGAAATTGTTGTAGTTTTATCCTCAATAATCCAATTAATGATTCTTGGGAATGAGTATTCTGATGATGTGGGAGTTGTAAAGTACAAACATACATACCAGTAATTTATTATTTTTTCCACTATAGTATCTCTTTGGATTATTTTGTGCATAAATGGGGTATTTGATGTTTTCAAGTGGGGTTTAGTAACAAGTGAAATTATGTTTTCTGAAATTGGAACTTGTCACTAGGTGGATTAGAATAGGGTACCCTGTAGGAATCTTTTGGTGCTTCTGGGTTCTCTATGAATCCTCAGGTGTTTGTTATCTTAGTAAGAGTAAACATGTTTGTTCACTACAAAAAATGATGGTTATAGGTGGTTATTTAGTGTTCTTACTATGGTTCAATCTAATTCCAAATTATATAGTTGTGGGTTATAAAACTATCTTGTATTTCATGGTCGGTAATCAATTAGTGGTTGTTTTTATTTCTTAGTGGGTTTTTCAGTGTCATTTTTAGAAATATTAATGGCGGTTTATTGTCAAATATTTGATAGTTATTTAATAAAAAATATCCATTGGTAATATAAATATAATAAAATTAACCTCCATAAATCATTTTGCGATGATTAATTCAATCCACTACTAAATACATGCAATAATATATGTTTATCATTTGTTACAACAAACTGTCGCTAAATCTATTTTTATTTTTTAAAAAATATTTAATGAAAACTATGAATTTAAAAAAACTAACATACTAAAAAATAAAACATAAATACATGAAAAACCCATAATTCATACATTACCCATCCATAGTCATACCAATATGCACAGTTATCATAACCTATGTCTCAGTCACCCTAAACATCAACTAATAGATTGATCATCAATATATACATAAAAAATATGTCCAAAAATAACCCATGCCCAATATACATCCATATCATGAACATAAATGAATTTTTCTACCTCCAAATAATCTCATCAACTGAAACTGGCCACATCATCAAATCATCTGTAACAAAATATAATATAAAAATTAAAACTAAACATAATAAATCAGAATTACAATACTGTAACTGATAAAATTTTGACATACCATAGAATACAAGAACTATCATGAATCCATTATGAATAATTTTATGGGTCATAATATTCACCTCCTACCTCCTACTAGAAATTGACACCTATATTGAAAACCAGAACATTTAGTAAATGAATTGAAAAAGACAAAATACATAGAATATACTCAGAATAATGCATAAAATTTTTTATTTTTTTTATTCAAATTGAATAAATTTTAACATAAAACATATAATATATAATGATAATTAAAATGAAAACAGAAAAATACATATTTAAGAAAAGATTCAACACTTGAAACTGAAAATAGATAAGTAAATATTCTAATTTATTTTTAAAGCGATTTGAGGATTTAATGAAATTTATTTAATAAATAAATTTTAATTATTTTGATATCATAACATGTATTATTTTTAAAAAATAAGTAAATAGAGGTTTTCCAATGATTGGACATCTATTAGATGTTGTTTTCTATATTTTTGACCATTCCATGCATGTTTTAGTGTTTTAAAACACCAAAAAATTATTTTACGGCCATAATGGGAAATCATTCATTTTGAATGATGTTTTTATGGTTCCAACATTTCAAAGTTAAATATATGATTTTTTTTAAAAAATTTCATGAAAATCTAACATTTTTTTCCTAGTTTTGACTATCCCATGCCTGTTTTAGTATTTCAAAATAATAAAAATGTGTTAATGGTCGTAACAGGAAAACCATCACCAAAATTGGCATGTTTTTAGTTCCTATATATAAAAATTAAATATATGGTGGTTTAAAATAATTTCATGTCACATGACATCCATGTCCCAGTTTTGACCATTTTACACACGTTTTTGTGTTTTAAAATACTAAAAATTCTTTTATGGAAATAACGAGAATCAAAATAATTCACAACGAAGTTAAATTGGTTCCAACATTTGGAAATTAAATACAGTGTGGTTTCCGATTATTTCAAATCAATATGAGGTATTTTTCCTAGTAATATGCATTCCCCAGATGTTTTAGTGTTTTAAAACACTAACAATACAATTACAACTATAATAATAAAATCCACATTCAGAATGATGTGCCATTATGACCTATATTTAATAACTAAATCTTTGTTCATTGTACACTATCTTCAAGAACGCATTAATTTTTTTTTCTTTTGAATGTTCAATGCACGTTTTAGTGTTTTAAAACTCTAAAAACCCATTTACAACCATAAAGTAAAAAACATCATTTTGAATAATTTTCCATCGGTTCCTACATTTCACAAAAAAGTATATGGTGTTTTTTCAATGATTTAGGGAAAATATTACATTGTTTATACTATTTTGACTCTTCAATTCTCCTTTTAGTGTTTTAAAACACAAAAAATGTGTTTAGAACAATAACTGGAAAACCATCAATTAAAACTACATTTTACCAATTCCAACATTTTAAAATTAAATTTATTGAGTTTAGTCATATATTTAAGTAAATTTGACATTATTTTCTTGTTCTGACCATCCCATGCATGTTTTTGTGTTTTAAAACATTAAAAACACATTTACATCTGTAACATGTAATCAATCATTCAGAATGATATGCTGTAAATTACATAATTTCAAAATTAAATATATAGTAATTTTCCCTTGGTTATATTCTAATCTAACATATTTTTCTATATTTTGAATATTGAAACTTGTTTTAATATTATAAAATAGTAAAAATGTGTTTGTGGATGAAATCGGTAATCCGACTATCAGAATGATGTGTCGTGGGTTCATACATTTTAAAATTAAATATATGGTGATTTTCCCATTATTTTAGCAAAATATAACATCATTTTCATAGTTTTCAGTATTCCATGCATGTTTTAGTGTTTTAAAACACTAAAAATTTTCTTACATACATAATAGGAAATCCACCATTCATAATGATGTTCCATCAGTTCATATATTTAAAAATTAAATATATTGACATTTTTCTATGATTATAGGATAATATCACATCGTTTTCCCAGTTTTGACCATTCTACACACATTTTATTATTTAAAAAACCGAAAACATTTTTACAACCATAACGGGAAACCATCATTTCGAATGACGATTTGTCATTTCCTTCATTTACAAACTAAACCTACGGTCATTTTACCCTAATTTTAAGGATACAAGACATAGTTTTCCTATTTTAACCCCTTAAACATATTTTTGAATACTTTTTTACCATTCATTTGTTTTTACAGAGTAATTCCGATTAAAACACAAGTTTGATCAATGTGTATTATATGCATAAAAATTAAAAATATGTTATGTTTTCCCCTTAATTTAAGGAAAATTCAACATTTTTTTGGTTTTTTCCATTTCACACATGTTTTAGTGTTTCAAAACACTAAAACCACGTTTACAACCATAATGGTAAAACCATTTTTTGAAATTACATGTTGTCAGTTACTATATTTTAAAATTAAATATATATTCATTGTACCCTGATTTCCTGAAAATATGACACATTTTTTTTGTTTTGATTGTTCTACACACATTTTAGTGTTTAATAACCAGAAAAATTCATTGTGTCCATTAGGGGAAAACTGTAATTTGGAATGATGTGTCATCAATACCTATATTTCATTATTAAATATAAGGTAATAATCACCTAATTTTAGTGAAATGCAATACGATTTTCATAATTTTTACCCCTTGAATCTATTTTTAAAGGATTTTGAACCTTACATAGGTGTTTACCATGTCAAAATAATGAGAATAAGCTCAGATTATCTTCAAACATATGAATAATGGTCTATAATTTATTATTGATGTTTAAGAATCTACAATACAAAAATCTAGAATAATATGTGGTCGATATTACTTACAATTCATGTTTAATGTTTCATTTGAGTTTTTTATTGATATTTTATGTTTTATTTGCAATGTTTATGGGCGTGAAGCATATTAAGGGACATCAAATTTGAAAATCATCTAGAAATAAGAAACATGATAATTTATAATTATATTACAAAATTTACTCATGTATTTTAAATTATTTATCAAGGAATATTAGATTAATATTACCGTTACATGATTATCAATGGCCTCATTTTTCCAAGATATAAGAATATTCCTCCAATATTTATAATTAATGGGAGAGATCACTATCTCGCAAGCAATATTCTTTATAATCAACCCAATTACTCCATGAATGTTAGTGGTAGGCACCCCTAACTTGTCATACAAAATTATAGTCATGACATCCTTTAGGTCCTACACATATTCTATGTTAATATTTTTTATCCCTTCTATGATGGTCATTATCTATTTGAAAAAGGAATTAAACAATTAATAAAATATATAGTTCTTTTTGAAAAATGATATATGCCTTAATAATGGTAAATGACCAATATCCCCTAGATGGAGGGTGAAAAACTACCCTGTTACCAAAGGTGAATTAGGTGGTGGGCTACTAATGAAATCTAAGGAAAAATTGGATTTCATGAAGTATCCGGTAAAATTGAATCACTAAGATCCACAGATGATGAAGATAGTGCGGGCATGCTCCACGATGCTGATCGACTAGAATTTGGATTTTTTTGTTCTTGGAATTCAGCCATTTCAATTGGTTTTAGTATATTAAATATATAAAAAATATAAAAATTAAAAATTTTACAAACAAAACTAAAACAATGTTTATAGGTATGAAACACTTATCAATGATAAATTGTAATATAATTTCATTGTCAATTTACATATTCAATTATCTTCATCTTACTTGTCTTCATTGTTATCAACCTCTATTTTAATGTGTACTTAATTTAACCCTCTATTACAAGTTCTACCATTTTTATATTTTTCACGAAAAAACTGGTCAATATTTTGTTGTTGATGAGGTTCACTATCACAAAGAACTAATTTATTATCATATTCCATACCAGATATTTTTCTTTACTTTATGTGTATAACAATACTCCAACCATTATGTATTTCATCATCCACATAATAAAAAATATTCACGTGTGAATCCAAGTAAAATAGATCATTATCTAAATGATCACTGGTATCCATCAAGAATGATAATTTGACAGAAGTAGAACATTTAGTTTATTTCATATACCGCTATCAATGTTGACCAAATTTCATTTTAATAAGAAAACTTAGAACTGGACATGATAATTTAATTCAATTATTTCAGTCCTATTTCCATTAAATCCAACATATGAAAATGTAAATAAACCATTATATTTAGTTTTCAAGTCTTCTTCATGATAAATTATATGAAACCTACAGCCATTAATTTTTTAGGCATCGAATATCAAAGCCTACCTTAAAGGAACTAGAGGAAAAAACATCAAATTATTCAATATTTCAGCTCAATTTTCATCATTCATTATCTAGACATGAATATATATGTTTATAATTTCAATATTCAAAATATAACTACATGTTAATAATATGAATATGAGTATAAACTTACACGATGAGTAAAACATTCAACATGCTCCTTATTAATAACTTTTGTTAATTCCATCTCATTTCATGATTGACCCCTTAGAAACCTATTTTTTAGTAACAATTCATAAAAATATGGATATGAAATAACACTATTTAGTATCACATAACTATGTTCATGTATAAAATAAAATTCAATTAGTTCAAAATTTGACCCCATTCCAATTGGTCATCCAATTGTTGGAAATAAAAATGACAGATTTTAGAACTAGATTTTATGGAGATGACATCATCACATTCAACATGATGGAATCTAGTCACAATACAATCCAAATACGTAGAAACAAAATTTCAAGAACTCTTCAACAATTTGATCTTTAGTAGTCGAGCCTTTGACAACACCACATGACATCATTAGTTCCCTAAGGTTCTATAAAAAAATTATAAAACCCTGAAAATACTATCTCAAAGAATATTATTTTGTACGTCCAAGTGTCAATCCCACAGTGATAGAGTGTAATTTCTAAATTAATAAGGAAATTGAAAATGAAATTGATTGGTCGTTTTCAAGAAAAGAGGAACAATAATAGGATTAATTTGGGTTTTAATATCAGGTTGGAGGCATGCCATGATCGGTGATTTTTAGGTTTGGGAGCTAGGGATATACATGAAAGTTTGTGTATACAGTTTTGGGGTTGGCATTGGGTCAGTAGGGATCCTTATTTTGTGTATCTGAGCCTAATACCATGGATTAACCTTTGGAATGGTCATCTACATAGTGTGAAAGTAATACTATGTGACCCAAAACTATATTTAAACATAATAAAACTATGTTGTGTAATGATCATACACAAAATAAATTAATCAATTGATTAAATAGAAGTAGAACTCTTTAATTCACAATAAATGGTCATGTGATTGTAAAAAAATAGATTTTGAATTCATATAATGAGTAGATGTTATCCAAACATGAATGAAAATTATAGAATAATCCCTATGAAAATTCTCCCTATAATCATATCACCTGACACAAATGGGGATACTCAATCATGGTTAGAGAGAGGGTCATGGGCACCCGAAGAAGAAAGGTAGCATCACAGGACATTGGATTGTCACTCCTTCATTTGGAGGCCTTTTATTAGTGATTCTTTGCTTCATTTTCCTATGAGTTTCTTGAAAGGGCTATCCATGATTTTATTTATAGGCTTTTCTCATTGACACGCATGACCCAAGTCACCTGTTTTTTTGTGCATGTCGATGACTACTAGACATGTACTTCTGTTAGACGCCATGTACTTCAAATCCTATTTTTCCACCATTGTGCTGAATATGAGAAGGTATCGTACGCTGGATTGAATGTCATCACATTGTGTACTGGTGGTACGCAACATGTACGTGAAGTTCATAGTGTGTACCATTGTCATGACTTTTTCTTCACAGACCTAATTCACATAAAATGTTCACGATTTGTGCTTGTGGTACACAACGTGTAGTCTGAGTTTCTTCAGTTTTACAACACCTCTTCATCTTCGAGATTTGGTGTCATTCTGCGAGTGAAGAGATGACACGAAGGGTCGTTCAGCTCATATTTCCATCCCTTTTAATTCCACTTTCATAAATCCATTATTTCCTGAAAAAAATAATAAAAAATCATTTTGTTTCAAATATAGGAGGTTTATTCAATAAATTA
Source organism: Viscum album (assembly GCA_963277665.1). NCBI lineage: Eukaryota > Viridiplantae > Streptophyta > Magnoliopsida > Santalales > Viscaceae > Viscum > Viscum album. The sequence continues at coordinate 1,493,057,810 of OY728121.1, forward strand.
CAAAATCAAAAAATTAAAACACATTAAAATATACATGTGAAATGGAAGTTTCATCCTTCTTATTGAGCATTATTCCCCACATATGATTTCAAATGACCTAAGTACCTAATGAAATAATTAGAAACATTTTAAAAAAACTATGCAATTGATTTTATGATATCGTGTTCACATATGAAAATAAAAAAATATCAATGTTCCACTCAATTGGATACATCCATCAATAGTGTACCAGTACACAACTATTAGTTTCATCAACCAAATGAATAGTCAAATGAATCATGACTATGAATAATGATGTTACAACTAACATCTCCAAATGAAAGTGTCAAAATAATTATTTCTTGATGTTTATCACACTTTGTAGGATTTAGAGATTTCCCATAAATCTCTCTGAAAATTGTACAATAGTCCACTATATCTATAGTTACGTTTCTTTTTAAAGTATTACAAAAAGACAATTAATGAAAATTCTCCACCAAAATATGTTATTCATAACTTTTAAATCCATGTATCTTTTGATAATTTATGTCAACACACCTTGATCTCTTACTTGAATACCCATCTGTCACTTTTACATTCATTAGAGTTTGAAGGAATACATCTATATCCTAATTTTTCAATGAAAAATTAACCAAATGATACATTCCATTCTCACATTCCATGAAATAGTGGTTTATATTCATTTACCCTAAATCCTTATGTGGATTAAGGTGCTCAACTAACTTACCCTTATCATTAAGAACTGTAAAAAATTCATTATCACAGTTTTTTTTCTAAATATGCTTTATAACAAGATTATGCTGTATTTAATTAAACTCTAGATAAAGAAGTTTGAAAAATATACTATTTTATTTCATTGTTCTGTTCCAGATTCATCATATATTATACCTCATAACCTTTCCCCCTTGATTAAACATACGGCATTTTTTAAATTTTTTATTGACATTCATTAATTTTATGATGATTTCTGAACCAGATAACACCTTTAGAGACATTCTCATTTGACTACATCCATTGAATCATGTCTTGTTAAACCTGACTTTATGAGAAGCATCAATGAATAAACAAAGAAACATAAAACACCACTATCTACTGTGAGGTAACCGTTGAGGTTCAAAATTTGAACAAAAAACTGGACAAGCCTACCAAGTATGGGTGTTCCAAAAAGGTAAATATCCTAGTCCAAGAATGTCAATAATTGTAAATATTAAATCATCATTAATTTGTAATAGTTTTCCCATTGAAGCATCATATGTTCCACACCATCATCCCATAATTCCTACAATTCATTGATTATATGTTAAATATATACATCAAAATCATTTTAAGGAATATTATCCCTAAGAATAATAATCAAAATAATGAAAGAATATTTATTTATAAATATCAATTTCTTTTGATTATAGGGAATCCAAACAACTAGACAAATTATATAATTTGTACTTAATATTCCAAAAATGTTAAAACCAATAGAATAAAATCCCAAACATACATTCCTAGGATAACAAAAATATTTATATAGAGAATCAAACAAATTCCATGATATTAAATCATTTTGATGTCTCATCTATAAATTTTTATTATCATTATTATCCATTTTCATGTCAACTATAGTCTTAGATGACATGAATAGTCTTTACAATTGTGGTTTTAGAGGAATGTAACACAATACCTTGTAAGAGTTTTCTTCTTCTATTTCTTCCAAGTGTTTCATAGATTTATACACTCAATTTTGTTAATTGACTTCTGTCTTCATGTACTACCTCTTGCACATTCTTCTTTATCAAACTCTTATACACATTAAAGCATGATATCATTTAGGAGTGCATATGTTTGTATAATTAGGTCAAATTTTTTGATGACTTTCTTAATATCATAGAATGGTGAATGGATCATAGCTTCACTAAATAAATCATGAAGAAACACTAAAATCATGGACATTTATTTTTCAGTAATTCCACAGAGACACTTGATATGATACAACTCGTGTAGAAAAGAAGACATTGAATATTTGGTACACACTTCATAAAATTATTGTTGTCCATCGTCATATAATTCTTAAAAATCATTTTTTGGACACTCATGTTTGTAGAAATATTAATCTACTCAAGATCAACTAAAGTATCCATTAATATATTGTAATCTTGGAAATTGTATTCTGAAAAACCAAATGATTCATTAAAAAATTTGGGACTGAATTATCCTCTTTTGTGTCACACTGTATTTCATGGACAATATTGTCCTTATTTTGACATTCTATAACACTTCATTCACCATACCAAATCAAACATACATATAGAGTCATAAACTCTTTCAATTTTAAATTCTAACAAACCTTGTTTTAATTGAACTATTTCTTGAGTTTATAATCTGGACTTAAACATTTAATTCTACCATCCACTAATCAGTTTTCAATTCCACAATCTGAAATTTATTCAAAACCCTTGGCATCTTGACATGTGATTTGAGGAAAAATAATCCAACTTTTAACCATATCCATTGTATTGTATTCTCCTTACATATTCATATATAAATATATATAAATGTTTATTCAATCATGAAAAATTAAAATTAAATATTAACGTTCACCTCCAGTGACTCATTCATAATAACTGAAAAAGCAAATGGGATTAATAAAATAATGAACTTTTTCTTGAAAACATCTAGAATAAAAATACGAATCAAATAAAATATTCTTTATGAAAAACATAGATGAATGGGATGAATCAAATAAAATATAATGGTGCATTCTACCTAACTTTTGAAAATAGAGAGGGTTCATTCCATTGAAAAACTAGCTACAAAGATCAATGTCTGTACCATTTCCAATGATCTAAACAATACCAAGAGAACCCCTTTTAAAATATGAATGTGAAGTATAATTTATTTAGATACCATGATATGTCATGCATGCCAAAAATATATAACTCTATATGTCTATATTATGTTGATCTTTTTTAGTGGCACATTATTTTTTTATAAACGGGTGGTGCCTTGGCCAAAACAACCAAATAAAAATTAATAATTAATATAAATGTTACAAAAGTTTCAAATGTGGTATTTTATACAATATTTTTCATAAAGGGGGTGCATATATAACGGGAGGTCATTTGACCATGTGTTGTCATGGTTGAACTCCTTATTGGAAAGACCATCTTCAACTATGTTATCTCCAAGAACGGAATGTGTGATAATATAGTTCATATGCATATGAGAGTGAAGGAAATATGTCTATATAATTGTATGCGGAAATACAAGAAGTATCATACCATTCCCAATAGCTTACATGACGGTGGATGAATCACATTCAATCCAGATATCATTCCATCCTTTTTTCCTTATGAAGGTGATTGTATAGATAAAAAATAAAATTTCAACCTCCAAAGATGTGATAAATACACATTCCATAAAAGAAACTAACAAATTTGAGTCAAACATAAAAAATCTGATGTTAACATAAATTCAAATAATTTCAATTGTGATTTTCAAATGAAATGGTAAAAAAATTCATTTGAATCAAAAAAACATACTAAAAATATATTTAATTTTATTAAAAAACAAGTTATTTAAAATAAATCCAATGAAACTATGTTTTATATTTCAATTTCCATAAACAATAAATGTTTATTATGCATGTAAAACATAACCCCAAATAATATATCATTATTTGATAGATTTTATTAAACTAGATGATTCCCCGCACATGCATAAAATAATAATCATTCTGAAAAATTTAAAAAGTGTCAAATATCTCATTATCAATGCCTTTATCCTTAGAGAGCTTTATTGGATTGGTGATGAGACCATATGTCACCCCAAACCCTTATACCAATTAGTGATGAGTTGGAAAATAGCATGAATTAGGTATGTGTCAAAAATTAGAGGCATTAACATATATAGGAAAAAGTATCATTCATTAATATCAAACAAAATCCATGAATTTAAGAATGATCATGATTAAATAATTGAAAAAATATCATAAAAACATTATTTTTTTTAATTTATATGAATTTTTCCAAAATTAATTATAATTATAATTCCGAAAAAATTAATTAAAAATCTAAATAACACATAATAAACTAAAATTTCATATATAATTACTGCATAATGAATAAAAAATTATACTTTTTTTATCACCCATGATTGTAAATATAATGCAACTAAATAATCAAATTAGGGTGCACATGATGCAACCTTTAGGCAAATTTGTGTTGTCACCATGGATGGGATCCGAGCCAGGAAGAGGGAACTCAGGTGGGGGGGGCATGTCGCTGATGAAGAGTGAAAACGAGATGGGGTGGGGGGGTAAAAGGGGGAGCATCATATTGTTGGTGAGCCATCTATAGAGAATGATGTAAGGGGAAGGTTGTTGGGGTTGGGGTGGAAGGTGGTGGGGGTCACAGGATCAGTGTCACCATCATGGAGAGGAGTGGAGGTGTGGTGGGGGGAAAGGGGGTCATGGGTATATGGTCATCACTAGAGAGATGAGAGGAGGAGGACCAGGGACATGGGGGGGGGGGTGCAGGGAAGTGGTCATGGTCGTGTGGAGGTAGTAGGGGATGAGGAATAATTCGGGTTATATAAAAATTTCTAGTGGTGGTTTAATTGAATCCACATCTAATTAAAAAACATAAAAACATATTGAGTTAGTTTTATGAAATCACTAAAATATTATATTTTTTTAACTGAATTTATTTCACGGTGGTTACTAGAACCACCGTGAATAAACCGTTGGTAACCAACACTTTTTTGCAGTGGTTCCTGGGAATAATCCTTTTAAAAATGGATTTTTTTCCTTTTCAACCCTAAATTTATTTACTAAATTGAGTCTATTCAAGCTTTTGGGTTCATTTTAACTCATTTGTATACATATAAAACTCTCAGTCCCCTCTTCTTCATCCCTTAAAGATCCTCCATATATTATTGAGTCATGTATTTTCTTTTGGTAATTTGTGAAAAACTCCATCTATGTAAGGCCTTGGATCGTCCCTTACCTTTTTCTTCCCAACATTCTCATCTAATCAGTTATAATCATAACATATACCATTTAAAGGAAGCATAATTGATTTTATCTCATAGTTTCCTAATGTTAAATTACTGATAGAGGCTCTTCTTTAATGAATAAAGTGGAAGAATATACATTCCAATTCTCAAATCCCATTCCTAATGTTGTTGTGAGGTTAACATAATTATAATATTTTTTAATATTTTTACCTTAGTATTTTTGGATTAAATTATCATCACAAGACCTCAAATAAATAGTTTAAAAATAAACAACTTTATTTTTATCTTCTTCTATTCCAAATGAATTAAAGTTATCATTGCAATGGTTTAAAGACATGTGAGACTAATTAAAATCATAAATTTATGAAAATTATGGGTTATTAATTAATTTTTTCTATAATAGTATTATTATGAAAATTTTTCTTATAACTATAATTCCATTATACTATTTTGTACTCTTAATATATGATTATGAGTATATGTCTTCATGGAATACTTTTTTCTTAAATTGGAATTTATAAATCATGATTTGGGTGATTTCTTATCATTGGTTTCTTTACATTATTATTCATAATGCATTATGGTTGAAGTAAATATCTATAAATTATAACAATTTCATTAAAGTTTCTATTTAGATTATCAACCATATCTAATTATTTATATTTTATATCCTATTGTATATTAGTTTGAAATGGGACCAACTTGTTGGAATATATTTTGAATTCTTAGGATGGGTGTTAGTTTCTAACTAATTATACTAGTTCATGGGTTATTATATTCTTGAAACACATTGAATAATTATACAAACTAAAATATTCCTTAGAATGGGATACCATACTTCCCAAACTGGTTAGGCCTAACTCTTTTACTTAGAATAAAGATATCGTGGACTCAGACTTCAAATGCACACAACAACTAAATTATTTGGTTGAATCTATGTGCATGTGTGAGTTATTTATATGTATATATAGATTGATTCACATGAATGATTGAATTATATTTTTTTGAACTATCATATATTTATACTTGAAGTGGGTATATACACTCCCCTCACTGGGATTTACTTTTTAATAAAAATGATTTTCCAAAGTGTTATTATTATGTAATGTGATTTTTATTTTCCACTTATTATAATTTTATAATTTTTCACAAAATACTCCAATTTAAGTTAAATTAGTTTTGGAATGGTATCAATCACCTATGGATTTTTAATTCTCAAACCTTACATGACTATAAAAACCCCAAACCCACACACTCAGATCCTGTGCTAAAATCATATACTTTACATTTCCATCTTCGATACAGATAATTGTGAAGCAATTTTTTCTTCCATATAAACATTACAATATCAAAAAGAAAACAAAATATCTCTTACATTCTCAAGGACCTTCTATGTTTATAGATTTTCGGAATTAGTAAAAAAACCTACATAAAAAATACCCATTTTGTTATATAATAATTTATCCCACCATAATAATAATTTTTTTATTTCCCATAAGGTCATTATTATAATCCATATGAAATCCCTTCAATAAATTATTCATTAAACATCATTCATTGTAAACTCAGGAAGATGAAACACAATAGTGGTGATGTAAAATTATTATTAAGTTTAAACATAATAATTAACAATTGAATGTCATCAATGATCTAATTATGTGCATAAGGGTATGATGACAAAATCATAGTGCATGAGAGAATCATTAAATAACTCGAACCCAAAAATATATGAATCATCAATCATGAAGTATGGAATAAGTATTTAAAGAATGAATGATTCATAAAAAACAATAATATTGAGCCGGGTGATATCAATCTTGATCAAAGTAAACAGTATAATCCTATGGAATGAATAGATAAAATAAGTTGGTATCATAGAACATTGTCATCATAAAAACCTTATAAGACCCTTACAAATGGAATAACCATATTGCTAACTTCCAATATAATTCTCCACAGAACATAACAATTACCAAAAAAATTGGATCTCTATTTGGAATCTCCCATCATTAAAACTATAATGGGCTCAAATGTTTCTCTCTAGGATGACCCATTATAAAATCTGTAATGAGATCACTTGTGGTTATTTGGGCCATCCCTTAATATATGTAGTAATGGGATCACCTAATGCTATATAGACCACCCCAACATATAATATGTAATAGGCTCACATTGTTCTTTATAGGATTCCCCATTGTATAAGTAGTAACAACCTCACCTAGAAAAATCTAGGTTTCTCCATCATATCAGATGTAATGGGATCAAACAATACAATCTAATCAACCCCACCATATATAACATCCAAAAACAATAAATAAATTACATAGAGATTAGACATCATTGAAAAACTAAAAAAAATTATTCCTTTCATAACATGATTTACCCATGGAAAAAATGTTCCATATCAATCTATTTGAAACATGATTATCCCATGTTAAATAAATTAGTACAATAAAAAAAATTCAATACATTATTAACATGTTGAAAAGAAACAAGTTCATTAATAATCCCTTTAAAAAATTATTAATCCATAAAAAGAAATATTTAGTACGGTATCAATAAAAAGTACCCTTAATAAAGGATATGTGCCAGAAATGGTTTTTAATTTGGATGAATACCATTAAATGATAATTAAAATCATTATTGAGTAAAATATCTTTTTAATTTTGAAAATTTAATTTTAAAAACATAATACATTTGGAAGATATTTTTATTTCATAACCCTTTTTTAGAAATATAAATTTGAGAAATATTAGGGAAAATATTTCATTTAAAAAAATATCCATAAAAAATATCCATGTAACATTAATGAAAATATAATTTGTGATAGCGAGTAATTATGTACATCCTATACAAGTTAAAAAGAACATTCATTTTTCACTGTAAAAATATAATAAAAGTGTTTGGTTTGGAAAAAGATAAGAAGATTCCTTTTAAAATGTTACTTAAAAATTATAAATGGGTAAAAAATATTTAATAAATTGTTTCAAAGGGCTATAAAATTGTTTTAAAACCATTATATAAAACACGGTTTGAGAAAAGGATTTTCAATTAATGAGAGAAATAATGTCATATTTTATTAAAAATATTTTTTCAATTATTATATATACCAAAATATGGGAAAATGATGCTATCAATTTAATGAATAATGATTAAAAATAGTAGAATATAAATTATTGTAATTATTGAGATGTGTATGATATGATTTCTATATTAGATACTTGATCATAAACAATCCTGATAATCTAGGAAATTTGAAGATAAAAATCTTGCCACTCTAGTAACATTGAATTGTAATCTACATGAAATGATAAATTAAGAAATAGATAAAATATGATGGGAATAAATAAATTAATGATATTATAGGTCAATGGGTAATCATATACACATAATAAAAGAAACTATGTGTATAACATGATAGAAGCCTTAAATAATGCAAAATAAGATGAAAAGACCATACCACTTTAGAAATCATTGAAATCATAATGAAAAATATTTAATATATCAAATTAGAAATTAAATATCATTAAATTAATGATATCTATGATATAAAATGTGAATTAGGAATTATATATAACAAAAAAAATAAATGAATGTTGAATTTGTATAAGTCTCAGAGAAATTAAAGAGAGACTAGAAATCTCTTACCTCACATTTCCTTTAGGAGGGTCATACTTTATCCTCATATATAGTTGTTTTAAATATTTTATAATCTTATTAAATAATAATATAAATATTTATAATATCATATATGATCCTTTTATAACATATTATCACCAGCCTTTTAATAATCCTTCGTTATTTTGTTAATTTCAGGTGTTAATTTCCTTATTTTATGATTTATGTTTTATAGTGATTGATCAAGTTATTATGCATATTATATAGTCAAATCATATAGAAAATAATAATAACTAAATAATTATAATATTTATACATCAATTATAATTTTAATTCAAATAATGAAATAATGATTATTGAAATGAATAACATTACGATCATGGAGATGGTATGTCGTACGTATGCATGAGTAACATTTGAATTTTGTAGTGGTCATTATGGAAAGAAGGTATGTAAAATTTTTTCATTACTGAAATATCATAATATCACATATACCATATTAATTCTTGAAATATAATTATAGATATCATTTTTGTGGTGTGGTTATGAAAATGGATTCACATTGCATCACGAAGGTAGTAGTCCACATGCACACAAATAAAGTTATCATATTTTTAGTTAAAAAACATGATATATTATCTTTTCATAATGAGAAATATCCAAATAATATAATAATTATTTCATTTATATTAAATATATTTATTAAATATATCCTTATTAAATTCCATGTAATGAGTTAGTGAAAGATAAATCACAACACAATACGAGATGGTAGTCCACTGTACACACGAGTGTCATAATCATATCACATATGAAATGGAATGTAAAAAATTAATATAATATATAATTAATATAGAATAATAATAATTTTATAAATATAATATATATATTTTATATAAGTCATTATACCCATCCATGATAGGTTGAAATGGAAAAATGAATGAAATTTGTTCTTGAGATGGTAGTCCACCATACACACTAATAATGATTTTGAAACCCATATAATGAAAGTGCAGAATGTTTTAAGTCATTAACATGCTATAAAAAAGACCAGTATTTGGAAGATACATATTTTAATTTATCATCATGTTTTAGTAAAAGTTTATGTAGTTGGAGAATGAAAAAAAATAAAAACAGTATTTGAACAATGTTACTAATTCTCCAGGTATCCTCCATAGGATTTCCACAAAATCCATACTAAGATGGATTTCATCCCAAATTGAGGACACTGAGATAAGGGGAGGGAATTTTTAAAATGATTTTTTTAGTTATTGTATGATCCAAACATGTTTTAAGGTGTGAATAATATATAAGAGGGTGTGGCCTTTTGTAAGTGTTGTGATTGGAATACATGTAATATTTTGAAAGGATTAAATTATACCAATGGTTTTATCATATAAAAAGATTAAACAATGGGTTATTAAATAACCTAGATGAGATACTTTAAAAATATTTTCCACCCATGGGATTTTTAATTGTTGGTAGGTCATTTTTACCCTTATCATCTTACATTATCCCTTAGTAAAACTATTTTTACCTTAAACACCATAAATATTTTTTTACATTGTCAAAATTCATTTTGGTCCAAACATAAAATAAAATTATTATATATTAGAAATTATTATTATTCAAAATAATTAATCCGTTTTTAAAAATTAAATTAATATATGTGTAAAATTTTAATTTAAAAGTATTCTCGTGGTTGTGACGATAAAGCAGGGTTTCAAAGAAAAAACATTCAAAAGATAACAATGTTTTGGTATCAAAACTCAACATGAAAATTTCTAAAATAAAATAAATAATATTAATTGATATAATATTTACTATATTTTACTGTAAAACTAATTTAAAACATAATTTAATCTTTTAAATTATTTATACAAAAAAAGTTTTCAATTAAAATTCATTATTATTACTATTCTTCAGAAACATCATCTCTTCATAAAATCCTTAAGAAATCATGATATGATAATTCTAACATTTTTATTTCAAAAAAATTTCTTATTATATCAAATAATCCTTCTAAATTGGAAAAAAGTAGATTTAAAACAAAACTCATAGATTCGACGATAAAGCAGGTTTTCGAGAAGTGTATTTTTCATGAACAATATGATAATATATTAACTCGATTTATTATAATAATCAATGTAAAAATATAAATTAAAATTAGTTTTTAAATAATTGATAAATTTTATTTTAAAAATTACCAGTATGGATTATTTTAATTAAATAAAATGTTGAAAATTTACGCACATTAAAACAGTTTTAGGAAAAACAATTTTAAACCTGGAAATAAAATTATATTATAATATAACATAAATTTGATCCAATGAAAATAATTTGGTTAGATATAAATAAATGATAGTTATTTTTATTTAAACCATAAACAAAAAATAACTTGAATTTTAAAAAGATTCATATATTAAATATGTATTGTATTTTTATAAAAATCTATTTTTTCATTACTCACTGAAACGTCAATATTCTGAGATAAATTACAAAATTTCAACCAAAGTAAAATTTGATATTCAAATTTAAAAAATGACGTATATTTTATTAAATAAATTTTTGAAAAGTTTAAATGTTTTATAATAATATTTTTTTCCATGAAATGAAATGAAAAATCAATTTTGAATAATGAAAATATTTTATGGATAAAAAAACTTACAGTAAAATGATAGATAAGTAACTAAAAATTTTCAACAATTTATATTGAGGAGAAAATTTATATATCTATATATTCAAAATTAGTTAATTCTATTAAAACTTTCCAATTTAACATCTTGGTTTTAACAGTTATATATATCATGGGTTCTTTATTCTCAGTATCTTGTGATGAATATGCTGTTGAAATAAAAAATATCAGAGTTTCATGTACCTCATGTTATTAAAGAGATTAAATATTTTTTAAAATAAATATATCATAATGTCTCAGAGAATTATATTCTCGTCTAAGATGATTTTCCCATGTTATTTAGTCTATCCAAAAAAATTTCACCTTTTAAATTATTGTGGTGTTATATCCTCCACCCTTTAATAAATTTCATCAATGAAATTTGAACTTTATCATGGAAATAAGTGGTTGGGTATTTGAATTTTTTTTATTATACCCACATCATAAAAATAGTTAATGAAACATCATCATAATAAGAGATAAGGGAAGTGAAAAGTTATATTGGAAGAATATATAAATAGGCTACCAAAATAGGGTAACATAGGTGGGAATGGATAAAAAAATTAAAAGTTATTGAGAGTGATTGAGGTTGTTAATAACAAGAAACCGAATGACCAAAATAATGTCATAGGGCATCAAAACCATATATCTATAATGATCTAAAAGGCCATCTATTTCATCTAATATGAATGTAATAGGATAATTTTTTTATTTTCAAAATAATTTTCCTAGAGTTAATGATTTATTTTCCCTAGAGACTAAGAAAATAAAGAATTTTTACAATTTGATGAGTATAATTTAATCATTTTGTTAATTTCAACCAAAATTTTATATTTTTCTCCTAACATTGAGTATTCAAGGTGAATTCTTCTAGCACGATGAACTAAAATCATCTTTTAAGAACCAAAAAACCGAAAAAGGGATAAAGAGATATTCTTCATGTCTTATAAATTATCCAAACCATATTGGTGAGCACATGGAAAGATAATTCCAAAAATGAAAAAACTATCATATGATTGATTAATCTTAAAAATTCTATAGTAATACCAAATGTTGAAATTAAATCATTCCATAACCTTATATCCCAAATTATCTCAATGATATAAAAATGAAAGATCTGTTTTTCCTCAATGGTTATATCATATATTTCAAATTATAATCTGGAAAAATGGATATCTTCTTCTGAGGTAACATTATTCACTTAGTCACCAAATCACGTTTCAATCCTATGGTTAGAAATATGATAAAACTTATATTCTCAATATCCAATATCAGAAAATCCAAAAATGTTTTCCATAACATAAATAAAATTTTCATGAAATGTAAATTTATATTTCATGATAATCTATGGATTTGAAAATTTATTAACTTACTAAAACATCTCTAAAAAGTTCCTTATCTAATTTAAGATTTAATCACATAAAACCTAAAAGGTGTATCAAAGACGTTGAAATCATGATCATCATATATATTATAGGCATTTGAATGTATTCATATATCATAAGATAACCTGCCATGAAAACATCATAATATCCAAATTTATCTAAACCAACTTCTTATATAGAAATTAATAACCCTAATCCCAAACTCCTAGATACTATGCTGAAATCGTAAACAATACATTTTCTGTATTGATACTGATAATTGTGACCCAGTTTTTTATCAATCCAAAACATTGAACGTGAAAATAAAAAATGAGATCTCATATATTATCTAGGACATTTTTATAATTTTATAGAATTTAGGAAAATGAAAAATTAAACAATACCCATGTTTCTAAATGATCATTTCTCCCTCTTAACACAACTTTTCATATTTCAAATTATGTCATCATCATCATCCACATTAAAGAACATACAGAAATATTTATTCAACCTCAAACATTATAACCCGAGGTAAAAGAATCATAAGATCAGCATGGTAAAATGTGCAGTACAGGTAAAATGGGTGTTAACATTTGAAAGTCATAAATGAGAAAAATAAGTGTATAAGGGTATGAAAATAGAATCATAGTGCATGATATAATCACAAAATAACTCATACCCATCAATACCTAAGTCATTAATAAGGAATCAAGGAAAGAGGAATAAAAAAAGAAGAATCATAAAATTCAATAATCAAGAGCCCTGTGATATAAATTATTATCAAGGGAAACATTATTAAACCATTGAAAGAATAGATATGAAGTGTTGGTATCTTCTAACATGAAAATCATAAAACCCTTATAAAACACTTACAATATGAATAAACATATGGATGAAATTCAATATAATTATACAAATAACATAATATTAACCCAATGTATTGGAGCATTATCTATTTTCACCAACCATTTAAGCTATAACATTCTCTCCTTGGGCTATCAGGGTCACCCCATCGTATAAGCTGTAATGGGTTCTCCCAGTTTTATCTAGGGTAACCATCATATATGTTATTACAAGTTCACTCAATTCTATCAAGTCCTTCCATCATATATATTTTCCTAGAAAAAAATAAAGTAAAAAGTGCTCAGAGGTCATCATAAAACAGATAACAAATATTATTTCATTCATGACTCAATTATCACATGAAAAGAAACAAGTTCTATAATAATTTCTTTGAAACATGATTGAACCAAGGAAAGTAAATGGGTTTCATAAAAATCACTTTGAAACATGATTATCATAAGGATAAGAACTGGGTTTCATAAGAATCTCATTAAAATAATATTAATCCATATAGAGAAATATTGTTGAAGGTAATGGATCATAAGAGTTTACGATGGCTACAAGAGAATGCGAATTGCACCTTTAATGTTAAACTAGGTAAAAAAACAAATCAAACCATGTTTAAAAGATTGGAATTATTTATAATCTGTTTATCAGAGTGTCAAAATCCGAACTAGAAAATGTATGATTATATCCGATTTATTTATTGGCATCAAAATATGTACGAAAAAACATATGTAAAAAAGTTAATTATAAACTCAAATTCTAAATTATATGCATAGAATAATTTACAACATTAAGAAACAATAAATATGAATTATTATATAATTAATAAAGACTTAAAAGATGTAATAAAATAATTTACCATTTAGCCTTAAGTGTTAATGTGGTTAGAAATCCTAACAAATGATTTACATAGATTTATACCAATGATAAAAGTTATGTATTTCCATACTAAGAAATCCCTCAATTTGATAGATTTATCTTTTTTATCCTATGAAGCTCCTGATATGATGATAAGATTCAGAAATGTCTTTCAATCACCTAAAATTGTTCAATACAGTGATCAATGTATGTCTTGCTAGCATCAAAATCCCTTGATCAGATGAATCACATTCACCATATTACTATACCTATAAACTATAATCAATTTCATTATTAGAAAACGAATACAAAAGAAAATTTCTACATGGAAATTACAATCATAAATCATATTCCTTATAACTTCAACTCTATAAAATATAAAAAATGCTTAGAATGTGGTGCTCATGAAGAATGATATTTATGACTAAAGTTTTAAATAGAAATACCTCTCAAATATTCAAACAATCAACAATTTATTAATGAACCTCTAACATCCATATTTTAGTGTAAATTTTAATGACCATGGATATCTTCCACTTTGATTGTTCACAATTATTTGGATCTTGATATTGATAGAAATTATTTTCATTGTGTGACATCATTTAGTTTATAACTATTAAAATGTTATTTTTATTCACCCCGATATAAAAAAATCTATTTTCACTAATTATAAACATTGGATATTCTGATGGAATTCCATATTTTTTATTCAAATTGATAAACTAAAAATGGGTTAATCTAAGGGTTTAGTACCAATTTCTGTCTGATGGTCATGAATTCTGTCAGTCATATAGACATGATATAAGAATATCCACAGGTCAGAACAAAAGTTGTTCGGATGTATTAACACACCATCATTCTAGTAAATCTTATTGAGTAATAGATTTTTATATTCATTTTTTGTTATAATTATTTTTCTATTTTTTTATAAAAAATGTTTTCTTCCAAAATATACGAAAAAACATTGTATATTAAAATTTAGTAAAACGTTAATTTAAGAATGCATATTTTATTTGTAATCATAACTGGATTATCGAATGAAAATTTTATTATTAAACATTATAGACTTAAAATTATTTAAAAACATTATGGTGTCA
The DNA here is from genome assembly GCA_963277665.1 of Viscum album. Taxonomy (NCBI): domain Eukaryota; kingdom Viridiplantae; phylum Streptophyta; class Magnoliopsida; order Santalales; family Viscaceae; genus Viscum; species Viscum album. The sequence continues at coordinate 1,493,073,274 of OY728121.1, forward strand.
AAATTATTTAAAATAATTATAAATTCAATTTTTATATTTTTTTTTGAAAAATTAATATTTTATAAAATATGACATAATATGTTTCTTTTAGAAAAAAAATTAAGAATCGTTTACTCATACCGATTGAAATTTTATACTCTGAAAGATACTCTTATGTTATATTGGTTTTTTATTTATCCATTTCATTAGTTTATCAATATTGATGTATATCATCTTTTAATTTTAATTAATTATGCTTCGAACTTGAATTTTTAATAATCATAATGAATCTCACCCAAATAAATGATTTCTTAAAAAAAATTATTGTTCAAAGTAATTTTTAAGAATAATTATTTGAATAAATCTCAATCATCAGAAAAAATGGAGTTTTAATTTGATCCATTGAAATTTTTCTAGAACATGAACATATATTTATCACTTCTATATAAAGGTGGTTCACTCCATGTACTACATTGGATTTCAAATATATCTACATATTCTCTTAGCACTCCTTTTACTGTTAACAGTTATATTTTTCTATTATTCAGATCATCGGTCTATAACTCAGTATGATGTCCACAATTGAATAATTTACATAGATGGATATATTCCATGAAAGACTCATTGAGATAAAATGGTATTAAAAGTATGACTCCATTCATAAATAGGTCATTAGATTTCAAAGGTGAATGTTTATCTAGAAATCCCAGATACGGAGTTTCACTTACATTAACTAGAAATTTTTAGAGGGTTCTATACATCAATCATTTTTTTATCAGAAGATGAGAAAGATGAAGTAAATCTTACTATATTTTCTAAGATCCCCTAACTTTCTTATCAAATAGTAGTACTTCACATGGAGGTACATAATCATGGTGAATAATATCTTCCTTCGCAAAAGTTTCCTGATGATCATGGAAGAATTTTTAAATCAACGATTTTATCAAATTTGTTTCCTTCTTATGAAATATTTAATAATGTTTTTCATCTCACATTGGCAGTAAGTGTCAAGGAGTTATGGATTCATGTTTATCTCATACTAATAAAGGGTGATAATGATGACCAAAAAGTTTCTGATATAATTATTTTAGATTATCTAATATTGGTGTGGATGATAAATCTTGTTATTTTTTTGTCATTATGGTGGAATCAATTAATAAGGACATAATGAAATCAAATATCTTGAGGTATACTTCCTGCATTATCAAGTTTTTATTAAATTGGATGATTGTTTCTAAAATAATTATTAATACTTATCCCATGATGGAAGGTACATCTATGATTATTAAAGAAATCATAATGAGGAAGAAATTAGTTTTTGAGTACAAGTTTAATAATTTTTTTGAAAGAGCTAATAAAATAACTTTTGATTCTGAAAAAATGAATTTGAAGAAAAATGAGAAAGGAAAAAAATGAATCGGTGATTATTCCATTGAAAACAAAGAAAAAGAATGTAAAGAGAATGACATTTTCTGAGTTGAAGAAAATCGTGGGACATAATTCCAATAAGAAATATGGGGATCCAGAATTTAGGTTTTATATAGCTGAGGCCTCAGCCTTGAAAATTATACCTAAATTTGAACTTAATTAAGATTAAATGAAAAAAAATTAAAATGAAATTAGGGGAGAATAATGTGGTAGAAATTTTAACAAAGGATGTGGGAAAGGGTGTAGTGAATCTAGTTCTAGAAATATCACCATTATTATTGGTGTTTCCAGATGTAAGAATATAGTTTATAAAAACATTATTTGTACCTTAAATATTACCAATAGTTTCAAATAGGGGTAATGTAAAAGATATTTTTGAAGAAGTAATATAATTGTTCTTGAAAAAAGATCATGTGTTTTTTTAGAATAAAAAATATTCTATTTCTAAAATGGTTAGAAAATGTGTTCTTAGAACTACATGGATGATCAAAAAAGAATATGAGGAAGAATAAGATGTAGAATAAGATTAATAATAAGAGGAGGAATAAGTTAATGAAATTGGTGAAGAAGAAATATAGTCTGAAGATGGGACGAAGGAAAATAAAATATCGGAATAATCCTCATCTTCTACCCTAGTAACATATATGTTAGATAATGATTTAGAGTTACAATAATTAGAAGAATAAAAATAATCATCAAAAGTGGGAGAAATGTTTTTATTGGTGAGAGTCGATACTCAATAGTGGGGGTGTGAATTGAGTACCAATTAAAATTTCTGTTAAAAATATTTCTCTTAAAATCCCCAAATTTAAAACCAAGTTAAACTGTAGTGAATTTATACAGATTGTAAGTGTTCAATTAGTTTCTCAATGATTGATTAGGTCTCAGTTAATTTGATCAGAAGATTAAATTAACATTTGAAAGTAACTTATTGGTTCACAACAAGTATAAAAACATTCTATTTTAACTATCCATGTAACTTTAAAACAAATTGTATTTCAATGTAATTAGTAGTGGGATATAAAATATATAGAATACATTAGACTTTAACTAAAATGCACAGTAGATGTATCCAAGAGTTTCAGTCTCAAGCCGAGACATAGTCCTCTCAAAAAATTTATATAAATTTGATCCTCACCCTGGATCTGGGTAAACAACAGTGAAGACACTGTCCAGGTACAAAGACCTCTTCCATAGTTATTTTTCGGAAAACAAACAATATCTCACATGCTGTCTCGGTCTTACTTAACCTCTACCACTATGCATAGTGGGATACCAGGGAGTTATAGAATCTTTTTGTGGGGATTTATAAATCCTCCAGTTTATCTCAAGAGACAATGTGTGCATGAAATATACAGAGAATACACACAACTCAAAATGTAAATAAAAAATCACTAATATAGTAGATAAGAGTTTAGAATGCTCTAATGATTTGAAGTGAAGCTCTGGACTCTTTTGATTAATCAGAAATGCTTCTGAGTCTTTCTCTAGTTTTTCTCTGAAAAACATAGTGTTGTTTTCTTCCTTGGTATTTTAGGTTCAACTTCAGCTTGAGTGCATGAAGAGCTCATTTTAGTTCTTCACTCAAGATGCATATTGTGTTCTCCTCTAGAATGAATAGCTTCGTGTATGTCCAGTACTCTCCTAGTATAGATGTATATTTTTTTTTGTTTGAATGCACCATGATTCAATGCTGTTGAGCCCTTTCCTTTTACACCCTTCACGTGCATTCTTGGTTCCATACTATTCAGTCTTTATCCTTCCTTTTATAGCTTTCAACTCCGGTAAAAAGAATGATTACCTTTTGCATGGGTACTAGGTAAGGTTCCCTGACATGCCAAAAACTATCAATAAATAAAATTAATTTCATTAAAATCAGGAAATATAATTGTTGCTTTAATAAATAAATAGTATTGAGAGTTTAGAGTTTGACTGGACATTATTTCATTGGTATCCTTCTATAGGTAGCGGTTGAATTTATGTAGAAGGGACTTTCTATTGGTAGCTCTTTGATCATGTACCGGTAGCTCCTTGTATCGGTACCTGTTTGATCTTGTATCTGTAGCTCTATATACCAGTGACTCCTTCTATCGGTAGCCCTTGGTCTATTGGTAGCTCTGCTTTGTATTGGTAGATTCATTCTGTATCGGTGACTCTATATGTCGGTAGACTTACTCTGTTGGTAACTCTGGTGTAACGATAGCTTGTATCAGTATAATTTTAGTCAGTTCATATCGGTAGCTTTGTTATTTACCAGTGAAGTGTATATCGGTAGACTTATGCATACCAGAAGACTTGTTCTATCGGTTAGCATCTATCGGTAGCTTCTATCGGTGGACTTACATATATTGGTAGCTCTGCGTATCGATGAATCTGTCTATTCAGTCTATCGGTAACCTTTGTTTGTTGGTAGACTAAGTATATTGGTAGACTAAGTACATGTAGATCTGTATCAGTAGCTATAAGCTGATTAGTGACTTAATACATATACGTTTTATGCAAAACATATCCGATTGAGTTAGAGTTAATTTAAAACTCATATAAACATAGATTAATATTGATTATCATATTTCAAATATTATTTTAAAATTATTATCAAATAGAATGACATAGTTTGAAAGAATTAAAATATAGATAAACATTATTTGGGATTATTAAAGTATGTGAAATCATAATTGGGATTATCAAAATAGGTGAGGTCAACAATCTACCCCTTTTTGATAATCACAACTTATGATATTATAATCCCAAAACGTTTTAAAATATCCATTATATATTTAATTTTATTCAAAATAATACCATTTTCATTTTGAAAAACTTGAAATCCAAGAAAATATTTGAGTTCTCCCATTAAATTCATTTCAAATTTATTTTGCATACTCTTTGAAAAATCAGTACATAAAGAATGTTTAGAATATCCAATAATAATATCATCAACATAGATTTGTACTATCAACACATCTTTAGAAATTCTTTTAATGAAAATATTTGGATTAGAAATCCCTTTTGTAAAACATTTTGAAATAATAAAATTACTAAGTCAATCATACCAAGCTCTTGGAGCTTGTTTTAAACCATATAAATCATTAGATAGCTTGAAAACTAGATTTGGAAAATGGGGATTAGTAAATCCAGGTGGTTGTTCAACAAAAACATCTTCAATTATAAAATCATTCAGAAAAGCAATCTTGACATCCATTTGATATAATTTGAAATTCATATGAGCAACATGGTAAAGTAAGATCCTAATGGAATCTAGTCTAGCTATAGGTGCAAAGGTTTCCTCATAGTCTATTGCTTCCTCTTGACTATATCCTTGTACAACTAACCAAGATTTGATTCTATCTATATTTCTAGACTCATCAAATTTGTTTCTAAAAACCTATTTAGTGCCTATTGTTAATGTGTCCTTGGGTCTGTCAACTAATTCCCAGACTTTGTTTCGTTCAAATTGATTTAATTCTTCTTGCATATTCATTACCCAAAATTCATCATTGATTGTATCATTGACATTTTTAGGTTCTAGCTGTGAAATAAAGGCTTGATGTTCAACCTGGTTTCTTAAAGAAGCCATAGTCTATATCCCTCTATCAAGATTAACAACAACAGAATTTAATGGACGATTCTTTAGAATCCTAGTTGATCTATTAAAGGTGGGACTAGAAATTTCAGGCTCTTCCCTATGATTGGGTTATATAGAAGCAGATTCTGGAATATATCCAGAACTAGATGTTATTACAGTAGGTTCTTTAGTTTTAAGATTAAGGTCCAGAACAGTCAAATCTTCTTCAAGATTTTCAAGAGAAGGTTTAGGTTCATGTGGATAAATTGCATGAAAATTTATGTGAACAGATTCTTCAACACATTTGGTTCTTTTGGTAAAGAATCTATAGTATTTTCTAGTTAAAGAATAACCAAGAAAAATTCATTCATCACTTTTTGAGGAAAACTTGTCTAGATTATCCTTTTGTATTGAGGATAAATACTTTGCATCCAAAGACTCTAAAGTAACTACCTTTGGGGTTTCGATTGTTCCACAAATCATAAGGGTTCTTTTTAAGAACATGTCTAATCAAGACTCTATTAATAATATAGAAAGATATATTCATAGCCTCAGCCCAAAAATAAATAGGCAGGCCATACACGTTGAGAATGGATCTTGCAATTTCTTGAAGGGTTCTATTTCTTCTTTCTACTACATCATTCTACTAAGGAGTTCTAGGGGCAGAAAAGTTATGACTATACCCATTATGTGAGAAATAAGACTCAAACTCATGATTTTCAAACTCACATCCATGATCACTTCTTAGGGTTTTGATCTTATGTCCACTAAGGTTTTCTACAGACTTGGAGTGTTTGAAAAATTAAGAACAGACATCACCTTTTTGAGCTAAGAAGTATTCCCAAGTATATCTAGAAAATTCATCTACTAGGACATAGACATAGTTATTCAAATTTAATATGGAAACTCTAGAAGGTCCAAACAAGTCCGTGTGAACCAACTCAAGAGGTTGAGATGTTGAAACTTCATTCTTTGATTTAAAAGAAACTTAATTTTTCTTTCCCTTTTGACAAAGATTACAGACTTTGTCTAATGGGAATTCAACTTTAGGTAGGTCTATAACATTGTTCTTCCTAGTGAATTTTCTAAGTGAATAACTGTTACAGTGTCCTAATATTATGTGCCAAAGCTGATATTCATTATGAAAATCATTTAAACAAATAACAATTTTTATTGCTAAAGAATTCAAATCAACAGCATAGACTTTTTAATTTCTCAAGGCAGAAAATACAAAAGAATTTTTACTGTTAAAAACATTACAAGTATCATTTTCAAACATAACATTAAATCCATCATCACATATCATAGAAATACTTAATATATTATAATTAAGTCCATCAACAAATAAAACTTTAGAAATTTAAACTGAATTAGTGTTTCCGATCTAGCCTAGGCCGATAATTTTCCCTTTAGAGTTATCACCAAAGGTGACAAGGCCTCCATCAACCGTTATTATGTTTTTAAATAACAAATAATCTTCAGAAATATTCCTTGAACAACCACTATCCAAGTACCATATCTTCTTGTGCGAACTCTTCAAGAAGGTATCCTACAAAACAGGTTTAGATAGAAAATGATTTTGGTACCGAGATCTTCTTGGGTTCATACAGGTAAGAAAGTAAAGATTTAGGTACCCAAATTTGTCTTATGGGTCTCAAATAATTTACAGAATCAATATATTTTGAATGATAAACTTTATTTGATCTATAAAAATGTGAATAAATAGTTGAGGCATGTGAATTTATAGAACTAGAACTAGAAGAATTTTGTCCAGATTTAAGAATAAATCTACATTTGGTAAACTTTCTCTATCCAGGTTGGTATCCCAAACTAGTAGTGTACTTTGGTTCCACATGTTTACCTAGAATTTGTCTAAGTTTATCTTATCTATTTTTGAATTTTTCTATGTCCTTTCTCAGTTGTTCATTAGACAATTTTAGCTCAGTATTTTCTTTAATCAATTGAGCATTCTTTTCTTTTTCAATTTCAAGGACATATTTAAAAGTGTTAGATAAAGCATGTTTTTTAAGGCTGTGTACTTGTACTTAAGTTCATTACAGGTCTCTTCTAGCATATCACAATATTGAAATAATTCTTCACTAGACATGTTTTCAGATTCAGAATCAGAATCTGAATCAAATCCAGAATAGTATGAATTTAAAGTAGGAGGGTCCAGTGTTACCTCAGATGTGTTTATCATAATACACATGTTAACATGATTCTTTTCAGAGCCAGAAACATCAGATTCACTTGTGATGTCTTCTGAAGCACTCCAGGTATCTTTCATAGCTTTCTTATACTTTCCATCCTTGTAGTCAGGTTTCTTCTTGAACTTCAATTTTGGATAGTTAGGTTTAACATGTCCTTTCCTTTTGCACTCATAGAAGATAATTTCATCACCTTTATCATGCTTCTTATAGTCCTTCTTCCAATGACCTTTGTTATCATATTTTACTTTGTAATTTTATTTTCTGAAGAATTTCTTCTTCCTATAGAACTTATTTAATCTTCTTGCTATTTGAGCCATCTCAACATCACTATCAGATGCACTCCCATCACTGCTTAAACTATCACTTTCACTTTCAATTTTTCCTTTTTATTTACTCTTTGAAGTAGATGTCTTGAGGGCTACTGACTTATTCCTTTGTTCATAATCGTCTCATCTTTTGACCTTTATATCTTCCTCATACATAATTAGCTTACCTATTAATTCCTTAACATGCAGTTTGCTTATGTCGCACGATTCTCTAATGGAAACAGATTTGCCTCTCCATCTTTCTGGCAGACATCTTAATATTCTCATGATATGTTATTTTGCAGCAACAGCTTTACCAAGAGAACTCATAGTGTTGAAAATCTCATTGAACCTGAAATACATGTCAGAAATAGGTTCATTAGGCTTCATTTTAAATTTATCATATTTAATAGTAAGGGTATTCAGCCTCATTTATTTAACATTGGTTGTTCCCTCATGGGAAATAGCCAAAGTGTCCCAGATTTCATAAGCAGTTTTTCAAGAAGATATTCTATTAAATTCCTCATCTCTTAGAGCAAAATACAGGGCATTCATAGATTTACAATTATTATTGTATGCTATTTTAGTAGGTTCATACAATGTAGTTCGTTCAGTTTCTAAAATTTTATATTGAGTTTCTATTATAGTCCATATATCAACTCCCATTCTCTCTAAGTGAATTTTCATCTTAAGTATCCACTGGGCATATTTTGTTCCGTTAAAGAAATGTGGCATATTAGTAGCAGGACCTTCTAGTCTATTGTCCATAACTATATTTTAGAGAATATATTTAAAGAGATAAAATTTAGAACTAACAGTGATTTAATATATTTAAATATGAAACTAAAATCACAGTTGAAAAACAGAGTATTTTGAAAATGTTGATAATTAAGACAAACCCTTTTATACCAAATGTTGGTCCGAGTGGATACTCAATAGGAGGGGGGTGAATTGAGTGACAATTAAAATTTCTTTTACAAATATTTCTCTTAAAACCCCCCTATTTAAAAACAAGTTAAAATGTAGTGAATTTATACATATTTTAAGTGTTCAATTATTTTCTAAAAGATTGATTATGTCTCAGTTAATTTGATCAGAATATTAAGTTAACTTTTGAAGATAACTTACTGGTTCACAAAAAGTATAAACACTTGCTAGTTTAACTATCAAAGTAACTTTAAAACAAATTTTATTTCAAATTAATTAGTAGCAGAATTTACAAAATATAGAATACTTTTGACTTAAACTAAAATGCACAGTAGATGTTACCAAGAGGTTAAGTCTTAATTTGAGACTTAGTCTTCTCAAAAAACTTATATAAATTTGATCCGCATCCTGGATCAGGGTAAACAATAGTGAAACCACAATCCAGGTACAAAGAAATCTACCAAAATTATTCGTGGGAAAATAAACAATAGCTCACAAGTTGTCCAGGTCTTACTTGACCTATACCACTATGCACAGTGGGATACAAGGGAGTTATAGAATGTTTGTGTGGGGATTTATAAATCCCCCAGTTTAGATTAGGAGACAATGTGTGTATGAAATATAAATATATTACACATAGCTCTAAATGTAAATAAAAGAATCACTAAGATAGTAGATAAGAGTTTAGAATGCTCTTGTAATGTGAAGTGAAGCTCTGGACTCTTTTGATTAATCAGAAATGTATCTGAGTCCTTCTCTGGGTTTTTCCTAAAAAACAAAGTGTCATTTTCTTCCTTGGTTTTTCAGGTTCAGCTTCAGCTTGAGTGCATGAAGAGCTCATTGTAGTTCTTCCCTCAAGATGCAGCTTGGGTTCTCCTCTAGAATGAATATCTTCGTGTATGTCCAGTGCTCTCCCAGTATAGATGTAGCGTTTTCTTTTTGTGTGAATGCACCAATATTCAATGTTGTTGAGACCTTTCCTTTTACACCCATCAAATGCCTTCTTGGATCCATACTGTTGATTATCTGTCCTTCCTTTTATATATTTCAGCTTCGGTAAAAAGAATGATTACCTTTTGCATGGGTACTAGGTACGGTTCCCTGACATGCCAACAACTATCATTAAATAAAATTAATTGAATTAAAATCATCAAATATAACTGTTTCTTTAATATGTAAATATTATTGAGATTATAGAGTTTACTGGTCAGTATTTCATTGGTAAGATTCTGTATGTAGCGGTTGACTTTATGTAGCAGTGACTTTCTATCGGTATCTCTTTGATCATGTACCAGTAGCTCCTTGTATAAGTAGCTGTTTGATCTTGAATCAGTAGCTCTATATACTGGTGACTCCTTCTATCGGTAGCTCTTTGTCTATCGGTAGCTCTGCTTTGTATCAATAGCTTCATTCTGTATCGGTGTCTCTGTATATTGGTAGACTTACTCTGTCATTATCTCTGGTGTAATGGTATCTTCTGTTAGTAGAATTTTTGTCTGTGCATATCAGTATCTCCGTTCTATACCAGTAAAGTGTATATCGGTAGACTTATGCATACTAGAAGACTTGTTCTATAGGTTAGTATCTATCAGTAGCTTCAATCATTGTACGTATATATATTGGTAGCTCTATGTATCAGTGACTCTGTCCACTCAGTCTATCGGTAACGTTTGATTATCAGTATACTAAGTCTATCATTAGACTAAGTACCGGTAGATCTGTATCGGTAGCTATAAGATGATTAGTGACTTAATACTTATCTGTTTTATGAAAAACATATCTGATTGAGTTAGAGTTAATTTAAAACTCATATAATCATAGATAAATATTGATTATCAAATTTCAAAGATTATTTTAATATTATTATCAAATAGAATGACATAGTTTGAAAAAATGAAAAAATATATAATCATTATTTGGGATTATTAAATTATGTGAAAGCATAATTGGGATTATCAAAACAGGTGAGGTCAAAATTTTCCTTAAAAAATAGAGGAATAAGATAAAAAATTAACATGAATGATTCTTACAAGGATTATTTAGATAAATAAGAGGATATTGTACAAGTATTAGAAGAAGGAATGGTTTCTATGTGAAGTGGTGACAAGATTGAGAATAAAGAGATGTTATATTTCAATCCATGTTTTCCCCATTCTCCATAAAAATTATCAGATTTATTATACTTTGTTGGAATAGATTCACATAAATTATTTGATTATATATTTCAAACACTAAAAAGGTTGATTGAATCGATTCTATATCTTCCATAAATTGAGTAATTATGTAAACTAATTCAGAATAGCCTAAATGAAAAACTGAATTCACTAATTGTTTTGAAATAATTAGTTTTTCAAATTAATTAGACAAGAAATATTTTAAATAAAATATAAAATTTGAAAAGAGGTATTATTATCACAGGGTAATGTGGTCTAACTAAGGTGACAGTGATCTCTAAGACCATGATTATTAGCTCATAGAAGTAAGAACCTTTATATAGAAATGGAATAATGATTAACAATTGTAGAATAAAATTAATTGGAATTATTGAGAGGTATTTTATATGATTTCTATATTGGATACTTGATCATAAACACGATGATATTGTAAGATTAAACTCCTTCCACTTTGGTAACATTGAATTGTAATCTATAGGAAATGATTAATTAAAAAATACCTAAATATCATGGGAAAAAATAAATTCATGATATTACATGTCAATGGGTATGCATATACACATAATAAAAGAAGTTAAGCATTTAATATGAGATAAGCCTCAAATACAACCAAATTATATGGAAAGACCTTATCAATTTAGTAATATATTAAATCATAATCAAAATTATTTCATATATCAAATGAAAGAATGAATATCATGAAATGAATGATATCCATGATATAACATGTGATGTTGGAATTATATACATCAAAAAAAATAAATGAGAGGTGAATTTGTAAAAGTATCATTGAAATAAAAGATAGAATATAAATCTCTTACCTCACATTTCATTTAGGATGGTCAGACTTTAGCAACCAATATAGTTTGTTTAAAACGTTTCTAAAGTTATTAAAGAACAATATAAATATTTATAATATCGTATATGATCCTTTTATATCATATTATCACCAGTTTGATAAAAATTATTCATTATTTTAATAATTTTAGGAGTTAATTTTCTTGTTTTATGATTTATGTTTTATAGTGATTGTTCCAGTTCAGGTGTATATTATATAGTTACATCAAGTAGAAAATAATAATAATTAAATAACTATATAATTTATAAATCAATTATAATTTTAATTCAAATCATTAAATATGGTTTATTGAAATGAATTACATTATGATCATGGAGATGATATGTCGTACGTATGCATGAGTAACGATTCAATTTTTCAATGATCATTATGGAAAGGTGATAAGTAAAATTTTATCATTATTGAATTATAATAATATCATATATACCATATTAAATCATTAAATAAAAATATAAATATCATTTTTGTGGTGTGGTTATGAAAATGGATTCGAATAACATCAAGAAGGTGGTAGTCCACACATACACAAATGATGTCATCATATTTTAAGTTAAAAACATGATATGTTATATTTTCAGAATGATAAATATCAAATAAATATTATAATTATTTCATTTGTATTAAATATATTCATTATCTCTATCCGGATTAAATTCCATGTAAAGAGTTAGTGAAAGATTAATCATATCCCATTACGAGATGGTAGTCTGATGTACACACGAGTGACATAATCATATCACTTACAAAATGGAATGTAAAAAATTTAAATAATATATAATTGTTATAGAGGAATAAACATTTTATAAATATAATATATATTTTATATAAATCATTATACCCATCCATGATAAGTTTTAATTGAAAAATGAATGAAATTTTTTCTTAATATGGTAGTCCACAATACACACTAATAATGATTTTGCAACATATTTGATGGAAGTGGAGACGGTATTAAGTCAATAACATACTAGAAAAAAATCTCGTATATGGAAGATACATATTTTATTATATCAATTTGTTTTAGTAAAAATTTATATAGGTGGAGAAAGAAAGAAAAAAATAGTCATTGAATAATGTTACATATTCTCATGGTATCCTCCATAGGTATTGTACAAAATTTTTCCTATTGTGGATTTATTGCCAAATTGAAGAAAATGAGATAAGGGGAGGTAATTTTTAAAATTATTTTTGTATTTATTGGATGATACATATATGTTTTAGGGTATGAACAATATATATGAGGGTGTCACCTTTTATAAGTGTGGTGAGTGGAACACTTGTAAAATTTTGAAATAATTCAATTATACCCATGCTTTTATCATGTAAAATGCTAAAAAAATGGGACATTATAAAACCCAGATGAGAAAATTCCAAATATTTTCCACCAATTGGTTTGGTATATATTGGTAGGTAATTTTTACCCTTATCATCTTACATTATCCCTCGGTATATCTATTTTTACCTTAATCCCGGTTATTTTTTTTACAATTTGCAAAATTAATTTAGGTCAAAAATTAATATGAAATTATTATATATTATAAATTATTATTTTTCAAAATACATAATCCAATTATACAAATTAAATTAATATATGTGTAGAATTTTATTTTTAAATTAATCTAGTGGATGTGACGATAAAGTAGGGTTTCAAAGAGAAAATTATCAAAAGTTAAAAATGTTTTTGTATCAAAACTCAATATAAAAATTATTAAAATAATATAAATTGGATTTATTGATACAGAATTTAACAAATATTACTGTAAAAATAAAATTAAACATAATTTATTCTTCTTAATTATTTATACAAAAATGAAGTGTTCAATTAAAATTCATTATTTATTACAATTCATAAAAAAATTATCTCTTCATAAAATCCTTAAAAATTCATGCTAAGATAATTTTTACATTAGAACTTAAAAAACATTGATTATTACATCTAATAATACTTCTAAATTGAAAAAAAAATAAAAACAAAACTCATATATTCGATGATGATGCAGGTTTTCAAGAAGTGTATTTCTCAAGAACAATATGATTATGTGTTAACTCTATGTATCATAATAATCATTGTAAAAATATAAATTAAAATTAGATGATAAATAATCGATAAATTTAATTTTAAAAATTCATCATTATGGATTATTTTAATTAATTAAAATGGTGTAAAATTATGGACATTAAATAAGTTTCAGGAAAATTATATTTTCAACCCAAAATTAAACATATATTATAATCTAACATAAATTTGATCCAATGAAATTAATTTGGTTAAATATAAATTAATAATATTTATGTTTTTTCACATCATACTCAAATCATAATGGGAATTTCAAGTTGATTAATATATGGAAAAATAATTATATATTTATAAAAATCTCTTTTTTCATTATTCACTCAAAATTCAATATTTTGACATAAATTAAAAATTTGAACAAATTTAAAATTTGATATTCAAATTTAAAAAATGATGTTAAAATTTTTAAATAAATTTTCTATAAGTTCAAACTTTTTATTTAATATTTCTTCTATGAATTACAATGAAAAATAATTTTTGAATAAATTAATATTTTTAGGAATAAAATAAACTTACAAAAAATGATAGATAACATACTAAAAAGATTCATCAATTTATATTGAGGAAGATCATTATATATTTATATATCCCAAATTAGTTAATTCTATTCATACCCTCCAATTTAATGGCAATGTTTTAATAGTTATATATATCACGGGTTGTTTGATCTCATTGTCGTGTGATGAATATGCTGTTGAAATAAAAAATATCAGGGTTTCATGTACGACATGTTAATAAAGAGATTAAATTTTTTTATAAATAAATATATCATAATGTCTCAGAGAATTACATTCTTGTTTATGATCATTTTTCCATGTCATTTACTCTATCCAACAGAATTTTCATCTTATAAATTATCAGACTGTTATATCCTACACTATTTAATATATTGTGTCAATGAAATTTTAACATTATCAGGGAAATAAGTGGTTGGGAATTTGAAAATAAATTTTTTAAACCCACTTTATAAAAATTGTTAATGAAACATCTTCATGATTAGAGAGAGGGAAGTGAAAATGTATAATTGAATAACACATAAGTAGTTTTCCAAATAGGATAACATTTGTGGGAATGGATGAAAAAAAAATAGTTACTTATACTAATTGAGAATAAGGAATTTTGATTACTTGATGAATAGAATCTAATCCTTTTGTCAATTTCCACCAGAATCTCATATTTTTCTCCTAACATTGAGTATTCAAGGTGAATTCTTTTTACAGGATGACTTAAAATCATCTTTTAAGAACCAAATAACTGAAAAATGGATAAAAAGATAGTCTTCATGTCTTATAAATTAACTAAATCAGATTGGTGAGCACATGGAAATATAATTCCAAAAATAAACAAACCATCATATGATAAATAAATCTAAAAAACACAATAGTAATACCCAATGTTGAAACTAAATCATTCCATAACCCAATATCCCAAATTATGTCAACGACCAAAAAATGAAAGAGTGTATTAACATAAAAGGTTATATCATACATTTTGGATTATAATCCCCAAAAATGGATATCTTCTTTTGAGGTAACATTAGTCACTTTGTCTCCAAATCACTTTTCAATCCTATAGTTAGCTATATGATAAAACTTTTGTTCTCAATATCCAATATAATAAAATCCATAAATGGTTCCTATAACTTAAATCATATTTCCATGAAATTTAAATTTATATTTCATGTTAAACTATGCATATAAAAAGTCATCAACATACAAAATATTCTCCTAAAATGTCATTAACCACATTAATATTTCATCACTTAAAACCTAAAAGGGGTATCAAAGTTGTTGAACTCATGATCATCATAGATATTAAAGGCATATGATATTATACATAAATCATAATATAAAATCCCATGAAAACATCCTAATCTCCAAATTTATCTAAACCAACTTCTGATATAGAATATAACAACCTTAATCCCAAACTCGAAGATACTATGCTGAAATCCTAAACAATACATTTTCATCTTTTTTTCTGATAATTGTGACCCAATATTTTATCAATCCAAAACATTGAACATCCAAATGATAAATGGGATCACATATATTCTCAAGTAACTTTATTTAGAGTTTTATAGAATTAAGGAAAATAGAAAAATAAATAATACCCATGTTGTCAAATGATCCTTTCTACCACTTAACCTACCTTTTCTTATATAAAATTAATTCATTATCATCATCCACAAGAAATCCCTTCTATAAACATTTATTCAACCTCACACATTATATCCCAGGAAAGAAGAAACATAAGATCAACATGGTAAAATGTGCAGTACAATTAAAAATGGGCCTTAACATTTGAAAGCCCTAAATGTGTATAAGAAGTGTTTAAGTGTATGAAAATAGAATCACAGTGCATGAGATAATCATAAAGGAACTCATACCAATCAATACCTAACTAATTAATCATGAATCATAGAATAAGGAATAAAAATAGAGACTCATAAAAGACAATAATCAAGAGCCATGTGATATAAATTATTATCAAGGGAAACATTATAAAACCATGAAAAGAATAGATATAACATGTTGGTATCCTGTTACATAATAATCATAAAACCCTTATAAACCACTAAAAATTAGAATAACAATATAGATTACATCCAATATAATTATCCAAATAACTTAATATTTACCCTATTTATTAGAGTGTTATCTAGTTTCACCTACCATTTATGCTATAATGGTCTCTCCCAGGGTTATGAGGGTCACCCCATTATATATGATGTAATGGGTTCACCCAGTTCTATCTAGGTTGCCCATCATATATGCTATTAAAAGATCACTCAGTTCTATATGGGCTTCCCCATCGTATATATTTTCCATGAAAAATAAAAATATAAATAAAGCTTAGAGGTTATCATAAAACACATAAAAAATCTTATTTCATTCATAACTTTATTAGCAGATGAAAAGTAAAAGGTTCCATAACAATCTCCTTAAACATGATTAAACCATTGAAAATAAATGTGTTTCATAAAAATCCCTTTGAAACACGATTATCCTAAAAATAAGAAATGAGTTCCATAAGAATCTATTTAAAATAATCATAACACATCTAGAGAAATATTGTCGAAGGTAATGGATCATTAGAGTTTACGATTGCCACAAGAGAGCGTGAATTGTAGTTTAAAAGACAATCTGATTCAAAAAACTAATCATATAATGTTTAAAAGATTGGAATTAATTATCATTTGTTTATCAGATTTTCAAAATCCAAACTAGAGAATGTATGATTATATCAGAGTTATTTATTGCCATCAAAATCTGTCCGATAAAAAAAATTTAAAAAGTTAAGTATAAATATAAATTTTAAATTATATGAATAGAATAATGTATAACATTAATAAAAAATAAATATGAATGATTATAAAATTAATAATGGCTTACAAGATGTAACAAAATAATTTACCCATTAGCCTTAAGAGTTAATGTGGTTAGAAATTCTAACTAAAGATATCCATATATTTATACAAAGTATAAATGTTTTGTATTTCCATACTAGGAAATCATTTAATTTTATAGATATTGTATAGTCTTATCTTCCCGTCCTAAGAAGAGCTCAATATGATGATCAGATTTAGAAATGTCTTTCTTTCACATGAACTCCCTCAATAAAATGTTTAATGTATACATTCCTAGCCTCAAAATCAATTGATCAGATGGATCAGATTCACCATCTTACTGTACCTAGAATCCCATGATCAATTTCATGATTAGATAATGAATTCAAAAAAAATTTCCATAAGGAAATTATAATCATCAATCATGTTCCTAATAACTTTAACTCTATAAAATATTACATATATTTTGAATGTGGTGTTCATGAAGAGTTATATTTATGACTTATGATTTAAATAGAAACATCTTCCAAATCTTCAAATAACCATCAATTTATAAGTGAACCTCCAACATCCATATTTTAGAGTTCGTTTCAATGACTTTGGATAGCTTTCACATTGATTGTTCACAATTATTTGGATCTTGATATTGATAAATATTCTTTTCATTGGGAGAAATGATTTAGTTTATAATTATTACAATGTTATTTTTATTCACCCCTTATAAATAATCTATTTACAGTATTTATAAACATTGGATTGTCTGATGGACATCCATATTGTTTTTCAAATTGATAAACTCAAAAAGGGTGAATCTAAGTGTTTGGTACGAATTTCAGTCTAATGTTCATGAATTCTGTCAGTCTTATAGACATTACATATGAATAGCCACAAGTCAGAACAAAATTTTATCTAATGTATTGACACGCCGTCAATCTAATAAATCATACTGAGTAATAGATGTTTATATTCATTTTTTATAATTATTTATGTATTTAGTATAAAATAATTCTTCAAAAACACACTAAAACACTTGGGATATTAAAATTTAGAAAAATATTAATTTAAGAAGGCATATTTGATTTATAATCATTATTGCATCATCGAATGAAAATTTGATTATATGTCATTATGAACATAAAATGATTTTAAAACATTACAGTTTCCAAATTTAATAAAAAAATAATAGATGCAATATTTTTTATAATTTGTTTTTTAAAAAAAGTACATATTTTATAAAATATGTCCAAACATGAATCTATTACAAATATAATGATGAATCGTTTACTCATTCTGAATGAAATTTTATACTCTAAAAGATACCCTTATGTTATTTTAGTTCTGTATTTTTCAACTTCATTTGTTTAAAAAAATATTTTTTTCTATGATCTTTTAGTTTTACAAAATTATGCTTCAAATAGAAATTTTTAATAATCAGAATGAATCTGACACAAATAAATGCATTCTTAAATAAATTATTGTTCAACGTAATATTTAAAAATAATTCTTTGAATAAATATCATTCATCAGATAAAATGGAGTGTTAATATGATCCATTGAAATTTTTCTAGAATAGGAACATATAATTCTCACTTCTATATGACGGTGGTTCACCCCATATCCTATATCAGATTACAAATATATCTACATCGTCTCTTAACATTCATTTTAGTGTTAACTATTTCATTTTTTCCATTATTCAGATCATCGGTCTATGGCATAGTATGATGGCCACAATAGAATATTTTACACCGATATATGTATTCCATTAAATAATCATTGAGAGAAAATGGTATAAAAATTATGAATCCATTCATAAACAGTTCATTAGTTTTCAAAAGTGAATGTTTGTGTAGAAAAACCAGATAAGGAGTTTGACTTACATTAACTAGAAAAAGTTATAGGGTTTTGTACATCATTCATGTTTCTATCCAAAGATGAAAGAATGAAGTCGCTCTTACTCTATTTTTTGAAAAATCCTAACATTCTTACCAACAAGTATTACATCACATGGAGGTACCTAATCATGGTGAATAATATCTTCCTTCACAAAAATTACCTGATGATCTTGGGAAATTTTTTAAATCATATATTGAAACATATTTGTTTCCTTCTTATGATAATCATAGTAGTGTTTGTAATCTCACCTTGGCCATAAGTTTCATTGAATGATGGATACAAGGTTATCTCATACTGAGAAAGGGTGATAAAGATGCCCACAAAGTTTCTAACATATTTATTTTATATTATCTAACAATGGCGTGGAAGATAAATCTTGATAATTTATTTGTCATTATGGGAGAATCCATTAATAAGCCCATAATGAAGTCAATGATCGTGATGTACAATTTAGGTATTAACATGCTTTTATTAAATTGGATAAATGTTTCTAAAATATTTAATAAGGCTTATACCATGATGGAATGTACTTCCATGATTAGTGAAGAAACCATAATGAGGAAGAAATTAGTTTTTTATTACATGTTGAATATTCTTTTTTGATAGAGTTGATAAAATCATGTTTGATTCTAGAAAAATAAAAGTTAAGAAAGTTGAGAAATAAAAAAAAGAATGGGTGAATATTCCATTGAAAACAAATAAAAATAATGTAAAGAGAATGACAGATGATGAGTTGAAGAAACTCATGGTACATAATTCCATGAAATAATAAGGGGATCCATAATTTGGGTTTGTTAAGTTTGAGGACCTAGCCTTGAAAATTATAACTAAATATTAACTAAAGGAAGATAAAAAGAAAACAAAAAAGATAAATAAATTAGGGGAGACTAATGTGGTTGAAATTTTAGAAGAAGGTTTTGGAAATGGCTTTAATGAATCTAGTTCTAGAAATATCACTTTTATTAGTGGTGTAGCTAGATGTCAATATGGAGTTTTTACAAACATTAGCTGTACATTTAATAGTACGAATAGTTTCAAATTGGGGTAAAGGAAAAGATATTGTTGAAGAAGTAATATAATTGTTGTCACGACCCGCCTTCACCAAAAGGTGGGAAGGTTCATCAGATTTCCAGGCCCTTCCTTCTTTAAGTTGAAGGAGAGATAATGACCCCCAAGACCCGCCTTAAATAGGTCCTGGAGTGGTGACTAGAACCAAGGGTATATAAATTACTCACAAATAGAAGGAATTACCCCTTTTCATTTTATAGGATCGGGAGATAAGATGATAAAACCCAACAACAGCAAGGTAAAAGAAAAGTAAGGCCAAAATTAAATCATTACCACATGAATGTTCCAAAAGTAAAAGCCACAAAGTACAAAAATGGTTACTACAAAGGTAAGTACCAAGGAAAGAAAAACAACAACTACAACAGTCCCAATGGTCCAAGCTAGTACGGTCCCACGGGATCCCCAAAGTCCTCCGGGAAACCTGAAAGCCGTTTTATATACGTAGGGTGAGAATACAAGTACACTCAGTAGGGAAAACCAAAGACTCTCGTGCACAAGTGGGGGAACGTACTAAAGTACTGTGGGAAAAAGAGTAAACCAAACACCTATCAAGGTAAACTATCCACCCAAGAATCACCAAAGCACACTCCCCAAATAACATAAGTTAAGTAATATATATAATAAGAGCACGTCGATGTTTGGGTACCCCGCGCCACTTTCCAACTGGTTATTGAGACATCCTACACATCGAACCAATCCCGCCATTCTCTCCGCAGTCCCAATGCCACACCCGCCCGCACACACCTGGCCCACAACCACACGCAGTCCCACTACCGAATCCCGCCCGCAAACACCTGGGCCACAAATATCACATGTAACCATGCCTGCAAACACCTAGGCCAGAACAACGACCACCACGCCCGAAGACACCTAGGGTAGACGATCCACAGCTGCACCTGACGACACCTGGGCCTCATCCTGAAGACACTTGGGAAACCACCTGTCGCACACACCTAGCCAACCACCACACTACCCCGCCCGCAGGTTCCTATGCTAAAAATGGACCTCAGGCCGTCACACCCTGCTCGAAGATACTTGGTCTATCCGGGAAAGGGAGCAGAAAAGGATCTAATAACTATCCACTAATAATAGTGTTGGGAAAAACACCCCCCCCCCCACCACCACCATGAAATGGGGGTGTTCGGCACTAATTTCTCAACTTGGGTGGGGCGCGAATAAGAAACACAAAACTAAAAATATAGATATAGGTAAAAAGCACTCACCCAAGGTTTTGGTTTTTCTTCTGCCAGCCTAAAGGACACAACCAACACCCAAATTAGAGTCACGACTCTCACCAACAAAACACATTTGTCCCATTATTTTTTCATTTTCATTAATAATGTTTAAATAAGTTTATGCACTATTGGGAAACTAGTAAGCATAGGAACTAGTCCAGGAAAGTAAACAGTCAAGCATCAACCATAACACCCACACTCGGTTCGTAACAACAAGGGATCCCACCCCAATTCGTGGTATAAACAAGGTAACCACCTGGTCTTAAAAAACCCACAAACACTGAATCCATAACAACAGGGGACCCCATCCCCGATTCCACAATCATCAAGAGTATAAAAAGAGGGTATCTCATCCCCTCCCACATCTCCACTAATCAGCCCAAAAAAAGAAACAACCAAACCACTACCACCGGCACAAAGCAGTGCCACACCTGTATTTTCAGATTTAAAAGATTTAACACACTCCATGATTTCAATTTATGTGTGTCATAATAGGGATTATCACATAAGGGTTGATCTTTGTACTTTCAATTTATTCATTCGGGTATACATGATTAACCAATTTACTTCTTATAGAAGGAGTTTACAATTTCAAACAAGCCATTTAAAAAACCATGACGGGTTCATTAGTGCGCAAACAACGACCACCAACAGCCTCGATTTTCCGAAGGCGTAAGCCAGCACAACTCAAAAAGAAGATAATAATATAAAACAGCATCGACGATCACATCCCCCCTTATTTCTTTATGTAATCCGTTCATTATCTTTATTAGGTCCAGATTATCAAATTCTACGGATTCAAAAGCACACCCACCCCACATGATACACAAAAGAGAGAGACGAAGGAGAAAATTCCCTACCTGATTGATTGACAATTGACGCTTAGGCCGGGTTCAGAACATTACAGATAATGATGTGGCTCGCCTGATGCACCAAAAGCTGTTCTTGAAAAGCCACAATCGAGGAAAGAAGAAACCATGCCCAACCCTTTAGTTTATAAGGGCAGCATATGGTTGAGATAAGAACATGAAACCGCATAAGGCGCGGACTCGTGGAATGGCCACGCGGCCCCACATGTTATTAAAGGGTTCGGGTGGTTTAAACCAACTCATTAATTCATTAAGTATTTAATTAAAACACTTATGGGCATTACCAGTCTTTAAAACATGCTTAACGAGTCAGAAGAGGGTTTAAAACCCTAATTGTGCAAGAAGGAACGCCGTTGGAAGGAACCCACGAGGGTAGGCCAGAGCCACCGGTAGATGAGAGCTACCAGTGGGTGACAGCTTCCAGTAGGCTGCAGCGACCGTTAGGCTGAGCTACCGGTATACAGCATCTAACAGTAGGCCGAGCTACCTGTATGCTATAGCTACTAGTAGACCGATCTATTGGTAGGCGGCAGCTACTGATAGACCGAGCTACCGGTAGGCCGCAGCTACCGGTAGACCGAGCTACCGGTAGGTAGCAGCTACCAGTCGACCGAGCTACCGGTAGATAGAGCTACCAGTAGCTGCAGCTACCGGTAGGTCAGCTACCAATAGACAGAGCTACCGGTAGACCAAGCTACCGGTAGGCCTCCTACCGGTAGGATAAGGCTACCAGTAGACCTACTTCACCGTGATTTCCAGACCAGAAAACCCAACGAGAGGTTTTCACAAAGTAATGGACCCCAAAAACTCGGGCCATTACATCAGGTACCTCTTAAACGATTCTCGTCCCCAGGAATCAAAACAAACAAGAAGGAAAGAGAGGGTCCGAACAACCACCTCGGAAGATACCTCTTAGGAGTGAACCCATGCTAACTAAAAACACTTCCCTATCATGAACCAAGAACCATACAATGCCAAACTTCCCAGGCATGTGGGTTGGGGAGTCTCCTACCCCATGTCAAGATATTATCCGCTTTGGGCAGCACTAACTCACCCGCACAGGTTTAATCGCATCCAACTTAATGTGTCTTTATTAGGGGTTGGGTCCTCTCCCCCCTCATAGCCAGGGCTTTTCACACACATCCAGAGGAATGAAAACTAGTACATTCCATAGAAAAAAATACAAAATGTTCTACAACAACACGTACAACAAAGAACAAAACCAAAAACAACTCGGGGTACTGGGTACACATCTGTGCTTCCCTCTCCCACGTACTCTTCTCAAGCCCACCATGACTCCACAACACACGAACCAAGGGAATGGTTCGCACATGAAGCACCTTCTCCTTGCGATCCTCGATCATCACTAGTCTCTCCACAGAGTTCACGTCGTCCTCGATATACAACTCACCCCAATCAAGGATGTGTGAATCATCATGCAGATACCGACGGAGCTGGGACACATGGAAGACATCATGTATCCTCAGTAGCGGCGGTGGTAACTCTAGCTGATAAGACACTTCTCCGACCCACCGCAACACTTCGAAGGGTCCGATGAACCTGGGAGAAAGCTTACTCCCCTTGTCGAACCTCTGATGCCCATGCCGATGGGAGACCTTAAAGAACACGTGGTCTCCAACCTCAAACTCCAAGGGCCTCCACCTTGTATCAGCATACGACTTCTGTCGGTCATGTGCCGCCTTCATCCTTTCTCGTATGAGATGAACCTTCTGTGTTGTGATCTGCACCACATCCGGGCCAAGGATGCCAACCTCTCCTATTTCGGTCCAACTCATAGGTGAACGGCCTGGCCTCCTATACAAATCTTCAAAAGGGGACATATCGATGGTAGAGTGGTAGCTATTATTGTAGGAAAACTCTACCAGAGGCAAGTATCACACCCATGATCCCCCTGAGTCCAGAACACATGACCACAGAATATCCTCCAAGGTCTGGATGGTGCGCTCTGTCTATCCATCTGTCTGGGGATGGAAAGAATTCCCAAGATGCATTTGGGTGCCAAAAGCATGCTGAAATCCTATCCAGACTGGCGAGTTAAAACGTGCATCCCTATCTGAGACTATAGACCTCGTAATTCCATGCAACTGCACCACCTCATCCACGTACCTTCACACCATTGCATCTACTATACTCGACTCCCTGATCGCCAGAAAGTGAGCCGATTTTGTCAACCAGTCCACTACCTCCCAGATGGCATCGTATCCTCCTTGGAACTTGGGTAGTCCTGTGAAAAAATCCACTGAGATGTCGTCCCACTTACACTCGGTGACAACTAGAGGTTGTAGTATGCCGCCTGGAACTCGGTGTTCATCCTTCACTTGCTGACACACTAAGCACTTGGCCACAAACTCTTCCACTACTCGCTTCACTCTGGGCTACCAAAACTGTCTCTTCAGTCCCTGATACATCTTGGAAACTCTTGGGTGTACCGCCAGGGGTGAGTTGTGGAACTCACTGAGAACCTTTCTGTGCATCGCCTCCGGAAAAAACAACATTCCCAGGAAAAGCATCCTGTTCTGACCATCCTCTATCCATCCTTCCGGAGCATTGCCCTAGTCAACTCAGTCACGCATCACTTCGAACTCTGGGTCTCCCCACTGAGACTCCTCCACTTTCTCCAACAGAGAAGACCGCACTTTCATCTGATATTGGAAACCTCTACCACCATCCATCTTCGTATCTAGGTGTAAGGTATCCAACTCCTCTATTGCCTTCCAGGCGTCCACCGACTCTCGGACCGCATCCTTCTACGTCCTCCTGCTCAAGGCATCGGCCAATACATTTCCCTTGCCCTCAGTATAAGAGATCTCGAAGTCGTAATCCTAGATGAACTCCACCCATCTCTACTGTCGCAAGTTCAGGTCCCGCTGGGAAAAGATATACCTCAATATTTTGTGATCTCTGAAGACCACAAAGCGTTCTATGATGAGGTAGTACCGCCATAACTTTAGCGCAAAGATATCCGCTGCAAGCTCCAGGTCGTGGGTGTCATAATTACGATCATGAGGGCATAGCTGCCTGGACCCATAAGAGATCACCCCTTGTCGCTGCATCAACACACATCCCAGGCCCTGTCCTAAAGTATCACAGAACACCTCATACACTGCCCCTTCTTCTTTTAGTCTCAGCACTGGGGCACTGACCAACTTCTCCTTCAGATAGCTGAAGGCTGACTCGCACTGCTTACTCCACATGAAAACCTGGTCTTTCTTGGTCAGAGCTCTCGAAGGGGCTGCTACTCAAGAGAAGTTGGGAACGAATCTCCGATAGTAACCTGCCAGCCCAAGGAAACATTAGACCGCTGCACACATTCTTGGGTGATACCCAAGAAAAAACTGCCTCAACCTTTTACGGGTCCACCACTACCCCCTGCTTGGACACCACGTGCCCGAGGAAGTGCAATTATCATGTCTAGAACTTGCATTTTGACAAATTCACATAGAGATGATGCCGTCGGAGGACCTCCAGAACTGTCCTCAGGTGCTCTGTATGGTCCTCCTTTGATCTATAGTATACTAGGATGTCGTCGATGAACACAACTACGAACCGATCTAGGTACTCCCAGAAGATGGAGTTCATAAGCCCCATGAACACAACTGGGGCGTTCGTAATTTCGAAGGGCATAACCACGAACTCGAAGTGTCCATACCTGCATCTGAACTCAATCTTTGGGATGTAGCCCTCCTTTACAATCAGCTGGTGATACCTAGACTGCTGGTCGATCTTCGAGAACCATCCTGCCCCCTTCAGCTGGTCGAAAATATCGTCTATCCTCGGAAGAGGGTAGAGATTCTTGATCGTCACCTGATTCAGCCTCCTATAGTCTATGAACAACCTGAGGCCACCATATGACTTTTTTTGCGAACAAAACTGGAGCACCCCATGGTGACGCACTCGGGTGAACATAACTACTCTTCATTAGATCATCAATATGAATCCGCAACTCTCGTAGCTCTGAAGGTTCCATCCGGTAAGGAGCCATCAAGATCGGACGAGTGCCGAGCTGTAGGTCTATCCCGAACTCGATATCACGTTGAGGGAGTAGAGTCGTCACCTCCTCAGGGAAGATGTCCATAAACCCACATATGATCTCTGGCACTTCCACCATTTCAGCATCTACTGACTCTACTGACAGCTCATTTAACAAGGATTGGAGGGGTTCCTCTCGCCTATTAACCTTCTGACCGCTCTGCTCGCCGGAGAAAACAACACACCGTCCGCCCAAGTCTGAGAACATGACCCTTCCTCGGAAACAGCCAATGATGGAACACACAGAAAATAGCCAGTCGATGCCTAGGATGACATCGTATGGCTATATCTGTAGCAGAAGAAGATTCCTAACTGACTCATGTGGACCTATCATCAGTATGAATCCCCGACAAACAAAAAACAAGCCAGTCTGACCCCCGACTGGTGTGCTCAACACCAGGGGCACTGGGAGTCTGTTGGCATCTAGACCCAAAGCACAGGCTAGACTAGGTGATACAAAGGAGTGGGAAGCTCCGGTATCGAGTAAGGCATAAGCAAGAGTTCTAAACAAACTGATCGTACATTGAACAACCTCCGGCCCTACTGGAACTACTTCCTCTGCGGTATGAAATTGTCCAAGACCAGATCCTATGCCCCTCGGTTGCCAGCCACCTCCCCAACCATGCCCCGGTCGAGGTCCCTGAGGTGCTCCCTGAGGTTGGCCTCATCCTCCTACGTCTGCCCTCGAAGGAGCGGGAGCGCACTGTCCCTACTGCTACTGCTGGAAAGGTCTGGCTGGAAGCTACTGCTGGGGCGGGTGGTGGGGCTGTCCACCACCATCGTACTATAACCGGTCCAGGCACTGACTTCAAAGATGTCCAGAGCTCCCACAAACAAAGCACCATGGTCCTGGGCCTGAAGGAAAAGGGCGAGGACTAGGGGATCAAAACTGAAATTGCTGCGGCCTGCTCCCTACTGGTCAGAACCTAGAGGGTCTTGATGCTAGAGGCCTGGTGGTGAGGGCCTTCCCCTTTGATGGTCCCAGCTGGATCCCCTCTCATGACACTCCTCCTATAGCATGCATCCTCTCTACCACTTCGGCCTTCTTCTGGACCTCTAAGTATGTCGGAAGGGTAAAGGGGGTAACAACATACTGGAGGGAGGGTCATAGAACCTCCTCCAAACGTCTTTCCCGAGACTCCTCATTGGCAAAGAGGTCCAGAGAAAAATGTAAGAGGTCCATTAACATGATCCCTAGATCCCTCACGGACATACTCTCCTATTTGAGGGATAGTAGATCATGTCTCTTTTCTGCCTTAATCGTCGAAGAGAGGAATTCCGCCCGGAACTCCCTCTTGAAATCCGCCCGAGAAACCTCCGCCTCTCTCCTCTCCCCCAAGTAAAGCATCCACTACTAACACGCCGCTCCCCGCATCTGGCTGACGGCCAAAGGAACCCAGTACTCGGTCGGGGCCTGAGTTAGGGAAAAAGCTATCACTAGCTAATCTAGCGAGCCTTCCATCTTCATGTCAGAGGGGCTGCCCTCATACTTCTCGAGGGTCTGTAACTGGAAGGCCCGTAGAATCCTCTGCCACTGGTCGTCCTCCTCTTCTTGGTCAGCTCTCTGCCGATCGACCAAGGTTGTCTGCAGGGCCTCGATCGTCTGTACCACATGCGGTCGCCTTCCAGGTGACATAGCTGCAAGGTAAACAAGGAATGCATAAGCCGATGTAGTGCAGATTATTGTCTTTAAAACTTCTTAAAATTTTCATTTATTCTTAATTCCCAAAACAGCCCAGAAAAATGAGAACACAAGTCATTATGTTGCATGTACCTTTCCTAGGTTCTCTACCCTGCAATCAGTGTGGTATCACATGGTCGTTCGGTAGGTCTAGAGTCCTTGCGTCGGATCACGAGGGGCCCTAAGATCCCGTGTCCTAGCTGGTCTTCCCTGGCCTAATTCATGCACCAAGGTCACCCAACGTTGTTGCCCTACCATCCCATGCAATCCTACATGTGCCTAACTCCAGACTCCATCCTATCCCTCAATCATCAGCTCTGATACCATTCTGTCATGACCCGCCTTCACCAAAAGGAGGGAAAGGTCAGCAGATTGCTAGGCCCTTCCTTCTTTAAGTTGAAGGAGAGATAATGACCCACGAGACCTGCCTTCAATAGGTCACGGAGTGGCGACTAGAACCAAGGGTATAGAAATAACTCACAAATAGAAGGCATTACCCCTTTCCGTTTTATAGGATTGGGAGATAATATGATGAAACCCAACAACACCAAGGTAAAAGAAAAGTAATGCCAAAAGTAAACCATTCCCACATGCATGTTACAAAATTAAAATCCACAAAATAAACAAAAGGTAACTACAAAGGTAAGTACCAAGGAAAGAAAAACAACAACTACAATTGTACCAAAGGTCCGAGTTAGTACAGTCCTGCTTGATCCCCAATGTCCTCCTGGAAACCTGAAAGCAGTTTTATATACGTAGGGTGAGAATACAGGTACACTCAGTAGGGAAAACCGAAGACTCTCATGCACAAGTGGGAGAACGTACAAAAGTACCGTGAGAAAAAGAGTAAACCAAACACCTATCAAGGTAAACTATCCACCCAAGCCTCACCAAGGCACAATCCCCAAATAATGCAATTCATTTAATATATATAATAAGAGCACATTGATGTTTGGGTACCCCGCGCCACATTTACACTGGTTATTGAGAGATCCTATGCATCGAACCAATCCTGCCATTCTCACCGCAGTCCCACTGCCACACCCGCCAGCACACACCTGGGCCACAACCACACGCTGTCCCACTACCGAATCCCGCCAACAAAAACCTGGGCCAAAACTGTCACACATAACCACGCCTGCAAAGACCTAGGCCAGAACAACAACCACCACGCCTGAAGACACCTGGGCTAGAAGACCCACTACCGCGCCCGAAGACACCTGGGCCTCATCCCGAAGACACAGGGGAAACCACCTTCCGCACACACCTGGACAACCACCACACTACCCCGCCCGAAAGATCCTGGGATAATAATGGACCTTAGGCCATCACAGCCTGCCCGAAGTTACTTGGCATATCCGGGAAACAGAGCAGAAAAGGAGCTAATAACCAGCCACTAATAATAGTGTTGGGAAAAACACCCTCCTCCATGAAATGGGGGTGTTCGGAACTAAGTGCTCAACTT
Organism: Viscum album; assembly: GCA_963277665.1. NCBI lineage: Eukaryota > Viridiplantae > Streptophyta > Magnoliopsida > Santalales > Viscaceae > Viscum > Viscum album. Next base: position 1,493,102,405 of record OY728121.1, read on the forward strand.
GGGTGGGGCGTGAATAAGAAACACAAAACTACAAATATAGATATAGGTAACAAGCACTCACCCAAGGTTTAGATTTTTCTTTAGCCAGCCAAAAGACACAACCAACACACAAATACGAGTCACCACTCTCGCCAACAAAACCCATTTGTCCCTTTCTTGTTTCATGTTCATTGATAATGTTTAAATATGTTTACGCACTATTGGGAAACTAGTAAGAATATGCACTAGTCGAGGAAAGTAAACAGTCAAGCATCAAACATAACACCCACACCCAGTTCTTGACAACAGAGGATCCCACCCCAATTCGTGATATAAACAAGGTAACCACCCAGTCTTAAAACCCTCATACACTGAATCCATAACAACAGGGGACCCCATCCCTGATTCCAAAACCATCGAGAGTATAAAAACAGGGAATCTCATCCCCTCTCACATCTCCACGAATCAGCCCAAAAAAGAGAAACAACCAAACCACTACCACCGGCACAACGAAGTGCCACACCTGTATTTTTAAATTTAAAATATTTAACGCACTCCATGATTTCCATTTCTGTGTGTCTTAACCGGGATTATCACAGTAGTGTTGATCCTGGTACTTTCAATTTATTCAGTTGGGTATAGGTGATTAACCAATTTAATTTTTACAGCAGGTGTTTATAATTTCAAACAAGCCATTTGAAACACCACGAGGGGTTCATTAGTGCACAACGACCACCAACGGCCTCGATTTTCAAAAGGCATAAGCCATCACAACTCAGAAAGATGATCATAATATAAAATTGCATCAATGATCACAGCCCCCCCCCATATTTCTTTATGGAATCCATTCATTATCTTTATTTGGTCCGGATAATCAAATTATACGGAGTCAAAAGCACTCCCACCCCACATGATACACAGAATAGAGATGTGAAAGAGAAAATTCCATACCTGATTGATCAACAATTGACGCTTCAGTCGGGCACAAAACATTACGGATAACGATGCGGCTCGCCTGATGCACCAAAAGCTGGTCGTGAAAATCTGCGATCGAGGAAAGAAGAAACCATGCCTAACCCTTTAGTTTATAAGGGCAGCGGACGGTTGAGATAAGAACGTGAAACCGCGTAAGGCGCGGGCTCGTGGGTTGGCCACACGGCCCCACACGTTATTAAAGGGGTTGGGTGGTTTAAACCGACGCATTAATTCATTATGTATTTAATTAAAACACTTTTGGATGTTACCGGTCTTTAAAACATGCTTAACGAGTCAGAATAAAGTTTAAAACCCTAATTGAACAAGAAGGAACAGTGGTGGAAGGAACCCGCGGGGGTAGGCCAGAGCCACCGGTAGCTGAGAGCTACCAGTGGGTGACAGCTACAGGTAGCTGAGCTACGGGTAGGCTATAGTGACCGGTAGACCGATCTACCGGTAGGCAGCAGCTACCAGTAGGCCGTGCTACCAGTAGGCCGCAGCTACCGGTAGACCGAGCTACCTGTAAGTTGTAGTTACCGGTAGACTGAGCTATCGGGAGGCCGCAGCTACCAGTAGACTGAGGTACTGGTAGGCTTCAGCTACCGGTAAACCGAGCTACCAGTAAACAGAGCTACCGGTAGGTTGAGCTACCGGTAGACAGACCTACCGGTATGTTGCGGCTACCGGTAGACCGAGCTAATGGTATTCCTACTACCGGTGGGCTAAGGCTACCAGTAGGCCTACTTCATCGAGATTCCCAGACCAAAAAACCCAACAAGAGGTCTTCACAATGTAATGGACCCCAAAAACCAAGGCCATTACAATTGTTCTTGAAAAAAGTTCAAGAGTTTTTTCAGAGGAAAAAATAGTCAATTTATAAAATTTTTATAAACTGTGTTCTTAGAACTACATGGAAGATAGAAAAAGAACATGAGGAAGTATAATATGTAAAATTAGATAACGTATAAGAGGAGGGATAAGAGAAATAAAGTGGCGAATATAAACCAGAGTCTGAAGAAGGGACAAAGGAAAAGAAAATATCAGAATCATCTTCATCTTCAACCCCAGTACCTTATAAGATGGATAATGATTTTTAGTTAGAAGAATTAGAAGAATAAAAATCATCATCTAATGTGAGAGAAAAGTTACCTTCAATAATAAGGGAATAAGATAAAAAAATATCACATTAAAGTATATTAAAAGGTTGATTTAGATAAATATGTGCATACTGTACATGTATTAAAAGAAGGAATAGTTTCTAAGAAAAGTGGAGAAAAAATTGAGAAGAAAGAGTACTCAGATATCATAACATGATTTCTACATGTTCAATAGATATTATCAGATTCATTATACTATATTGGAATAGATGAATATAAAGTATTTGATTATATTTTCCAAAATCTAAAAAGGTTGATTGAATCGATACCTATCTTCCATAAATTGTGTCATGATATAAAATATTTTATAATAGCCTAAATGAAAAACTGAAGTCACTGAATGTTTTGAAATAATCAGTTTTTTCACATTAAGTCAAACATGAAATATTTTTAAGAAAATATAAAATTTGAATAGAATTATTATTATCATATGGTAATGTGGTCTAACTACGGTTACAGTGATCTCTAGGACCATGATTATCAGCTCATAGATGTAATAACCTTTATATAGAAATGGAATAATCAGTTGAGAAATAATTAATATATTTGTTAGATAGAGTCATGTGGGTATAAGAATATAGAAACATGAATGATGATCATTATAAAGAACTGAAATTTCTGAAATAAAAGATTCATTACATGAAATTAGAGAATAACAAACTTCGAACTTGTGAAGTTTTATTGTTCATAATGAAGTAATTGAATAAGAAGATAAGTGAGTAATTTGAATGTATAAAAGCAGAAGTGTTAAAGATGTTAGTGGTTAAAGGTATGATCATGAAACATGTGGAATCGAACAAAGTATCTAAAAAGGATCATAATTATGTAAAAAATATTAATGTGATCATGAAAAAATGTTATATAAATAAGGGAAAAAAATTTTGTACACTATTTGTAATATTTTTGAAATTTTTTAATGAAAAATAAAAGTGATTAAACTATTTATATTTATTATTATATATGAATGTATTTCATTTATGATTGGATGTATTTTATTTCTTCTTTATCTTGGATGAAAAAGATAATTCACATACAATTGTTTCTCATATTATTAAATTTTTTACTTTTTAAAAACAATTGTTTTTTCCCAATTCATTTTGTAAATCAAAAAGTGTGGAAAATTTATAAACAAATGATATTTTTTTAAAGGGGTATATGTTTCTAAATTTATAAATTTAAGGTGTGATTCTATTTAAAGGGAGAGTTTTGTTATAAATAACATTTTTTAGTTTGAGAGGGAAACTGATGTTTCTATTATTTTTATCAAATAAAAAATATTGCTAAAAATTAAAGTATTAACTCAGGAGGAGTTAAGAATTAAATTAATTATTTGTTGATTAAAAAAATAAAAAAGGATGGTATATTTCTCTATGATATTATCTTTTCATTTTTTGTTTTTTTTTTCAAAAATGGGAAGATTGATGAGTAAAATGTTAAACATTATTATTCTTCCTTCCATAGTTTTGAAAATCTCCAATACTTTATGAAAATACAATTTTGTTAAATTTTTATATTACAAGTGTTTTAGTAAGTTTTTATAGAAAATATTATTTTATTCCAAATGATGTAATAATTATTATATAAAACTAATATGAACTTGTAGAGACCCGAATATTGACGTACATGGACATTACATTACTTTTTCAAAATACTTAATACATAACAGAAACAGACACATAAGGACCATAATAGTTTAATGTCTTTGGAAACTCGGAACGTAATCTTCTAATCGTGGTGAAAGATCTTCAACATCTCCCATAAAGATCTTCCCCTTTTGGTTTTCTTACTTAAACATTTCTTTAACTCCTAGGGAAAAGAAAACATATAAAGGGTGAGCTCAAATGATCAGTAAGGGTAAGAATCGATTAAATAAAACAAATCATATACATTTGAACTTAAAAACATGAACATAATGTTTAAACATCAAAATCTTGTGCAATGACACAAAACATGGTAGTACATAAGGCACAGATCACAAAGAAACATTAATCAGGATAAAATAGCTTGGGAATAAAACATGTAATTTTGGAAAAACATTATGCACATGATATGATTTCTATAGTATCCAAGGAATTGCTTCCAAGACCATCTTAGTGGACAAAGTCCCTTACTGAACCGGGTTTACTTGTCGTTCCAGCCCAGTATTACTGAACCAGTTTTACATGTCGTTCTATCCATGTCTATCACATGAGATATAAATCATTACCCAATGAATTGGAGGGAGATATAGGTCCCACCCATCGGATAATGAAATCATTCTTACTTTTGCCAAAACATAAACATAAATATTTCATCATAACCCAAAGAATAAAATGGGAATCATAAACCTCATCCCATCATAACATAATCCATATAAAACAGATGGATATCATTTCATCATAAGAACAGTGAAACCAGGTAAATCATAGAGACAATATAATTGAAACATATACATATCAAATAATGTCATCTTATATGAAAAAATGGTTTTGATAAATCATTTGAAATGAATTATTTAGGAAAATTTCCTTTCTTCTTCAAAATCAATTTCTTTTCACAAAACGTAATGAAATTTTAAATGAAAAAGGTTTTGTTGAAAATAGTCATGAAATATTTTGGATGAATTTTCATGAAAATAAGGCTTTACAAAACTGTAAAAATCCTTTCATGCCGTATAATTTAAAAAAAACATTCTTCTCGTTCTTTTTCCAGAAAAGTCAAAAATTACCTTAAACGAAAAATACAAAAGATTCCTTTCATATCTTTTAATAAAAACTCACTGAAGGGTAAAATTGGATTTAAATTTTTTTTGTAGGATAGAAATAATATTAAATATTGAGGAAACATGGATGTGGATGATAAAATACACCCCAGTAAATACCAAAGTATAAAAAATCTCAGATAAAAATGAGATTGTGTGATTTTCCCTTACCTTAGGTCTGATATGCTTCCTATGTACCCCAACCTCCTGTATAATGATTTAAATAATGTCATTTACTTATTAAAGAATCATATTCATTGTTATTATATCATATATGGTTCACTAATGACTTTATATTAACCGTTCTTTTGTAAATCCCATGTTAAAGCAACGTTTTTGGTAAAATCATATTATTTATCGTACATGTTTGGACTTGTTGTTCTTGATGTTATTATTACTTATATCAAGATTTACTTACTTAAAGAATGTAAATAATGATTTATATATCATATATATTAATTATATATCTGGCATATACATGTATTTATAATATTACATAACATATGGAGGTTTGAAATGAAATGCACCATTCATGGAGACGGTAAGCCGTACGTACACATGAAAGCTAATTTCATTTATATTTTTTATTTTAGTGGTATTAAAACATAATGTTACATAGTTATATTATAATTATAGTATGATATCATATATAATATCATTAACCACATCCTTTATACATCCCACATAAGATATTAACGAATCACCTCACTTTGAGGGGGCGGTAGTCCGCACTTCGTCAAATGAGATTATCGTATTTAACGACTATGGAAACCTTAAAGGCATGATATAATTGGTAATTAAAGAAGCATAAGGAAATCATAAACATAATATATATCATATTTGAATACATTTCCATCATAATGGCCACCATGAGAGGCGGTGGGAGAAAATCGAACAATCTTCGTTTCGTGAGGCGTTAGTTTGCTATCACAGAAACATTATGTTCTTCATCCATTAGATGGAGGTGTGTGTAAGTGTAGTTATAATACTTCTCATAACAAAATCCTAGTATTTTGAGAATACTGTTTTTGTTACAAAAGAAACGAGTAAAAAGATTTTAGGGTTTGGAGAAGTAGAATAAAAGAAAACAACTAAAGAGAAACTATTACCTTTAATTTGGGTAACTTCCTTTGGTTTGAACCAAAATGACTTCTTGAAGAGCCTTCTTCCTAATTTAGAGGTTCTAGGGGGAGTAGCGGGATATAGGAAGCTTAGTTGGGCAGTGTTTGGACGAGCCAAAAGGCTTGAGAGGCGTGAGGAATTGCATAGAAGTGGTCTCCTTTTATAACGGAGAGGAGAGGCTCTTTAGGAAAGTGTGAAAACATTATTTTATTATAAACTTATCTTCAGTTTAAAGGGCTCCAAAACACATTAATGTCGAAGATAAGATGACTCATATTCGAAATTGAATCATCCAAAAGGAATTGGACAGGTTTATGTGGATATTTTAACCATTATAATCTTATTTATTTAAATCATTTATTAATGAGGTAAATACTGCATCATTATTGTGTCATAAATAATTCAATTTATTTGATGTCTAAAAATTATAAAACAAATACAAACATGTATGAAATATTTTTATCTTTCCAATGAATATTTATAGTCGAAAAGATATTTTATATATCCCCTTAAAAAAATTAATTACTAAAGGATTTTTGTTAATGCCAATTTTGTCATTACATTAAATTAATAAATCTAATGTGTCATTGTATTTCATAAGTGGCTCCATGGGGTCCCAAAATCGACCCAAGGATGACCATGGTCGGCCATTACTCATACAATAAGGTTTGGACAGGTGTTAAGGTAATTTTGAATTATTATAATATTCTTTTAACCTTGAATTACCCTATTTACCTTTAACCGTGGTAAATAAAAGTAAAAAGTTACTATTTACCAAAAATTATTTTTATCTAATTGAACCACATTTTACTACATTATATTAACCATGTGCCTTGTATTTTTTAAATTCAACTCACATAAGCAGTAAAATTATGTTTTCTGAACAATTGCAAAAGCTCCTAGGAGGTGGGTAAAAGACGGTGAAAAGTTCAAAACTTTTTTTTTATAAATCTAAAATTATTATATAATGATCCCAATGAATTTCATTGAACATATATAAGTATTATGTATATATTTTGAACTAATATAAATTTAAATCAAATAAATTATTATTTAAATAAAAAGTCGATTTTAACCAAAAACTCAGTGTTTTCACTATTCAACAAAAATAAAAGTTTTTCAGAAAAATACCAACAATTCAGGCTAAGCTATATTTGATATTCCGAATTCAAAAATTATATCTATTTTTCCAATTTAAAAACAAAGAATTTGAATTAATTAATTTTAATGTAATTCCCATTATCAAAACAAATACTGTGTTTTTAAGAAAATAATAACTATCAAAAGATCATCACTTGTTATGTCCAATTTCACATTGAAATTAATTCCAATTACCAAAATTGGATTAAATGGTAAAAATATATTCTAATTAGACTTTAAAACAAATTAAAAAGATAGTCTAGCGATATAAATTATTGCGATGAAAAAAGATGTTTTTAATTAAAATATAGCATGTTTTTACTATTCATCAAAATATGTAGGTTATCAGAATAAAATGAAAAATTTATCCAAATTAATTTTATATATCCTGATTCCAAGGAAGAATTTTATTTTTTCAAATTGAACTTATAAACATGTCAAAAACTAGATTTAATGTGGGCGTGCCATCAAAAGGCGGCAAAACTACATTTTTTTGAAAAATAATTATTTTACCCAAAAAATTTATTTTGTTATCATACCATGTTCTAGAAAATATGTAAGATGAATAATAATGATATAAAATTCAAAATGTAGTTAATAATATTCATAATAATATTATAACCATATATCGTTGTTTACTAAAACTCGGTATTGCATACTACACACGCTATCGAGGAAAGTCGTGATTGCCTGTAATGCAAGCCAAGTCAGGGTTTGTGTGATGCTAGACTCCTCCGTTGTTTCGTATAACAGAATCCAGCCATATTTAATTAATACATTGAATATATATATATATGTATATACACAGTCAATGTTGCATAGAATAACTACTATCAAAATTCTGTGTAACATGATCCAAGAATAGAGTTTCGTATACTGCAAGCTAATACAGTGTTGCGTATAGTGAAAGGTAATCTTGGTGTAGCGTACAACAGAAGACATCAATGAAATTGAAAGAATATTTTTCATAAAATCTCAGGGTTTTACATTCTACCCCCCTTAAAATGAATTTCTCCTTCAAAATTCGTCGGGGTTATAAATCGTTTACTATTCATATAAATCCACATCGTAAAAAGGAATACTAAAACTTTATTTTAGAAACAAAAGTATGAAATGTAACAATTAAACAAAGTAACTCATCACTGGGTTTCCATATAAGATAACACAGGTGAAAATATGGATATGGAAGAAAAATCTAACCATCAAGTTCTGATGGAGACTGGTAGAAAACATGGCAATGAAAAATCCAACAATCACAAAGCCATAAATTTTTTATGATCTAAGGTACCATTTGATACATCGGATATGAGGGCACTAGGACAACATTTTTTGGTTTTCAATATCATTTCCCTAAAGTTGATGAATTAAAAGAAATACTTACATGATTTTGGTACAATCTCACTATTTTTCATTCCTTGAACAATTTCAACTTCATCATTTAAACTAATGAAGTTGAATTTGTTATTCGTGTAGTGTTAGCAGATCATGTGATAGAATGATGGGTCATTCCATCTATTTCAAACAAAAGGTTAGCAAAATTTATCAAATATACATAAGTTCATCTATGGTGAGGTTAATCATATATGATTCCAAAAATGGACTTATACTTCAACTATCATACTTCTTAATAAAATAAAACTAATTTTTACAAACCAGGGACATTCTGTAGGCCAGTGGTAGGCAATAAAGGCCTGTCGCAAATCGTTTGTGGGTTTGATTCCCACAACCTTGTCTAACGCGATGGGTTGTCGCTCGTCCTGCAGGTTGTCATTTTTTTAAAACTACACTATTATAACATTACAGAAATAATTTCAAAAAAGTTCTAGCCTTAAACAATATTATATGATGTCTGACATAACCCTTTACAATCTTTAGACTTATCCAAAATACATCTGTCCAAGCACATAGTATAAATAAAACAATTACTAGAAAGGTCACATAACAAGAACGCGAATAAAATTATTTATCATATGATATGTCTTATTGTTCACATTCCAAACATGTGAATTCCGTAATCATTTATTCTATTGCAACATGAATTACCATAGAACCTTAGTTGAAAACATGAATGCTGTCAAATTTTGTCTCTTTCCACATCCCAAAAATTCTATATACTCAAACCATGATACCACTTAGTCCTTATATCAATCATGAGATCATTAATACTATCAAACATTTCATTATCTCCTTAGCACTTCTTTATTCGCATATTAGGTGCTTTCCAAAAATATATGAATAACCCTTCATGGTTACCTGTACCATTCATCATACACTTTGAAAACATAAGGAAAGACAACAGTGTAACAGTCCTTAGATGTCTCTTTATTCCATAGCACCAGGATATTACTTATACAACATTATTTTGGAATCCCATTACATGAACACTAAATCCTTCCACCACATCGTTGTCATATTCAACATTTCAAATAGTGATCGCATGTGACTTCCCTTTGTCCTTTTCCTTAAGTGGTTGCTCATGTTGATCATGATTAACCCTTGGATTAAGAAATTTATTAGCATAATTCCCCATTTCCTTGCACTTGAAGCATTGAAGAGTTGGTGTAGAGTTCTCTATAGTCTTTTCTCTATTCACATCATTAGAAAAATTTTCCCATTACTTCGAAAATCAAATTCTCGATGACCTTCTTTTCCGAACTGAAAACATTTTCTAGTCCCTTTATGACAATCTCTACCATGCTTCTTTCCACACTTTGAGCATAAATAAACATTATCTTCTTTTCAGCATTTTTATGAGATTTCTCCTTGAACTCCATCTTTCGTTTCTTGTCAAAACCATGAGATTGATATGTAACACCAACTTCTATTTCTACCTTGATAGCACAATGCACAATTTATTCATAGCTACTGAAGTCTCTTATAGCTAATTCCTTTCGAAAACTTGGTTTTAATCCACTGAAGAATCGAACTACTTTACTTCAGGTTGGATGATAAAGCAAGATACATACCTCGAAATCCTTGTAAAATTCTCTTCGTATATACTAACAGATTTTTCATCCTTTTCCTTAAGATCATGGAACTACTTTTCCATCTTTGTTTGAAGAATACGAGGGAAGTAATTATTGAAAAATAAGTTCTCGAACTCATCCCATTCCATGGAGTCAATTTCACCATGGGGCCTTGTATTCTTAATTAATGTCCACCATTGATCTGCTTCGCCTTCTAATTGGTAAATAGCCAGAATGACTTTTTCATGTTCCGAACAACAAATTATGGAAAAAATATTTTCAATGGTACTAATCCATTGTTCAGCAACAAGTGGATTAGAAGACCCACCGAAAGAAGGGTTAAATTACCTCATGAAGGGCTTAATAGAATATTGTTCCCTTCTCTGCTCATTCGGATGTCCAGAATGATTCATAGCATGAGTAAGTATAGCAATAAGATTTTTCACTCCATCTCCCATAACATTGGTCTGTTCATAAGGAAAATCATTGCATTTTCCATTACATTGATCAACACGGTTCCTTAAGGTTCCAACCATCATCTAAAACCCAAAAATAATAGTGTGAGAGGGAAAAATCATGATAGGTAAAACAATATAATAAAGGGGGAGTAACTTCAATATCTAACATATTAGGATTAATTCTAATATTGTTACCATAATTCTAGTACTATAACCTATACTTATACCTAACCTTAGGGACATCCCTAGACATACCATAGAAATATCTCTAGGGGTCTCACTAATGTTTTCGCATCCTAGTTTCCAAAGGTTTACTAAACCTTTCCTCTGATACCAACTGTAGAGACCTGAAGCTTGACGTACATGGACATTACATTAATTTTGAGGAATTCTTAATATATGACAAAAACAGACACACAAGGACCGTAATAGTTTAGTGTCTCGAAACATAATCTTCTAATCGTGGTGAAAGATCTTCAACATCTCCCATAAAGATCTTCCCCTTTTGGTTTTCTTACCTAAAACCATTATTTAAAACCTAGGGAAGGGAAAACATATAAAGGGTGAGCTCAAATGCTCATTAAGGGTAAGCATTGATAAAATAAAACAAATCATATAAATTTTAACTTACAAACATGAACATAATGTTTAAACATCAAAATCTTGGGAAATGACATAAAACATGGAAGTACATAAGGCATAGATCATAAAGAAACATTAATCATGATAAAATAACATGGAAATAAAACTTATATTTGTTGAAAAACATTAATCACATGATATGATTTCCATAGTATCCAAGGCATTGCTTCCAAGACCATCTTAGTGGACAAAGTCTCTTACTGAACCGAGTTTACTTGCTATTCCAGTCCTGTATTACTGAACCGGATTTACATGCCATTCCAGCCATGTCTATCACATGAGATATAAATCTTTACCGAATGCATTGGAGGGAAATATAGGTCCCACCCATCTAATAATGAAATCATTATTACTTTTTCCACAACATAAACATAAATCATTCATCATAACCCAAATAATGAAATGGGTATCATAAACATCATCCCATCATAACATAATCTATATAAAATAGATGGATATCATTTCATTATAAGAATAGTTAAACAAGGTAAATCATAGAGAAATTATACTTGAAACATACACATATGAAATAATGTAATCTTATATGGAAAAATGGTTTTGATAAAACATTTGAAATCAATTCTTGATAAAAATATCCTTTCTTCTTCAAAATCAATTTCTTTTCACAAAACATCATGAAATTTTAAAAGAAAGTGATTTTGTTGAAAATAATCACAAAATATTTTGGAGGAAGATTCATGAAAATAAGGCTTTATAAAACCGTAAGAATCATTTCATGTCGTATAATTTAAAGAAACATTCTTCTTGTTCTCTGGCCGAAATAGTCAAAATGTACCTCGCACAAAAAACGACAAAAGATTCCTTTCATATCTTTTACTAAAAACTCACTGAAGGGTAAATTTGGATTTAAAAAATTTTAGGAGTATAGAAATAATATTACATATTGAGGAAACATGGATGTGGATGATAAAATACACCCTAGTAAATACCAAAGTATAAGCAATCTCAGATAAAAATGAGATTGTGAGATTTTCCCTTACCATAGGTTCGATATGCTTCATACGTATCCGAACCTACTGTATAATGATTTAAATAATTTCATTGAATTATTATAAAATAATATTCATTTTTATGATATCATATATTATTAACTTATGACTTTATATTACCTGTTCTTTTCTAAATCCCATGTTAAAGCAACGTTTTTGGGAAAATCATCTTATTTATTGTACGTGTTTGGACTTGTTTTTCTTGACATTATTATTGCATATATTATGATTTAATTACATTAAGAATGTAAATAATGATTTATATATCATATATATTCATTATATATCCAGAATATACATGTATTTATAATATTAATAACATATGGAGGTAAGAAATGAAATGCACTGTTCATGGAGACGGTAAGACGTACGTGCACATGAACGCTACTTTCATTTCTATTTTTTATTTTAATGGTATTAAAATATAATTATAAATAGTTATATAATAATTCCAGTATCATATCATATATTATATCATTAACCACAGCCTTTATACATCCCATATAAGGTATTAACGGATCACTTCACTTTGATGGGGCAGTAGTCCGCACTTCCTCAAATGAGATTATCGTATTTACCCACTATGGAAACCATAGAGGCTTGATATAATTGGGAATTAAAGAAGAATAAGTAAATAATAAACATAATATATATCATATATGGATACAGTGCCATCATAATGTTCACCATGATAGACGTTAAGAGAAAATCGAACAATCATCATTTCGTGAGGCGTTAGTTTGCCATCACAGAAACATTATGTTCATCATACATTATATGGAGGTGTGTGTAAGTGTAGTTATAATACATCTCATAATATCATACTAGTATTTTTAGGATACTGGTATTGTTACAAAATAAATCATTAAAAAGAGTTTATGGGTTGGAGAAGTAGAGTAAAAGAAAACAACTTAAGATAAATTATTACCTTTAATTTGGGTAACTTCCTTTGGTTTGAACCCAAATGACTTTTTGAAGTGCCTTATGCCTAATTTAAGGCTTCTAGGGGAAGGATAGGGATGTATGGAGCTTAGTTGGGCCGAGTTTGGATGATCCAAAAGTCTTGAGAGGTGTGAGGAATTGCATATAAGTGGTCTCCTTTTATAAGGGAGAGGAGGGGCTCTTTAGGAAAGTGTGAAAACATTATTTTATTATAAACTTTTCATCAGATTCAAGAGGTCCAAAACACATTAATGTAGAAGTCAAGGTAACTCATATTTGAAATAAAATCATCCAATAATAATTGGATAGGTTTTGGATGATATTTTAATCAATATAATCTTATTTATTTAAATTATTTTATTAATTAGGTAAATACTGCATCATTATTGTGTCATAAATAATTTAATTTATTTGATGTCTAAAAATTATAAAACAAATACCAAAATGTCAGAAATATTTTTCACTTCCAATTAATATTTATATTCTAAAGTATAATTTCAATAGATCCTTATAAAAACTAATTACTAAAAGATTTTTGTTTATTCCAATTTTGTCTTTACATTATATTAATTAGTCTAATGTGTCATTGTCTTTTATAAGTGGCGCCATGGGGTCCAAAAATTGACCCAGGTATTCCCATGGTTGGAAATTTCTCATCCAATATGTTTTGGACAAGTGTTAAGGTAATTTGGAATTATTATTATATTCTTTTAACATTGAATTACCCTATTTACCTTTAACCGTGGTAAATAAAAGTAAAAAGTTACTATTCAAAAAAATTATTTTTATCTAATTGAACCAAATTTTACTCCTTTATATTAACCGTGTCTCTCAGATTTTCGAAATTCAATAATAGAAGTGGTAAAATTAAGTTTTATGAACAATTGCAAAAGCTCCTAGGAGGTGGGTAAAAGACAGTGAAAAGTTCAATACAATTTTTTATAAATCTAAAATTATTATAAAATGATTCCAATGAATATCATTGAAATTATATAAGTATTATGTACATATTTTGACCTAAAATAAATTTAAATCAATTAAATTAGTATTTAAATAAAATGTCAGTTTTAACCAAAAACTCATTGTTTTCACTATTCATCAAAAATTGACGTTTTTCCGAAAAATACCAAAAATTTCAAACTAAGCTATATTTGATATTCCAAATTCATAAATGATATCAATTTTTCCAAATTCAAAACATAGAAGTGTAATTAATTAATTTTAAAAGTAATTCCAGTTATCAAAACAAATAGTGTGTTTTTAAGAAATAATAACTATCAAAAGATCATCACTTGTTCACGTCCAATTTCAAAGTGAATTTAATTCTAATGAAAAAAATTGGAATAAATGGTAAAAATATATTCTAATTACACTTAAAAACAAATTAAAAAGATAATCTATCCATATAAATTATTGCGATGAAAAAAGTTTTTTTTTAATTAAAATATATCGTGTTTTTACTATTCATCAAAATATGAATGTTATCAGAATAATATGAAAAAATTATCCAAATTAAATTTATATATCCTGACTCCAAGAAAGAATTTTATTTTTACAAATTGAACTTATAAACATGTCAAAAACTAGATTTAATGTGGGTGTGCCATCAAAAGGCGACAAAACTGCATTTTTTTTAAAATACTAATTTTACCCGAAAAATCTATTTTGTTCTAATACCATGTTCTAGAAAATATGTAAGATGAATAATAATGTTATAAAATTAAAAATGTATTTAATAATATTCATAATAATATTATAACCATATATCTTTGTTTAGAGAAACTTGGTATTGTGTACTACACACGCTATTGAGGAAAGTCGCGATTGTGTGTAATGCAAGACTAGTCAGGGTTACGTGTGACCCAAGACTCTTTTGTTGTTTCATATAACAGAATCCAACCATATTTCATATATACATTGAATATATATATGTATATACACACTCAATGTTGCGTATAATAAATACTATCAAAATTGTGTGTAACATGATCCATGAATAGTGTTGCGTATACTGCAAGTTAATACGGTGTTGCGTATAGTGAAAGGTAATCTTGGTGTAGCGTACAACACAAGACATCAATGAAATTGAAAGTATATTTTTCATAAAATCTAGGGCTGTTACAATACTTATATGGTACGTTTTGATTTATCTAACTTAAAGTGAATCTGGTACACTAGATATACTTATGGTTTGGCTAGGGGTTAGACTTATGTATTATTTACCAATCTAAAAAAATCCATGACCATCAGGATATCATTGGTACTAATCCATCAGATTGTCCCCTGTTCATTTTATTTGTTTGAAAAACAATATAGAATTCCATTGAAATACCCAATGTTTATAATCAAAGTATATAAACATGTTCCTATTAGACAGAATACAAAATAGCATTGTAATGGTGTTAAGATAAATGACATCAATCAATCAAATTATTCTTATTAAATATCATGATCCAAATCATTGTAAACTATTAAATTGAAAGATATCAAATTTAATTGAAATTTAATCTCAAATATGAGCATTGGAGTTTCAACTATATATATATGGTCATTTGAAGCATTGGGAGATGATGGAATTTGCAAATCAAGTCATATATAGATCATTGTGCATGAAAAATAATTTTAAATAACAATAATATTTTATATAGTTTAAGTAATAAAAATTATAATTGAGGAGTTTAAATTCATTATAAAAAATTGCTTTTGTATTTAGTGTCTGATTGGGGTATTGATCAAGGAATATAGGGATGTGAAGATAGAGAATCACATATATATGACAAGGGATTATGGATCATTGAAGACAGAGATTGATCATCATATTGAGTAATTTCATGTGAATGAAATATATCACTGAACCTGATTGTCATATTGATGGCTTCTAAGGTTAGGAATAATTATTTATACTAATCTATTAGATTTATGGATTTATTGGTAAGTAAATATAGACCTTTTACAATAGCTATAAATCTATGTATTTCTTAAGTCCATATTTCTTACTACCTTTACTCTTAAGGTTAAATAGTATATTCTTCTATTATTTATTTAAATTCATTTTTACTTTTATAAGAATTTTTATTTCTTTCTTATAAAAGTTTTAAATTTTTCCATGGAAATTATTTCAGAAGTATGTTTATTTATAACATTGTATCATATTTTTTAACATAATGATTTTGATACTAATAAATAACTCTGATGTAATTTTTTGTTTTCTAGTTCTTATTTTAACACATTGATAATTGTAATGTATCTGAGTTGTGTCTATTATACATAATAGGATTAATTTTTTGTCTTAGTTTCATTTTTATACTAAAATTAACCTACTCTTTCTTCCATCATATACACTTTTGATCCAATATAATATATCAATAAAAATATCACTGTAGA
This sequence comes from Viscum album, assembly GCA_963277665.1. NCBI lineage: Eukaryota > Viridiplantae > Streptophyta > Magnoliopsida > Santalales > Viscaceae > Viscum > Viscum album. Next base: position 1,493,118,920 of record OY728121.1, read on the forward strand.
GGATAACTAAAAACAAGGGTTTCAAATTTTGAGGGATACTATTAGAATATCATTAATAATATATTTTGTAAAATACCCTTTTCATTTTGGAAATCATTTTCTTTCAAAATAAAAATCGAAATATAAGAATTTATAGAATATTAGGAAAACATTTTCATTAAAACATATCCCCGTAAACATGTAATGTAAGATTCATTTAAATGGTGGTAATTGTTTGTGGTAATTTCATACTAGTTGTACATGTTAAAAAAAATTCATCCTTCACATTAAATAGGTTTAAAATTTTCCTTATTCTAATAACGATGAGAAGATTATTTTTAAATAATTATATAAAAATTAAAATATTGGATAATATTTCATTAATGATTCATTATGAAAAAGGTAAAAAATTTGAAAATATTTTTTGAAATCATTGGTTTTGATGGAAAAGGATTTATGACTTAGGACATAAAAAATGTTGGATTTTATTTATAAAAAATTTATAAAAAATTTTAATTACCAATTTATATGAAAATTTTATTATTACTTTAAAATATCATAAATAAATTTTTCAGAATAAAATTATTTATAATTATTGAGACATAGATCATAAGATGTTAACATTGGAAACTTAATCCTAAAAAATCATGTTCAATGATGAGATTGTAACATTAAACTCTTGAAACATTGTTAACATTAAATAATAATACCTATGACATGATAATGATTTAAAAAACATAAAATATCATGTGAATTAGAAAATTCATGATATTACATGTAAAAGGGGTTCTATATACACCTCATAAAAGATGATACGATTATAACATGACATAAGTCACAGACAAGAGACCTTATCGTATCCTTAATAGAATCGAAAGTGAAAAATGTATATACAATATAATGAATCCATAGGTATTATTTTTTTTAATATTTTATATATTATTTATATAAATCATAATCCCCAGTTTTAATAGGTTGTAATGGAAAAATTAATGACATTGGTTTCCAATGAGGTAGTACACTGTACACACGGATCTGGATTTCTTAAGCCATTTGATGGATGTGGATATGATTGTAGGTAATTCCATTTTTATAAAAAAATAAAACTATATGGAAAAAATAACACTATTATATCATCATGTTTTAGTAATAATTTAATGAGATATAGAAATAAAAAAAATAAAAATTCACATTGAATAACGTTACCTATTTTTCGGGTATGCTCCTTAGGTTTGCACAAAAATCATTCCTAGGATGTATTTTTGACCAAAACAAGGAACTGGGGATGAGGGGAGGGAATTAGGGAAGATATTTGGTAAGTAATCGGTGTAACAGCCCGAGATTTTATGAAAAATATTCTTTTTAGTTTTATTAATGTTTTTTGTTGTATGCTACAGAAAAAGGAGCTTGCTCAACACACATCCTTGACATGCCTTGTATTACACACAATCACGACCTTCCTCGATAGCGTGTGTAATACGCAATACCGAGTTTCCCTAAACAACGATATGCTATTAAAATATTATTAAAACTAGCCGTTATGAATAGTAATAACCACTTTTTTAAATTTTTTAAATCTTATTTTTTAAATGGACTTAATTTTTGGATTCAGAATATCGAAATTAGCTTAAGATGAAATTTTGGTAATTTCGGATAACTTTCATATTTTGATGAATAATGAAAATTGCTAAATTTTAGTTAAAAACAACTTTTTCAATCGAAATAATTAATAGTGATAATTTATTAATTTGAGTGGTTTTAAGGTATATTTAGAATATATTTTTACAATTTAATACAATGTTGTTCATTGGATGTAATTTCACATTTAAACCAAACATAAACAAGTGTCAATCTTTTGACAGATATTGTTTCTTAAAAACACGCTATTTGTTTTAACAGCCGGATTTAATTATAAAATTAATTAATGAAAAATCTATGTTATGAATTTGGTAAAATAGACTACATTTTTGAATTCGGAATATGAAATATAGTTTAGGATTATATTTTGGCATTGTTCTGAAAAACATCAATTTTTGATGTATAGTGAAACTACTAAGTGGTAGTTAAAAACTAAATTTTGCATAAAACATAATTTTACCGCTTCTGTGAATGGAATTTCAAAAATCCAACAGACACGGTTGATATCAGTAAGTAAAATGTGGTTCAATGATATATAAATAATTTTTTGGTGAATAATAACTTTTTACTTTTTTTACCGCGGTTAATAGTAAATAGGGTAACTAAGGGTAAATATAATATTACTATTAGCCTAACACATGTCATAATTCCATTGGATAAGTGTAATTAGACCAAAAACAACCTTAGGAATATAATATGACCATTTAGGTCCACTTGGATTAGATTATAACATTTAATATTATTTTATTTAATGAATAGTTAAAATAGTTAAAATCAAAGTTTAATAACTAAAACATTTGTAATATGGGTTTATACATAAGATAAATTCTATTATAAATATTCATTAGAAATATAAAACTATTTCCTACATAATGATATTTTATTTATAATTTTTAGACTTCAAATAAATTAATTTATTTATGACACAACGATAATGCAGTAATTACCCTTTTAAGGAAATGTTAACATAATTGATGTTATAAATGCTCAAATAAATGTAATTTGAGACTTTTTATGAATTCCACTAATTTTCTAGGTTAATATGATATATTAGTGTTGATTTAATCAACTTGGTTCGAACATATAATTCTTTTATTACTTTCACAAAAATCATATATCAAAGAGTGTAAAAATTGACACAAAATAGTTTTTAAATAAAATATTATATTATTAATTGTTATTTTATTCCTAAAAATCTAAGGTTCGGAAAAATGACTTATATAAGGATATATATATATATTAATAATAAACAACTTGGGGTTCGTTTGGCATGTTATAGTAAGTGTATTAACCATATAGTGTAAGAAAACAAAAAGACACGGTAAAATTTAAATTATTTAAATTAGAGTTAAATCTAATTGATAAGGTTAAAATAATAACCTAAACTTATCTAAATCCTATTGGTTGATATTATTTAGACCCATACCCACTTTAACTTCTAAATAAGACCCTTTGGAACCATTATGAACCGATTTTGACTTTAATATAAAATAATATTTTGAGATATTCCTAAGGTGCCCCTCTCCTCCCTTATAAAAGGGCACCTCCTCCCCCTCCTCCTCAAACCAATTTGAGCACTCAATCTCAGCCAAACCCTGCCAAAATCCCTTCTACACTTCCCTAGAATAATCCTAGAGGTCCTGGTCTTCTTCAAAGACCAATCTTAGTTCCCTAAGTGGAGGATTCAAAGAGGCGTTTACAAGAAGAGGTAATATCCATTACCGATCTTTTCAATTTCTTTCTTCTTCAACTTCTTATTCTTTATTTGTTTGATGATAAAGTAATAACATCAGTATTACATAAATACTGATATGTTATTATAAATATGAAACAACCCTAATTCACCTTCTATCCATCCTACGGAAAAATGAAATCACCGCGCGTGCGTACGTACGGAATACCGTCTCCACGCCGTGGTGTAATCTATTTTCCACCCCCACCTTACTTGGATGGGTATAATGGTGTAAATAATGACTATATATGACTATTAAAAAGTGATATTGATTCTGAAATAGTATACATACACTCCAATACAATTCCACGATCATAGGAACGATATCATCACTCGTGCGTACGTACGGAATACCGTCTCCACGATGTGATGCGACTCGTTCTACATGATCATCATTATATAGTAATTATATAAATGAATTGAATTAATAAATATGATATATGTTACACTAATACCATTCTGGATATAAGGTATCTATAACCTTAAAAGAAGAATAAGAATTTATTCGGCAAAACACGCATAAGAACAAAAGGCAATAAAGACCTGAGTAACAAGTAACAATGAAATATTACTAATAAGAAGCTAAGAATATGACCATATATGATATCATATCAATATGGATGATTCTGGAATAAGTCAATAACATTATTTAAACCATTATACAGGAGCTTCGGACATGTACAAAGAAAATCGGACCTAAGGTAAGGGAAATATCACAATCTCATTTTTATCTGAGATTGTTTATTCGTAAGTATTTACTGGGGTGTATTTTAACATCCAAATCCATGTTCCCTAAATATGTAATATTTTTTCCATCCACATACAATAGTTTAAATCCAATTTTACCCTTTGGTGAGTTTTTAGTAAAGAATATGAAAGGAATCTTTTTTCGTTTTTTCATACGATGTACTTTTTGACTTTTCCGACAAAAGTACGAAGAATGTTTTTTTTAACTTATACGGCATGAATGGATTTTTAAAAAATTATTTCCAAGAAGCTTCCTTTAAAAGTTTTAAAGTTTATTTTTAATCAAATTCTTTTAGTTTATAATTGTATGACATGTTAAGAAAAGAAAAGTGTTTTTGAAGAAGAAAGGATATTTTCCTCAAGAATGGAGTTCAAGTGTTTTATCAAAATTATTTTCCATCTAAGATAATAAAGGGTTATGTTTTTATCCCTATTATTACATTGATTTGATTATGTTGTGATGGAATTATTTTTATGAAGTCATTTACCTTATATGATTTGTTTTATGTCATGATGTTTCAAGAATCCCATTTTTGTTACATGTGTTTTGCGATGATGTATGATTTATGATTTATGTGGCACACAAAAGAAAGGATTAATTATAAGATGGGTCGGACCTATATCTCCCTCCAATTCATTGGGTAAAGATTTTTATCTCATGAGATAGACATGGCTGGAACAGAAGGTTATTTTGGTTCAGTGATACAGGACTGAAACGAGGAGTGAACTCGGTTCAGAAATGGACTTTGTCCGCAAAGATAGTCTTGGCAATGAGTCATGACTAACAAGAAATGATTTTCCATGATTCTGTGTGCATTCCATAAAGTTTCAAGTTTTATGTTATGATTATGGGGATCTCATTTTCACTTCTATGATTTATTCTATGTTAAGATATTATGATCTCTTTTGCAGGTTATGATTTTAAAAAATATATGATATGATTTTTATTTCCTTTATTTTCCCTTGCAGAGCATTTGAGCTCACCCTTTTTTGTATGTTTTCTTTTCCCCAGGTCGGGAAGATGGATATTAAGTAGAATATGCTAAAAGGGACCCAAGATATGATGAAATAAATGGGAGACACTGTAGAAGATTTATGAACCAGTTGATTATGTTTCCCAATTTCTAAAGACACTATACCTATATGGTCCTTTGTGGTTTTGTCATATGTTGTAATAAGTGTGCTTCAATTTTTAAGTATTAACAATGTATGTAAAGTATGGGTCATTATAGTTGGTATCAAAGGAAAGGTTTAGTCAACCTTTGGAAACTAGGATGCGAAAAAGTTAGTGAGATCCCGAGAGATATTTCTAAGGTATGTCTAGGGATGTCCCTAAGGTTAAGTATACATATAGGTTATAGTACTAGAACTACGCTAACATTCATAGAATTAAACCTAAGATGTTAGATATTGAAGGTACTCCCCCTTTATTATGTTGTTTTCCCTAGCATGATTTTTGCCTCTCGCACTATTCTTTTTGGGTTTTAGACGATGGCTGGAACCCAAAGGAACCATGTTGATCAATGCAATGTACAATGCAATGATTTTCCTCCTGAACAAACAAATGTTATGGGAGATGGAGTGCACAATATTATTGATATCCTTACACAAGCTATGAATCATTCTGGACATCCAAATGAGCAGATAAGGGAACAATATTCTATTGAGTCTTTCATGAGGCAATGTCCACCTTCTTTCAGTGGGACTTTTGATCCACTTGTTGCTGAACAATGGATCAGTACCACTGAAAAGATATTTTCAGTCCTTCAATGTTCTGAACATGATAATGTCATCATAGCAGTATATCGTTTGGAAGGTGACGCTGATCAATGTTGGAATCTTATCAAGAATACGAGGCCAAGAGATGAAATTGAGTCCATGGAATGGGACGAGTTCAAGAACATGTTTTTCAGTAAGTACTTCCCTCATATTCTTCGAACAAAGATGGAAAAGGAGTTTCTTGAGCTGAAGCAGAAGGATGATGAATCTGTTGGTATATACGATGCAAATTTTACAAGACTTTCAAGGTATGCATCTGGCATTATCATCCAACCTGAAAGTAAAGTTGATCGATTTTTCAGTGGCTTAAAACCAAGTCTTCGAAGGGCATTAGCTATAAGAGACTTTAGTAGCTATGAAGAAATTGCGCGTTGTGCTATCAAGGTAGAAATGGAAGTTGGTGTTACTTATCCATCTCATAGTTTTGACAAGAAACGAAAGATGGAGATCAAGGAGAAATCTCATAATAATGGTGAAAAGAAGATGAATGTTTCCTTATTCTCAAAGTGTGGAAAGAAGCATGGTGGAGATTGTCTTAAAGGGAATAGAAAATGTTTTAAGTGTGGAAAAGAAGGTCATCGAGCAGCTGAGTGTCGATGTAATGGAAAAAGAGTTTCTAATGATGTGAATAAAGCAAACACTGCAGAGAACGCACCACCAACACTTCAATGCTTCAAGTGCAAGGAAATGGGGAATTATGCTAATAAATGCCCTAATCCAAGGGTTAGTGATGATCAACATGAGCAACCACTTAACGCAAAGGACAAATGGAAGTCACATGAGATCACTATTGGCGATGATGAATATGACAACGATGTGGTGGAATGATTATGTGTTTATGTAATGGGATTCCAAAATAGTGTTGTATATAGTATCGTGGAATATTGGAATACTTATGTATTGGTCTAATGTTGTATTCAAAGTGATTGAGATATTTTTGGAAATAAGATGATATGCGAATAATGAAGGGAAAAGGAGAAAATGAAATGTTTAACAGTATTCATGAGCTCATGATTTATATAAGGACTAATTGATATCATGGTTTGAGTATATAGAATTTTGAGGATTTTGGTATGTGGAAAGTGTTATCTTTTAACTGCATTCATGTTTTCACTAAGGTTCAATGGGCATTCATTCTTCAAGAGAATACATGATTAAGGACTTTGAATATTTGTAATGTGACAAACAAAACATATCTTATGATATATGGGGATCAAAGATGGAATTAAATCTCTGGTAATCGTTTTCACTATATTATGACAATGGACTGCAGTATTATGGATAAGCCTAAAAACTAGAATGGATTATGTTGGACATAAATTAGTATTGATTAAGGATAGAAGTTCATTTTTCGATATTATTGATGTGATGTTATAGTAATGTAGTTTTAGAAAAAGGACAACCTGCAGGACGGGCGACAACCCATCGTGTCGGACAAGGCTGTGGGAATCGAACCCACAACCGAAGTGCGACTGGCCTTTTTTTCCTACCACTGGCCTATAGGAAGTCCCTGTTTAGTAGAAACTAGATTTATTATATTTAGCAGTATGATATATGAAGTATAAGTCCATTTTGGGAACTATATATGATTAATCTCACTATAGATGGACTTATGTATTTTTAGAGAACTTTTTTTTGAGACAGATGGAATGACCCATCATTCTATCACATGATCTACTAACACATCACGAATGACAAATTAAACTTCATTTCCTTAAGAGATGAAGTAGAAATTGTCCAAAAACGACAAATGATGAGACTATACCAAAACCACGGAATTATTTCTTCTAATTCCAATTTCATCAACTTTAGGGAAATGAACTTGAAAACCAAAAATGTTGTCCTAGTGCTCTAATATCTGATGAATCAGATAGTACCCTAGATCATCACAAATTTATGGCTTTGTGATTGCTGGCTTTTCCATAGCCATGTTCTCTACCACTCTCCATCAGAACATGATGGTTAGATTTCTCTTCCATATCCATATTTTCACCTATGTGGAAACCCAGTGATTATTTTATTTGGGTAATCGTTTCATTTCATACTTCAGTTTTTAAAGCCAAGTTTTGGTATTCCTTTTTACGATGTGGGTTTCTATTAAAGAAACTTTCGAGTAGTAAACCATTTATAACCCCGATGAATTTCGAGGGTGAAATTCATTTTAAGGTGGTAGAATGTAATAGCCCGAGATTTTATGAAAAATATTCTTTTTAATTTTATTAATGTTTTGTGTTTTACGTTACACCAAAAGGATCTTTCTCAACACGCATCCTTGACTTGCCTTGTATTACACGCAATCACGACCTTCCTCGATAGGGTGTGTAATACGCAATACCGAGTTTCACTAAACAACGATATGCTATTAAAATATTATTAAAACTAGCCGTTATGAATAGTAATAACAATTTTTTGAAATTTTGTAAATCTTATTTTTTAAAATGGACTTCATTTTTGGATTCGAAATATTGAAATTAGCTTAGGGTGAAATTTTGGTAATTTTCGGATAACTTTCATATTTTGATGAATAGTGAAAATTACTAAATTTTAGTTAAAAACAACTTTTTCAATCGAAATAATTAATAGTGATAAATTATTAATTTGAGTGGTTATAAGGTATATTTTGAATATATTTTTACAATTTAATACAATGTTTGTCATTGGATGTAATTTCACATTTAAACCAAACATAAACAAGTGTCAATCTTTTGACAGATATTGTTTCTTAAAAACACGCTATTTGTTTTAACAGTAGGATTTAATTATAAAATTAATTAATGCAAATTCTATGTTATGAATTTGGTAAAATAGACTTCATTTTTGAATTCGGAATATGAAATATAGTTTAGGATTAAATTTTGGCATTGTTCTGAAAAACATCAATTTTTGATGTATAGTGAAACTACTAAGTGGTAGTTAAAAACTGAATTTTGCATAAAACTTAATTTTACCGCTTCTGTGAATGGAATATCGAAAATCCAATAGACACAGTTGATATCAGTAAGTAAAATGTGGTTAAATAAGATAAAAATAATTTTTTGGTGAATAGTAACTTTTTCATTTTTTTTACGGAGGTTAATAGTAAATAGGGTAACTAAGGGTAAATATGATATTACTATTACCCTAACACATGTCCTAATTCTATTGGATAAGTGTAATTCGACCAAAAACAACCTTATGAATATAATATGACCATTTAGGTCCACTTGAATTAGATTATGACATTTTATATTATTTTATTTAATGAATAGTTAAAATAGTTAAAAGCAAAGTTTAATAACTAAAACATTTTTAATATGGGTTTATACATGAGATAAATTCGATTATAAATATTCATTTGAAAGATAAAAAAGATTTCATACATAATGATATTTTATTTATAATTTTTATACCTCAAATAAATTAATTTATTTATGACACAACGATGATGCAGTAATTACCCTTTTAAGGAAATGTTAACATAATTGATGTTATAAATGCTCAAATAAATGTAATTTGAGACTTTTTATGAATTCAACTAATTTTATAGGTTACTATGATATATTAGTGTTGATTTAATCAATTTTTTTCGAACATATAATTCTGTTATGACTTTCACAAAAATCATATATCAAATAGTGTCAAAATTGACACAAAATAGTTTTTAAATAAAATAAAATATTATTAATTGTTATTTTATTCCTAAAAATATAAGGTTCAGACAAATGACTTAGATAAGGATATATATATTAATAATAAACAACTTGGGGTTCGATTGGCATGTTATAGTATGTTTATTAACCATATAGCGTAAGAAAACAAAAAGACACGGTAAAAGTTAAATTATTCAACTTAGAGATAAATCTAATTGATAAGGTTAAAATAATAACCTAAACTTGTCTAAATCCTATTGGTTGATAGGATTTAGACCCATCCCTACTTTGACTTCGATATAATACCCTTTGGAACCATTATAAACCGATATTGACTTTAATATAAAATAATATTTTGAGATATTCCTAAGGTGCCCCTCTCCTCCCTTATAAAAGGGCACCTCCTCCCCCTCCTCCTCACACAAATTTGAGCACTGAAGCTCGGCCAACCACTGCCAAAATCCCTTCTACACTTCCCTAGAATAATCCTAGAGGTCCTGGTCTTCTTCAAAGTCCAATCTTAGTTCCCTAAGGGGAGGATTCAAAGAGGCGTTTAAAAGAAGAGGTAATATCCATTAACGATCTTTTCAATTTCTTTCTTCTTCAACTTCTTCTTCTTTAGTTGTTTAATGATAAAGTAACAACATAAGTATTACATACATACTGATATGTTATTATAAATATTAAACAACCCTAATTCACCTTCTATCCATCCTACGGAAAAATGAAATCACCGCGCGTGCGTACGTACGGAATACCGTCTCCATGCCGTGGTGTAATCTATTTTCCACCACCACCTTACTTGGATGGGTATAATGGTGTAAATAATTACTATATATGACTATTAAAAAGTGATATTGATTCTGAAATAGTATACATAGACTCCAATACAATTCCACGATCATAGGAACGATATCATCACTCGTGCGTACGTACGGAATACCGTCTCCACGATGTGATGCGACTCGTTCTACATGATCATCATTATATAGTAATTATATAAATGAATTGAATGAATAAATATGATATATGTTACACTAATACCATTCTGTATATAAGGTATCTATAACCTTAAAAGAAGAAAAATAATTTATTCGGCAAAACACGCATAAGAACAAAAGGCAATAAAGACCCGAGTAACAAGTAACAATGAAATATTACTAATAAGAAGCTAAGAATATGACCATATATGATATCATATCAATATGTATGATTCTGGAATAAGTCAATAACATTATTTAAACCATTATACAGGAGCTTCGGACACGTACAATGCAAATCGGACCTAAGGTAAGGGAAATATCACAATCTCATTTTTATCCGAGATTGTTTATTCGTAAGTATTTACTGGGTTGTATTTTATCATCCACAGCCATGTTCCCTCAATATGTAATCTTGTTTCCATCCACTTATAATATTTTAAATCCAATTTTACCCTTCGGTGAGTTTTTAGTAAAGAATATGAAAGGAATCTTTTGTTGTTTTTTCGTACGAGGTACTTTTTGACTATTCCGACAAAAGTACGAAGAATGTTTTTTTAACATATACGGTATGAATGGATTTTTAAAACATTATTTCCAAGAAGCTTCCTTTACAAGTTTTAAATTTTATTTTTAATAAAATTCTTTTAGTTTATAATTGTATGACATGTTAAAAAAGAAAAGTGTTTTTGAAGAAGAAAGGATATTTTCCTCAAGAATGGAGTTCAAGTGTTTTATCAAAATTATTTTCCATCTAAGATTATAAAGGGTTCTATTTTTATCCCTATTATTACATTAATTTGATTTTGTTGTGAGGGAATTATTTTTATGAAGTCATTTACCTTATATTATTTGTTTTATGATGTCATGATGTTTCAAGAATCCCATTTTTGTTACATGTGTTATCCGATGATGTATGATTTATGATTTATGTGGAACACATAAGAAAGGATTCATTATAAGATGGGTGGGACCTATATCTCCATCCAATGCATTGGGTAAAGATTTATATCTCATGAGATAGACATGGCTAGAACGGAAGGTTATTTCGGTTTAGTGATACAGGACTGAAACGAGGAGTTAACTCGGTTCAGAAATGGACTTTGTCTGCTAAGATAGTCTTGGCAATGAGTCATGACTAACAAGAAATGATTTTCCATGATTATGTGTGCATGCCACGAAGTTTCAAGTTTTATTTTATAATTATGGGGATCTAATTTTCACTTTTATGATTTATTCTATGTTAAGATATTATGATCTCTTTTGCAGGTTATGATTTTCAAAAAGATATGATAAGATTTTTATTTCCTTTATTTTCCCTTGGTGAGCATTTGAGCTCACCCTTTTTTTAATGATTTCTTTTCCCCAGGTCAGAAAGATGGATATTAAGTAGAATATGCTAAAAGGGACCCTAGATATGATGAAATAAATGGGAGACACTGTAGAAGATTTATGAACCAGTGGTTTATGTTTCCCAATTTCTAAAGACACTATACCTATACGGTCCTTTGTGGTTTTGTCATATGTTGTAATAAGTGTGCTTCAATTTTAAAGTATTAACAATGTATGTAAAGTATGGGTCGTTATAATCGGCATATACATAGAGGTTTTAGGGTGTTAATAATAGAAGTAAGTGGGGGTACTTTTATAAGTTAGAAGAGTGGAATACTTGAAATTTTTTTGAACCTATTCAATTATACGCATGTTTGTATTATTAAAAAAACATCCAAAAAGTTCCATTATATATAATAGAATATATAAGGTCACATCATGTCTATATAATGGGTTTTGGACAATTTTTAGGAGATTTTAACCCATATATTTTTAGTTTAACCCCAAGGTAAATAAATTTCAGCCTTAACAACATTAATTATTATTATTTTCACTATTTTCGCTATTCATGTTCATAAAAAATAAAGTTGAACTTATTATATATTATAAATTGTCATGATTAAAAATATGGAATCCAATTTTCAAAATTAAATTTACATAATTGGAAAATTTTAATTTAAAAGTAATCCCATAGGAGTGATCATAATGTGGGTTTTAAAAAAACAATTTCAAAAGTTCACAACGTTTATATATCATAATTAAATAAAAAAATTATTCAAATAAACTAAATTAGTTAAATTTATATAAAATTGAACTATTTTTTCTTTAACACCAATTTAAAAAATAATTTTACCTCATAAATAATTTTAATGAAAAGGAAATTTTCAATTAAAATTTACTATTTTATATTATTCATAAAAAATAACCATTTAACGAAAATCACAAAAAATCACCATTATATAATCTTGAAAGGGTGATTTTAATTGTTTTAATAATTTTTTCAAATAATTTTTCTAATATTTATTGTATTTAAATTTAAAACAAAACCCACAGACATGCTGAAAAAGTAGGTTGTCGAGAGGTGTATTTTTCATAATCAAGATGAATTTACATTAACTCTATGTATTATAACAATCATTGAATTAATCCCAATTAAATTTTTTTTAATTTTAAAATATAGAATATAAATTTTAAAAAATCATAATTATCCAATATTTTAATTAGTTTAAATTGATAACCATTATGTTTTTGGAAATCGTTTTTCAAAAAACACCTTTTTTAGATCAAAAAATAAACTTTTACTAAAATCCAATATAAATTGGATTCCAAATAATTTATTTTTTCTAAATAAAAAAATAATACTTATTTTTCTTATAAAAACATTCAAAATGTAATGTTACTTTTAATTTTCATAATTTTTTAAAAATAAATAAATATTTTACAAAAATCGTTACTTTTCACTATACACTAAAAAATACATATTTTCATAAAAGTTAGAAAATATCACCCAAATTAAATTTCAATAATAAGATTAAAAAATGAATATAATTTTATCCAATACATTATATAAAATTTCCAAAAATTCAGTGTAATTCTTTTTTCATGAAAATAAATAAAAATTCATATTTGACAAAAGCATATTATTGAAGAATAGAATAGCTTTACTAAAAATTGATTTATTATTTACTAAATATTTATTAATAAATTATATTTATTTGATTATATATATATATAATGCCTTAATACAATTTAGGCATACTAATTTGATGGTTATGTTTTAAATGTTATATATATCATGGGTCATTTAAGCTCGGTGTTTTATGTTGAATACACTATCAGAAAAACTCAGGGGTGTGTGTACTACAAGGTACTGAAGAGATAAAATATATTTATAAATAAATATATCATAAAATCTCAGGGGGTTAAATTATTATCTAACATCAGTGTTGTGTTTCATTTACCCTATCAACCATAATTTTCTTCTTTTAAAGTCATGGTGTGTATCACCAGACCCTTCTCAGTATGGGTTGATATAGTTTTACACATAATATAGGTAAGGGAATGGTAATGGATTATGGGATATAATATCACTTAATAATCATGTATACTGGTTTAATATTTATATAGAGACCCAGGATTTTCAAACATGGATATTTCATCCTTTTAGATGAATAGTCAATACATTACACAGACAAACACTTAAGGACTACAATAGTTTAGTGTACTTGGATACTAATTACACAATATTATAATTTTATGAAACATATTCATCATATCCCATAATTATATTCTAATTTATTAATCTTTATAGACATACCCAACTTAAAAACTTTCATCATAACATTTGGAAAGGAAACATAAGAAAGGGGGTGATCAATTCCATGTAAGGGTAAACAATAGAGATACATAAGAAGATAATGGAAATATGGATATGATAACATGAAAATAACACTTTAAAATAATACCATTCATTTAAATGATCTTAATAATGATTTGTAGAATAAATATTGGTGGTTCATTTGACATGAATTGTAAAGAAATCAAAGAACATGATCCATGAGAACGAATGTAAGACCCCAATTTTTGACAAGGGAATAGATCATCAAAATTTTTGTCAATCTCACTTTTATTGATATAAAGTTGATTAATAATGAGTTAACAATGATCTTAAGGGTGTTCAGGGCTTATTCGGATCCCAAAACTAGACATTTGGGGAAAGTGGTCCTATCACATAGTTAGAGTAAACTGTGCGGGGAGGTCACACAATTATTCTCAATTGTACAGATGGTCAATATATTTTTTGCAGATCCATATTGCATGGTTGGTGTATGGTTTCTCAAAATGTGTGGACTAACCATGTGACTGGACCCATTTCTCTATGTAACCATGCATGGTTGGTGCACGGTTTGGAGAACTGTGTAGCCAAATTGGGAACATGCTATTTTTATGTGTGATTTTACTATTTTACCCTTAATGATCTAATTATCATTCTCCTTATTCCCTAGTCCAAATTACAGTAGAATGAACCTCAATTTTTCCCATTTAGGTTCTTTTGAAATCTAAATATAGGGATTGAGGGATCTCATTTTTCTGGGGTTCGATTGAGCTATAGTTGGTAACATTAGATGCGCAACGGTAAGTTCGTGAGTCCCTTTTAGCTATTCTTTGTTTATATTTCTATCAACCTAGTTATTTAGGTTTAGTATTTGATTCCCATTTTTAATATATAATCCAATACGGGCTGAATAATTAGGTGATATTAGAGGGGGATATTCATGTGATAATGAGGTTGGTGGATTATAACTAATCAATAATGTTCGTTGATTTTGGTATAGATATGTGGGTCCCGCTAATTTCATCAGGTGATGTTTATTTAATTTATTTTACATGATTATAGTCAGTAGAACCTTATAGTTATTCCATTTCCATAATATGATTGGTTAATGGTGGTTATGTACAAAACTCATAACACCCCATGCATGGTGATATTCCCTAGCTTTGTTTATAGAGTTTTGATAATTTTGAGGCATTGTTAGGGTGTTTTAAAGCTTGAACACACTAATGGTAAGCCTCCTTATATTAAATTATTATTGATTCCTAAAATTATGAATGGATTATACTATTTCACTTACACTTGAGTTACCAAAGTTACGTTCTTAAATATAAGTAATTGATTCAAATGATATTATGGAAAGAATACATAAGTACAGGACCTGGCCATGTTAAATTTTAATGAATTCTTGGTTGCACATACGTAGCACACCTTACCATTTCTAGGGAAGGAAACAGAGTGAACCTTATTAATTGAAATTAATTTTCATGGTTTTATTTAAATGGTTTCAGGCTACTTGGACTTGTGAATATAATGAAATGAAATTCTATAATCAAGTGAATTTGTTAATGGCATAGTTATCATATGTTCAAATAAATTTTAATTAATTAATTTCAACGTCCATATTTATGAACATATACCTTAAAATATTCATAGTAAGGATTGACTCATGTTAGTTATTGGATTCCTGAAGGAATTCCTTGGTAACTCAAGGAAGTCATTATGATTCAAGGATGTTGGTTTCCATAGGTGAGACCTTCTTGGGAACCCATCCTTGTTTACCTCAATATTCTTAGTATGAAACTGTATGATCCCATCATTTTTATTATAGGATGACTCAGATGCACTCTATGGATCTAGTGTGAGTAGATTTTCCCTAGTTACATCCTTGGCCCTGACCACTTCTCCTTTCTTATTGTACCTTGGATGAATTCATTGGACTAAGTTAGAAACATTATTGTGGGAATGCCTTGGATGATGCTCCATGGATTTCACTCTTACCCTTTAGCTAGACTCAGTTACTACTGAGTGAGATACCCCTAAGGTCTAGGATGCCTTGGTGATTACCATGTAACAACTTCACAATAATTATCTATGTTGGTTTCCTTGTTACATCTTGAAACCTTAAATATTTATACTTCCACGAGGTGATGTCAGTGTTGTCTATTCCCCATGGGAATTTTTTTATATAAACTAGTAATAAATTAATTTATGAACTCATATCATGTTCAGAAACAAGTCGAGGGATGAATCAGGTACTTGGGTATTTAGTTACACTACACTACTTTTTTTATATATGCATTCCTACACATTGTTACGATATCTAGTATACAGGATGGATGTCATGAACACCATTGGTGGTGGCCCATAGTGATTTATCTCAAACCCTCTATATGTGTTGTTTGGTATCAAGGGTAGATTACATATATGTAGTTGTTGATAAAGGTAAGAATAATGCTTCAAACACATGATTTCATATTATTCTAGGATGGAGATGGTTGAAGATGATCGATCTATAGTTTAGGATTCTTGGTATAGTTTATTTATTTAATTTTATCTACTTTGGGGTTTTCAGGTATTCCTCAAAATTTGTATCCATTTATTCCAAATTTATAGGGACATGACATACATAATCATCTTCAATTTAATGTTATTATAGTTGATTGAGTTATTATTTATTTTTCTCCTCCAATTGTGCATTGTATTTACTTATATTATTTCCATTATTTATATATTTCTATATCATTTATATTATCGACTAAATTTCACTCTAATAATGAGGGAATATTGTCCCCATGGACACACCCATAGACCCTCGATGATAGTTGGCTGCCTCTAGCATTTGAGGAGATATGCTTGAGGCCATGTGTTCAACTGAGCTCGTGGAACCTCTTAAGTGGAATTCATGTCTGGGATATAAAAAAGTGTCATTAGAGGGGTTACATTTTTTATTTACTATTTGGTGAAAATAGATTAGATATTAGGAATTATTATAAATTTATCATAAGTCTTGATTAGACATCACAAGCCCATGTTTAGGGAAAAGGTTGTGTTTCCAGAATTATAATTGTTGTTTTTCTTTTTACTATTACAGTTGATATCATATCACTACTGGGTAACACACATGATTTGTGGTGTTGTTTATTACTTATCTGATTGAGATTATATTTTATACTTTTCCTGATGAGATGAGTTTAAGGATTATTGTTACATACATCACAGTAGGATCCTATAATTCAATAGTTATTCATTATTTTCATTCCATATAGGTAAATTTCCCTACATTTCATTTCATGTTATGCCTATGATTTATGAGTGAGCCTTGAATTGTTTATATATTTCTTCTGCTAAAACGGGCTATTATTGAGTGGTTGGTTGTTTCAATTCATGAGGTCCTACGAGCCCTCGTTTTATATAATGAGAAATTTACGGAATCATGTATTTGTTTATATATTCAAGTGGGTGTTAATATCAATGATAAATAGTATGGTCTATGATTCACTAGGAAGGAAGGACCATTTAAAGGAACATTGATAAAAGTTCTATGAAAATGAAAAAATAAAAGTGAAATGGTTTCACATCCTTATCACAACCTTTCATTCTTATGAAAGGTTAAGGATTGAACTTGGAAATTAATTATAAAATGAAAAGAATAAAATTCCAAATTTTTTTGAGTCAAGGTAATATTGATCCTACATCTATCAGAACCCATAAAAATTATAACTGAATACATAACTATACCTTGAATTATATGCAGTTAGTTGGGGTCGTATTCCATGGGTAGTGAGCCCTACCTTATGATCATATTCTGTAAGTGTTTCTATCTATCCAAAAAAATCATGTTATGAGTTCTATGTTTGGAAAAATTCTAGACCTTTGGAACAATGAAATCTTCTTTTCATGCACTAGGAGAGTGGCATTGACCATGATATTCACATGGTTCCCCCTGAGTAGTTAGAATTAAAACTCTGAGTTTCATTGGCGGCACCACATGTTGTACATGATCCATGAACTTATTCATATGTTTGTGATTATTTCCTATGTTTGATGAAGTCCATGAATAGTTCTCCATGAGATTCACCTAATATGGATGATTTGAATTGTGAGTTATGACTACAGCACCCCGTACCATTTTTGGGGGATGTTGGCCCACGGGCTATTGAGTATTTGTTAGAGGCAACACTTTCTATATTTGGAAAATTTGAGATGCCTCTAGAGTGGAGGGTAAAACATTATACTTACATGCTGCATGATTCATCCAAGCACTGGGGGGATGTGATTACCCATGCTGGTCGCCATCCAAGAATTTTATGGGTCGGTATCCAAACTACCTTCTATGATCTATTCTTTCCTATGATGCAGAGAGCAGTCAGAGAAATAGAAATCTTGGATTTTGAAAAAAGTTCTATGTTAGTTATGAAGTATTTAGTGTGTTTCACTGAGTTTTATTTCTCATCCTCACTATTTGATTATGATGATATTTCACATGCTAGATGCTTTGAGGAAGGTCTCCAGTATTTCATCCATATTCAACATAATGTATTTTAGTGAACTAATTTCAATGAAATTGTAAACCAGCACATATCAATGAACGAAACATGAGGGAAATTGAAAAGACTAGCTATAGAGGACCAATGCTACATTAAGAAAATAGTTTTTTATGTGGTAGGAAGTTTCCCCTAAACGTTTCTCATTAGGGAATCGAAAACCATGGTACCCATATAGGTGGCTATATAGTGTGTCAGTAGTATGGATGTACATGGAATCTAATTCCTTGTGTGATAGACACCCATTGAAGTGTCATGATTTCAACCGTATAGGGATTATTCCCAATTTTTATTAGAACATTCCATTATCTTCTAGAGAAATAGGATCCACACGATTTCCACCTTCAGGGGTAGGTTATTTTACACCACATCATATGGGGGGGGTGGATTTCTATTGGTAGAAATTGCTGAGGATGAGTTAATGGTCAAGGATTCCTCACCCCTGATCACCAAAAGTTCCCACAAAATATATATGATCATGTTTTTTCAAAAGTTGCACCAATCCATGGATCTGGCCAGATGCATGTTTAACAGCTGATGTCTAAGGATGTGGATACATTACCATTTAAAGCATGAGGTATTATTCAAGTATCCTCCACTATAGTATCTAATTTTTTGAAATTTGTTCTTCACACTCCTTCATCCGCAAATCTATAGTGAAAATACTTGTGCTATAAATATAGTTTTTCTCAGGTGTTATGACCCCAAATACAACATTGGATGTATATTCATAGGGAACAGTCCATTGTAGGGACTGTACCATTGATATAGGTAATAACCCATTATTGTGGGACCTCTTTTTTCTAAAGATGATGGGCTTCAATGTATTTCATAGGATGGATTGGTTGGTACTGTATCACACCATTGTAGACTACTATCATTGAAGGGTATCATTTACATCACTAGAGGGTAGAAGTTTTATACATATGGGTGGGTGGGATGTACATGCTAGCTGATCTAGACTAGAAAATCATGGGAGATGTGGGATAACTACCCAAATTTATAATCTCTTAATGAAGGATCATGGTTTAGAGAAGGCTGAATTCCCTCCAGTAGTAAATAAATTATGGGATATTTTTCTTGACGACTTTCTGGAATACCTCCAAAGAGGGATTTAGAGTTTATGATTGAGATTATTCCAGTAATAACACTAGTTTCCTTTCCTCCATATAATATTCCACCAACTAAGCTTCAGGATCTCACGTGGCAGTTAGAGGACTTGGAGGACAAAGGTGTCATATATCCCACCACTTACTCTTGGGGGGTATACATGATTTTCTCTAAGAAAGTGGATGAGATCCTTCATTTTTGAATTGATTATAGATTTTTGAAAAATAATATTATCTGAAACGGAATCCAATGCCTCAAAGGGATGTTCTATTTGATCATCTTTGAAGAGATAGGGTTTTCTATAAGATCGACCTGTGATCGGGCTATCATCAGGTTCAAGTTAGGCCATCAGACATACCTCATATAGATTTTTTAGTTGGTATATTCTATATGAGTACCTAATTATTGAATTAAATATTATGAATTCACCTAATATTTCAATGGCTCTTATGAATAGGTTGTTCCACCCCTTTTGGATTATTTTTCCATAGTCCTTATGGATGTCATGTTGGTGTATTATTAGTCTAATAGCGACCATGAAAATAACCATGAGGTCGTTCTATGTATACTGAGAGAGTAAAAAATTTATGAAAATATGGATATGTTCCCCTTCTAGATCAAGAAATTTCACTTCATGGGTCTTATTATTTTATAATTTGGAGTCTTTGTGGAACTAGAGAAGGTTAGTGTTGAGGTTTCATGGGAGAATCCTAGGAAAAAGATTGATATGTGAAGTTTCATAGTGATGGATGTATATTATAGGAATTTCATATAGAACTTAACACTCATTACCTAACCAATCACTACTCTCACAATGAAGGGTGTACAGTTATTATTGTCCAAAGTGTACAAGAATGACTTTCATGCACTCAAAGGGAGTCTAATCTTGACACTTATTCTGAATCTTCTAGATCCCATCAATGGTTATATCACATTTTTTTCTGAATCAGACATCGAAATAGGAGTAGTGATAATGTAGGAGGATAGATTAATTGTGTAAGGATCTCTATAGTTTAGGCCTCAAGAGATACATTACCATCCACATGACCTTGAGATATCAACTTTTTCCAATGCCTTATGTTTTTGGGGACACTGTCTATTGGGTGAGAGCTTTATGGTGTAAAAAGACCACAAGTGCCTTAAATATATATTTTCACATAGTTACATGAATCATAGATAATGAATATGGGTTGAATATATTTCATCCATCGATATTGATATTGCCTATATACCTGGAACAAGAAATGTAGTCGAGGATGCACTAATTTAGAAAACTCAAGCACAAGCCATACAAGAATCTAGTGATGAATGGAAGTTAATGGACCTATTTTTTGAGATAAATATGGAGCTTCATGAGAGTTATGATAAATATGACCTCTCATCCTGGATAGTTTCCTCTTCACTCTTTGATATGGTGATGGTTGACAACATTCAGATCCTAAGGGCTTGGTTCTCCATGAGAGTATATCTAGAGATTACCGACCTCTAGATTAGACTATGGATAGAAATGACATTAAACGTTTTCATGGGTGTGTCAGGGTTCCTACAAATATGAGAGAAGAGTTGATGCAATAGTCCTAGAATTCTCAATGGGATGTTCATATAGGAATCTCTAAAATGAATCGAAATATGGAACACTGGTATTTGTGGAATGGGATTAAACATAGGATAACATGATTTATATCTATGTATTTTACCTATTAGTTATTGAAGGTGGAGTACCAGAGACCTGTAGGATTATTAAATATTATTACAATAT
This sequence comes from Viscum album, assembly GCA_963277665.1. Classification (NCBI taxonomy): domain Eukaryota; kingdom Viridiplantae; phylum Streptophyta; class Magnoliopsida; order Santalales; family Viscaceae; genus Viscum; species Viscum album. Next base: position 1,493,140,484 of record OY728121.1, read on the forward strand.
AGAAATGTAAATGGGAAGATATTTCTATGTATTTCATAGCCGGCTTACCACGGTCATTGTGTGGTAGTTTCGCTGTATGTTTAGTTATTGACCGAATAAGGAAATCAAACCAATTAATTACATTTTTGGAGAAATTATCAGTAAAAGATAAGGGATGAATGTATGATTGTGAGATCATATGATTCCATTGGGTCCCTAATACTATCATCTCTGGTATGGATTCTCATTTTACAACACGATTATGGTTGGGTTTGCAGAAGTCTATGGTTAAATAAGTTATTTTAAGCTCATCTATATACCCTCAGACTGATGTATAATTGAAATGGATGATACAGTTTCATGAAGACAATATCTAATAATGTGTACTTGAGTTTAGTGACTCTTGGGAGAAGAGAATCTCTCTCCTAGAGTTTTCCAATAATACTAGATTTTAGGCAACAATTGAGATGGATACTTTTGAGGCCTTATATGTTAGGTTTTCTCATTCTCTGCTATGATGGGTAGAAGTTGGTGAGGCAACCAGATAAGGTCCTTGTCTTATATAAGATACTTTAGAGAAGGTTCAATTGATTAGGTAGTTTATGACAACTGTTATGTCTAGATACAAATCTTATGCCGATATCCACCAATGACTTCTAGACTTGGAGTTTGTAGATCATGTTTTCATATGGATATATCCTAGGCTAGTCCATAGATTGTTAAAACCAGGGGATGTTTTTTCCTCACTATAGAGGGTCATTTGAGATCTTGTAAGTAGTCTGTCTAGTTTCCTATCATCTTTCACTACCTCAAAGTTATAATGTTATGCACGTTGTCTTAAAAGTTTCACAGCTTTTCAGTTATCATTACGACATATCTCATACTTTTGATCCCAAGGATGTTGATATTGATAATAATTCTAATTTTGAGGAGTATCATATAATCATCATTGATAGGATCACAAAGTCTCTATGAGGCCAGTATTCCCCTCCAGTACGAGTTCTATTAAATCATGACATTGTGTAGAATGAGACTTGGGAGTGGGAGGTTGATGCATGTGCTTAGTGGCCAGAGCTATTCTCAGTCGATGTTTCACAAACCTAAGAAGGTTATCTCGGGGAAGAATTCCTTTAATGAGGTAGGACTGTATGATCCCATTTTTGACACTAGTGTAGATCCTCAAAATTAGAGTATAATTCACATTTATGGACCTAATGTGGATGCCTACTGAGTTCATGAAGGTTTCAGGTGTGTGTGGCACTCATTTGTATCCCATAATCCTACTTTTTGGTAAAATGGTCATGTTCTATGGTTTGACAAAACCATGTGGGGAGGACACCTAGTTGGTCTTAAACATGTGCATATTCTACATTTTTGGATGGAGCCATATCACTTAGTTGGTTCATGGTTTCTCAAACCGTGTGTCCTAGCAAAGCGAGTGGCCTCTTTTCTCTAGGTACCCATTCATGGTTGTTGAATTTTTTGGAAACAAATGTGGAAAAAACGTGAACATAATCTTTTTGCATGATTTTACTTTTCTTACCCTTGATGATCATATTATCTTCCTCGTCATTCCCTAATACAAATTCTTGTTGGATGAAACTCCAATTTCCCATTTTGGAGCTTTTTTTGGCCAAATCTTGGGTTTTAGGGAACTCTTTTTTCTAGGATCTGGTCGAGCTTATGTTTTTCATGTTTGATGTGCAAAAATTAGTTCTTGTTTCTTTTTTTCCATTATTCTTTTGACATTCTCTAAACCTAGTCATCTAGTTTTTGGATTTTATCCTTGTTTTCCATATCTACATCGATACTTGCTAAATTATAGTCCAATAATATATAGGGAGAGATATATGAGAATGAGGTGGGGGGGGTCTATAACTCCTCCCTCATGTTTTTTGATTTTGGAATTGATGTTTGGCGCCCACCGATTTCATCAAGTTCCATTTTTTGAATTTATATTCCTTGCGTACATTCATTAGAACTGTATGGTTTTCTCTTTCCATAAATTTGATTTGTTATTGGTGGTTATATCCACAACTCTTAACACCCCAATTAGGCTTATATTTCTTAATTGTATTTAGTGTTTTAATACTTTTGAGCCACTGTTCGGGTGTCCTCAGACTTGAACACACTAATGGTAAGCCTCTTTATAATAAATTAACATTGAATCATGAAATTGTGAAGGGATTGTACCTTGTCAATTGAACTTGAACAGCCTAAGGTATTCTATTAAATGTTGGTGATTGATTAAAATTATATTATGGAAAGCATACTTAATTATATGACTTGGAATTATTAAATATTAATTAATGTATGGTGGAATGTATGTATCACACCATACCATGTTTATGAAATTATACAGAGTAAACCATAATAATTGAACCTTATTTTCATTGTTTTAATTAAAATGATTCAAACTACTTGGCCTCGTCAAAATAATGAAAGGAATGGATTTAACCAAGTGAAATTTTTAATGGGATATTTATATTATGACCAAATTAATTATAATTAATTAAATATAGGGTGTGTATTTATGAAAATGGACATTCACATCTTGATAGAATGTCTTTAGTAATGTTAGCTCTCAGATTCCAGAAGGAATGCATTGGGTACTTGAGGACGTCCTTCTGATTCAAGGATGTCAGTTGCCTTGGGTGAGACCTACCAAGTAACTCGATCCCTGTTTACCTCTAGATTCCTATTATGAAACTATATGATCCCTTCATTATTATTATATGATGCCTTAGATACAGTCCTTGGATCCATCATGACTATAGGCGCCTCAGATACATCCTTGGGCCCGACCACTACGTATCTCCTATTTTACATTGGATGTAATCCTTAGACTTAGATAGAAACATTATTTTGGATATTTCCTGGATGATTTTCATTAGATTAAAATCTTAACACTTAGATAGAATCACTTACTTCTAATTTAGATGACATTGAGTTCAAGGATTCCTTAAAGATTATCATGGAACCACTTCACCATAATTATAAATTATGGTTTCATAATTACATCGTGGAACCTTCACTATTTATACTATCAAGAGGTGATGTCATTGTTGGCTATGCCTCACATGACTTGTTTATATAATCTTGTAATCAATTAATTTATGAACTAGTTACATGTTTATACTCCAAATGAGCACTTATGTAGGTACATGGGAATTTAGAAATATTCTACTACATTATTTATATATGCATTCCCACACACTATTACAATATCCATAACTTGAGCTAGATTTTATAGAAACCATTGGTGGTGGCCCAATAAGATTTATCTCACACCCACTCCCGGAATCATTTGGGTCCTAGGGAAGATTACATGTATGAAGGTATTAAAAAAGTGAAGCTTAATGCATCTTACAGTTGACTCCATGTTATGCTAGGATGGGGCTGGTAGATGATGACCAAGCGATAGCTCATGATGTTTGGGATAGTTATTGTATTTAATTTTTTCTGCATTGGGTTTTAGAAGTATTCTTGATACATTATACCCATGATTTCTAGATTTCTAGTGACATGAAATGAATCATCATCTACTATTGTATGTTGTTCTAATAGTTTCAGTTATGATTGATTTGTATCCTTCAATTGTTCATTATATTTATTTATATGTCATTTTTTATTTATCTCATATTGTGTCATATATGTTATCTGATATGTTTCACTTTGCTAATGAGGGCATAGTCTCCCCAATGACACACCCAACAACATCACTTCTAATTGGTACCCTCTAGTTTTGGGAGATATGCGCTTGAGTCCATGTCACCCACTTGGCTCGGGGAACCTCCTAAGTGGAATCCAGGTATGGGATGACAAATATTAAATTAGCATAAGGCATTAAATTTTGGCATACACATAAGAATATAATTTAAATTCTATAGTAGCCATGGATAAAAACCATGGCTATCATACTATAATGTGTTTACTCTTCAAACCACAATAGTAGTTAAGGTTCACTCCCCAAATCATTATAATGGAAAAAGTCCATTATCAAACTAGGATCACTCCCCATTCCATTCCTATCTATATCACGCGTTATAAATCATTACACAATTAATTGGATGGGGATATAGGTTCAATGCATCAATTAGTGAAAATAATTCATATTTATGCAAAATACCATAAAAACATTCACCATATCATGACCTAGGAAATGAAATGGGTTTTATAAAAATTCCATCACATCATAACCTATGGAAAAGAGATAGGTTCTATAATAATTAAAATATTTCATCATTCCAAATCCCGTGAAAACAAAATTGATTTCATAAGAATTTTATTACCGTATAAACCACTCAAATGAAACTATTTTTATAAACATCATTTAATTATATCCCATTTATAGAAGGAAAAATAATTTTAACCTTGTTTCACATCCCTAGAAATGAATCTGTTACATCAAAGGATATAATAATTGATGGAAAATTATTTTTAAAGATAAAACACTTAGATTGTTTCTTGAGGAAGGTAAATATTGTAGGTTCTTGGTGTAGTGGAAGTGCATTGGTGGTAGTGCCCAACTTTTATTTTAGCATTAAAAATGATCAATCCGAGATCCGTCACGATGAAAATTTCCAAATCTTCGGAATAGAATGAAGAATGAAAAATAAAAGAGGGTGTTTCCGAACCATAGAGATATGATCATCATATGTTGGTTATAATTAATTTAATTAATTGACAAGAATTACCTTGATAGAATTGTTTCTTCATTGATGTCCTTGGTCATGATCTGGTGTAATCCTTCTTTGAATCATAGAATCCAAGTTTAGGATTCCTCTAGCGGTGACCCACACGGGCTCCATGTATCTATGGACATCGCCGAAGTGATCTTCGGGTGCTAGTGCGGAAGAACCTTCTCTCGTGATGTCTGCCTTTGATCGCCTTGATCCAGTGGTGGTGGATCTCTCTCGGTCTAGAGAGCATTTTTGGAAGAAGGAGTTCTTTTGGCCTTGAGAGAACTCTCTATAATTTTTGTTCCAAATCATTGGGGAAAAGTGTTGGGGTTGTGAGGATATTTATAATCGGGTTTGAGGTTATAGAGTTATGACAATAAATTAACGTGTTACACATATTATTTATGTCATTAAATCTTATTGAAAACCCTAATGTTGAATCATTAGTTCATTGACATGTGCCCATGCAAATTATAATAAATAACATTTAATAAAAAAATATTATTTCCTCAAAATCCCAACTAAAAAATTACATGGCGTGTAATCATTAATACACGGTGTGTAATTGTCTTTATTTCCATTATATACTCCACCACATTTATAAGAGCTTGAAAATGGCTATTTATTTCTAAAATAAATGTAACTACATCACTTTCTAATAAATATATTATTTAACCCACAATATATTATCTCGAATAACTAGTGTCGAAATAAATATGATTAGGAATCCTTGAATAATTATTAATCCACATTCAAGAATAATATTTATTCAACTTGTTAAATTTCTATTTAACTAAGATACGATGACACACTTAGTGTGTGACCCACTAGGCCTTTTTCTCAGTGGCATTAGGTTAAGCCTACCTAAAGTCCATGTTTAGCATCTAGAAACACGCCATGGAACCCATAGAGAATGAATTTAATGCCTCAATGACATTTCAACTCCTATAAATGCTTACCGTGTAATGTAATACCTTTGTCTTGATATCTCTAATCAAGTGGGTTGCATGCAAGTTCTATCAACCCATGTGCTCGATTATTCTTTCTTTGAATTCCCAAAATTGAACTCTCCCATACCTTACCATGGACATGGATTTATTTAGACTATATCAATTCCATCAAAGGGCCTAAGATATCTACTTCCATTATGGAACAGAAGGGAAAAATCCTTTCTTGCATTATCTATTAATGCATTATTACTCGTGATGCACCCAACATATCCTACCTTGTTGCGAACAGTGTGTTGTCACAGTTTTCGTCAATACATCTAACTACACGAGTTTTAATGCCCATTAGTATTAATATTAATATATAAGGACCAATAAAAAAGTACGGATATAGGAACTTCAATTGACACTATGAAATGTGGATTTCCTACTGGTGGGTCATATAACAACCCTACTTTTGTTACAAACATAAACATGATTTATTACATAAAACATCAAATGATACAACAATGAATATCGAGAGGTTTAGTGTCTTTGAGGATTAGGATAATTACATAAAAACTTGAAACATGAAATACAATATCTTTATTGAAAACATCCTTTACATGACCATTACATTCCCTCGTACTTATCATTGCATGGGATAACCTGAGGACATGCATAAGAAAAGGGTGAGCTATAAAGCCCAGCAAGGGAATACACATATAAGAACATGATATGTACAATACATGTTATACATTAGGCATATCAATAGATCATAAGAGAAACATGAACATAAAGGCATGATAAAGCATGATAATCATAACATGGAAATGTGGCAACACCACTTAACATGGAATTAGCATGAGCCAAGGCTCATTGCACATGGAGTATGAGTAAATCCTAATTGCACATGAAGAACGAGTAAACCCTCACTACACATGAATTATCATGAGTCAACACTCATTGCACATGACGTATCATGATACTATACTTTACCCAATGCATTGAAGCGCTATAAGGGTGCACCCTTCTTAAACATTTCATTTCATGCATAAGTGTGCCACATGGATCATAAAACATGGATTCATAAAACATAATCATGTATTCCATGATAAAGGGATGTGGAATTAATAGATGGAAATTTATAATCAATAATTAAATGTGCATAAAGTTGAATACCTTTGATGGAGAAATGAGTATGGTATTGACTATACAATGGCATTTTCTTAGAAAATCGGTGCGATTTCGGCAGCGTAACGGTGTGACATAAGAATTCATAAAAATGGATGATGAGAGATAAAGGGGTTCCTCATCATATTTAATTTTAATGGATAATAATGAGGTCATATAGATACATGTCCCAACAATTTTAATGGAATTTGGTTTTATGAAACAAAAGTATTTCTTGAATGTAAATGAGGAGAGAGAAGTTCCTTTTAGAATTTCGGCATAGTAATGGGTGTACATGGGTGGCATCTAATGAGAGAGAAAGGGGTCTCCAATCATTCAATAATAAATAGGGAAGTATGAGGGAGGTGTGAAACCATACCCCAACATTCATAATTGAAATTAAATTTGAAAAACAACTTAAAGAAAATTGGACAAAAATGAGAAAGGAAGAAAAAACAATTACTTGGAAGTGTGCTTCCAAAGGCTAGAGAGAGACCTGTGAGAGGCTTCTTGGGAGTTTGGGGAACCTTGAGAGGATTATAGAGAGAGTAGCATAGAGGATGGATGAACTCAAAAAGATTTTAGTGAGGAGGAAGTGGGAGCTTGGGAGGGTTTATATAGGAAAGATGAGGGAATTCTTTATTATTTAGGTTTGGGTCCCCTTACATTAAATTAATCCAAACCACAAACCTTCCAATGGTTATTGCCCATGGTTTTTGGAAAATTTAAGAGGAAAACAATATTTTATAAGGCCAAAGTCCGAAATTCTTAAAATAATAGGGTTTCTTATGTGGAGGTCAGTCACACTGCCATAGAAATTAATTTAAAAAGACTAGGTTTTAATAAGTCTTGAGGGGTCCATTAATGCTTTGAAAAGTAAACCAAAGAAACCAAAAATTACATTATATTAATGATAAAACATATATTGTCCGAACATAATGATTATAGTATTTTATTACGTCACTATTGGGTCATTATGATGTCATAAAACACATTATATATTTAAACGGTATTTAATTTTTACTCAAAAATTTGACTGTCTCAGAAAATTATAAAAAATTCACCGTTGGATAATTTCGATGTCCTGATTACCAAAATAAAATTTATTTTATCTAAATAATTTTCTAAATATGTTAATTTTTATTTTTAAAATATAAGCAGACATTTATCGAAAATTCACGGGTTTTGACAAAAAATGGATTTCAAACCTTAATAAAAATTATAATTGCATTCATACAATTATATGATCATTTATATATAATAAAATTAATATAATAATAATAATAATATTTTATTAAAATATTATTTAATTCAAAAATCCCATAATTTAATAAAATAGATTTCTTAATTAAATAATGACTAAAAACACCATTTGTACTTTAAAAACTATTTACAATGTATCAATAATGACAAGAAATTATATTCATTATTATAAAAAAATAATTTACATGAACATTGTACATTCAATTATTTACATAACCCCTTAAAACAGCTGCATAAGACCTAAGGGTAAGGTGTGCGATGGTGAAAAACTCTTGGGGTGGCGCAGATAACATCGCTCGGGTGGTAATTTCTATCAACTTCCTCTTTTCCCATAGACGGTCACATTCGAGCTTGACATGATGAATCTTAGCTTGGGCTTTGTCAAGAGTTAAGCCCAAGGATTCCACCTCTTTTCCGAGCACCGACAAATGGGCTTCGTATGGAGCAATTCTACTGGATGAGGCCATCGCTTCCTTTATCTGAGTAAAATTGGGTTCGTTAAAGCCTTATATTTATATTAATCATGTGATCACTGTTCAACGACTATAAAAGTAACGGTCACAAATCATATCATAAAACCAATGAAGTTTACATTTTATAAAACTTTTTATATAAAGAGACATTTAATAAGATAAATAAGGATTTCCATTAATTAAACTTTGGGTCATTACAATATTCCCCCCTTAAGAAATTTCACCCTCGAAATTTCCTTTTCCCACACTAAAACAGGTGTGGGTAACTCAGGTTCATCATTTCCTCTGGCTCTCAAGTCGCTTCTTCAAACTTGTGGTTCCTCCACAACACCTTGATGAGGGGCATTGTCTTATTTCGTAGGACTTTTTCTCTATGATATAAGATCTTCACCGGTTTCTCCTCATAAGAAAGATCATCTTCCAATTGTACCACCTTAGAAGAGAGTACATGTGAAGGGTCTGGTATGTACATCCTTAAAAGGGATACATGAAAGACATCATGTTCTTTGGACATAGTAGGTGGAAGATCTAGTCGATAGGCCATAGCCCTGACACGATCAAGAATCTCAAAGGGGCCGATGTACCTTGGACTTAACTTTACCTTCTTTCCAAACCTAATGACCTTCTTCCACAGAGAGATGCATAGAAAAACCATATCCCCAACTTTAAACTCAAGGTCTTGTCGATGGTTATCTGCATAACTCTTCTGTCGACTCTAGGCTTCCTTGATATGCTGCTGAATGGTTTTCACTTTCTCCACCATTTCATAGACCATTTCGGGTCCAAGCATCTTACATTCACCAACCTGATCCCAACATGCTAGTGTTATGCACCATTTCCCATACAGGGCTTCATATGGTGCCATTTGGATGCTCAAGTGGAAACTGTTATTGTAGGAGAATTCAACTAGTGGAAGATGTTGATCCCATCATCCTTTAAAGTCCATTGAGCATGCTCTCAATATTTCCTCAAGTGTTTGGATAGTCCGCTAAGATTGGCCATCAGTTTGAGGATGATAGGCCGTATTGAAGTTCAGTTTAATATTCAGAGCATGTTGAAGACTCTTCCAAAACATAGAGGTAAATCTTGGATCTCGGTCAGACACAATAGATACTGGTACTCCATGAAACCTTACCACTTCCCTGATATATATCTGTTCCAGTTGATCTAATGAGAAATCCTCCCAAATAGAAATGAAGTGTGCAGTATTTGTAAGACAATCCACAACAACCCATATTGCATTGTTTCCTTTGGATGTCCTTGGAAGCCTGTTGAAAAAGTCTATGGTGATGTTATCCCATTTCCATTCTGGTATGGGTAATGGTTGCATCATCCCCTTAGACTTCTGCCTCTCTGCGTTCACTTGCTGACACACTAGGCACTTTGATGTATATTCAGCGATCTCCTTCTTCATATTATCCCACCAAATGTTTTCTCAGAGATCTAAATACATCTTTGTTCTCCCTGGGGGAATAAAGAAATTTGAACTATGTGTGTCATCCAAAATTTCCTTCTTCATCTCCGGACTTTATGGAACACATAGTCTTTTCACAAACCGTAGAGTTCCTTTTTCATTAACATTAAACTCCGAGGATTCCCCTTTTTCGATATCTTCCACCTTTTCCTGATTTCCCACATCATCCTTTTGAGCATCCTTTATCCTTTCCACAAGATATGGTTGAGAAATCATTTATGAAAGGATTGATTATGTTCCCTTCTCTATGATTACCATGTCCATATTCATCAAGTCTAAGAAGATTGGATCCTTCTAAATTCTCATCATTGATGGAGTCATTGGATCCTTTCTACTTAGGGCATCTACCACCTTGTTCGCTTTCCCAGGGTGGAAATGGATTGAATAGTCATAATACTTGATGAGCTATATCCATATTCTCTGGTGCATATTAAGCTATTTATGTGTGAATATATATTTAAGACTCTTGTCATACGTCTATATCTCACATTTCTTCATATAGAGATAATGCCGTCATATTTTCAAGGAAAATATCACCACCGTCAACTCCAGGTCATGCGTTGGATAATTTTGATCATGGATTTTCAACAACCTTGAGGCATAGGATATCACTTTATCATTCTGCATCAGCACACAGCCTAAGCCCTTTTTCGAAGCATCACTGAATTGCACAAAAATTTCCCCACTTGTGGGTAATGTGAGCACGAGCATAGTGATAAGCCTCGTTTTCAACTCCTTAAAGATTTTCTTCACATTCAACACTATAAGAAAACTTTACTCCATTTCGAGTTAGTTTGCTAAGAGGGTTGGACAATCGTGAGAAATTTCTCAGAAATCGTCTATAATATCTAGCTAACTCCAAGAATCTATGGATATCCATTACCGATGATGGGATCTTCCATCCCTCAATTACATTTTTTAGAGGGATCCACATATATCCCATTGCTTGTGATGATATGGCCCATGAATGAGGCCTCCTTCAACCAGAACTCACACTTGTTGTACTTTGCATAAAGCTTCTCCTTGCGCAATGACTCTAGTACAGTTCTTAAAAGCTTCTCATGATCCTCCTTGGTTTTGGAGTATATTAGAATATCATCTATAAAGCCTACCACAAATTTGTATAGGTAATCTCTAGATACTCTATTCATTAAGTCTATGAAGATTTCTGGAGCATTAGTGAGTCCGAAAGGCATTACTATGAATTCATAGTGCCCATATCTTGTGTGGAAAGCAGTCTTGGGGATATCTTCATTCTTCACCCTTACTTGATAATATCCCGTCTGCAAGTCCACCTTGGATAATTATTGTGCTCCACACAGCTGATCAAACAAGTCATCAATTCTTGGGAGAGGATACTTGTTATTTATCATGATTTTGTTAAGTTCACGATAATCGATGCAAATACACATTGACCCAACTTTCTTCTTGACTAAGAGGATTGGTGCACACCATGGTGAAGCACTTGGACGTATAAACCCTTTATCCATATTCTCCTATAGTTGTTTCTTCATCTCTTCAAGCTCAATGAAACCAATTCTATATAGAGTCTTAGAAATTGGTAATGGCCCGGGTATAAGTTCAATTCAGAATCCAACATCTCTTTGAGGAGGAAGACCAGGTAGTTCTTCAGGAAACACTTCAGTGAATTCCCTCACAAAAGGCATTTCTTCATGGATGGTTTCTTCCTTGGAAACAATCATCTGAGCCAGATACATGTGCTCATAGGTCAGTAATATCCATTCTTGAGATGATGGAGCTAAAGGAGATTAATCTTCCTCCTTACACTTATAAAGAATCGGGGGTCGATTCTCCATATGGAGTGTGATTTCACTCTCCCGACAATTTATGTTATCTCTATATAAGGAAAGCCAATCCATGCCAAGAATTGCAAAAAATTCCACCATAGGGAGTATGATGATGTTCCCTAGGAAATTAAATACACTGATTAAAATAGGGGAGGACTTATATTCATGGGATGCAATGTTTCCCCATTTTCCGTACTCACCGACATCTTCACATCGATGATTTGTGGTGGTTTTGGGATTGTTCTACTCAACTTTCGAGATATAAAAGAATTCGTCGAACCTGAATCAAAAAGTACCTTCGCTATTCTTGAATTAATAACTAGTGTACATGTCACTACTTCGTTGTCGGGGTTCACTTTGGCAGAAGTGATGACAAAATCTCTTCCTTACTGCCTTGGAGGTTGTTGGATGCCTCTGAAAACCCTTTGATCAGGGCACTGATTTTCAATGTGACCCGGTTCTTTGAATTTGTTTCATTGAACAATGCATAGAGGTTTGAACGGAGCGTTCCTCTCCTCTGTCATAGCCACAGGTCTTTCTTTCCATAAGTTAACAGCTAGGTGCCCTTCTCTTCCACACCTAAAGCATTTCCTCATCCCCTTAAGGAAATTTCCAGGGTGCTTCTTTCCGCACTTTTGGAAAGTGGGGTGATGGATCCTCTTAGAACCATTGGATTTATCCATCAGACCACCAGTATTGTATTCCACCTTATGATTATTATCCCCATGATACCCCTATGATTATATAATCTCCATTTCGACCTTGAGGGTACATAAGAAAAATTCCTCATAGCTGTCGATGTCACGGATTGCCAATGCTTTCCATAGGCTAGGCCTCAACCCACCAAAGAAGCAGTCACCTTTTCATTCGAGGGTAACGACAAAGCCGGAAGCGTATCATGAAAGCCGTTTGATGTTTTCCTCGTATGCTCCAACAGATTCTTCATCTTTTTTCTTGAGAGAAAGAAAGTCCCTTTCCATCTTAAGCCGGAGGGTGCGCCAAAAATATTTATCGAAAAACATCTACCAAAAATCATTCCATTCCAATGCCACGATATCCTCCTCAGGATTCATATTATTGATCAACGTCCACCATTTATCAACTTCACCCTCTATATGATAAGCCGCCGGGAGAACCATCTCTTGTTCAGAACATTGAAGGATGGAGAAGATCTTTTCAATGGATTTGATCCATTGTTCAGTGATCGTGGGATCAGATGATCCACTAAAAGTAGGAGGCCTTTGTCTCATGAAGCTCTCGATAGAGACTTGTTCTTTATTAGAGGGGGTTGAACGTTCCTCTTGACCCGTGTTTCTATTCAAAACTTGAGTTAGCTGATAGAGAAGCGTGAAAATGTTCACGATTCCCGCTCCCATTAGATTGGGCATCTCATTAGTACAGTCGTCACACTGATCTTCACATCGGTTGTTAGCCCGAGTCCTCCTATTACTGGCCATTGGCTGGAATAAAAGGAATGTTAGGGGTAAAACATAAAGGGTACTCCAAAGAAAAAAGTTGATGACTTATAAATAAACTTTTATTTCCTTAACTCATTAGTCTATAGGCTTAAATCTAGGATTTTCATGATCTACCTTCTAACATATATTCTTAGGGGAAGTTTTTTTAATTCCTTTAATAAGGTTTCATACTAAGCTTGTGAATTTATCAAAACATTTCTCTCGGGAGTGCCGTAAACAAGAGTGCAGCAGGACCCGTTGTCGTGCACCAGTTCCCATTCAAGTCTAGCTCAAAGCGGTGTTTTCGGGTTTTACCCCTTGGATACATATGTGCCAGAGCCGCCTCTACCTGCTCGTATCTAGACAGGGATGTATTTTCTTGATAACCCACTTACTCAATACTCACCAAAACATATGGATGTTTTTGTTATACTTATTCTTATCTCTGAGGCTTTACTAGGGTTTTCTAATCGTAATCCCAAAATAACCAAATCTGTCATCTGATACCAACTATGACAACCCTTCTTTTATTGCAAACATAAACATGATTTATTACATAAAACTTCACTTGATACAACAAAGAAGATCGAGAGGTTTAGTGTATTTGGGGATTATGATCATTAAATAAAACCTTGAAACATTAATTACGACATATTTATTGAAAACATCCTTTACATGACCACTACATTCCCTCGTACTTAGCATTGAATGGGATAACCTGAGGATATGCATAAGAAAAGGGTGAGCTATAAAGCCCAATAAAGAAATACACATGGAATAACATGAGGAGTACAATAAATGTTGGAAATTAGTCATATCAATAGAGAACAAGAGAAACATGAACATAAAGGCATGATAAATCATGATAATTATAACATGGAAATGTGGAAACAACACTCAACATGGAATTAGCATGAGCCAAGGCTCATCGCACATGGAGCATGAGTAAATCCTCATTGCAAATGAAGCATGAGTAAACCATCACAGAACTTGAATTATCACGAGTCAACACTCATTGCACATGATGTATCATGATACTATACTTTACCCTATGCATTGGATCACTATAAGGGCGCACCCTTCTTAAACATTTCATTACATGCATAAGTGTGCCACATGGATCATAAAACATGGATTCATAAAACAAAATCAGTTATTCCACGATAAAGGGATGTGGAATTCATACATGGAACTTTATAATCAATAATTAAATGTTCATAATGTTGAATGCCCTTGATGGAGAAATGGGCATGGTATTCACTACACAATGGCATTGGCTTAGAAAATCAGTGCGATTTCGGCAGCGTAACGGTGTCACATAAGAATTCATAAAAATAGTTGATGAGAGAGAAATGGATTCCTCATAATATTTACATCTAATTGACAGTAAGGAGATCATATAGATACATGTCCCAACAGTTGTAATGGAATTTTCATTCATGATACAAAAGTATTTCTTGAATGTAAATGAGGAGAGAGAAGTTCCTTTCGAAATTTCTGCATAGTAACGGGTGTACATGGGAGGCATCTAAATAGAGGTAAAGGGGTCTACCATCATTCAAACATAAAGAGGGTATTATGAGGGAGGTGAGAAACCATACCCAAACATTCATAATTGAAATTAAATGGGCAAAAAAACCTAAAGAAAATTGGACAAAAATGAGAATGGAAGGAAAAACCCTTACATGGAAGTGTGCTTCCAAAGGCTAGAGAGAGACTTGTGAGAGGCTTCTTGGGAGCTTGGGTGACCTTGGGAGGATTATAGAGAAAGTATTTCAAAGGTTGGATGAACTAAAAAGGCTTTGAGTGTGGAGGAAGTGGGATCTTGGGTGGGTTTATATAGGAAAGGTGAGGGAATTCATTATTATTTAGGTTTGTGTCGCCTTACATTAAATTAATCTAAACCACAAACCATCCCATGGTTTTTGCCCATGGTTTTTGGAAAAGGGAAGAGTAAAAAAATATTTTATAAGTCCAAAGTCAGAACTTCTTAAAATAATAGTGTTGCTTAAGTGGAGGTGAGTCACACTCCCATGGAAATTAATTTAAAAATACATGGTGTTTAATAAGTCTTGAGGGGTCCATTAATTCATTGAAAAGTAATCCAAAAAAAACCCAAAATCAAATTATTTTAATGTTAAAACATATATTGTCCGAACATAAAGATTATAGTATTTTATTAAATCACTATTTGGTCATTATTATGTCATAAAACACATTATATATTTAAACGATATTTAATTTTTACTCAAAAATTTGACTGTCGCAAAAAATTATGAAAAATTCACCATTGGATAATTTCGATGTCCTGGTTCCATAAATAACATTTATTTTATCTAAATAATTTTCTAAATATGTTAAATTTCACATTTAAAATAAAAACTGACATTTATCGAAAATTCACGGGTTTTTACAAAAATGGCTTGCAATCCTTTATAAAAATTGTAATTGCATTCATAAAATTATATGATCATTTAAATATAATAAAATTAATCTAATAATAATAAAAAAAAATATTTTATTATAATATTATTTAATTCAAAATTCCCTTAATTTAATAAAATAGATTTCTTAATTAAATAAAAAAACACCATTTGTACTTTAAAAGCTATTTACAATGTGTCAATAATGACATGAAATTATATTCATTATTATATAAAAAAATAATGTAAATTAACATAGAACTATTGATTAGTTAGATAACCACTTAAATCAAATGCATAATACCTAAGGGTAAGGTGTGCGATGGTGACAGACTCTTGGGGTGGCTTGGATAATATCGCTCGGGTGGTAATTTCTATCAACTTCCACTTTTCCTGTAGACGGTCACGTTCAAGCTTGACATGATGAAGCTCAACTTGGGCATGGTCAAGAGCGAAGCCCAATGATGCCACCTCTTTTCCTAGCTCCGTCAAATGGGATTTGTATGGAGCAATTCTACTGGATGAGGCCATCGCTTCAATTGTCAGAGTAAAATTGGGTTCGTTAAAGACTTATATTTATACTAATCTTGTGATCACTATTCAACGTCTATAAAAGTAACGGTCAAAAATCTTTTCATAAAACTAAGGAAGTTCACATTTTATAAAACATTTTATATAAAGAGACATGTAATAAGATCAAGAGGGATTTCCATTAATGAAACTTTGGGTCGTCACAGGTCTTGTTCTCATAATATCCTCCTGGATATTACCAAGGGTGAACCCCATGAGATGGTGTCTCAAGGTTTTATGAGACCTTACCACTAATGGCCTGTATTATTAGTGTCCCTAAAATAACATCATCTGGACATAGTACATATATTCAAGAACATTGTTTTGGCACATACAGGTTCTCATCATAGCAAGGATCTGCTATGACCCTTTAATGCTACAGCTGTCTATAGGAAATTATCATATGCATTGTCAGGCAGAAGAACAATCAAGATGTGATAAGGTATTTATTAATAAATAAAGTAAAAATTAGTTGGTTATGGGACACAAACTCCAATATATTTCCTCTTGGACTAGAGCCAACTGCTAACAACCTTTAACCCACTAGCTCTCACATGATTTCCATGCTTCTGCTGAGATATTCCATTAGTCATGGGGTCTGACACATATTCTTCTGTGGACACTCTGCTCACTAAAACTTCACCCCTATGATAGAATCCCTCAAGAGGTGATACATCCAGAGTATGTTCTTTGTCTGTTGATGTGACCTTGGTTCTTTTTCAAGATCCACCACTGCAGTAATATCACAATACAATGTGACATGGTCTTTACTGCTAGGGACTACATAAAGCTTCTGGAAAAAGTTATAAATCTAGACAGAAAACTTGGCTACATCAAAAGACACTATATATTCCAACTCTACTGTAGAATCAGCGAAAACTAGCTGCTTTGAACTCTTCCAGCTCATAGCTCCTCCATTGAGACAGAAAACATATCCAGATTGCGACTTTATATCATTCTAATCAGTCTAAAAACCAACATCAACATACCCCTTAATTAAAAGATCCTCGTCTCCTCCAAACAGCAGGGACAGATCCTTAGTTCTTCTTAGATAATTAAGTATAGTATTAATAGTAGTCCAATGTTGTTCTCCTGGATCTTCTTGATATTTACCTACCATGATCAATTCATAGAAAACATCAAGCCTAGTACATAACATGGAAAACATGATGGATCCTATAGCTGAAGCGTATAGGATCTTACTCATTCTATATTTATCCTTTTGTGTTTGTGGAAACATTTTCTTATAAATATGTAGGCCATGTGACACTAGAACTAATCCCCTCTTGGATTGTTCCATAATAAATCTCTTTAGTATCTGGTTGATGTATGTACCCTGACTTAGTCCAAGCAGCCTCTTGGATCTATCATGAATGATATTGATCCCAAGAATGTAGTCTTATTCACACAAGTCCTTCATGAAGAAACACATGTTCAACCAGTCCTTAACTGACTGTAATATTGGTACATTGTTTCCACTAAGTATTATGTCTTCAATATATACTACTAGGATAATGATCGCATTCCCATTTAACTACTTATAAACACATGGATCACATTCGTTCTTAATGAAACCAAATTCTTTTATGGATTCATCCAATGGAATGTTCTAAGACCACGATGCTTACTTTAATCCATAAATGGATTTATGCAACATCAAATCCCATTTGGCTTCACCTGGTGTCACAAAACCTTCTGGTTGTTTCATATAGACATCTTCCTGAAGGTTCCTGTTAAGGAATACTGTTTTGACATCCATTTTCCAAATCTCGTAGTCATGGTAAGCTGCTATGGTAAGTATGATTCTTAAGGATTTAAATAAGGAAACTATCAAGAAGGTTTCAACATAGTCAATTCCTGGATGCTGTCTAAATCCTTTATCCACTAGCCTTACTTTATAGGTGCTAACTTGACCTTCCATATCCAGTTTTATCTTGAATACCCATTTTCACCCAACAGTCTTTACATGAACTGGCTCATTGACCAGAACCCAGACTTGGTTATGATACGTGGAATCCGTCTCAGAATTCATAGCTTATACCATCTTGCAGCTTCTACGCTTTCTATTGCTACTTTTTAGGAGAGAGGTTCATCATTGTCCAACATTAATGATTCACCATCCTCGGTGACTAGGAAACCAAATCTCTTTGGTTCCCTTACCTCTCTTGTGCTCCTACGCAGTACTTGTGTTTCTGGAACCACTTCCAAGGGGATAGGTGGGACTTGTTCCTGTACCAACTCCTGTGTATCTTGAGCATAAACTTCGTCGACCTCAATCTTATTCCCACTATCCTTTTTGAGGATGTTATCCCTCTCGAGAATGAAGAATTGTCTGGAGACAATCACTTTCTTGTCTGAAGGGTTATATAGGTACTATCATTTTGTTTCCTTGGGATATCCTATAATGATACACTTCATGCCTGGGGTGCTTTTTTTTTCCTAAGAAGGCATTAACAAATTCCTCGCATCCCCATACAGGTGTGTGCGAAAAATGGGTTCTTTACATTCCATAACTCGGATGGAATTCCATTTTCCACCTTAGTTGGTACTCGGTTTAATGTGTATGCTGTAGTTTGTAATGCATATCCCCAAAAAGATAATGGAAGATCTGCATGACTCATCATCGACCTCACCATGTCCAACAAGGTACGGTTCATCCATTCACTAACACCATTCCACTGTGGTTTATAAAGTGGAGTGAGAAGAGATAGAATCCCAGACTCCAGTAGAAGAACAATGAACTCTTGGTTCAGATATTATCCACCTCTATCCGATTGAAGTTTCTTTTTCTTCTTACTGATCTGATTATCCACATCATTCCTGAATTCCATAAATTTCTCTAAGGACTCTAACTTATACCTCATTAAGTAGAAATATTCATATCTACTTAAATAATCAGTAAAAGTAATGAAGTAAGAATATCCACCTATATCTTCTACTTGAAATGTTCCACATACATCCATGTGCACCAATCCTAGAAGCTCTGTGGCCCTTTCACCCACCCCACCAAAAGGCGGCTTGGTCATTTTACCTTGTAAACAAGAATGACATCTATAAAGTGGTTATAGCTTAGTAGAGTCTAAATAGCCATCTTGGAAGAGCTTTGTCAAGCGCTTTTCATTTACATGACCAAGACAGTGATCCCACAACTAGGTGATGTATGAGTCATGTGTGTTTGTTTCGTTATCGATTTCCAACACTTGGTTTTCATAATTTAATAAACATAAACCATTATTTAAATGTTCCATACCCTATGATACACTACTCTTATAAAAGAGAAAACCCTTATTTCCAAACATGAAAATAAATACACCTATATCCAAACAAGATATAGAAATTATGTTCTAGTAACACCAGGAACATAATATTAGTTATGTAAAACCAAAATCATCCTAGTCGGAAATGAGAGGTGGTAATCACCAATAGCCAATACAACTAGTCTTGCACCATTGGTAGCAAAAAGATCCACCTCTCCTCTGTCAATCTTTTTAAATATACTTGGGTCATGCATTTGAATACATATGTGAGCCTCACAAGCTGTATCTAATACCCAATAAGTAGAAATAAAAAGATTACACTTTATAACAAGCACACATTTAGCTTCCCCATGCTTCTGGGTGTAGTCCTGTTCCGGTGGCCTTGCTTTCCACATACATAACATACTGGCTCCCATTCCTTGCACTGCCACTGGATTTTCCCCTTCTTGGAAGGATGACACTCGCGGGCTTCATACTGTTTATAAGTCTTTGGCCACTTTTCCTTGTCCTTCTTTTTCATATTCAGCATAAGGACTGCAGGTTTTTCAGGCCCCATGTCCTTATCAACCTGGTGAATTAAGGTTAGATGTTTCGATAGAATATTCTCATTGTTTCTCATGTTATAATTGGAAATAAAGCTTGAGAAGGACATGAGTAGTGATGATAGGATGATATTTGTATTCAACTCATCCGGGAACATAATCCCTAAGATGTCCAAGTGTTCAATCTACCCAATAATATTTAATAAATGAGGCACAACTGGCACAAACTCTCCACGATTAGTTGTAAAAAAAGCAATGTATATCTCATATCTCTCATGTCTCTTCTTCTTTTGATAGAGATCCTTAAGGTGAGACATATTGCTATACGCATTCATGTTTTCATGTTGCTTCATGATCTCATTAGACATGGCCAATAGCATGAAACACTTGACATCTATGGAATCATCCATGTGTTTCATGTAGAGTGATAATTACTCATCACAGACCTCCTTTCCAGGCACAACTAGAATAAGATCTCCCAACACATACAATTTCCATTCATGGTGAAGGATGATGCGTAAACGCCTCTGCCACTCTTGGAAATTGGTGCGGTGAGAAAGGTTTCCTTCTAAAGTATGGTTCGCACTGATATGTTTGAAGTAATTTTTCTTGTCGTTTCTAATAATTAAGATGATTATAGGTTTAGTACTTTATTATAGAAAAATGATACAGATAATTAAATTAATACTTATTAGTCTCCCACTATATTCTCAAAATCTAATATCCCTCACCATTGACTTCAGAATATTATTTTACCTGAATATTCTAGTGGCAAGGATCCATATTTCCCTCTACATTACCCCAACAATGGTTGGTCAAGAAGCTTAAAGGGTTTTAAGTAGGAATTCCAAATTCCAACTGCATTAACTCACGGCTCCTTTATCTGCTGAGTGGATTGCCCAATCCGGAAATCCTATTATTTTGGATTTCCTCAACCTTTTCTTCTTGGCCACACCATTTACTAATGTTGCAGTCATCCCTTGATACAAACCAAGTCAAGTCAACCCAAAACCTTGAATTTGAATTCCCCGATAATTGAAAGCACCACGACTAGGGTTGGGTAAGCACTTTGTACTATGGTTCGATTCTAACCAAGATTATGGAAGGATATACCGACTTAATATTTCTTTGAGGGATTTCATCCTTATGCGTAAATTACCATTTTATCATCTTTGATTAAATTATTGTTAATATTATGTTGGATATACTTAAGTGATTAACCATGTCTAAGATAATATTTACGCATAAGCTGAAATTTATTTTAGATCCATCTTGCATGCTTGTTTAATTTATTAATTGTTTGATCGTGACAACACACCCACAATAAATAAACCATGCAACTGATAGTAATAAAATAAATGGTATGATCATGATCTTGTTCTATTGGTTAGTTTATCTAACAGTTGATAATCTAACACAAGACCTAGGGGAGAAACACCTTTAACCTTTTAGGTTCGTGTTTACAGATTTCCACCTATCCACTGTTGTATCTCCATGGATTGGTTTCACCTTGGCTCTTGACTTGAGTCGCCTCTTCTAGCATGGGAGCTCTATCCAATATATATGCATTAATCACAAACATAGGTGAGTGGTAAAAAGGGGTTTTTATATAAAAGAATCCTTGGGTGGGGAGGCCCTACATATTAATGAAGAGACGGCTCGCAGGACAAAAAATATAATTTAAATAAATAAATTAAAGAAACCATTCACATAAAAAGGTTCTTGTCTAGCTCATGATCATCTATAAATGCATCGATATTTACACATAAAAATGCTAGCATTTAATTCTTTAATCTTTCTTGTTTAAGATAAATCACGCTCTAATCAATTAATTATCTTTAATTAATCATTACTTTTATCTTAAACCCTTTTCTAAATTTCCTTGATATTCTCATTCATCATAATTTTAAACAAATAAATTCATTTAAAATTATATTTTTACGTAACATGTACCTTTGAGGCAACCCGGTGAATTCCCATTCATTAAGCAGATGTTAAATTAAACAGAAATATATAAAACACCTATCATGTGTTGTGCCATAGCTTTATGCCTGCACTATGGTACACATATCAAGGGTTTGAATAATATAATAATAAATTTTAATAAATCTGCGTAATTAGGGTGAGTACACGACGTGTAGTTCCGACTACACGCCGTGTACCTTTCTTCACCATCCATCTGAAGCACATGCCCGGGGAGATGGCGTGTTGATGTACATCAGAGATTTTTGGAGTACGCAGTGTGTTCAGTTGGACACATGCCGTGTAGTATCCGCATTACACGATTTCTAGCTGGGAAAGCTGTGTATGGGGTACACAGTCCAATCCAAGCCCAAAGGGACTACACATTGTGTTCTGTGGACCACACGATGTGTAATCTGGAAACCGTATGCCACCTGTTTCTAGTCAGCACATGGTCTCATAAATGACTTAGATATGATCCTATACACGACCTGATTTGGCAGACCAGACTGATACGTTGAACCTAGACTACATGACATGTACTTCTGAATACACGCCATGTATTCTGGTGTTGTATGTCTAGGAACTATTGGAACCTCTAGACGAGTTCCTCTATTTTATTTTAATCAAAATTAAAAGAAAAAATTCGTTTCTATAAGGTTAATGAGAAACAAGAGGGGAGGGAAGGATCTCAAGATTCAAATTTTTAATAATGATTTGCTTGAATTGAAACATCAAAATTTTTAAATTCATAAACCTCCAAAGAAAAACTATAAAATTATAATGAACGATATGACCCCTCTGATACCACTTATAGGTTCCGGGCACAGTAGAAGTTCATTGGTTGGACTGCCCAACTATAATTTTAGCGTGTACAATGATAAATCTGAGATCAGTCACACTGTAAAATTCCGGATCATCAGAAAAAAACAAAGAATGAAAGAAACATGGAGTTACAGAACCATAGAGATATGATAATCATATATTGGTTATAATTAATTTAATTATTTGACAAGAATTACCTTGATGGGATTATTTATTCATTGATGACTCTGGTCACGATCCGTTGTGATCTGTCATTGCGTCGTAGAATCCAAATGTATGATTTCTCTAGCAGTGATCCACATGTGCTCCACGTATATCTAGACGTCGCAGAAGGGATCTTCGGGTGCTAGTATGGAAGAACAATTGCTTTAGATGTCAGCCTTCGATCGCCATGATCTGGTGGTGGTGGATCTCTCTCGGTCTTGACAGCGTTCTTGGAGGAAAGAGTTCTTTCAACCTTGAGAGAACTCTCCAGATTTTTTGTGCACAACGATTAGGGAAAAGTGTTGGAGTTGTGAGGATATTTATAATTGGGTTTGAGGTTATAGATTTATGACAACAAATAAACATGTTATGCATTTTACTTATCTCATTAACTCTTATTGAAAACCCCCATGCCGAATCATTAATTCCTTGACATGCCCCCACAATGATTATAATAAATATCATTTAATAAAACATTATTATTTCCTCAAAATCCCAACTAAAAAACTACATGCCATGTAATCATTAATACACGGTGTGTATTTGTTTTTTTTTCCTTTATTTTCTCTACCAAATTAATTAGACCATGAATAATTTCAGTTTACTTATGAAATAAATGTAACTGCATTACCCACTAATAAATATATTATTTCACCCACAATATATTCTCTTGAATAACTAGTGTCGAAATAAATGCGATTAGGCATCCTTGAAAATTTATTAAACCGAAGTCGGGAATAATATTTGTTCAACTTGTTAAATTAATATTTAACCGAGATACATGGACACACTTAGTGTGTGACCCTCTAGGCCTCTTTCTCAGTGGCATTAGGCGGAGCCTGCCTAAAGCCCAAGTTTAGCATCTAGCAACACGCCAAGGAACCCATAGAGAAATATGTTAACGCTACAATATCATGTCTCCTCCTATGAATTCTTATCGTGTAATGTAATCCCTTTGTCTCGATATCTCTAATCAAGCAGTTTTCATGCTAGTGTTGTCAACCCGTGTGCTTGATTATTCTTTCTTTGACATCCCGGAATTGAACTTGCCCATACCTTAACATGGACATTGATTTATTTAGTCTATATTAATTCCATCAAAGGGACTGAGATATATACTTCCATTATGGAATAGAAGGGACAAATCCATTCTCTCATTATCTATTAATGTAGTATTACTCGTGATGCACCCAACTTATCCTACCTCGCTGCGAACAGTGTGTCGTCAAAGTTTTCATCAATACATCTAAGTGTGAGTTTTTTAATACCCATTGATAATAATCATAAATTCAGAGGACCAATTCACACGTCCGCGGATTGGGACATCCAATCACACTATGAAATGTGGATTTCCTACTGGCGGGTCTCGTTCTCATAATAACCTCCTGGATATTACCAAGGGTGCACACCATGAGAAGGTTCCACAAAGTTTTATGAGACCCCACCGATAATGGCCTTTATTATTTTTGTCCCTCAAATAATATCATCCGGACATAGACTATATATTCAAAAACAGTGTTATAGCACTTCTGGGTTCACATCATAGTAGGGATCTGCTATGACCCTTTTATGCAATAGTTTTCTATAGGACATTATCACATGCATTGTCACATAGAAGAACAATAAAGATCTTCTAAGGTATTTATTAATTAATAAAGTACAAATTAGTTGGTTCTAGACCACAAAATCCAAAAAATATTATTATAAATGACATTATAAAACTAAAAAATCATAAAATATTCTGGAAATCTATTTTCTAGAAAATAAAATTATAAAATTATAAATGATTATTTAAAATAATTTAAAACATTTCTCGGACAAAAAACATTATTCAACTTGAAAAAGAATACATTTCTTATAAAATTTCATTTAAAATTTATAATGGAATCCTCAAAGAAAATTATTGTCCTGATTGTGGGGGATTTTGTTCAAGTTATACAAATTAAAAAGGATTACTTTTTTATTTTCAGTAATAGAAAATGAGAATAGTTTATAAAATGCCATGATGAATCCTTAAACAATTGAAACATTAAAAATGGGTATAAAATTAATTAAAAATTAATTTTAATAATTTAAAAAAAAGTTTTGAAACAATTTTTAGAAAACATTATTTTTGAAGAAAATGGGTTTTCAACCGTAGAGAACACTAAATATGATTTTTCTTTAAAATAATCTTTTGAACTCTTGGGTTCATTTTAAGAGAAAATTTATGGGAAAAAATTATTTACATTACATATCCATTGGATAATGAAATTAATGATATTATTGGGACATATATCCTAATATTTCAACATTTGAAACATAATTAATCCTGATAAATGATGATATTTTGTCATAGAACCCATACCACAATGGTAACATTAAATTTTAATCCCTATGATGGATTAAAATTAAATAAAACTTATAATATGAAGATAATAAATGAGTTCATTATATAAAATTTCAATTGGGTATCTATATACACCTAATATGAAAATATAGTTGTATAATATAACATATGTTTCATAGAAGGAAAATTTATACAAAAATCCCTTTCCACTTTGGTAACATTTGAACTGTAAACCCCATGAAAGAGATATCATAAAATAGATATGAAAATCTAAATAATATTCAAGATAAAAATATTAATGAGGTATAATTATTTTATAAATATCATATATAATCTTTAAATACATCATCATACACAACCATGTGATTTGGTAGTGGAAGAATGAACGATATTAGTTCACGAGGAGTTAGTCCGATGTATACACAAATGATGATTTTGTAACCCATTTTAGGGAAGTGGGGATGATAGTATGTATTGTAATTAACATAAAATGAATCTAAATTTACATAAGATAGTAATTTTATTATTTTATCATGTTTCAATAATAATTTTATTATGTTGAGGAAGAAAGAAATTCTCATTGAAGAATGTTACATCTTCTTAGAGTATCCACCCTAGGTATGAACTAAAAGCCTTCCTATGTAATATATTTTTAGAAAAAGGATTAAATGATTTGGGTAGGGAATTTGTGATATTATTTAATATGTTCTTAGGTGAACAAAAATGCTAATTGTGTGAATAGGAGAGGATAGCGGGTGGCCTTTTATAAGTGAGGTGAGTCTAACACATGTAATTTAATGAAATTAAAAAGGTGTAACACATTTTTAACATAACAAAAGGCTAAATTGTTGGATTTTTTTCATGATTTATACAATATAGGGTAGAAATATAGCCATAAAATATTTTTTATACATGTTTTTAGGTCATTTTAACCCTTGTTATTTTTTTTAGTCTCAGTAAAACCATTTTTACCTTATCTCTGGTAATTAGTTTTTTCTATTTTCATTTCTCATTTTTGTAAAAAAATTATATCGACCTTGTTAGATAATAGAAATTTT
Source organism: Viscum album (assembly GCA_963277665.1). Classification (NCBI taxonomy): domain Eukaryota; kingdom Viridiplantae; phylum Streptophyta; class Magnoliopsida; order Santalales; family Viscaceae; genus Viscum; species Viscum album. Next base: position 1,493,166,889 of record OY728121.1, read on the forward strand.
TATGATTAAAAATTTTGAATTCAATTTTCAAAATTAAATTTATAAAATATTGAAATTTTATTTTAAAATTAATCCCACATATATGAAAAAAAGACAGGTTTCAAAGATAAATCATTGCAATGCATAGAATGTTTTTATATCCCATTTCAATATTAAATTAATTAAAATGTCATAAAACTAAATAATAGATACATAATTAAACTAATTTTAATTTAAAAACATTTTAATTTAAAGATAAATTTTATTTATAATTTAAACGAAGATGAAGTTTTTAGTTAAAAATTGGTAGTTTCACTATTTATCAAAAAATTTATCTATTCAAAAAAATTAAAAAATTCACCATGAGATAATTTTTAAATTATTATTTAAAAATTTAATTTTATTTTTTTCAAGTATATTTTTTAAATTGTATTAAATTAATTTTAATATTATTGTGGAGAATATGGAATGAAAAGAAATGTCATCAAATATGTTTCTTGATGCTTGGTTTGTCAGTAAGTTAAGGATAAGAGAAAGATCTCTAATGGGATGTCACTACCATAACACATACCAGAATGGAAAAGGGAAAACATCACTGTGGACTTTGTCATTGGACTTCCCAAAATTTCCAAAGGAAACAATGATATCTGGTTTATTGTTAATAACCTTATGAAGTTGGCACACTTTATTGCTATTAGAGAGGATTTATCTCTTGATGAGATTTCCCGGATATATGTAAAGGAAGTGTTAATATTGATGGAGTACAAAATTCCATTATATCTGATTGGGATATGAGGTTTACCTCAATGTTCTGGAGAAATCAACATCATGATCTAGAGACAGAGTTATGTTTCTTTACAACTTATCATCCTCACATATACTATCAGTCTGGGAGGACAATTCAAAACATGGAAGGCATGTTGAGAGCATTCTCTATGGATTTCAATGGTGATTGGGATCAACACCTACCATTGGTGGAACTTTCTTACTATAATAAATTTCACTCCAGAATTCAAATGGATCTTTATAAAGACCTCTATAGATATAAGTGAAGATCTCCAATATGCTAAGATGATGTTGGGGAAAGAAAGCTGTTATGAACTGATCTTGTTGATGAAGTGGACGAAAAGTCTAGATATTTTCAAAAAAACCTAATATCATCTTAGAGTCGACAAAAAAGGTATACTAAAAACTTAATAAAAGACCTAGAGATTGAAGTGGGTGATAAGGTGTTCTTAAGAATATATCCCACGAAGAGATTAATGAGATTTTGAAATAAGGGCATGCTGAGCCCTAGGTTTATCGTTCCATTGGAAATACTAGATTGTGTTGGGAATGTAGCTTACCGACTTGAGCTTCCACTTAATATCTCTAAAGTTCATGATGTGTTCCACATATATATTTTGATCTGGTATATACCAGATCCTTCACATGTACAAAGCTTAGCAGTCATACTGATGGAGCAAGCCCTTTCTTATGATGAGAAACCGATAACGATTCAAGATAATAGAGAAAAAGTTCTATGAAACAAGACCACTCACTCGGTTAATGTTTTATAGAGGAACCAAAAATTAGAAGAAGCTACATAGTAACTTGATGATATGATGAGGGAGTCGTATCCAATTATGTTACTTTCTATATGATGAGTTTAGAGGTCGAATTTAAGTTTAAGGTTGGTAGAATTTAACAACCTGATGTTTTAATGAAATATTTTCCTTAAATAATTTTTATCCATTTTAAGACTTCTTTACATGAAATCGTGAGTTTAAATGAACCATGGGATTCCCTTATTATAAAAAACTATTATATCCTAGTATTTAGGTTATCGGGAATAATTATAAAAAACCTATGCAAATTAATTATGAATTAATTGGCAATTAAATATTTATGAAAAACATAAATCAATTATATATTTGTTTTTTTGGTGAATTACATTTGGTATTGCAATTATTCAGATATATGTGTTATATACATGATAAAATATTTCAGATATTCATCAAATTGATATTTTAGTCATAGGGTATGAATAAAACCCCTTTTTATGTTTAGGAACCTATTTTTTAAAGGAATATTTTACTCCTTTGAATGCAGAAAGCATTTTAAATTAAAATTTTGTTACATTAAAAATTTCTATATGAAAACATAAACATTTTATTTTGAAGGAGGATATATAAATTATCCATAGATAATTTTTGATAAATTTCTTGTTTTGATGAAAAGTAAAAATACGTTAAATTATAATTAAAAACAATTTTTTTCATTGAGATAATTTATATTATTAAATTATAATATCGAATGGTTTGAAAGTAAAAATTTATATATATTTTTACCATTTAATATTATTTATGTCATTATCATTAATTTTACATTGAATTCATATGTGAAAACAATTCAATATTTTAGAAAGTTTTAACTATTTTATCCCATTTCTCATTTCTACAATAGAAATAATTTTAAATTAAATACTAAGAATTATAGGATTTGAATATGTAGAAATGGATTTGAAATTTCGAATCAGAAGGTCTAAATTGTTTGAATAGTTATCTTTTATTTTTGAACATTATGAGTAGTAACTTTAGTAATTATTTTATTTACCATACTTAAATGGTGATACTGGTAAATAAAGGTAAAAAAGTAATTTAATTATATTAAACATCCCTAAAACTTGTCCTAATCCTATTATTTGTGATATTTTTTACCATATTAATCCTAGGGCCAATTTTGGGACCGCATGGATTCACTTTGATGTGAAGATGATCTTTTATACGAATTAGTTTAAAGTAATGATAATTATAAACTAAACATATATCTATTTTTATGTCGATTTTAATATAGGGTTATATAACTGAAATCAATGATTATAATTAATCACTAGAAATATAAAAAAATTTCCTACATCCTAGATTTTATTTATATGTTTTAGAGGTTATGTAAATAGTTTTATTTATGACACAAATATGATGTAGTGATTAACTCGTTAATGAAATATTCAAATAAATGAATTTATAAATATTAAAAAAATAATTTGGATATTTTGATATCATCCATGAATTTTAGGGATGACATTGATATATTATCTATGATTTAATTCATTATTTTCGATGTAATAATGTTTTTATGAATTTTTAAAAATTCAAGTATAAATAGTTTCTAAAATTGACACAATTCAAAACTTAAAACATAAAATAGTTTATTAAATGATATTAAATTCCTAAAAATATTATATTCCTAAAAAGTGTTAATATTAGTTTAAATATTTCAAAGACAATTCTGGGTCGTTTGACATGATATGGTAATTACAGTAACCCACAATGTATAAATAACATGATATCATTGTAATATTAAAAAAGGTAAAAGAAGGGTTAAACGAAAAAGATAAGGGTAAAAAAATATTAAAAACTAGTCTAAAAATTATTTTATGATGGGTATTAGAACCAAAATCATCTTATCTTATAATTAAATAAGATTTTGGACAATTTTTATTCGAAATTGAATCTATAATATATTAATATTTTGATGAGTTTCCTAAAGTGCCCCAATCCTCATGTATAAAAGGGAACCTCCTCCATCTCTTCTTCAGTCCTTTTTGAGACTTAATCCTCATCCAAAACCTGCCCATTTCTCTTCTAAGTTTCCAAATTTACATTCTAGAGGTTATGGACTTCTCAAATGACCCACTATTGTTCCCTAAGATGAAATTTAAAGGAGACACACCGAGAAATAGGTAATCTCTTCTACCGATACATTAATTTTTTTCTTCTTCTACTTACTCTTCAGTAGTTGTTTAATTATAATGTAATAACATCAGTATCACTAATATAATTACATGTTATTATAAATATGAAACAACCCTATTTCACCTTCTATCCATCCTACTAAATATTAAATTACTGCATGTGCGTACGTACGGCTTACCGTCTCCATGTCGTGGTGTAATATATTTTTTACCACCACCATACTTGGATGGGTATAATGGTGGGAATAATAACTATGTATGATTATTATAACATGATACCAATTCTGAGATACTATAAACCATCCTCTTCAATACCATTCTACAATTATGGAAATGATATCATCGTGCGTGCATACGTACGGCTTACCTTATCCACAATGCGATGAGATTCATTCTCCATAATCTCCATTAAAGCATGATTATATAAATTAATTGAATGAATAATTATGATATATGTTATACTAAGACTATGATTTTAATGATATAAAAAAAACCTAAAAATATGAATAAAATCTAATCTGATAAAACATAAATAAGATCAAAAAGCAGTTAATACCCAAATAACAAGAAACAATGAAATTTTCCAAAAAAAAAGATACAAATATGTTCATAATTGTTATCATAAAAATGATTATGAATCCAGAAAAAATCAGTAACATTATTTAAATAATTATAAAGTATTTTATGATACCTACAATGCATATCAGTCTTATGGTAAGGGATAACTTTTCCAATCTCTTTTAATTTCAGTTTGTTTATTCGTAACTATCTTCTAGGTTTATATTTATCATTCATTTCAACTTTTTATAAAAATATTCTAATAACATGTGTATAATTGTCACATGTATGTTTAAATTGATTTTAACAAATTTTTAATTTCACTACATGGTTTGGAAGAAATATTTCTTTTGTTAACCATACGATGTAGTTTCTGAATTTTCCCGAAAAAGTACGAGGAGAATGTATTTTATATTATTCTACATGAATAGGTTATTACATATTCATAACGCCTGATTTACATGAATAATACTATACATTTTAAAAAGTTTATTTTCAAATCAATTTTATTATTTTAAAATTTCATGTTATTTTGAGAATAGAAAACATTTTCGAATAATAATGTATATTTTCCTTAGGAAAGAAGCTCAATTGTTTTATCAAAATTATTTTCCATCTAGGATTACGTAGGTTTATATTTATTTCCATGTTATTACTATGATTTTATTGTTTTTATGATGTAAGTTTATTTTTGGGAATCAATTTATTTTATATCGATTATGATGGAATGATGTTTAAGAAACCCATTTGATTTCTTAGGTTATCTTATGGTTAATGTTTCAATGTTTTTGTTGCACACATAATAATAATTTCATTATGAGATGTGTGGGAACTATATCTCTATCTAATGCATTCGGTAAATATTTATATCTCTTGAGATAGGCATGGATGGAACACCATGTTAATCTGGTTCAATGATATAGGGTTGGAACGAGGAGAGAACACGGTCCAATAATGGAATTTGTCCACAATGATGATGTTGGAAAAGGGACTTGACTACTATGAAATGATTAACTATGAATATTTGTGTAGGCCACAAAATTTCTTTCTTATTCTATGACCATTGGGAATAATTTTCACGTTTATGATTTATCCCATGATATGATATTGTGATCTTTTATATGCAAGATATGATTTTCAAATGTTATGTTCATATGAATATGATCTAATTGTTGTTTAATTTGTTTACCCTTACAGAGAATTTGAGCTCAACTTTTCATATGTTTATTTTCACTAGGACAGGAAGAAGTTTTTTAGGTATGGTATTCCAAAATGGAGGGCAGATATGATGAAATAAATGGGAGTCAATGTGGATGTTTGATGAACCATTTGTTTATGTTTCCCTATTTTTTAAATACACTATACATATACGATCCTTTTAGGGTTTTTTTTAAGTTTTATATACTTCAATTATGAAGTGATATCAATTTATGTAATGTTTGGGTTGTTATAATTCCAATGGCTAGGTGATAAATATCTTATTAAATAATATTATTTTAGCAATATGTCATATTTCTTTTAAACTCAGTGTTGTCTATGACAGATGCAAAGATTAGAGTTTCATGTAATGGAAGATAAAATCAATGTTGTGTATAATATAAAATAAACTCAATGTTTCATGTAATACAATAATTAAAAAGGTAAAATTTATATGAAAAAATATATTTCATTATATCTTGAGGCGTTACATTCTACACCTCATAAATTGAATTTCTCCCTTAAAATTCATATCGAAATTTGAATGTTTAAAATTTTAAAATTCATTCACTAAAACCCACATCATTCTATTTAATTATAAAATTTTCAGAAAAATAGAACGATGGAAACAAAGTGGTTTCCAAATGTAATTCATAGTTTGGTTTCCACCTAGGGAAACATAAGAGGGAATTGTAGATTTTTACATTGAAGAAAAGTGTAAATAATTATTGAAAGTGATAGATATCATTGATCATAATATAGTTGGTGATCTAGAGAATTGTAATGAAAAAAACCATTGACCTAAGATGTGTGTAAAAGTTCATTGATGTCATAAAAAATGGAGATAATGATACAAAAGGTTTTTTTCATGATACCTTTCCAATTTTGTATAATTTTCAAGATAATATATTCTTAATAGATTTAATTCAATTAAATATGCACAATATCACCCTATGGATATTCATTGATTAATTTAAATATCATCTCTTAGTCCAATAAATGAAGATAAATTTGTAAATTCCTAAATAAAATATATATTATAAGATCCCTATATTGACAATTAATTCCTTATATCTTCATTTAATATCACATAAAAATGCTTATCATTGGTTATAAATTGTTCAATAATATTCATATTGGGAAGTAATAATTTAATCTATAAGGCCTTTCCATAGTTTAACTTAAACCATTAAATAAAATTTTAACCTTGGTAGCCTTACGAAATATTAAAATCTAATAATTTAGAAATATGGTCACTAAATTTAAAAAAATGAACTTATCATTAATCCATCAAACAACATAATGTTGCAAATAACTGTCATATATCGAACATGTGAATACATTAAATAGGTATTGTCCTAAAACATGGAAGTGACCTGAATTACAATAAATCTATATTGAAAACCAACATGCCTCCTCATTCCATTAAAAATACTATATATTATTGAACATATTCCATATACCCATTATTGAAGTAAACTCCAACAATGATAACATAAAACACTTTTTAATAAAAATCCATTATCATATCTGAGGTCATTAATAATATCTAATATACATTGTTTATATAAATCATCACTTTATCCGAAATAAACACCATTTTCTCATCCTTAGGTACATATAAAGGGTTATCTTCTAATAGTCATGTTTTTTCCATAAAATAGTTCCATAATTTGAAATCACATTTCTAGGACATTATTTCCATTAAAAATATTTTTGTATATCCTTAATGGAAAACATAAAATGAGAAATATTTATATGTTTCATGATTCAAATAAAATAATTCTTGAATTCAAATTCATAATAACTATAATCATCCTAGTTCCATCAAAATTCCATTAACTAGGCATCATTATCTTATTCCATAACAGTTATTTCTTTTCATATATAATTTTTAGTCTATCCACCATCAATAATATAACCATTTCTCATATAAACATGCTGATTCATTTAATGATATTTCCCATTAGGATGTAAATTTTCTTAATCCCCATAATTTCCACATTTAAAAAATTGAACATTCAATGATACTGTTGAGGGACTGTTTTTCTTATACATTGTGTCAACTGAAATTTTCACCTTTTCTTTTTAGTTACATTCTTTGTGTCATTTCAAAACAAAAAACAGCATTTCATCCATCTAATAAATTTTGTTGAGTGATTATTTCCACATTCTTTACATATAGGAAACTAAATCATCATTCCTCCTTTTTCTCCATAACATGATCTCTTAACAAAATCCTTCCTTCACTTCACTGGTGAGTCTAAGAGTAGGTAATGTTTCATGTTGTAAATAATGTTATAAGATAACTTATTTCGCATAATCACAACATCCTTAACTCTAGTCATCATTCCATTTTTATGTTCATCAATAAATTTCTAATTGTGTTCAATGATAGACCAATTCTTAATGGTTCCAACCATTGAATAAAACAAAAAAATCATAGTGTCAGAAAAACTAATCATATTTGAAAAACTTATAATCATGAAAAAAATCAGTAAATAAATTTATAAATCATGAATACTCCTTTTCAATCTATGAAAAATTATGTTTATCCTAGCTTGTTCATAGTAACTATCTATTAAAATCATTCATGATGTTTTATAAAGAGTTTGTGATTTTCCTAAGCATATACCCTAGAGTGTAAAACCTTGTGTATAACAAGGCCCATTGTCGAACACTAGGTGATGATCGAGTGAATCTCAATGCTCATTTTCAAGATTTATTACCTATAGGAATCATTATGTGTGATCCAGATTTACTTGTAGTAATTATATTGGGTTGTAATTGATTTCAAACCACTTTCTATATCTCTTACCTAAATTCCATGCCATTTTCATATACATTGAAACATCCTTAGTATTATCCTTAGAGACATGCCTAAACATTTTATTAGAAATATCCATATGGATATTAGTAAAGCTTATAGATCGAAGTTTCCAATGATAAGGTAAGCCTTTCTTATGATACCAACTATATCCACCAATGGTTTTCATACATGGATATTACATCTTTTTAAATGAATATTTGATACATTACACAGACACACATGTTTGGATGGTAATAATTTAGTTTATATGGATAATAGGTACAAAATCATCTTATATTGTGAATGATCCTCAATATATTCCATAAAGATCTTCCAATTTAGTGCTCTATACAATCAGACCCTATATAAATCCTTTTTTCTTAGCATAGAGAATGGAACCATAAGAATTAGTGTTCTCAAATGACCAGTAATGGTAAAAATGGAGATACATAAGCATAACATTAACATAAGGGTATGAGAACATGATCATAAAATTTTATTACCATTCCCTACTAGTTAAAGATCATATTCTAGAGTCATGAAATAAATATTGGTAGTTCATAAGACATGAATCATAAGGAAATTAAAGAATATGATCCATGAGGTATTAACATTAGTACAGGAAATAATTTTTTTGCTTTAACATAAACAAAGAAAATATTTCTATAGTAGTCAGGGATCACTACCAATTTTATTTTAGTGGAATTAATTCACTCTCCAAACCATAATAATAGTCAAGGCTTATGTTCCAGTGCATCATTACATACCAAGTACCTTACTAAACTGAATTATCTACCCATTCCAGTACATTATATATAATGATATATTAATCTAAACGTAATAAATTAGAGAGATATATAGGTCTCACCCATCGCATAATGTAAACTAAACATATGTGTGCCACAATAAAGAAAAATATTCACCATATCATAACACATAAAATGAAATGGGCTTCATGGAAATTTTATAATAACAAAACATGTGGAAAATCTCTAGGTTTCATAATCATTTCATCATTTAATCATAGCATAACACATAGGAAAATAATTGTGTTCTAATTTTTTTTATCATGGTATAACCCATGGAAGAGAAACTGTTTTTATATACATATTTTCTTCATAATCCTTTTATATAATGAAATGAATGATATCTATGGTTTATATACCAAGTAAAGTATTCATTACAAAAAAGGAAATCATATTATATAGAAAATGATTTTGAAATATAAATCACATAGAATATTTCTTGACCAAGGAAATGTTTCTTTGGATTTTTTTAAAACATAAAAATAATAAATTATTTTCAAAATTGAATTCTTTGAAAATAACCATTAAAATAATAAATTAATCTTTGAAAATCGTTTAAAATATTTCCTTAGGAAAATATCCATTCCACTTTTAAAGACACATTTTAAAACATCAATCATTTTTATCACTTTTGTAGAAAATAACCTTAAAAATATAAAGGATGATGCAAACAAAATAATGTTCATTAAAGTAGTAAATTCTATTTATTTCCTACACATGAAAACAAATATTTCTACACATTTTTTATAACACATAAAAGGGAATTGTTTGTAAAATGACAAGAATATTACATTCAATAGAATATAAATATAAAATTTGAAAAATATGTCTTTAATAAATCATTTGAATAATTTTAACAAATTTATTGGGAATATACTTAAAAAAAATTGTTTTGGAAGAAAAGGGGCTTTCGACCGAAGAGATAAATAAAGACAATTTCTCTAAAAAACAATCTTTTGAATAATTGAGTACATAAAGAGGGTAAAATGGGGGGAAAATATTAATTTTTAGGAAATAACTAGTTTATATGAAAACTAATGAATTTATTGAGAGATATATTTTAATATTTCATCATTGGAATTATAAATAATCCTAATATATGATGTGATTCTGTAATAAAATCCATTCCACAATAGTAACACACGATCATAATACCTATGATGTAATAACATTAAATGGAATATATAATATCAGGATAATAAATTTATTCATGATATTAAATGTAAAATAGGGCTCTATATACACATAATAATATTACATAGTCCTATAACATTACATATTTCTTAAAGAAAGAAAATTGAGGCAAAATTTCATTACCACTTTGGTAACATTTGAAATGTAAACCCCATTAACGGGAGATCATAAAAAGGATATATAAATCCCAATAACATCTTGGGGAAAATTATAAAATAAATTCAGAGCCATTATGTACACAACATAAAATATATTGGTCGAGAATATGGCATGCATCTCACAGAAGTAAAAAGTGAGATGACAGTACATTACATTATGTATCGAATTCCATCATTTGTCAATAAAACTCTTTTATAATAAAGTCATGTTTATTATTATTATATTATAAAACCATTTATATATATATAATACCATATAATATTTTTTTTATAATCATTCATTGATCCTATGTTACAAATTCTTTATTAAAATCATTGTTTTAGGTCATAACTTTTTTTTTCATATATGTTATGATTTTTTATTTTCGATAATCATAAATATTTCATAGTTCCATAATATAAAATATAATATTCCTAAAATAATCTACATATTTATACATCTATAATACTTTTATCACCAATCATGAAAGATTTATTTTATAAATGAATAATGTTTTGATCATGGAGACTGTATGTCATATGTATGAATTAGTTACATTTCCATTTTTCAATGATCATTATAGAAATTAAAAGTATTATTTTATCTATAAAAAATGATATTAAAATAATATTTTTTATTTATATATACTTATAATGATCAGGAATCATTTCTTTTGATGAAAAGAGAGATTCACATCTCCTTAGGAAGGAAATAGTCCACACATACAGGAATGACATTATCGCATTTTACTAAGTTGAAATGTAACAAAAGAAAATGAAATATTATCTTTAAAAAAGGAAAAATAATTCCTAAATTTTATAATTGGGTAATTTATTTCAAATATATTCATTAAAATTATTCTTATTACCTTCCATATGATGATTTAGTGAAAAAATCACATCACTTCATGAGGCGGTAGTCCTCCGTATATACGAATGATGTTTTCATATCGTATATAGAATGGAATGTAAAAAATATATAAATGATATAAGAATTACATAGGTATAATTATGTTATAAATTTCAAATATATACATTATATCTATTATCATACCGTACCATGAGAGGTGGTAATGTGAAAATTGATGACATTGTTTCACGAGGCAGTAGTCCGTAATACACACGAATAATGATTTTGTAACCCATTTAATGAAATAGAGGGTGGTTTTTGGTCATTAACATAATGTAAAAAATATCAATATATGGGATATTTTTTGTTTATAATTTCATAATGGATTAGTAAAAATTTAATGTGGTGTAGGAAGAAATAAAATAAAACCAGTTTTTGAAGAACATTACCCCTTCTTCTAGAGTCCACCATAGGTTTGAACCAAAAACCTTCCTAGGATGAATTTTATCCAAAAATATGGATTCATGTATTATAGGAGATAATTTTTGAAGTGATAAGGGTAGTTATTTTCAGAAAAAAATAATTATGTGGTTAACAGAATAGTTGAGGGCTAGAATTTCATATGTGAGGTGAGTGGCATACATTCATATTATTAAAATGAAACGTTTTATCAAGATTTTTCTCTTTCCTAAAGGATCCAAAATTGAGTATTCTATATATGTATACATTATAGGGTCGAAATATGTCCAAAAATATATTTTATACAAGTTTTTAGTTCATTTTATCCCTTGTAGTTTCATTTTATCCATAGGTAAGACAATTTTTACCTTAACCATAATAAATAATTTTTAGTGTTTTCACTATAAATTTAGCTCAAAAATTATGTATAAATTATTAGATAATATAAATAATTATATTTAAAAATATGAAATCATTTTTTAAAAATTAAATTCACATAAGTGGATAATTTTAATTTAAAAATAATCTCATAGACATGTTGCGAAAGTAGGTTTTCAAAGAGAACATGTTCAAAAGTTTAAAATGTTTTCATATCCAATTTCAACATGAAATTCATTAAAATAACCTGTTTTATATATATATATATATTAAATAAATTTATTTTAAACTAATTTAAAATATAATTTTACTTTATAAATAATTGAAACTAAAAGTTAGTATTTAAATAAAATTCTATATTCTTCACTATTATATAAAACATTAAAATTTTCATAAAATTCTCTAAAAAATCTGCTTAAGATATTTCTGAAAAATTTATTCGAGAAATTAATTTTATTTTTCAAAATAAAAAATCTAAATTTTGCAAAATTTATTTTTAAAATAAGTGCGCAAAATGCATCAAATCTATTTAAAAATATATTTATTTAAGTGTAAAAATGGATTTATTCACATCTCTTATCTAGAAAACACATTAGAAGAATTTTTAAATTTTTAATTAATTTTTAATATATATATTTTATTAAAATAATTCACAAAAATATTTTTTATTAATATAATTTTTCAAAACGTATTTTTCTTCATATAAATAGTTTTCCAGAGAACGATTTCCTTTATTTTCAAATAGTATTTTATTTTCATTTTTAATTAATTGGATTTCAAAAAATTCATTACATTTACATTTTTAAACAACATATATTTTCATCATTTAGTTAATTCTTCTCATACCTATCAGTCTAACAACCAGGTCACAACTATCATATTAAACTATAATATTTTAATAATATTCCATGTTTCATTTAATATCAGATTTATCTATTTCACAAGCTATGATCGTTGTTCCATGTAACACAAGAAAAACTCAATGATTCATATAATGATTCCTAAAATCATTGATTAGTGTAAAGAAGAGTATATATATGATTATGCTTTTTGGGAAAAAAACTATTTCATAAAATCTTGGGGTGTTAACATTGTGTGGGATTTCCCTTCCTAGATTGTTTGGTAACACATGACCTTTCTCGGATGACATTCTAAAGAGGATTCACATCTTTGATCACTAATTTGGGTCTTTAGACCTTTTTAACCTACAATCTACTTTATATTTAATATTTTTTATTATTCAAACTTACCTTGTACTTAATTATCTTCTCCTAGACCCTTATGATATATGATTCATTTCCTTGATACATTGTCAATTTCTACATTGTTATACACTCACACCCACTTTTATTGATAGTTTATTTCATGTTATATATAAACAAGAATGATATACCAATATTCATATATATATTTATTCATTGTCTACTTGTTACATTAGAAATGGTGAACACTTCCTCCCATATACGTAATACCTGACCCCCAATATTTACACCTAACTCTCATGACTGATAGGTGTGAATAATTTGATTAGAATGCATGACATACGATTTTTTATGATGAATGAATAAGAATATTTAGTAGGAACAATGGCTACATAGTAAGACCAAGACATATTTCTTAATAGGTCATTTTTTACATTTTAAAGGACCACTGTTTTAAACTCTTATCATGTTTCTTCATCTCCAAGCCACCCAATATGAGGGGGATATACCCCCTCTCATTTGAATTTCCCCTTATTGACTCAATTTGATCCAATGAATAAGATTATTGGTTCGTTAGTTGAGGTGATATATCTTATTATCCACTTCAATATTACTTTTACCTTTCACTCCTATTATTTTACATTTTAATATAGAGGAATTTATATTGTATTTCACTAAAGTATGTTGAAATATAGTTGATATGATGGAACATTTTTACAGAATGGTATATGGAGATAAGAAGATGACTTACTCATGTGATTATATTATAATTCACCCTTTTTTATATTGGTTCTAGGATTATTCTTTTTTTCATCAACTTAAATTGAAATTTATAGGTCAATTAAGTGGTTATACAATTTATTGACAGTTTTTAACATTAGATTACTACTAAGGGAGGTATACTCTTTATTACACGAGGGATTAAACAAAGGAGGTTTGTCACTATGTTTTACTATGATTATTCCTAATCAAATAAATAAAAATTAATTATATTAATTAAACACATGTGTTGTATAGTTAATTAATATCACTTTATGAAGGATATAGTCTCTTTTATATATTATTCTTACAATTTAACCATTTGAAATATTTTATGATATAATTCATGTGTTTATTAAGAGGTTATGCAACTTAAAATTTCTCATTATCATATCCCTATACTTGAGTTAGCCAGTCATAAGGACCATGGTGTGTTCTTGATCACCAGGAGTTGACAAAAAGGTCCACAATATCAAATTTTCTCTATCGAGAATGTTTTCACTTGATAAATAATCAGACATAAATAATGGGATTTCATCATGGAAACTCAAATTTTATTTCCATAAATTTATAGGTCATATAAATAAATAGTCTATTTTGAAATATGCATACAAATAATATAAATATATTAAAAATAAACAAGTCCAAAATCATGTAACAAAATAATGTACAAAAATTATTTTCCTTGTTAACATCCTAAGATAAAGATGACAAACTCCTAAAAGTATGAAAATAATAAAATTTTCTTTAGTGAATATAAGTTTTACAAATATAAGACACCCAAATAATGTAAAAAATGATTCAATGATTCTACCCATATCATTTTAAAATGTTTCAATCTCTAACCATTCACCTCCTTTATTTTTCCACCAATGAGGTAGAATTAATTCGCTACCACATAGAGTATCCTTTCCATTACCTTTAAAATAAATCCATATATAATAAATGTTTTCATATATGGTATCTTGAAAATGTTCACAATAGGATGTATTAAAAGACTCTTTCTATGAATATTTTAAAATAAACTAAATTATTCTACTTTGAAAAACCATTAAGATAACATTACCTCTAATTAATTATTAAAAAAAGTAACTTGGGTTTCTCAATACATAACATGAAATGATTTTTTTTCAAAAAAGAATGAAATTTATATCATAAAATAAAGTCATATAAAATAGAAAAATATAAAAATAATGTTACATAAACTGTATCATGGGTATGTACCTGTTGAAGTGGGGAATAAAATATGATGATCCACATTCTAATTAAATCTTCACTAATAATCCTTATCATTATAATCATAATTCTAATGATCATATACAAACCATTTCCAAAATATCATCCTAAACTAAATTTGATTGTTTATAAGACTCTAGCTAGAGTGGCATCATAAACTAAATGGAAAACTATAATGATGTTATTTGAAGTCTCATCATAACTAGTCCACCATAGGTAGTGTTTTATTACATATGATATGGTGTAACCCATTTAATTATTCCTCAAAACATATCATAGTAATTTTCCTCTCGTCCCTCCAATGATTCCCAATGTATTACTCATGATTGATTATTGGATTCAACAGTTTTATTTTTTAAAATAAAATATATGGATTCAGTAATATTTTATCAATTTACATGAACATTCTATAATTTTCTAATTTTCCCTATAATGTTAATTTTTATTTTTTGATGATGGGAGAGTTAGGTTGATGTTTGGGTAAAGTGGTTGAGGGGAGGTGGAGTTTGGGTTGTGTTTTTAGCTATAATATATTTTCGAAACTGAAAAATATGGATTATTATGTAGGTTCCTTCCCCATGAAAAAGTGTTCCCATAGTACAATATTCTATGACATTATATTTACTATAACGGTTAGAGGATTGTGTAACAACACCATAAATCAGCTCTGACATTCATATGTCACACTATTTATATGTGGTATGATGGTAGTGGCATCGTACACGTGTTGAAACATGAGTGGGTATAAAGGTGTTCCTAATTTAATATTCTATGAGATTATTTTTGGTACGATGGGTTTCAATTTTCATGTGGATATCCTTTAATTATAACATCATATAATGGGACCATAATTTAATTTTACATGTATCCTTATGTTAATCATATTTTAGTATCATTGAATCATGAATCTTATTATTTTTCTATGGTGACCTCTCTTGAGGATTTCATAGTTATGATATCTTAGGGACCTTTTGGGGTATTGATATATAACAACTCGTGACATTACAAAACCCTCGATACAATAATTATTATAAGGGTTTCAAGTTCAGTAATTTTTTTAATTTTTTAGGTTTATAGTAATATAAAATTAGTTAAAAAATTTTATAATATAGTAGATACATTAATATAGTATAATTTTTTCCATAAACATAATCATTAAGTTTAAACCCCTAATTCATTTAATATACTTTTCCTTTGTTTAACATGAGTCACATTTTTAAAAATTGTAACGTTTATAAAAATTATACTCATCCTTGGATCATAAGGAATGAGTTTTATTGCTTTTTATAAGAAAAAATATTCTCATTAAGGGATCTAAAAATTAAATAAATCTCATTAGTCCTGTGAAAATGATGAAATCATAAGAGGATGTTTTCTTTTTTTAGAAATAAAAACATCAAGAACATAAATAAAAAATTTATAGTATTGAAAATCAAACATTTATCTATTGAATTATTTCAAACCCAAAAACATGAATAGTAAAAAACATGATGGTTACCTGGGGGACATTGGAAATTACTAAAACATTCTGTTAATAATCCAAACCTTTCACCATTAATCTTCCATTACCTCATGAAATCAAAATATTTCAAACGAAACCTTTTTTAAGAATAATATAGGTAACATAGAGCATCATGTTCATACTCTTGTTCAGTAATGTTAATAAATGGTAGAATAATGGGTTTATATATATTTATATAGAATTAACCTACCCTATTATCTTCCTCATTTATATTCTTCAATGACTATTCATTACCCAATGTATTGGAGATAAATATCAGGGTCACCCATCACAATGATATATATCGGGCTCACATTCAATTATCTATAATTATTATGTACAATATATTGATAAAAATATCATATGATTTTACTATTTTATCATAAAAACCTATAAAAATCATCTGAATCAATATGGAATACACAATTATTTATCTCATAAATGTAAGAAAATGATTATGTTTCTATATAGAAACTTTTTTAAAAATAATTTTTAAAGAATATTAAGCAATAAATTCATTGAAAATAATCATGAAAACATATCTAGTAATAGTGATAAAAAATTATGTATATGATGTTGGGAAATATTGGACAATCTATATATGTTAACAAAAACTTTATTTCTACACTTTTGTAAAAAGGGACAAAAAATCCCCATATAGTTTTCATTCAAAATATTATTTCTTATTCCATTTATGAGAAAATAAAATATTGTATAAAATCAAATTTATTAACCATTGGTTTTTAAATATGAACCCAATACATTGAAAGGAACATTGATATATAGTAGAAAGAGTTTAAAACATTTAAATCAATGCTATAAAGGAAAATAACTTACTTTATATCTCATATTACTTTATACATTCTATAACAAATGAATTCTAAAATTATATTATTTTTATAAATTTTTAAGGAATATTTTAAGATCATTAAATGATAATTATTATAATTATTTCATGTTTTTCCTTATTTTATTTATTTACTAAATTTTTTAATTGATGTTGAACATTTTTTCATCATTTATTATATAACTTAAAAATAACATCAATGTGTTAGCCATGTTCAAAAGGGATATAGTTACAATAACTCCACAATCAATTTTTTTTATGATTATCATATTTATAAATTAGATATACTTTAAAAATCATCCATGCAATGTAGTTAGGAAAAACGAATCATAATGTCTCATGATGATGATAGTATGAATGGAATTCCCATTTTTCAATCAAGTGGACAGGTTAGAAAATATTTTACATTTATAAAACAATTAATATGATATAAATTTCATATTTGTTTATTAGTTCCATATTTATATTCATCCTCTTTAGGAGGAAATGAAAAATTAATCACCATGCTTCATGGATTTGGTATTCCACATATAGGCACAACTGACATTAAATATTTGAATCAGAAAAAAGTTTTTTATGTAGGTAAAATATTAACATTAATGAATCATAATAATATAATAAATTTCTTATATATTTATTTTATTCATAATTTTTGCTATCTATATGATCTGGTGATGAAAAACATAACACGACACTTCGTGGAGGTGGTAGTACACATGAATAGTCAAACAATGTTTCCATTTACAATAGTATAGAAAAGTAAAAAAATGGGTATACCTTAATAATTATTGGATTATAAGTATATTAAAGAAAAATATATTATTATATCATTCTGGAAAGAGTATTATTTAATGATTTATAAGAATAAATAAAATAAAATCACTCAACTGTGAATTATAAATCTTCTTTTTAAAAGAACATTTGGATTACACTATAGGCCTAATAGGAAGAACTTTTGATGGGACCTGTGAATCATGGTTTTTGGGAGGAATGTTGGAAATAGATTTTTCCTAGCAATGGTTAACATATATTGAAATAATATGTGTGAATAATATAGGATAATTTTTCATCTTTTATAAGTGAGAGGATTGTAAGTCTAGTAATTAATTAATGTTTTACAATATTAAAAGTTATAATTCACTATACAATGGACCCATAGAACCAAATAATCATATAAATTATAGTATAGGGTTTTCAAAAACTAAACCCATTATAATTATACCATTTGAAAGACATTGTAATCCCAGTCTTCTAGTTCAACCCTTTAAATTTAATTTAACCTTATATGTGAAAACATAACATTTTTCCCAGGATAAAATATTTACATAATAAAAAATTAAACATATATTCTAAACAAATTTGGAAATTATAATTCAAAATATGTAGTCAGATTTATTATATTAATATTCTATAGGTGGTGTAAATTACATTTAATATAAGAACAAAACACACATGGAAATAATTTTTTGGAAAATAACCAATTTTAACATAAAAAATATTTTACAATGAAATCCTGTATGAAAGATAATATCAATGATTTTTATGTTATTTAAAAATAATAATTATTTATAATTTTAAATCAATCCCAAACTGAATAAAACCTTATCATAACAATATTATTTTTATAGTCCCAAAAAATAGATTTTAATTTGAATTAAATAAAACATATTGTGAAAAAAGACATTCCAAAGTTAAAAAAATAAAATAACAATTTAAAATAAAATATTTAACTCTTTAATTGATTATTTTGTGGATAAAAAGATTTAATATATATTAATTCACGATTACATGAAAATAATGTTATAAAACTGAGTGTATTCGGAAAAATATATATTTTTAGTATTCCATAAAAAAATAATGTTTTAGAAAAATATAAAAAATCACTTCACAAAAAAATTTGATTTGATGATATAAAAAATAAATTCTATTTTAAGATATTCATTTTCTAAAATTTAATTTTTAAACAGAAAACTGTATTTGAAGAAAAAAATAGTTAAATAAAACAATTTTTTTTTTGACTAAAAAAATAAATAAAATTATATATTATAGTATTTTCTTTATTAATATATAAAAAATTGATATATATAAATAATGAGATTAATTTATTACTTTAATTACCTGAGTTTTTAGATTTATACCCTATATGAAATTGCTTCCTTCTAATTTTATTCATTAATTGAAAAAGTGAGGGTATTTTTCCCTAAAATAATTTTTCATATTCATATATTATTTCCTCAATCATTATATTATTCCATAAAACATCCACCAAATGAATTAAATAATTTCACAATTCCAGCATTCATTGATAAAAAATTTGAATAGGATTTTATTGATATGAAATATTATATCCTAACTATACCACCTCAAGGATCAAAACATGGGATGCATAAGTTATAATTTATTATAAAAGAATCCTAAAATATATCCTAAGCCTGAGATGAGAATTGAAATAATAATACTAAGTAAAAAATTGACCCCATTTTATATATAATTTCATAGGGTCTAATTTCCCCTGTAATTAATGATTCCTTTTTACAAAAAATGAAAAAAATATTTCTTGAGTATATACATTAACAAAAACCATATCTCTTACTATAAATTTAACATATTTCCTCATTTTATTTGATTGACTATTCTATATAATCTATGATTACCTCATATTATGATGACAAATCATTACCTTATCAACTTTTTCTTCTACCGGTTTTATTCTGTGTAACATTCTTACACATGCTTCACCCCAAAAAGTTGGATCTTGACAATTCTTTCCATATAAGGATTAGAAATATTCCATCTATATAGTATAGTTGAATATTTGTTATAAGAAACTTTTATCAATGAAATATGATTATCCCAACTTCCCTACTAATAAAAATTCAATGAATTAAAAGTATTCTTAAAATTCTAAAATTTACAAAACTATTTTCCATCATATTGATGATGAAAAGTTATGCATAAATTCAATTCAGTAACCAAATGTTTTTTATGTCCATTAAAAAAATTTGAAATGATTATGTGATCATGATCAGATATAATGGATATAGGGACCCCATTAAATCAAATTAAATCATTAAGATAAAGTCTATAAGGTTGATCCAAATACATAGTTTCCATAATAGGTTTAAAATTAGATTATTTAGTCAAATAATCAATAATAACGTAAATAAAATTAATACTTTGAGATTTATTTTTTAATACCAATAACATCCCTAGATTGTCATTCATATATATTATATTATTTCTTAATGAATATTAATTACATTACAAAAACATATTTTTGATGATTGTAAAGGTATAGTGACTTTAGAAACATGGAATCATAATTATTTGGTTCATAGGTTAAATAAATCATCACCCATAATGTTCGACATAATTAGAACCCTTGTTTAATATATCGTAGGGAATACCATTCACAAATACCTTGGGAGGGTGATCTCATATTCCTAGTAAGATTAAATAAGGGAGATATATAAACATAACATGAGATGAAGGGTATGAAAACCTGAGAATAAAATTTAAAAAACAACACACTTCATATCAAAGATCATAATATTGTATCGTGGAATAAATATTTTCAGTTCATAATACATTAATCATAATGGGACCAAATAACATGATCGATGAGTGCATTACAATGGAATAAGAGATTGAATTTAGTAATACACATAAGTATATAAAATCATATTATGAGTTGTTCAATGCTATTTTTAGAGACAATCAAGTTGGCATGAGTTCACTCCGCCAAACCATCATAGTAGTCAATTTTCACTAAAAATAATATCATAGTGGATATATTCTGTTATTTAACTTTGTTAATTCCCTAGTCTAGTCCGATTGAACTCATGAGATATCAATATTTACCCAATTCAGTAGAATGAGATATAGGCCCCAACATTCTTAGTTATAACATAACTACTATTCTTTTAAATAACATAACAATCATCCTATTTTATAACTTAACCACCATCATAAAATGAAAACCAAAAATATATGTGCAATAAGATCATAGAAAATTCATCATATCCAAACCCATGAAAATAAATGGGCTTTATATAACATTCATTATATTAGAACTAATTAAAATAAATGTGTTTCACAAAAATTTACTTATAGAATAACATATAGAAAATAAATATTTTTCATAATCATTTCATTATTTCATAAAATTATAAAACGTGAAAAAAGAAGCAGGTTCCATAATAATTTTATCATGGAATACGCTAGGGAATAGAAATGAGTTTTATAAACATGTTCTTATAATAAACTAAACTCATACTAGGAATGAATAAAGATGGTATCCTTATATCATATCCCCAATAAAATAATAAGTAACATCATGGGAATTCACCTTAGGTATAATATTATTATGAAAGATAACTTGGAGCATTAATTAGGGAAAATATACTTTCCACTTTAAAAATGAATTTTTAAAACATAAATTAATTTCAAACTCCTTTTTTAAATAAAATAACATTGGAAACATATAATTGAATCTTCAAATATATTTTAAAAACATTCCTAAGGAATATAAACTATATATTTCAAAAATAAATTTTTAACTAAATTTAATAAAGAATTTTTGAAATACCTTTCTTTGAAACAAATAAAGGATGAATTTAAAAAACAATGAGTTTTCCTTGATGGTGGAAAATTCCTTTCATATAATAATTGTTAAATCAATTAATCCTTTCACATTTTTGGTAAAATCAAAATGGTTATTTTTTGGAAAATGAATAGGATATACCTTAAAATAAATTAAAAAATAAAACATGTGTAAAAATTTCTTTAATATATCATTTGGAGAATGTTAGAAAACATTTATAAAAAATTTTAGGAATTAATTTTTCGAAATAAAAAGGACATTCAACTCTAGAGAGAAATAAATATGATAATTTTTAAATATATTATTTTGGTTTCATGAATACATGAAATTTAGAAAATGATGGTAAACAAAATATTCTCATGAAAAATTTACAAAATATGAAAATACATGTGTTTATTGAGATATGGATCATAATATTTCATTATTATAATCATGGACATTAACAATCATAATAATTAAGGAGATTATAAAATAAAATATTTACCACATTATTATATTTTGAATAAGTGAAATTAAATATTAACATCACATTAAAAATTAAATATCATTATAATAAGTATAATCATGATATAAAATTTTAAAGGGGTTATATATATGAATTGGAATGGCCTTAAATATTACATAATATTGATTTTTAGTCAGGAAAATTAATTTATTTCACTTTGAAGATCATTTTAGGATAATATATTTAGAAAAATATGCCATAAGTATTACATAAAAATTAAAATATTAAAAAGTATACATTTCAACTCAATATCCATTATTTTTTTAAAATAAATCTTTTCAAAATAAATAATAATTTATTTTTCATTAAAAATATTCCTAACATTCAACTTGACTTTGAACTTTCTCTTAACCATCCTTATATAATGTTAATTATTTTAAAATGTTTTAATGAGAACAAAAATCTCAGTAAGAGACATAAAAAATAATAATAGGACTATTAGTCCATGAATACTTATAAATCTTTGACAACATTTTCACTATGGTTTACTTTTCACACACAAAAAACATAATCCATTAAGCTTACCACATGAAATATTGTTTTTACTATAAATCATTATAGAAAACATAAATAATAATGGTAACACGAAACATTAGTTCCTTACCAATCATATATTTACTGTATCCCTCACATATATATAGGGATTAACCTTCATGGTTACATTTGGAATAACCATCAGTATATATTCGTCTTATTATCTTAGGAGAAACCCTTCCAGTTAACTTTGTGTAATGGCCCGACCACTCCGGTTCCATTACTTTTCCAATATCTGGTGTTTGGGATTCCCTGAACCCCATCAGTTATCCTAGATCTAGTGGGTAGCATGTCGATGGTAGGATGTCACCGTTGTGTCACCCATCGCCGACACCGATTGTTATGTCACCCATAGGTGTGTCCCTGATCGGTGAGTCACTGATCAGTGCCACACCCAATCAGTGCCATAGGGGGGGGGGGCTTCTTAGGGTTTCTCTCCCTAGTTTCTTGCAACACCACTTTTTTGTCTTTTATCCTTATTAAAGTTGTTTAAGGACATGTTTATCCCCATAAACAATGTTTTAAATACCCTAAGAGTGAGGAGATCCTCAACAGACCCATTATAATCTCATTAAATAAAATACATCAATTCATGGCTGTTATGGACACCTCTTCGATGAGAATTATTAAATAACAATTAATTACATCTTGTGTAACTGTCCAACGACGTGGTGAAACCATGATATGCCTTTATGGCCATTCAAAATTTGTATCTCTTAACTCTAGGATCTCTCCTTTTATGGAACATTAATTCTTTCTCATTCTTGGATGGTCTATTTTTCTTCCCATTAGGCATCATGAGTCCCCCTTCTCAAGGAATGTGGTGCGCCTGTGATGGATCCTTTACTGCTCACTCATAGAGTCCCCAAAGTTCCTCCCCTATAAGTCGCATATTCCCAGTTATTGGCTTAAGGAGAAAAACATCGATCATTGATCATCCATTTAGGGGATTTCCTTCCAATCTATTTTTGTGTATCATGCAGGGTGTGTGTGAGAATGATTCCATTAGGGATGGATGAAACCAAACCTTAAAAAAGATAATAAATGGTTTTAAAAGAATGAATGAGTGTTTTTGATGATGATGTTGTACTCTTTTAACTTTACTTATATGGTGTGAATTATATGGGCTTATGTCCACTAAAAATCATGGCCCTTGGTGTTCCTTTCTTTCCCACTAATGAACATATGTTTTTCTAGATAATTTTATGATTTAATAGTTGTAATATTGAAACTGGTTAATCACATAAAGTTGGTTCATTAAATGGATTCCTAGTGAATAAGAATTCTTATTTGGTCACCCCGATAAACCAAATTGAAAGAAGGAACTTAATGAATAGTGTGTTTGAATCTAGAAACTCCTTTTCAATATCTTGGTAATATGTGTGGTTGTTCTCCTTAATTCTTGTGGGATGACATGGATGGGGATGGGATCCCCAGCTGTGCTTATTCTATTGGTTTATAGATCTGAGGTCATGTGGGGCCATATGTTGGGGCATGGTTTGGTTCCTGTACTTCGCGGGATATCATAGATCCCTTTTGTTCTTATAACATTACAAGGGAACTAGGTGTGAAAGCTTAATATGCTTCTTGGTGGTTTCTACTTCCATACATTATTTTTAGGATTTGTATTATTATTATAAAGGTTATCAATTTACCACTGGGTCATCTTATTTTGACGTAGTAAATAGTTCCTTTTAATTGTAGTGAAATCTTTTTGCTGACTTCGATGATGACGATGCGATCAAACAGAATGTTTCACTGACTAGTGACTCAACACCACCATCAACTTATGCTTCTGATATTTTAATTCATATAAAGGAAAACATAAAGAGAAAAATAGATAAACCTGAGTAAAGGTTTGTCTTTCAACACTCTTATTTTGTTACACACATTCTGCAATATTTTAGTTTAAAATGGACTATTATAGAAACATTCTCCAGTGTTAGCTATACATATACTGTTGTTTGGTAATAAACTTTAATGAAAGGATAATATACTAAAAACATTATCTTTATGGGAAAATTATTTAAATAAAGATATATAATCCATGTTTTTATATGTATTGATTATTTCCAGTAATACATTAGTCCCACATTATGAATTGTTATATTTGTTTCAAGTTGAACATATTTACATTTAATGAATTGACACTGTTTTTTTTTGTAGTGAAACATTTTAATCTACAATTGAATAGATTTACTAGTACTAGAATATTTACCAATACTGTAAATTCTGTTCAATTTACCGCTACTCATATTCAATGATGTTATGGCCAATTTTGTTTTCCAGTATAACAGAATTAACAGTTTAATGGTTTTATCTTTACATTAGTCATTTTTGTTCCCTTAAAATGATCATAGAAAGACTCTGACAAGATGTTGTGACCCAAACATAGTTTGGGATTACAAGTTATGTGATCCCTGTTGAACAGATTTACATTTCATGGAATTGCCTCTATTTTTAATGTTTTTCTGTGAAACACATTTATCTACCACTGAACTGATTAAACAGTACTGGAATGTTTACTAGTATTGTGAAATATGGTCACTTAACCAGTACTAGAATATTCACTTCTGTTTGGTTCATTTTTTCCATTATAACACAATTAGCAGTTTAATAGTTTCAGCTTTACTGTATTTTATTTTCTTTCTATTAACATGATCCTAGAAAGACTCTGACGTTATGTGGGTGACCCTAACATGGATGTGGATTACAAGTTATGATATCAAAGTTCAACAGATTTACATTTCATGGAATCGACACTATTTTTATGTTTTGCATTAATATAAATTTATCTACATCTTAACAGGTTTACCAATACTGTAATACTTCCAGTACTGTCAAAATATGGTCAATTTACCAGTGTTGGAATATTCACTGATGTTAAGGTCATTTTCTTTCTGTTTAATTTAATTACCAGTTTAATTGTATCAGATTTTATGTATTCATTTTTATTCTATTAACATTATCCTAGAAATACTCTGACATGATGTCGGTGACCCTAACTGGTATAGTCAATAACTCACAGAATTCTAATTTTCCATACTATTAAGTAGTTATGTTTGATGTCTCCTGTTATTTTTTCAGAATAATATTTGTCATTTACTCACTTCAAATTTTAACATGCCATTTGATTGCATGGATCAAAATAACTGCTTACTGGTTGGCTACTGATATGTTGACTCCAATACATATTACATGTTCAGGGAATTATGTTTTTAGTGTTGGGTTTCATGTAATTTCTACGGTGTCATCATCCAATATCTATAATAATGCCCCACCTCTACCGGATTTGTTGGCTACTTCATGTGTGGGATCCAGCTCTAAGCATTGTTATGTGATAAGGCGGAGTGATCAATTATAGACTATACCAAATTCATGATTGATACTAGAAACTCACAACACTATCAAAACCTTCATTTCTTAAATTAATAACATATCTATTTTATTAATTGATTATGTATGTCATTTTTCCCTTTATTATTTATTTAATTTTTTCTTCATTAGGAATGTAAATTTTTTCAAATATTTTAAATATTATTATGAAATATTATGTTTGGTAAATGGTAATCTATTATTTATAATAAGAATAAATTTGTTGTGTCCTGCGAATGCACAGGTGGAGTACTAGTTATTGAATATTTTTGCAATATCATCGAGGTATCTAGAATAAAATTTATGAAACATCTCTACTAAATAGCCTTAAAAATTGATCCTTCGAGTTGAGATTTATTTTAGACATATTATTTAAAATGACCAATGTATTTTTGAAATAAAATAAATAAAAAATTATTATGTATTTAAATATGTTACAAGAAATAATTTCTAATGATTAAGAACATAGAAATAAATTACCTCTCTATTGGATATATCCACCATTATTGTATAAGAACTCCTAATATAGTTCCATTGACTAAATTCATAGATAAATGCATTAAAGAAGTAACATACGATAGAGGAAATATCATAATATTTTCAAAACATGTTAGTAAAAAAAAATCTTGAAGGTTTTCAAGACCATATCATTTTATATTGTTACCACATAATTGTCTGAATAATTTAAAAAAAAATTGTGCAAAAAAGTATACTTTTCAGCTAACAATTTACACAATTCCAATTCTTGTAATTTTGTAACGAAACATGTGAATCACAACTTTTCAATCCATGTAACCTATGATGATTTAAGTCAGCACACCTTGAGATGTTACTTGAATATCCCTTAGATACCTTCATATTGTTTTTTTTTAATTCTAAATAAGTTATAATTATACATATTTTTCATTGACGAATATGATGGATAATACATTCCATAATCTTATGGCCATAGATTGTGATTTAAATTGATTTTTGGTAAGACCTTATAATAATTAATGTTGTAATTCTATTTTCCATGATCATTATGTATTGTAAAGATAAACATTTATCATGAATTCCTATAAATATGTATAAAATCAATATTATAATGCAATAAATTCAATTCACAATATGCATGTTTGAATAATATACTTTTTTATTATAATTTATCTTCTTGTATTTAATTGATGATGCATTTAAAACTCATTTCCCAATATAATTCAAATGATTCACCATCCCAAATTATATTTCAATATTAAGATGTTGTGCTAGAATTTTAGTACCTATCCATAACTTTGGTTGTGTGCGAAGAATACTATCATTGAATTTCGACTTGTTTAAAAAAATATATGTGATATATCAAGAAATATGTGATGACATAATGAGAACAATTTCTTACTATATGGTTGTCATTTAGGCTCAAAATCAATCATACAAATAGGACAATACACACTGATATAATTGTTCCAACCCGATAAGTTCCGAAGTCCAGGGAAGTCACTAACTATCCACATTAGCATAGCCTCCATTTTGAACATTGTTCTTGAAGATGCATCATATATATCTACCCAATTTCTCCATTAATCCTAAAATTATTCATTTAGATAATTCAAGTATACATCAACATCATTTTCAATCAGTTTTTTATAGTTACGATGATTAAGATAATGAAATAAATTTTCTTCATACACATCCACAATGGTCGATTGTAAGAGATAAAAAATGGGAAAATGTTTTAACTAGTACTAAGAGACCCAAATGTTATAAATCCATTGATAGTAAATCCTAATCGCACATTCCCATGATTATATGGGAAATATGGACATAATGAATCAAATTAATTTAATTATTTTTTGAATCCCTTGGATGTCATATTAACCCAACATTTTTATCATTTATATAATTACACACCATGTTCTTGGATGTTTTCAATGATATGAATAATATTTTCTATCATGGGTTTAAATGGATGTAATAAAAAACCATTCCAGGTGTCTTCTTTTTATTCTTCTTCATAGTAGTGTGTTTATTAAGACTTACATCGTCACAAATTGAATTCCATCTAGAATATAGTCATTTTTCTCAATCCAATATACTTGAATCCTCTCCCAAATAAATCGTAAAGTCATTGGGATGATTTTGTTTGTATAATTTTGACAAAGCTTGCTAACAACTGTTTCCATGTTATATAAAGTCATAAGGATCTCAGTTTTAGGAAATTCATCACCAAAAAATTCTAATATCATTGAAATTTCATAATTTTTAATTCCATATAAGCATTTGATATGGTAAATACATAAATAGAAATGAACTTTTTGAATATTTAGGACATGCACCATACATATCTTGATTTTCACAATCAACTATATCATGAATCACCTTTGTATTCTCAGTGAAGTTCACTCATAAATTAGTCTCTTCATAATCAAGTGGATGACAAAATGATATGTTATGATGTTGATCTATTTGTCCTATAGTCCCAAAACAGTAATTGAAGTGATAGTATTTGTATCACCCTCAACTGGTTATTCTGGTATTTTTTTATATTTATGTTTTTTTCCTTCAATGTTCAAATCCCTGTTCATATGTTTTTTAATTTCATTTTCCATTTTCAATGATGTTGGGAACTCATTATATAGATTAACATGAAATATAAAACATTATGTAACATTATATTTTTGAAAACAAATCAAATAAAAATATTGAGTTGGTAATTTCTTCAAGATCATGTTTCTATAAATTTTATGTCTCTCCAACCATATTATAAATTTACATGTAGGGTATGATCATTTTATTTTTCCTTCAACAAAACAATTTTCTATTGAAATATCTAAACACTCCTCTAAATCATTATCATTATGAGGTGTTTTCCTCTGTAATATCATCAATCTTTTATCTATTTATGTCACATTGTTCCTACACTTCGTTGATGAAAATTAAAACCCATAATTATTATTATGTAAGAGAAGGGATAAATGGAACTGAAAAAAACACAACCCATGTAGTTATTATAAGAATCATATAAATGCAAACAATGTCAAAATAAAACATATAAAACCAACCATATATATTATAATGTAAAATAGAAGTAATTTAAAAACTATACAATCATTAATTTCATGTCATCATCATTGGAGAAACACCATAAGGTCACTAAGACCACCTTTTTTCCAACATCAATTTTTTAGATCACCTCTTGGATTTTTCATTAATTACTAAAATTAAAATGAAATATATATTTAAAATTTCTAATGATAATCACATAAACTATAATTTTATTATCATGTGACTTGTTGTATTTTTAATATAAAAAATTATTTAATTCAATAATATTATTAATTTGTCTCATTATTTTTACTTTATAGATAGATGTGAAATACATTTTTAGTGACATGAATTCAAAAATTCCAATCAATTATTTTTAATTTTAGACAATGTTGTGTCATGTATCATCTTTAATTATGGACATTTATTCAATTTTATATTAATAATAATATTTTTTTATTCAGAAACCTAAAATATTATTGAAAATTATGTATTTTAAATAATGTAATGGGATGTGCCTTAATTGTTAGAGGTACATTACTCACACCATTCTTTGTGCCACATCCCCATGCAGCCTTTGAACCTTATTGTGTCATGTTCCTTAAAAAACAAAGATACATATAGTCATATAAAACATGTTCATGTCCTTTTAAATCAACTCACATCTCACCTGCTACATCTTCACAAGAAAGATGCCTAATAACATATATTCATAATAGAAACTTAATGATGCACCAATAAAAATCATCCCCTTATGTGATAACAAGACCCCTTTTCCCTAAATATAGTCACATGAGGCACATGTGGGTATCACATATTAAATAAAACACATTTCATAATATTTTAATTGGGAATCCAGAAATGGATCTGGAATGAATGTCATTTTCACACCATTTGAAAACAAAATTACAAAATTTCTATTAATATCATTTATAAAAACTCACTTTGGAAACCAATTTAAAAATCTAACTATTTCCTTAAAATCAATTTTTTAGGAAAGACACCCCAATTTAAAGAGATCAAAAAGGTATCAGGAACCCATTTTTCAAGACCAAACATTATGATTTTTAAAACATTTCAGGCCACTATGTGAAATCATGTCTCAAAACAATTTTTAAAAAATTAAAGGAAAACTATGTTAAATTTCTAAAACAGGCCTTTAAAACACACACACAACTTTTAATGAAAATATGGGAGTCAAACATGCCTTTAAATAGGTAATTACAATTTGAAAAGCCACCAAAAATTTTATCAACTACTTTTTCATGTCACCTAGTTCTATTCTAAATATTTTATCCATTTTAAAATATTTAATGAAAAAATGCATTTGTTACTCAAAATAAATCGTGGATAAACCATTTCCTGAAGAGACACATGTCTATATTCACAAGATCTGATCATGAAACTCAAACATTACATTCAAAAAATCCATTTGTGAAGCCATTATATCATAAAACATTCTTATAAAATTCTTGGAAAATCATAATACATCCTTTAAAAATATCCTAAAAATATAAATCATGCATTAAATGGGAGTTCTATATAAATTCTTAACTTATGTGAAGAGAAACCCTTTAAATCCTACTTCCTTATATAGAGAATATACAATCAATACAATAGAAAACCTCATATACCAAGACCACCAAAATATGAATCTTTTTAAATTTTTTGATCCTTAATAAAAACCCAAGTATTTTTTGTTGTTCATAGGAGTGGGAAAAATTAATAAAAGGGTAAAGGGAATACGCGAGGATAACAAAAGATGAATAAAGGATGGATTAACACTCAAAAATACATAAATCATAATTGATAAAGAAGAGATGGCAGAGATGCGAGAGAAGGAAGGGGTAGTGGTGATAGCTCAGGGGAGATGTGGCGCTCGACGATAAGGGAATAAGTGAGTTATCGGGGGGTGTTAGTCTTAAGGGGATCAGAGGAAACAATTGTTCTGGATATGGGGGAATGGTAGAGAAAACCAAAGCATAGAAGAGGTGGGAAATGTTGATGTAGTGAGGTATTTGGGGGGGGGTGATGCAAGGGGGAGAAGAGTGGTGAATAGGGAAATGTGTTTCTTTTTAATAAATGGAAAACCATTTAGCAGTGGTTTTTTAAAAACATCCACTAAATAATTTCATTTCTAGTGATGTTTCTTAACATAAAATGAATAAATTTCGATGAAATCAAGAATTTGGTGTATTAATTCCTATTGGGAATGAATTTTGTTGATACTAATTAATTATTGATTTAAATTATTATTAATTTAAATCATTGATTTGAATTATGAAAGTGGCACTATGATTTTCATATGAATTTTATCATGATATAATTGGTTACTGTATTGTGTTTATCAAACAATGTATCTAAGAAGATATCTTCCAAATCAAGGAGTAGAAGTTATGAGATAGGATCTATAGCTGAATCTTCTAATGAAACCTTCCTTAATTAAAGTCATAATATTCATCATTCATACTTTGGGTCAAGTGGGTACCAATAAAACAATATCTGTCGTGGATTATGGATTTGTGTTTCCTAAGAAGCATTCACCTATCCTCTATGGTGTCAAAGGACCACTTGAATCTAGGGAGTGGGTTGAGTGGGTTGAGAGGACATTCAATTTCATAAATAATTCTGAATAATTTAAGGTAGGTTTCCCTATGTAGATGTTTGAGGGGTCGGGGATTAGATGGTGGGACTCTATTATAGAAGATAAGTTTAATGAGGACCTTACATGGGCTTATTACATGAAAATATT
The DNA here is from genome assembly GCA_963277665.1 of Viscum album. NCBI lineage: Eukaryota > Viridiplantae > Streptophyta > Magnoliopsida > Santalales > Viscaceae > Viscum > Viscum album. Next base: position 1,493,199,330 of record OY728121.1, read on the forward strand.
TAATCAACAGTTTTACACATTTATGTAACATGTAGAAACACCCTCTGATTCTATGACCTTAGAGCTTGTAGATAATTCTATTATGGAGTATTCAAACCAATTTTTTGAGCTTTGTTAATCTAGAACTGGAGATTATCACTAATGATATCCTAATGGATATGTGGTTTGAGTTAGGAGTGAGGCATGATATAATTTCAATTTTTATTATCATATGCCTTTTGAACATTTTGTAAATAGATGAAATAGTGTATTTGGATGAGGTGGCCATAGCTAGGAAGATAGGATTGGGTAGATCTTTATTAGGTGTAGTTGTTATCCAGAGTGTATCTTCTAGCTATAATAGGAAATTGTATGTGTGATTATCTTTTCTTTATGAATAGTTTTAGGGGATTCATCATGATAATATTAGATTATTCGATATCTTTGTGGATTATCAAGTCTTACCAAAGATATCTATATTTAATCTCTTCATAGTTTTCATTATTTCTAACAATCATGAAATCTAAATAAATTTATGAAAGGATGTCCTGGGGCAGTAAGGAAGGATCCACTATCAACAATGTATTTTAAGCTTGTTCTAATGACTCCAATGTTGGTGGGTCATATTTTTAGGCTATGGGGGTTGTATGGTGGATATGACTAGATGGATTTATGCAAAATAATATGCACATGTGGAATTTAATGAAAGGCCAACTACCGTTAGATTTATGTGGTTCATTTTGACTTATATGGTGCTATATTATTTTGATACAAGTACAACTTATTGTTTTAAATATTAAATGATAGTGATTATTTTGGGATTGACTTCAGAACATATGACAAAAATTTGAATTTTACATGCCTTTGGGAAAGTGTTGTCAAAAAGGTTTCTAGTGTTCCACATGTTGGGTGATGTTAGACAATTTTTAGGTATAATGATACTTCTTGGTGATTAATATTCAGATATTAGACATTATTATCATCATGGATTGGATGATTAGTTTTAAGGACCAAATTAACTATTATCATCATTAGGTATAGTTTATTTCTATCAATGGGTTCACTCAAGTATTTATGGTTGAATTGGTGTAACATGAATATTTTTTCCATATAGTTTATTGGAATATATATATAAATATTTTCAATTCCCAGAACTGATAAGGAATGAGATTCCAAGGCTCGGTGTTTATATAATAAAATTTTCATATATATTAAATATATTAAATTCATATGTTCATAGTTTTCATGGAAATCTGGAATAACATATAGGGGGTGGAAAATCAGAAATCCAAGGGATTTTCTTAGTTCAAAACATGGGTTTTACCGGAGGTGTGACATAACCTTTTCCGGTTTAGGGTGTTTGTTGAAAAGTCACCGCAGGGATGGATAATAAATTAATTTTTTAAATTTAGAATGGAACAGTGACATAAAATATTTTCTATAATTATTTGGTTGTGGGAAAATTTTAGGATTATCCACAGAACCCTAGTGATTTAGTGGAGCCATTAGGGCTGCTTTGGGGGTGAACGAAATGTGGATCAGGGTTTAACTATATGTGTGCAATGAAATTGAAGGATATCGCAAAAAATTGGTTAAAACCCATTCATCCCCAGTGCTTGATCCAAATTGATATGTGATATTGATTTTTTTTGACTTGACCCTTTTTAATCATTCCTACAAATAAACTGAATCACATTATATGCAGATTGATTTGTTTATCGTGCATATTCCAAGTACTAATTAGATTTATCTGGGAGTTAGGGAATTTCTCTGTGATTATTTTATCATTACTTCATTCATTGTTTTATGGAAAATAATCTTGTACAACAAATACCTTTTATGAGGTCCATTACTCATGATTATGATTGTTTATTTATTACTCATTTCATCATTCACTGTGGGAAAATATATCAGCTTATGGTCGGAAAAATACCATGTAATCAAACATTGTGCACTGGATTCATGTCACAGTAGTTTGATATTGTAAATATGTAATTGGTATTCCATTGGATCATGAGAATATGGATATGGTAGCATATCAGGTGGATTTGGGGATATCCAGTATCTTGACCTCCATTGAGTATGTTATTATAGATGATTCATGAGGATGATTTCAGATTGGATTCAATGACCAAGACCATGTGTTAAGTGATGAAAAGGGGTAGATGACTACTAATTCATGTTATTTGGAGAGATATATTATCAGATCGGCATCCATAGAAATAGGGGAAGATGCGTGAACTGGATCTGAGTTTCCATAAATCATATAGTACAAGGAATATAATGTGAATGCATATACCATGTAGGACCCCTAGTGCGATTATTGGGTTTTTTCCAATGGTTAAGTATCACATGAAATGTTACCCCTGTCACATAGCATAAGACCATTTAATGACATGTGGGTGTAACGACCTAATGTTTTTCAATGGAAACATCCTTATTATAATTATGTCAAAATATCTGGAAATCACAAAATAATGAAATACTAAGTTCTCTGTGACCTCTATGAAAAAGTTTTTCACTTATATGATTAGAATTTTGTAAATATGAGATATACATTTGCAATCTGTGAGTTATTTGGAGTCTAATATGACCATATTAATTTTTTTGAATAGTAGTATACCATTATGAATAGTAATGTTACCCTTATGAATAGTAATATACCCAAATTAATATTAACCTTACATAGTATAGTATATAAATAAAATTCAATTGGATGTAGGATATATCTGTATCGAAGTAAAAGAAAATAAATGTTTTAAGATCTATAATTTTCAAGTAAATTATGAATTTAATTTAATGTTGAACTAGTCATATTTATAAAATTATATTTGAAAAATGGAGATCATGTTTGGATTATATATGTCCAAAAATGGTTGGGGTTAATTTTTTGGAGTTTTCTAAAATACTTGAATTTTTAATGAATAGTAAAATCTGATAATTCACAATAAATGCTAAATACTGAATTTTTGCATCCTGCATGAGTATTGGATGATATAAATGGCCATTGGTTTGTACTCATATGCCTATATGACTATTTTTTCAGATGTAATCATAACTATTTCTGATCTTGATGGAAATTAATAAACTACTGATTAAAAAAATTTAAAAACCCTTCTCTCCCCCACTACAAGCCCCCCACCCTCACTCCCTCTTGTCTCCACTCCTCTCATGCCTTCTGACATTTCAATATTCTGCCCAAATCTCCTCCCATGATTCTTCCCCACGTCTAACATCCCCCGGTATCTTCAAAATACAGAATCCTCTCCATTTAAGAGGCTCTCAATGGAGTTAAACTGAAGAGGTAAATTATTCTTTCCAATTCTTTTATTTATTTTATGTTAGTATCTTTTAATGTTTCATTACTCATATACCATCAAAAAATGTTATTATTACTATAGTAATATTCATATATACGAATGATATTATGATAATGGGATAATTAATTATTTTCTCTCCTTTCCTGATCATTTATTTTAATGAAATGAAAACAATGTTTTAGATGTGTAAATTTACCATATTCAAGGAAAAAAGTTTACCAATTTCCATTATCACATTTAATTTTATTCATAAAACGATTTGTGTTTTTGTTGAACAACATTATTATATATCTAATATATCTTAGTTAAGGTTTTTTAATCCTTTTGACAAATGGAATTAGGTTATAAATCAAAACATTTTTGTTGTAATCAAATCCCACCGATTAACAAAAATAGTTGTCACTATGGTTTTATGTAATAATTCTTCTTCACTCCCAATAAAAAAATGAGTTATTATAACCATGTATTCTCCTGGATATTCACTAATGACATACATATTCAAATATGGACAACCAAATTCATTATATGTGTTTATTCAAACATGAACCAATAATTAAAAAACCATGCAAGTAAATAGACCCGAACAATGAAATTGAACCTTATAACAATAAAAAGGTCTATAATGAACTAAGAAAGTCTATAAAAAACCAATTAAATATATAATAGGTTCTGGAATTATTAATTTATAATCCTAATAATTTTATTCAGGTCATTAATAACAAGTGATAAACACCACTGAACTTAAGGTAAGGGATCCTCTCCATTTCACATTTATTCAATATTGTGGTCTATGTTATTCCCTTTTATGTGTAAACCATTATAATGGGATATGATTGTTGACCTCACCCATAAATTCCTCGTGATTTTTAAAATATGATAAATCCCTTTGTCTCTCAATAATCCCTCTTAAGTACAACTCATATCATGTCATTAATCCATAAATAATTCTACCAGAACCGACTTTATGCTTTAGGGATGACCTGCCATTCTTTTTACCCAAATGAAGTCAAATTTTCATCATTTATTTACAAATTCTACATGCCTTTTATATTCTCCAAAATAATGTTTCAATATCCATCCCTCTCTCTGTTTATAGGATATACATACTTTTACGTCATTCCCTCCTCGATACTTCCTAGTAAGAAAAATAATTTTATGTGAACTTCTAAAATTTCAAGACACTCTATCCTCTATTGTAATCCACCATTTCATTTTATAAAATAATACTTTATTATTATGATCACATTCTTTATTAAGTTTTAGTTTTATATTAAATATTGATCCATTTTTTATGTTAAAATCTATTTAGTGTTTTCTTTAAAACTGCACTAAAATATTTTAATGCTAAGAATTTCTAAAATAAACTTCATACAGGTTTTCACTTATATTTTCCATCACATAAAATGTTATATGCCTATTTTACGTTATTAATATCCATGTTTTTTTAATTCCCTTCGCTCATGGAAACATATATGACATTCCCATTCATTATTCTTTATGTCTTGAATGTGATTCCCATTTCTCTCCATGGGTTCCCTTATGTTTATGTATGATTGAATTTTTTATGATTATTTATGTGGAAAGCATATTCATTAACACATTATGATGGGTGTGCCCAGATAGCGATCCAATTCATTTGGTAACATTATGTCTCATGTGATGTTATGTGCGATGATCTAGGAGTTTATCCTTGGCTTCGGATACTATGGGAAACAATCTTGGCGGTTAGACTTGACTTATACTAATGTCATTTTTTATGATGCTACAACATTTCTATGATTCCATGTTTATATGAATCCATTTTTATATGTTATGATCCCTTATGTTACATGCCTTTTTTACTTCATTATGTCATATTCCTAACCCATGTGTTATGGATTTATTCTTATTCAATTTCCCTTATTGGAATTTTAGCTCATCCCTTTTTCCATGTTGTCCAATGGTTATCCTATGAAGACGTGTAAGAAAAATGGAAGTAAGGAACTCATTATGAAGACTATAAAATGAAATGTTTTATTTAGTCCCATGTTTTCAGTTTTATGTGCCATATCATCCAATACTCTAGACTTCAGGATCCTTAGCTGGTACTATGATGTGCAATTATGCTTAAAATCATGTAATGTTATATGTAAAAGGATAGGTTTTCTATTGTAGGTATCAGAGGATGGTATAGTTTTTTTTGGAGATTAGTAACACTGAACTTTAGTAGGAACCTTAATGATGAGCCGATGTATAAGAAAACACCCTTATGTTTTGGTATATATTGAGATAGTTTTTTATCAAGAAAACACATCCCTGTATGAATACATATAGGTAGAGGAAGATCTAGAACCAATGTACCTAGGAGTGAAAACTATGACAATGATTTTCGAACATGACCTTGGTTGTCGTGGTACATGTCAATGGGCCTTTTTGAACACTTGATATTGACACTCTCGGGGGATTTGATTTGGTAAATTGATAGTACACAACATTATTAAGGGAATAAAAAATCCCATAAGAATATAAGATAATAATTATATATAAGATAAACTAGATTTAATCCTAAGGAATGAAAATTTAATATATACTTCTCGGTTACATGTTTATCCTTTTATGTTGAAAAGGTTATTTTTTATATTCAATAAATATGTATTCATGCCCTCTAAATGAACTATGTTTTTCTTATTTAATATCAGGAAATAAAAGAACATGTTCCAACAACCAATGTGATTGGAAATGTGAATATTTCCAATAGTATATGCCTGATATGATTGGAATGGGTGCTCAAGAAATCCTGACAATACTTTCTCAACTGTATCATGTAGAATTCCCTCCTCCTCTAAGTATAAAGAGAATGTTTCCATAGAATCCTTCATTCGGAAAAGGCCACCACTTTTTAGTGGAACTTCTAATCCCATCCTCACGAAAAAGTGGATTAACCCCCATTGAAAATATATTCTCTATCCTCCAGTTCTTAGAAGAAGAGAAATTTGTGTTTGCGGTTTATCATTTCGATGGTGGAGATTATCAGTGGTGGACACTAATAAAGAATATGATTCCCCAAGAGTAAATTGAATCCATGGTTTGGGAGGAATCCAAGAATATTTTTTTTCAATAAATATTTTCGTCGAACCCTCAGTCTCAAGATAAAAGGAGAGCTCCTCAGTCTCACAAAGATGGAATCTATGTCCATCGGGGCGTATGAAGTATACCTCAGAAGGCTTGAACGGTATGCCTCTGGATTTTTCATTACCACTGAAAGCATGGGGGATCGATTATCTAACCGGATAAATACTTGTCTATGGATAGTGATGTAGTTCAGAGACATAAACAGTTGTGAGTAGATTTTTAGTGGGTCCCTCAAATATGAAAAGGATATTGGAGAATCTCAGTGGTCTCGTGGGCATGATGACAAGTAGAACAAAATGGAGAACAAGATTGGTGGTTCAAAAAACAAATCCCATGATGGATAGAAGCCCAAATATCCCACTTGTAATAGTTTTCGGAAAAATAATTTTGGGTACTATCTAATGGGAAACATGAATTACATAAAATGTGGAATGATAGAACATCTGGCCAAGAACTGCCGAAGGGATATGAAAAATCCTAGTAATGTGGAAGAGGAAAAGAAGTTTCAGATCAATGCTCAGCCAGTGGTGCAGTTTTACAACTACAAGGAGCATGGGCATTATAAAAACAAATTTTTTAAGCTGGGGGATATTAAAGGAAATATTAATTATTCTCCATGGAAACATGGTAGGACTTATTCTATCAATAATATTGAGGTGGATCTGGACAATGATGTGGTGACAAGTACACTAGTTATTCATTTCTGAATAGAGAACATACTATTTGATTTTGGTTCAACATATTCTATCATATATTTGATGTTATGTAGAACTATTCAAACACCACATCAAAATTTTGATGACAAGTTATCTATGAGAACATCGAATGGGGAAATTATTGTGTCTTAGGTTGATAACTCCTCCCCGGTTAACTTTTGTGGACTAAACTGCTCATAAAATTACATTATACTTCCTTTTGTGAAGTTTGAATCTATCATGTACATGGATTTGATATATTTATACAAATACAACATCAACTTTAGGGAAATGGTGATTACTCTTCACATCCAAAAGAATCCTCTAATTATATAAAAGTGTAAGGAGGATGTTTAATCTCATTTATAATAATCATCTCAAGTGTTGATATATCTCCCTTGTGATTAGGCATGTCTAAGTCAAATGATTGAGACAGAGAGAATCAGGTTGGATGACATGCCCATCACGAGGGATTGCACAGATGTATTCCCTGAAGATTTTCTTGGACATTATTCTAATCAAGTGTTTGAGTTCTTAATTGATCTTATTTCTTGCAATATTACTATATCAAAGACACCTTACAAAATGGCCACATTAGAGCTAAAAGAGCTAAAGAATCAGTTACATGAGATTTTTGGAGAAGGGGTTTATACGCCCGAGTGTTTTTCCATGGGGTGTGCTAATCCTCTTATTCAACATGTTGGATAGATCAATGCGCTTCTTCATTTATTATTGCAAGCTCAATAAAATATCTATAAAGAACAAGTATCCCCTTCCATGGAATGATGACTTGTTCTATTAGCTTCATGGGGCCGGTTATTTCTCTTAGGTGGACCTACGGTTGGGATATAACCAATTAAAGTTGAGGAAAGACTATATTAACATGATGACCTTTCGAATGTTGTATGGACACTAGGAGTTCATAGTAATTTCCGTAGGACTCACTAATGATATAATAATTTTCATTTATTTAATAAATAGAGTTTTTAGAGATTACCTTGACAAATTTGAGGTAGTCTTTTTTGATGATATTTTGATATACTGCCAGAGCAAGGAGGATCATGAGAAGCATTTGAATATCATGCTAATGATATTGTGAATGGATTATCTTTATTAAAATTACATTTAATGAGTGTTCTGGAAGAATTATGTATCATTAATGAGGCATGTTATCACCAGAAAAGGGATATTTGTGGACCCTTCCAAGAGAAAGGCAATTGAAGAGTGTCACAACCCAACTTCTGTAATGGATATACACATCTTTTTGGGTCCAGCTAGGTATTGTTGATGATTTTTTAAGAACATTTCATGATTTCCAAAACCAATGAACAAGATAACATAGAAGGGATTAATGTTTATCTGGACTCAGGAATGTGAAGACAGTTTTGAGGAGTTCAAAAATAGGTTTATCACTATGCCAGTACTCACACTACCAACAAGTTGAGAACACTTTGTGGGGTACAATTATGATTAAAAGAATATTTTAGGCTATTTTATGGTTAAAAATGATATAGTGACATCTTACACCTCACAGAATATGAATATCCAAGAGAAAAAACTATCTCACACATGATCAGGAGTTCGTAGATGTGATCATTGCGTTAACAATTTGGTAGCATTATCTCTATGGGGAAAAGTGTGATATATATATTAACCAAAAGGGTCTATAATATATAATCACAAAAAAAGAGAATAATATGCACTAGTGGATATTGATAGAGCTAATCAAGGATTATGATTTCTCAATTCACTAGCATCTGGATAAGGCAAATAAGGTGGAAGATGCTCTAAGTACAAAGTATCATGCATCATTATCAATGATGATAATGGAAAAGGATCTGATATTTTTATATTTATAGAGGATGGAAGGGGAATCACTAAGGGAGGAACATAATATATAATTTCTCAAGTTATTTGTCAAACATACCTCAAGGAGGAAATAAAGGATTCTCAAATAAAAGATGTGGAACTTCTGAAAAGGGTGTATGCTACAAGAAGGGGAAATACTCTATGTTCATGATAAACGAGGAAGGAGTTGTAAGATTTAGGTCACACTTATCTGTAAAATCAGGTCCAAAGATAAAGAATAAACTATTGAATGATGCACATAGCTCGACCATCTATTTCTACCTAGGGATCACAAATATGTATTGAGATCTCTGAGAAAACTTTTGGTGGGACTATATGAAAAGCGAGATGGATGAATATACATCAATGTACCAGTTATATCATCACATGATGGCTGAGTGGAATAAGTATATGGGTATGATGAATCCAATACCCATACCAACATGTATGTGGTATAACATTATCATGGACTTTTCCACAAGACATCCATGGAAATGCAGAGGAAAAAATTCTATATGGGTCATTGTGGACTGTCTTATAATGATACTTCACATTATCACAATTCTAGGGGACTTCTCATTGAATAAACTAGAAAAGATTCACATTAATGAAGTGGTAAGGTTTAATGGAGTACCATTATCCATTGTATTCGATCGTGATACTAGATTCACCTCAATGTTTTGGAAAATTCTCTAACATGCTCTAAGTATTGACCTGAACATCAGTGCAACCAATCATCCTCATACTAATGGTTGATCTGATCGGACTATTCAGACACTGGAAGACATGCTGAGAGTTTGTTATGTGGATGTCAAAGAAGGTTGGGACTAATATCTTCCACGGGTTGATTTCTCCTACAACAACAGTTTCCACTCTATCATCGTAATGGAACCATATGAATCCCTTTATGGGGAAAGGTGTAGAGCACTGGGTTGTTGAGATGATGTCAGTGATTGTAAGTAGCTTGGACCTGTAATGGTCGATGAAATTGTGGGGAAGACGAAATCAATTCAGAATCATATCAAGGTAGCCTAAAGTTGATTGAAGTGTTATGCAAACAATCGTCGATGGCACCTTGAGTTCAAAGATTGATACATATTATTTCTAGGCATATATCTATGTAAGACGGTCCCGAGGTTTGGGAAGAATGGGAAGATAAGTCCCAGGTAAAACAGCCCGTTCGAAATTCTTGATCGGGTCGGGGTTTTGGCCTACCGACTATCACTACAACCTACCATGTACAAAGTAGATGATTTATTTTATGTATCCCTCTTATGGAAGTACATAACAGACCCTTAACATGTACTCTCTTCGGAGGTGGCACAAATGGTTATTGATCTATCCTATGAGCAGGAGCATGTGAAGACCTTGGATTGTAGAGATAAAGCTCTATGTGACAAGACTAATCACCGAGTCAAATTACTATGGTTGAACCATATGTACGAATAAGAAACAAAGAATCTCGAGGGAAAAAATATGGACAATTACCCACACCTATTTATGGCCAAGAATGTAAAAAAAAATTCAAGGGAGAAAATTCAAATGGGGGGAAGAATGTAACGAACCAATGATTTTCAATGGAAATTTTTCTTATAATTATGTAAAAATAAAATGAAATTACAAAATAATGAACTACTAAGTGCAATGCGACCTCTAAACAAATTCCTGTCACTTTTCTAATTCGAATTTCAAAAATCTGACATACACGTTTGTTATCAGTAACTTATTTTGAGTCTAATATGCCCAAGATATTTTTTAGTGAATAGTAACATACCCTTTTGAATAGTAATGTTACCTTTATGAATATTATGTCACTATAATGAATATTAACCTTACATACGATAGTATAGAAATAAAACTCATTTTGAAGTAAGATATATCTATATATGGGAATATGAAAATAAATGTTTTAAAATCCGTATTTTTCAAGTAAATTATGATTTTAATTAAATTTTAAATTAATTTTATTAAAAAAATAAATTTAGAAAAAAGGATATCATTTTTGGATTAAACATGTCAAAAAATGGTTTCTGTGAATATTTAGGATTTTTCTAAAATACTTGAAATTTTTATGAATAGTAAAATTCGATAATTCACAATAAATGAAAAAACCATAATTTCTGCATCATGCTTGATACATGGATGATGTATATTGATAATGTTTCTGACACACATTCACATATTACTTTTTTTGGTCATGTAATCATCACTATTTATGTTCTAGAGTAAAATTAATAATCTAATGATTAAAAATTTATGAAAACCCTCCTCTCATCCACTATAACCCCCTCACTCCCTCTTCTCTCCACTAGTCTCAAGCCATGTCACCTTCCAATATTCTACCAAACTCACCTCCCAATATCCTTACAAACATCTAACATCCCCTAGCATTTTCAAAATACCAAATCATCTCCTCTTATGAGGCTCTTAAAGGTGTTAAATTCAAGAGGTAAATTCCTCTTTCCAATTCTTTTAATTTTTTATGTTCTTCACTTTTATTGATTCTTACCCACCTCCCATCTCCCAAATTGTATTATAAAAACAATATAAATCATGTATTTTAATTATATTATGATAATGTGATTATCCATTATATTCCTCGTTTCCCCATTTTTTATTTGAATGAAATGGAAACAACATTTAAGATGTGTTCAATTACCACATTCAAGGGCAATTGTTTATCAATTTCTATTAGCATCATTAATTCTAATCATGAAAAAATTTGTGTTATGGTTGAACCAGATTATTTTATATTTTATATATCCAATTTATGGTACTATAATCATTTTGTACAAATTTTATTATGTTATAAAGAAAAACATGTTTTTTGAAATCAAAACCCACTGATTAACCAAAATGGATGTCCCTAAGGTTATATATAATAATTCATCTTCAATAACAATAAAAAATTAATTCATATAACCATGTAATATCCATGATTCCCACTAATAACATACAACTTCATTTTTGGAAACCACATTCATTATACATGTTTATCTAAACATGAACCGATCACAAAAAACCCAAGCAAGCTAATAGACCCAAACAATTAAATGGAACCTTATAACCTATCAAAAAGGTATTTAATGAACTAAAAAAGGTTATAGTAAATAAATTTCATATAGAATAGGTTATGGAATTATTAATTAATAAACATAATTTTTTTATTCCGATCATTAAAAATAAGTGGATAACACCACCAGACCTAAGGTAAGGGATCCTTTCCATTTCACTTTTATTCAAGATTTTCCTCTATGTGACACCATTTTATGTGTTATTTCTAGTGATAGGGTATGATTAAAAATTCCCCATTCTATCCTCAGTATGTATAAAATGTGAGAAAAACAATTTTCTCTCCATAATTCCTCTTATGTACACCTGATATCATGATGAAAATTCATAAGGAATTGTACCCGAGTAGTCTTTATTCCATCAGGTTCCTCTATCATTATTTTTACCCAAATAAATTTGTCTATTGATTTTTTAAAAAATTTATACATTATGTTTATATTCTTGAAACTCATGCTCAAAGATCAATCCCTCATTCTTATTCAAGGATGTACATTCTTTTACGTGATTCCCTCCTCGATACTTCCTAGTAAGCAAACTCATTTTAAGGGAACTTCCCAAATTTCACGTTCATTACATCCACTATTGTAAGCCACCATTGTCTTTATAAAATATGTATTTTTATTATTAAAACCTTCTTGGTTAACTTTTGGATTAATATAAAATATTTTTTCCTTTTTCTATTTTAAATTCCCTTAAATGTTTTCCTTAAAACCGCACAAAAAGGATTTAATTCTATGAATTTCCTAAACACTCTTCTTACATGTTGTCACTTATATTTTCCATCACATACCATGCTATATTCATGTTTTACCTTATTAATGTCCATGTATGATTTAATTCCGTTATCTCAAGGACAATTTTATGATACTCCCATTCATTATGTTTTATGTCATGACTGTGATAACAATTTCTCTCTATGGGTTCCCTAACATTTATATATTATTGAATTATGTGTGATTATTTATGTGGCAAGAATATGGATGACCAAGTTAAGATGGGTGCACCCAGATAGAGCTCTAATTCATTGGGTAATGTTATGTCTCATGAGATGATAAGTTTAACAGTCTTGGTGGTTAGTATTGGCTTGTTCTACAATGTGAAATGATTTTGGTGGTTATCCTTGACTCATATTAAAGTCATGTTTTAATTTTCTACCAAATTTATAAGATTCCCTATTTACAGGACTACATATATATATATGTTATGATCTATTATGTTACATGACTTTTTATTTCTGTGTGTCATGTTCATAACCCATGTGCAAGGGATTTATTCTTTTTTTTATTCAATTACTGGGCTTTTAGCTCATCCCTTGGATCATGTTATTCCCAGGTTATCCTATAAAGATTTATGTCATGAACCAACCCGGGTCGTCTCTGAACCGGTCACACGAGCCATTCCGCGACATGGCCTGAGAGGCATTCCCGATCCCCCTGGGCTGGCAACAAGTGACAACGCATCAAAAGAGAGTAAGAGGGAATTATTTCTCCCAATGAAAATAAATAAAGCAACAGAATGAAAATAGAACAACACAAAGTATATAAACAACACGAAAAGAAAGAATGACCAAAAACGACAAACTAACCTGACCATGACCAAAACTCCACATGACCCTAAGAGTCGCTCACCAAACCACAACCAACTCTCTCCCACAGTGAGAAAGCTCAAGTCAACCTGCAACAGAAACTACGAGAAGAAAAACACCATAGGTTTGAGTATAAAAAATCAATAGGTAGGACGGACTAATTCTATTCTTAATGCACATACCATTAAATAATGAATTTATCAATTAAAAGTTTGTACTAAATTATATAAAATATTGGTTTCCACACACACTTTAATTTATAAAAGAAGTAATAGTCCATTGACCTTTTCAATATAAAAAAATATTTAGTGTTTGAAAGAAACAGGTGCATTTCATTTTAAATCATTTTTTCAAACAATTATAAATTCAAATTTTAGTTGGTATTCAAAAGGAAAACTACACACTACACACCACACACACTAAGGGCAATGGAAAAAAGTGCCACACATGGGCCAAAAACCGAACTAGACCTCTCATCCATCTACCACATACAAATAAACACTAAATAAAACATGGGTCGAACTTAGGAGCTCGTGAACAATCCATAACATACTATACATGTGACTCATCCTGAAGTCATGACTACTCTCAAAGACATCATAATGCCCTAATTCCCAGTACTTCCCTACATGACCTAAACGAGCAGCCCAATCCCATAGAAGAGTATAATCCAGACTAAGTTCCACTAGCCAGTGTGTAATATAAACTAGTGCAGGAAACATTTTCAAAAGATTCACTTACTATGCCAAGTTTCCATGTCAACACATATAATATACATGAATGGTGTGAGTCAACAAATTCAATCTAGTAACTCAAACATCACACACAAATCATGCAGTCAGCGCACACTAAATATCACCCATGATTCACCCCATAGAGAGTTTTCCAAAATAATTTATTTTATTAAAGTGCCAAACAAGTATTCAATAATTTTAATGGAAATCCTCATTTATCAAGAGAACCAAAACACTTTTACATGCTTCAAAATAAATCATTTATCAATAATCCAGAATTACATTTGAAATTCATTGAATTATGTTTAAAGACCAAACATGCATTCTTTCACTACTGGGTGTCCGTTCATCAAGAAAATGATTCAAGTGTCGTTTATAAAATAAACGGATCTTTTTACACCAAATAATCTTTTAAAAATTTATTATCTTTTATTATTTATCATTTATTAAAATTAATAAAATATCAATCAATCAATAAATTATAAATCTAAAGGAAAGTGCAGTGGGGGACCTACCTCGACCCAAAACTCGAACATGGTGACGCGACATGAATCGCAGAGGCATACAATCACGCGCAATATGATGAACGAGATTTCATAGGGTTACCTCACCAACACACTTGGAAAATAACTAAAAACACATAATCACTGACTTAAAACAATTCAAACAGACAAACAATGCAAAAGAACCACCTATGTATGTTTTGAAAACACAACTCACACCATCAATACTATTTATTAGATACCTTTAAATTCCACAAAGTTTTTACAAAAACCACACAATGACAAAATAATTCCCTAATCAGTTTAAATAGCCACTAGGCCATTTCAAGAAAACACTAAGAGTGAAAAATCATACAAAAGCGCAATACATGAAGAAATTAACATTTAAAATCATGTGCACCTAAACAATTTTTCAAAACCAAATTCGTAAAATCCATGTTATTAAAT
Organism: Viscum album; assembly: GCA_963277665.1. Classification (NCBI taxonomy): domain Eukaryota; kingdom Viridiplantae; phylum Streptophyta; class Magnoliopsida; order Santalales; family Viscaceae; genus Viscum; species Viscum album. The sequence continues at coordinate 1,493,214,624 of OY728121.1, forward strand.
AAATCATTTAAAATTTTATTAAAAATTTTTGAAAAGCATACCGCGACATTAAAAAAACGAAACCAACTTAAATCACTTTAAAAAACACTTTTATGATCAAATTGACACCAACACATTTCTAAAACAAAATTCTCAACCCTTGTAGATTTCCATAAACCAACTATGCGATTTAATGAACACTATTTGATTGAAGAAAGTGAATTTCTCCAAAACCCCACCATACCACATATGAACATTCCACTTTGGAAATCAAATGCATAAGAAACTCTCTTAAAATTATTTTTGCAGCACAAAAATAATTTAATAAATAAGTTAGACACATACTAGAACATTTCCATGGTGCGAAACAAAGTTTTATCACAAAAATACACTAAAAAGATCCTCTTTAAAATTAAACACACACACACAATGAAATAATTTAACCCTAAATAACAACCATAATGAGGATAACACCAAAAATAACAAAATACTACCATAAGGGGGTTGCGGGTCTACCAAACCAGGGGGTGTATTGATGGACTACTTGAGGCAGGAAGAAGGAATCACAGGCTGGTATGAGGTATGCGCCAGCTGCCGGATAGGGGATAGGGTGAAGGGAGGTCATGGCGTGCGGTGTGGGAGCGCCAGATGGTGAGGAGGCTGGATGGGAGGGTGAACAGGTCGAGTGGTCAGTGCAGGATAAGAAATGGGCTGAAAAAAGGATAGAGAGGTGTGGAGTTGACCTACTCAGAGAAGAAGGGAGGAAGACAGGAGGAGGAAGATGAAGGGGATTGGGGGTGTGGGATGGTGTGGTGTTGCGGCTGATTTAGGGGAGGCCTGTGGTGCTACGCTGGAGGAGGAGTGGAAGCTAGACGAGAGTCCGAGCTAGCCAAGCTGGAGGTTTCTCCATCTGGTGTGGGGGGAAGCTGACAATGGGTTCGATGTAGGAGGAACAGAGGGATCAAACTGCGCAGGAGAAGAGTTTAGTGAAGGTAGGGGAAATTATGTCACAATCAGTGCAAGAGGCCGGCATAGGGATGGAGAGGAGAGGATATGAGGTCAGGTCTAGGGAGAATCCATCAGGGAAGGAAGTGCTTCAAGGAGGGCCGGCGGGTTGAGGGATGCGCAACATGTTGGCTGGGTGCAAAGCGCGCTGCAATGAGGAAGAAGGAGGTGGCTAGTGGGTGGCGGTGCAGCCTGGACCATGGGAGATGAGCGGGATAACGGGGGAGGCTGCTAGGGTTAGAGAGAAAGAAGATGAAATAAAAATAAAAATAAATATAAAACAGAAGAAAATAAATAAAACAGAGTAAACATTAACCCATAATAATAGTACTACACTTAAAAATAATAATAAAATAATAATAATAATAATAATAATAATAATAACTTTAATAACAATAATATTAATAATACACCTAATAATAAATATAAAAACATCTTTAATAATATTAATATAAATGATAAAAATAATAATTTTAATGATTAAAATTCATTAATAATAACATAATATTATTTCAATAAATTTTAATTTTAATTCTTTTCTCTTAAACTTATTTAATTTATTTCTATTCATCGATTCAAACTCTGCAAGAGCGCGGTACTCAAGTTGCCTGCAAGACTTCCGCTAGCAGCACGGTGCCTGTGCAACGTCCTAAAATAATAATAATAATAATAATAATAATAATAATAATAATAATAATAATAATAATGTTTATAATGTTTATAATTTTATCTTTAATAATAAATATAAAATTATTACCAACAATAAAATTGTTAAATAAAACAATAAATCATAATTTTTCTCATTTTAATTTTTTGAATGCAGGAGAATCGTGCCAATGCCTAATCGGTGCTGCGCGGGGTTTCTAACACGCGCTCCACCCTTACGCCCAACAAATTCAGTTGAAAAATGTTCATATTTTAACATAACTCAAAAAATTTTCGTTCAGGACTCAACCCAGACCCAACAAAATTTTAAAATTCAAAAAAAAATTATAAAATAAAATAAAAGATATGTGGGGTTTTACAATTCTCCACACCATAACGCTTTCTGCCCTCGGAAATCCACAACAAGATCTAGACCCAAAGATAAAACTTATCAATTGTCACCCACCTACAATAGATTAAGCGCCTCCAGTTGATCGGTCCAAATAGAAACCGAAATCCCAAGACACACAACTCATCCTTAAAACACAATCACCATAATCATCACCAAGAAGAACCCAAACCATCCAACTCAACCTGGGAATGAAAAAACATAAACTACCTATGACACTTATTCTTATAATCCTAGTCCAACGAAACTGTTGGATGTACTCCAATTCCAATGTCTACTCAAGATGAATACACTAGGATTAGTTGGTTCCACACAAGACCACCCACCCCCAAAATAATACTTGAAAAGGAACTCTAATACTGACACTAGGAGTCCCTAATGGACTCCCCACCATAAGGATCTGGATAACACTAAATACTTCAGGTGTAACTCTGTGAGACCCATTGGGGGTCTCCCCACCATAAGAACTGACAAAAATACCGAACATGAAAACATTCCGCACAGACTAAAAACCTCCCCACAAGTCAGGAGAGAAGTACCAACATATAAAACATCAAAACTACCACCACCACTACTCCAATGACGTCACTGTCTTGAAAGAACACAAATCACACCACACTAAGGAAAAAATCAAAAACTAATCCAAGTCCCTTTTTCACTGTTAGGGTTCCCATGAATATATACCAGCTTCACTATGGGGCCTATGGCTGGAGCACCGATGATTAAATCATCTCCTACCTCATAGTTACGGTTCAAAACATCCCATACATGACACCCAAACTAGAATTTCACTAATCAAACATCCAATAAAATAACTATTTCAAAGAGTTTCAACCACAACCATTCTTACAACTGAAGGAAAAGAAACACTGCAAAATGCTAAAAGGGACGATTACTACATCCATGAAACACTACAAAGAGAAAACCTCAAATTGGCCCACAAACATTTCCCTACTCCTATTGATGGCCTGAGGTGACCTCCAATTAGCCAGGTCTGGCTTCAATGCACTTCATGGAAACCCCTTAGCAGAATCGCTGCAAGTGACCTAGAAGTCCAAAGGTGTGATAGGGTCTCGGAGCACTCAGGCACATCGGCCTCTTGGGCATCCATCGAACCACTTTGGGGGTGAACACTAAGGAACAAGGAAACAATGAACATAATAAAAACATGTTCACTTCCATTTCAAATTCCTATTTTCAAAATCTCCAAAATAAAACATTACAAAACAATTTTCAGAATTTAGGAAAACTCAAACGATTCACTTGGGGGAAACTAGTGATGATGGGTGACTCAGACTTATGGTTGGCGGCCATAAGCCAGTCACACCGTCATCATAGAGAGCATTCAAGTGTTATGTCCCCAGCTCCACATGGCTTTCTAGACCATGCTAGCTCATAGAGGTCACCTTCCTGACACCCATTTCATTTCCTAATAACAAAGAAACCTTAAGAATAAAAAAAACATTCAAAAACCCGAACATCCCTAGTAACCCGAGGTTCAGAACGGGCAAGGGTTGATGATATCCTTATCATCTGTACACCACGAGTCCTAACAATTCTACTACTTCTACCATGACAACCCCAAATAATGATGGGTGCTCTGAAAAAAAAGGTCCGCTTAGAAGCTGACCTGATCTGATATCATTTTGTCATGAACCAACATGGGTAAACCCTGAATTGGTCACCTGTGCTGGTCTGTGACATGGCCTGAGAGGCGTTCCCGACCCTCCCGGGCAGGCGACAAGCTCTATGGCATCAAAAGAGAGAAATAGTGAATGATTTTTCCCAATATAAAAAAATAAAGCACCAGAAAGAAAACAGAACAACACAAAGTAAATAAGGAACGCGAAAAGAAAGGACGACCAACAACAAAAAACTAACGTGACCGTGAAGAAAACTCCTCATGACCCCGACAGTCACTCACCAAACCACAACTAACTCTCTCCCATGGTGAGCAGGATTGATTCAACCAGCAACTGAAACTAAAAATAGGAAAACACTATAGGCGTTAGTGTAAAAACTCAGTAGTTAGGCCAGACTAATTCTATTCCCAATGCACATACCATTGAATAAATAATTTATCAATTCCAGGTTTGAACTAAATTATATAAAATATTGGTTTCCACACACACTTTCATTTCTAAAACGAGTAACAGTCCATTTCCCTTTTTAATAGAAAAACAGGTTTAGTGTTTGAAAGAAATAGTTGCATTGCATTTTAATTCATTTTTGAAAACAATTTAGAAATCCAATTTTTAATTGTTAGTCAAAAGTAAAACTACAAAAAACACCCAAAAACACTAAGAGCAATGTAAATAGTGGCAAAAATGGGCCAACAACCGAACTAGACCTCTCAACCATCCGCCACATACAAATAAACACTAAATAAAACATTAGTCGAACCTAGGATCTTATGAACAATCCAGAGCATACTATACATGTTATTCATCATGATGTAATGCCTACTCTCAATGACGTCATAACCCCCTAACTCCTGGTGTTTCCCTACATGGCCTAACTGAGGGGCCCAATCCCCTAGAAGATAATAAACCATAATAAGGGTCACTAACTAGTGCGTAATCTAAACTAGTGTAGCAATCATTCTCAGAAGATTCACTTACTATAACAAGTTCCCATGTCAACACATATAATAAATAGGAAAGGGGTGAGTAAATCAAGTATCACATACATCACACAAAAATCATGTAGTCAATGTACACCAAATATCACCCCTGAGTCACCTTATAGAGAGTTTTCCAAAATAAATTATTTTATTAAAGTGCCAAACGGGCATTTACCAATTTTAAAGGAAATCCTCATTTTTAATGAGAAGAAAACCACTTGTTCACAATTCAAAATAATCATTTATCAATAAACCAGAATCGCATTTTAAATTCCTTGAATTATGATTAAAGGCCAAACATACATTCTTTCATTACTAGGTGTCCATTCATTAAGAAAATGTTTCAAGTGTCGTGTATAAAATAAAAGGCTCTTTTTACAACAAATATTAATTTAAAAATTAATTATCTTAGATTATTTCTCATTTATTATCATTAATAAAATATCAAGAAATCAATAAATTCAAAATTTAAAGGAGAGTCTAGTGGGGGACCTACCACGACTCGTAACTTGAACACTGTGACATGAAACACCTCGCACAGGCGTACAAGGACGTGCAATCCGATGACCGGGGTGTCGCGGTGTTACCTCGCCAACACACTGTAATAAACATACAATAGATAATAACACATAACCACTGACTTAAAAAAATTCAAACGGACAACCAGCACAAAGGAACCACTTCAGTATGTTTTCAAAACACAAATTGCACCATCAACACCAATTATTAGACCACTTTAAAATCCAAAAAGTATTTACAAAAACCACAAAATGGAAAAATAATTCACTACTCATTTTAATGAGCCATCGGTCTATTTAAAGAAAACAATAAGAGTGCAAAACCAGAGAAAAGTGCACGACCTTATAAAATTAACATTTAAAAGCACATTCACATAAACACGTTTCCAAAACAAAATTCATAGCATCCATTTTATTAAATAAATCATTTAAAATTTTATAAAACAATTTTGAAAAGCATATTGTGACTTTAGACTCATTAAACCAACTTAAAACCCTTTAAAAGAAACAATTTTATGATCAAATTCACACCAACACATTTCTAAAACGATATTATCATCCCTTGTACATTTCAATAAACCAACTACATGATTTAATAAAACACTATTTGGTGGGACAAAGTGGATTTCCCCAAAACCCCACCTTAACACATTTGAACAAACCACATCAAAAATCAAACGTATAAGAAACTCTCTTAAAATTAATTTCACATCAAAAAAATCATTTAATAAATATGTTAGACACTTAATAGAACATTTCCATGGTGGGAAACATTGTTTTATCACAAAAATACACTAGAAAGATCCTCTTAAAAATTAAACACAAACATTAAGACCAACGTTAACCCTAAATAACAACCCTGATGAGGATAACTCATAAAATAACAAGTTACTACCACAAGGGGGTTGCGGGTCTACCGAACCAGGGGGAGCATCTACGGCTTGGTCGAGGGAAGTGAATGCTGTCACAGGCTGGTCCAGGGTGTGTTCCGGAGACCGGATAGGGTTTAGGGCGAAGGGAAGCAGTGGAATTTGGTGTGATAGCATCGGCTGGTGAGTAGGTCGGCTCGGAGGGCGACCTGGTTGAGTGGTCAGTGCAGCATAGGGTCAGGGCGCGAAAATCGGACCGGGAGGCGTGCAGCTGGACCACATGGAGAGAAAGGGAGGCAGATGGGAGGTGGAAGACAAAGGGGAAATGGGGCACAAGATGGTGCAGTGTTGCGGCTAAAGTAGGGGTGTCCTGTGGTGCAGCGCTAGAGGAGGAGCGGTGGTTGGACAGGAGGTTGAGTCGGTCCAGCTGGAGGTCGCTCCGGCTGGTGTGGGGGGAAGCCAGCCATGGGTTTGATGTAGGAAGAACAGAGGGCTACAGATACGTAGGAGAAGAGTTTAGAGAAGGTATGGGGGAAATGGTGTCGTGGTCAGTGCATGAGGCTGGTGCGAGGATAGAGAGGATAAGAGAGGAGGTTAGGTATGGTGATGAGATGGTAGGGAAGGCAGCGCTACAAGGGTGGCTGGCGGGCTGAGGGATGCGCGACGTGTTGGCTGGGTATAGAGCGTGCTGCAATGAGGGAGAAGGATGAATCTAGGGGGTGGCGGTGCTTCCAGGACCACACAAGATGAGGGGGAAAATGAGGGAGGCCGCTAGGGTTATAGGGAAAAAAGAAAAAAAATAAAAAAAAATAAATAAAACAAAGAAAACATTAACCCATAATAAAAGTTCTACACATAAAAATAATATGAAAATAATAATAATAATAATAATAACAGTAATAGCAGTAATATTAATAATACACCTAATAATAATAATAAAATAATCTATAATAATAATAGTAGAAATGATAAAAATATTAATTTTAATAAAAAAATTCTTTAATTAATTTTATTTATCTTCTGTTCAACTCATTTAATTTATTTCTATATTCAGACTCAAACTCAGATACTGCATGATACTCGAGCTGACTGGACGACTTCCTCTTGTCGTGTGGTGCGTGCAAATGAGCCTGAAATAATAATAATAATAATAAAAATGTTTATCATTTCATATTAAATAATAATTATAAAATTATTACCAATAATAAAAATTTTAAATAACCTAATAAATCACAATATTTACTCATTTTAATTTTCAGAAGAAGGATGAATCGTACCAATGCCTAATCAAGGTTGCGCGAGGTTTCCCACACGTTCTATGCCCTTACACCCAGCGACATTAGCTGAATAACATGCACATTTTCACATAACTCAAATTTTATTCATTTGGGACTCAACCTGGACCCCAAAAAAATTTTAATTGTCCATGAAAATTACAAAATAAAATCAAATATATGTCAGCGTGTGACAATGTAGGAGAAAAATATATGGTAGGGGATCATTATAGAGTCTAAATAAAGAAATGTTTTATTTAGTTCTTTTTTTATGTTTTATCTGCCTTGTCTTCCAAGACACTAGACTTCATGATCATTGGCTTTTAATATGATGTATAATTATGCTTAAAATCATGTAATGTTATATATAAAAGGCAAGGGTCACTGTAGTTGGTTTCTGGCTAGGGAGGTACATGTGAAGAGACATTGTAACAACTAGTCATTCATGGACTTGGCTAGTCATACATGAACACGATCAGCAGTACACAATCTTATACATTCCATGTATTCTAACACGAACAAGGACATGGTCATGGGAAGTGAGGCATGGACATGACCCATTGCTAATGGTACGTAGTGTGAACTTCCACTACATGTCCTATACACCATCAAATAAGTATTCGAAACCTTTTCCAATTTAACATCGACTAGTTTCCTTAGGGAGAATTCCCTAGAACTATTCCCTATTTGTTAGTTTGGAATCATGTCCTACACATAGGATAGTGATCCCTATAGTGATACTTCTTGGTTAGACATGTTGAAATCCTTCTATGCGGCCCGAAGTGAGAATTATATCATCATCATTTCATAGATTAATTTATTGTTATCATCATGGCCAAAACTACATGTGTGCTGATAATTTACATATTGGGTTATTCCATATTGAGTTGTTGGTATACCATGTCACATTGGGTGTGATCCCCATATATGTATTGTCTACTTAAGACATTCGATGTATACTTCTTGTGAAAGAACCAATGATAATTAAATCACAAATTTATTCCATCAATGATCTATGGCTCATGGATCATGTTCTCCAAGACATGTGCTATGTGGAATCTTCCTCAATGATCCCTATATTGGCATTAAGGTTTTTGATTTACTTTTAGACTGTGTGTCTTTATTACGTATATCTGGATATTATTGTTATATGTGTTGTACACATATACCTATGATGAAATGTCTATTATTATTGTTGTTATATTCTTATTGGTTTTGGTGTGTCCAACGTGGTAGAATTATACTCACCCCTACATGGGGGTTTCCTATATGTGTTGTATTTTATGTAGACGATCAAACTTTTGAGAAAATCCAAGAGGGACCAAGATCAGGTGGTTCATAGTGATCCAGAAAAACCGACGTGTGTTTCTGAAATTATCTTGATATCTTTACCCATATATTCTTTTAAGTTAGACATGTTTTCTAACTCTCCATGGTGGGACTGTATTTGTTGTTTTTTCTTTCAGTGTTTTTTGTCATAATCTGATAGTTGGATTTTGATGTATGCATAATTTTTTATAAGTTGTTATAAAGTTTCTCATTGTATGTCCATGGATATGTGTGCATGTGTATAGGTACCATAGGATAAGACCTACCATGTGAGTGATTTTCCAATACTGTCCTAGTCACTATCCCCTGACTTGTTGGAGGTAGACATGGGGAATTCGTAGCATGAGACCTACTGGGATGGGTAAGGAAAGAGTGGAATTAGAGTATTTTCTACCATAGGACTAGATTCATTGAGATTAAATTGGGAAAATTTTGATAAGTATTTTGAGTTCATCTTTTATGCCAAGGACACCACTGTTAGTGAAATCACTACAAGAAAATAGGGAAATATCCGCAGACCTATACCCATGTTTTATAAAATAATGGCTATTGGAATTTATGAGAATGTTATGGACACAGTTATGATAAAACCATGACCATATGGGTTTTAAATAACCACATTTTTCTTAAACTGTGTCTATATTTTATTTTTTCAATGGAAAACACATAGTTCTATAAAACTTTGGCTATAGCCTATACCTATATCCATAGTTTGTGTAAACTATGGCTATAGGTTTCAGCCCTAAATGAGTTAAAAAATCATGTGTGAATATAGAGGTATGACCTATTTCCATGTTTCTTTTTCTGTTTCCATGGTTAATATATATATGTATAAATATATATATATATATATATACCATACATAGCTTCTGGTGTATTTGTAACATGGCCAGCTATGCGTAGTGGATGTATAAAGATCGAATCCTATTGGAGACTATTTATTTTCCACTTATAGCCCTGATTTACATGGGATATAGCCACATTTTTTCAATTGTAGCTGATGTCTTATATACACGATGGACAACCGTGTTGGCTATTGCCAAGATTGAAAAAACCAGGGCAATATTTGTTGTCTCCATGGGGGAAACCAGGGCTACAGATCATCAGAACCAGGGATATATATTTTTCTATACAAATGTCAATATGAGCAATGATAAATGGGAATCATTGATATAGACTAATTGGTACATGAATTATATAGAAATAGATTGTGGTTTCCATTTACATGTTGCATCATCTTTCATGATAAACTAATTGATAGTGGTACATCTTTTCTATGTTAGGATGACTCTGTTAGGTTAAATATCTAAGATTTAGCATTAAGAACATGAGGATGACACCCTTAGTGATAAGACATCAATACATGGGAATGTTCCAAAGTTGTTACCTCCATATGGTGAACCCGTTATACCACCACCTAATGTGTATTATATGATACACATAGTACCAACCGAAGAGGCCCACAAGGTGAGAATGATTCATGAGTTTATGTGAAAGTGACCCCTTAAGTTCTGAAGCAATCCCAAGCCATCAGTATATGAGGACTATCATGAGGAGGTTTCATGAGTTTTCTATCTTTTCATGACTCTGGAAAATGTAATGTTTGTTCAAGAAGAGAGCCTTCTCTATAGATCTAAAGGTTGATATTGGGTTCTAGTGACCTAGTTTTAAGACAATGAATCTATACCATGGTTTGATTTTGATTTCCTTTTTATAGAAAAGTTTTCTCCGTCTATGTTTTTGGATGTTCACATTATAGATCTTCTAAAAAAATAGTAGGGAAATATGATAGTTGGTGAATATTTATTGTGGTTCACCAACATCACCAGGTACCTGATGGATATGGTTCATGATCACTTCTTTTGGGCTCGGGTCTGTGAGTGAGGACTATATAGAGATATCCATGATAGAATTATACCTCCATGAATTCCTACTTATGTTTTGATTGTGGAGCATACATTGGAGGATGAGATTTCTCTGGCTCAGTAGACATAGACTACTGTTGTTGTCAGTGGTCACACACATGTAAGGACTTCAGTAGTAATGTACTGATGTCAGTCACATGGATTTATGTATTTTAGATGTCTCATGAGGTGATCATAGGATATAGGGTCTACTTTTCCGGGCCAACAAGATGGGTTTAGTCTGTCCAAATAGAGGTAGGTTTACTCTAGAAATTGTAGGGGATATCTTGAACAAGATTGTTTGAGCCACCATATGGATAATAGAGAGACCGTCGATGGGACACCTAGGCAGAGGAATTGCAAATAGAAGATAGATCTACATAATGGAATACATGGAGAGTATCTAGAAGTGTAGATATATGAGGTATATGTTTCTACTTACTATCACCACCAAACCGAGGCTTTCCGCACCAGTCATAGGGAGTTGGAGGAAAGTGGTGGGGAAGATATAGGAGGTTGAGGTTAATGACCCAGAGGCTCCTAGGATGATATGAGGCATGATTTATGTTTTTTATACCATCTCAATATTAATGATATACATAAGTGTGATTAATTCATTTATTTCCACTTATCTTGTTTGAGAAGTAGATATTCACATTGAGCGTTAGAATTGACCCTTTCTATTGGTGACTCCTATGGTAGATGACTCAATGATCACACACTTGTGCCTATAGTGCGGTCTGACTCTTCATGGAATTATTTTTTGTTTGAATATCATTTCCTCAGTGATGAGTACTTATGAAATCATCATTTGGTATGGACTGGTTATCTAGTGTTCATGCCTATATTGACTATTTTAGGAAGATAATGCGGTGTATCTGTAATGAAGGGACCAGGTTTTTCTTTGGGACTGAAAAGGAAAACTAAGAAACACTAGATTTAATAATTCATAGAATGGTGTAGTCTATTAATCATATATTTTATAGCATGAACATTGGAGTAGCTGATGTTATGAGTATATAGTTCCTTGTACTGGTGGGGGAGTATGAGGACATATTTACCAAGGGTGTCGTAGGCTTACCTCCCTGCCATGATATAGAATGTTTCAGTGATCTACACCCCCAAATGACCTCAATATCAATACCATCATATTGGATGGCTCCCATAGTGTTTTCTGATATGAGGGTTTAGTTGAAGGACCATTCAAATAATGGATTTGTAAGACCTAGTATTTCACATAGGTCATCCACAGTGTTATTCTCTAAGAACATGTATTCAACCATTAGGTTGTGTATTCATTATCATTGCCTAATCTAATTTAACGTAATGAACATGAATACAATACCGAGGATCAATGACCTATTTGATTATTGGAGAGGGGAAAATGGATATTAAAGATCAATCTTAGAGAAGTATATCACTTGTTGTGAGTATAGGAAAATGATATAAAGAAGTCATAATTAAGATGTTTCTACAGTCACCATAAATACATTGTGATTCCCTTCGGTGTGAAGAGAACCCTATAAGTTTTTATGGGATTCATGAACTGGATTCTTCAACCCTTATAAAACTAGTTCATGTTAGTCTTCATAAAAAATATCCTAGTGTACTCAGAATCCAAGGGGGGCACATGAGACACTTGAATATGGTTTTGGATGCAATCCTAGAGCACTAACTTTATGGGAATATCTATATGTTCTAGTTTTGGATTTAGGATTTCCAATTACGAAGAAAAATTATCTTAGACGGTGGTGTGCAAGTGGACCTAGAAAATGTTGAGGTAGTGTTATCTTATGATCCACCCAAGAGCATGACAGAGGTGGAGACCATCCTTGGGTTGGAAGGATTCTATCAGAGATTAATAAATTGCTTCAAAGGGATATCACCTCCCTTGGAAACTTTTCTACAAAATGGGAAGCCATTCATGTCGATGGAAAGGTTTCAACGGGATTTCAAAGATTTGAGAGAGAGATGGATGAGTTGTCACATGTTGAGATTTCTAGAGGTGGGTGTCAAGTATGTAGTGTTCTGCGATGCATCAGGAACTGGGATCGGTTGTGATATGATGCATATGAAGATGGTGAGTACCTATAGTTAATTTTAGTTGATACCACATGAGTAGAGATAAATGACCCATGATCCTGAGTAAGAAGTAATAGTTTTTTACTAAATATGTGGCTATAATACCTGACGAGAGAGTGGTTTATCATCAATTATGACCACTAGAGTCTCAAATATATATTCTCTAAGAAGGATAGTTACTTGAGATATAGGTGATGGTCAGAGTTCCTCCAGGATTTCAACTTCTAGTTTTTATATAATCCAAGGAAGGGGAACGTTGTAGTAGATGGTATCTGTAAGAGATCTTTTTGTTAGTGATTGAGCAATACATTAGAGTAGATGGACTCATTACAGTTTTCCATTGTGGATAGGGATGGAACATCATACATCCAACTAATGGATGTTTCCCCTACACATATACAGTGATTCTGTGAGGCATAACTTAGACATATTGACAGTGGGACCCCTCATACTCAGATATCTAGTGGAGAAAATTTTGAAGAATTTTTTGAAGGTATAGAATATTTATTTCTTTTCAAAGGTCCAATGATTGTACCAGTGATGTTGTATAAGGATTTACTAAGAGGGTTTCATACATATCATTTTTATTTAGATCTATCTACTATAAATATGTATGAGGACCTGTAACATTTCTTTTATTAGCCAGAGATGAAGAAAAGAGTTATAGAGTTTGTCTATCTATGCCTTAATTTTCAGTTGGAGGAAGATGGTCACTAGGTTCTTGTGGGACAATCTTATCCCCTTGTTGTATAAGAGTGGAAGTGGTATGGGATATCCATGGAATTCATGATGGGATTACCACATATTTCTATTTGAAAAGATGATATTAGCATGATCAAAGTCACGTTCACTATGTCAGCCCACTTCCTAGAAATCTGAGAGTTGTGTTCAGAAGAGTGATTGTAGAACCTAGCCATGAAGGAGATATTAGACCATTCTGGATCTGGTGGACTTGCTGCAATCTTGCACATTAGAGGTTGGCCTTAATTAGGATGATCACCTGCCAATATCGGAGTTTGTTCACAACAACAACTATCATTCCACCATCAGTAGAGAAAATTTTGAGGCTATCTATGGGTTAACATAAAGGTCACCACATTACTTGACTAACATAGTTGAGTTATCACTTATGAGACCAAAGATGGTGCAATCCACTATAGAGAATGTAAAGGCCATCCAAGCATGCATTTAGATTTCACAAAGCAATCACAAGTCCTACTATGACCAATGATGGATGACTTTTTATTTTGTGGTGGGATACCTTGTGTTCGGATAGGTTTCACATGAACGTGAATTATAGATATTTGGTCGAGGTGGAAATCTATCTCTGAGATTCATTATCCCTTTCTAGATATTTGATAGAGTTAGCAGGGTGGTTTACCTCTTATCTCTACTTCCATAGTTAGACTGGGTATATGATGTCTTCCACATTTCATGATTGAGGAGGTATGTGAAAAATTCATCCCATGTTATTTAATAGGGAAAGATAAACATCAATGGTGGAGATACTTTTGCTGAGTACTCAATGGAGATCAAGGATTCCACAGAGAGGATCTTTCATGGTAGATCAATTCCCCATGTGTGTGTATAGTGGCTAGAATCGAATATTTCTAAGGGAACATGGGAGTAGTAGACTTGGAAGTGTGCTCAATACCCACATCTATTTTTGTATCCTCTTTTATTTCTTTGTGGGACATAATCCCTATGGTGGGGAGTGTTTATCATCATTTTTCTTATAATGTATTGAAATATATCTATAATTATTTTCAAGACAAGACACATAGATGGTGGATGATTGTGATGCATGATGATCCTGAAATTAAGTTTTTTTAATATATTAAATATATTAAATGCATGTGTTCATAGTATTCCTAAAAAACAGTAATGAAGTCTAAACGGTGGATCATATCATAAATATGAGGTCATCAATGGGACATTACCATTAGTTTAACCTAGGTGAGACATAAAAATTTTAAACATGGGATGTTTGTTGAAAATATGTCATAGGATTGGAAAACAAATTAATTAATAAAACTAATTTTTTTAAATTGGAATGATGCAGAAATCTATAACATTTTTTATAAATATATGTCTATGGTAAAATCCCAGGGATAGCGAAATAGACATAGAGACATAGAGGATCTGTTGGAGGAGCTTCTACTGGGAAATGGAATCTAGATCATGTCTTAACATACAATGTAAAATAGAATTCAATGATTATGCTAATGAAAATGGAATGGAACCATTCTTCACAAACAATCAATCCAAATCAAGGTAGGATTATTATTATTTTTGGAATTATCACCCCTTTTATTATTCCTATAATGAATAAAAATAAATCAACCAATGTATTGATTCATGGTTCAAGTGTATTATTGGTATGGGTTTGATTTTATTGTAATTGGGAAATTGATTTTTGATTATTTTATCATCTCTTCATTCATCATTCTAATAAAAAATAAGTTAGGCCAACAAAAACCATAGATACATATTTTTCATCATGTTTTTGATTGTGAATATCATCCCTAGTTCATCATTAATCCTTGGAAAATATATTTTCATGTGGTTCAACAAATACTAATTAATCAAGATTTTAATACTAGATTCATTGAACAATGCTTCGATATTACACATCCAGAATCGGAACGGCATGGGGATCATAGGATATTGGAAGTGGCAGTAGATCAGATGAATTTGTGGATACAAAATATTCATGTTCTTCTATGTGTGATGATGGATGACTCATGAGGATGAATTGTAAATATATTCAAAGGAAAAAACCCAATGATCAGTGATGGAAAGGATAAATCAACTATTGATTCATTTTTTCCCACAAGATGTTTATGTAGATTATCCAAAGTGGAAGTGGGAGAAACTCCATAAACCCAATTTGAGATTCTTGAAAATTGCATACTACACAAAATTTATTATTTATCAACATGTCATATCGGAAACCTAATGTGGAACTAGGGGTTCCTTGAGAATTTTTGAATCACATGATGTGTGTACCCTATCACACATCATAAAACCCTTCCTTTGTACTATGTAATAATCCCAGGGAGGCATTCACGAATGGGAATGGGGTTCGATATCCATATATAAACATGACTAGTCATACACAACCACTAAATGCTGTATACACCATTAAAGAAGGCCATGAGACCATTTCTTATTCAGTTTGGACAAGTTTCCTTAGAGAGTGTTCCTTCGATCCATTCCTTATGGGTTTGTATGGAATCACCTCAAACACATAGGATAGTGAATCCTTTAGTGGGACTTCCTGGATATAGTTGTTGGAATCATTCTGTTAGGTATGGAGTGAGATCCTCTATCATCATCTTACCTATGTGGAGTTCTTGGTATCATAATGAACAATAATAGGCAGGCATCGATCCTCTACTTAGCAGAATATTCTAGATTGAGTTGTTGGAATATACAACGGACATAGGATTAATCCTCATCTATATATGATTATATTCATACATCTAGTGTATACATCCTATATAGAGAACCGATGAGCATTATATCATAGAAGAACAACATCAGTTATATTTGACTCATGGACCATGTTCTTTTGGATGATTTCCAGTGGAATATTCAACCAGGATCCATATATTGGAATTAGAGTTATGGAATTAATTTGAGTCTATGAATCTTTGTTGAGTGTATTTTGATACTATTGTTATATGTGAAGTAGAAATATACCTATATTGAGATGAATATTATTATTGTTTCTATTAAAAAAATTTGGGTGACCTATAAGGGATTGTTATACTCACCTCTGCATGGTATTTTCCCACATGTCTCATGTCTTATGTAGATGATTGACCATTTGATAGAGTCCTAGAGGAACCATGAAAAGGAGATGATTAGTGATCCAGATAGACTGAGGTATGTTCATGTAGTTATTTTAATAACATTCCCTATCTTTAATTTCATGTTGAAATTATTTTTTGACTCTTTTTGGTGGGATGGTGTTTGTCCCTTTTATTATTTTTTATCTGTTTTCTTACCCTAACAGTGGTATTTTGTTGTAATCGTGAATTTTTTCTAATTTTTTTACTTTTAATCAACGTGTGGGCTTGGATATGTGTGCATGTGTGTATTTAATAGAGGATATGGCCTCTCGTGTAAGTGATATGCCTAATTGGAAGTATATTATATCACCTGGAAAATTGGAGGCAATCATAGGGTACTCGCAATACATGACATGTTAGTAGATTCCATGATAGTGGGACTCCAAATTGTGAACGGAAAGGCCTATTTTTTCTTATGTTAGGGAAATATCTTATTTGTTTCTAGTGATGTTTATTAATGAAATTGTTCTTATTTGGGTGGACAACATTTTACATTGGGGAGTTTATATCCCTAGGACATTCTGGATTATTTTTTAGTTTACCACATTAGAGTGTGGTTGATTATACTATTGAACTTCTCCTTTGTATGATATCAATTTTTTTTCATCTTATCCAATGGTACCTGCTGATTTTCTGGAACTAATGGTCTAGCCAGAAGAACTAGAGGCTAAAATTTTTATTCTTCCAAGCATGTTTCCATGGTATTTACATTATTCTATTCTAAGAAGGAGTAATGGAGCCTTATACTTTATACTAACTGTTGGATGTTGAATTTGTAGACCATTAAGAACAAATTCCATTTTCATATGATTGATTATATTTTTGACCAATATATTGGGGGAAGATAGATTTCAAAGATTGAACTACGGTTAGGGTACCAATAGTTTAGGTTCCAAGAAGAGATATACTTAAGATAGAATTTAGGAGTTGTAATGGTCATTTGGAGTATATTTTTTTTCCATTAAGTCTGACTAAATGTACTGTGGTGTTTATCGATTTAATGAATTGGATCCTTCATCGATTCATGGATTCATTTTTTTTTGTGTTCGTGGATGATATTTTTAGGTAGTCCTAGTCAAAGGAGGAGGATTGAGAGAATTTGAATATCATTCTTCAACCCATGAAGAGACATCATATTTATAGAAAGCTCTCCAAATTTGTGTTTTGGATCTAGGTAATGAAATTTATGGGGAATGTAATATTTGATAGGTGAGTCATATTTGATCATGAAACGATAAAAATTGTTATTTTGAAAGAGGTTCCCATAAATGTTTATGATATGTAGTTATTCATGGGGTTGGCTGGTTACTATAGGCCATTTTTTTTAGGATTTCTCTATGTTTGTATTGTTTTTATGACCATTATAAATCGTAAGGGTGTATGGATTAAGTGGAACGATAACCATTGAACATAATTTGAGGGAAAAAAGATAAAGATGAATTCAAAACCAGTTTTTATTCTCCCAAAATAGGGTTCAGATTATGTTTTTTTCTGGGAGGCTACAGGTACGAATATGGAATGTGACTTGATGCAATGGATATGAGTGGTGGCATATGTCTCAATAAAGTTGTATCGTAATAAGAAGAACTTCCATACATAATTTATTTAATTAGTAGTGGTTATTCATTACCTAAAAATGTGGAATGCCTACCTCTTTGGGGAGATGTTTATAATGTATTATGATCATAAGAGCCTGAAAAATATTTTTACTCAAAGGGATCTAGAATTGCAATAGAAATTATGGTCAGAGCACGATCAGACTATTGATTTTGATATCTTGTACAATCATGGGGATTTAAATGTGGTTATCGATTCATTTAATAGATATCTACTAACAAAATCTATGAAGGAATCAATTATGAAATATTATTTAATTAGTTTATTTTATTAGATGAGTTTGGGAGTATAATAGGTTGGTGTATAGGTTTTCATGGATTTGATGAATGTCAAATAATATTATTATGACATATTTTTTTGTTGAGATGGTGAAAAAACTGAGATATAATGCTTCAGTGGAAGACATTATTATGTGGAGACCTCATGTGAGTTATCTCAGTATCATAGTGCGACTTTGGTATTTCATGGTAGGAAGGTTTTTTTTTCCCTGAGGGAGGATTTTATCGATACTGGAATCTATTTTTGTTATCCAATGAATCATTGGGATACAATAATGTACTGGGACATGAGACATTAAATTTTTAGAATGGGATAAGGTTTTTAACTGAGGTTTTTGAATCATGGTGTCTTACTTTTCGGAGAACTAAGATAGAACACTAGAGAGATGAGAATTTGTTGAATACCTTAACCATTCCACTATAGAAATGTAATGATATTTCAATGGATTTCAATATTGAATTCCCATGGACTCATTGTGGGTAGGATTTTATTTGGGTGATCATTGGTTTACTCACAAAATTGATGTACTTTTTACTTATAAGTGAGATGGTGATGATGGAAGAGCATAGTTACTTTCATAACTAATAGATTATTAGGCCACAAGAGGATCCCCCAATGGTTTTATTTAATATGGACATGATGTCTATATCCAGATTCAGAAAATGTTCACTAGAGGTGATGGGTTCCAAAATTAGTTTGATCATGGGAAATCATCCATAGATTGATGGATAGATAGAGAGTGTTATATAGGTTCTTCTGGATATACTTTGGTATTTAGTGCTTGATTTTGGTGGATCGTGGGAAAATATTTTTCCTTTAGTTAGGTTTTCTTATAAAAATATTCTTCATGCCTTAATTAAGATGGTTACCATTGAGGCTTTTATTAATTCAATAAGGTTTTCCTTATTAATTTTATATTCCTTCATACATAGGGGGTGATTGTGAAGTCAATAAGGTTTCCTTATGAATTTACCATTTCTTATTATTTTTAAAATCACATACACCTTATCTTAAGTCAAATCACTTTTTACCCCTTATTTTACTTGAGGAAAATTTCCTTACCTAAGGAAATTTACCCCTTCCTAGATTTTATTATTCATATCATTAATTTTCTAAGTGTAAAAAACACATTGAAACCAAATCCTCGGAATCCTATAATTACCTAGATAAAGAAGCATTCTGTTTTAGGATCTGAATTCTCAGAATTCTGGTTACGAACTCTTCTGAGTTCTGACTCCGAATTCTGAATCAGAATTCTGGTTACGAACTCTTCTATGTTCTGACTCTGAATTCTGAATACGAATTCTATATACAAAAACTTCAATGTTCGAACTCCGAATTTTGATTACGAATTCTGGATACGATCTTCTTTGAGTTCTGACTCAGAGTTTTCTGAATTCAGACTCTGAACTCCTATGAGTTCTGACTCTGAATTCTCATGAACTCTAACTCCAAACATTGTAAGTTCTGGTTCTAAATTCTGGTAAATCCAGATTCTGAATTTCCTTGAAATTTAGACTCTGGAATTCTATAGATTTCAAGTTCTGAATTCCTATAAAAACCGAATCTGAATATCTTTGTATTATAGACTTTGAATTAAATATTTGGTTAGACTCTAAACATTAATTTACTTTCATTCTGAATAACATATTTTGGTTATGTTTACACTTGATTAGTAATAAAACGATGTCGTGATTTCAGTTACTCACTAACCATTTTTTTGTGACATGTGTACAGGTCCCTCCAAAATTCAAGGAAGAATACGTCCATTGGAGGAGGGAGCCGACCGTTGGAGTTGTGCCTATAAATAGGTGCTCATTTCAAAGAGTTCAGAACACTTGATATCAATATTTGCAACTCTGTTTACATGCTATTGAAGTGATTTCTAGAGGGAGAGGATCTTATAAACTCTCAAAATTCATGCAGAATGTTTGAATAGATTGTTTAAACTTATCTTCATGCATATTTTCTTCGTGCAACTCTGATTGTTACTGTGTACAATCGAGGGCTTCTGCGGAAAAGAAGATATAGGGGCAGACTACCTGATAGTTTAGGGAATGTGGGGATAGCAAGACAAACTCCGATCTTCGTATCGAGGTATTACCCTAGTGTTGGTAAGATAGAATTTCATGAGAGTATAAATCAAGAGACCTTTATCCAAGGTTTTTGGATACCCTTCTCTTGGGGTTAAGATATTTACTACTTGTTACTTTTTGTTGATTCATGTTTTCCACTGCATTTGTATTGTTGAGGAAAGTATAACTATCTTATACTTCCTTATATTTGTACTATGATTTAGTTATCTTCAATACGCTTTAAGGTAGAATTTTTGTTGTTGTAAACTTTTGATACGTTTCATTTCTAGAATCACTTTTCCGGAATCAAGAAAGTTATTATAACATAAGGGTTTTGTGAATTATCTTATTTAACCTTTTTAAACATAACAATCTTTAAAAGTTCCAAAGGAATTTTTAAAAGTACAATTCACACCTCCTCTTATATTTGAGCATCTGATGTTTAAATATTCGATCAAACATTTGGTATTATAGAGTATATCATAATCACATAGAAGCTTACAATTGGTATCAGAGGGTTTGGATCAATTTGAATCAATCTCATGATTAGATTAAGAAGAGAATTCTTGGAATTAATCTTCCAGATTCATACTTTTTTGGAATTTTATTTTTCGGACACTCATAGTTCAGATTCATTCTTTCTTAGAGATACTTTTGTTCCATATTTTCCTCTCTTATGATATTTTCCCTTGTTTATAGACTCGTCCTACTAATAAGTTATTGTGCCAAAGATTATTTTAAGGATGGAAGGTTTAAATGTTGGTTCTATTGATAATCTAAATCCTACCAGACCTCTTATTTTCGATGGAAATGATTATGAGTGTTGGAGAGATAGGATGAAGACTTTTTTGTAAATACTGGAGTTGATAACTATCTAATGCTAACCGGAGATTATAAGATTCTAGATAAGGAATTGAGAACCTTTAGGAATCAAGAGAAATAAGAATATCAAGAAAACTTCAGAGTCAGAAATACTTTGTTATGTTCCATGACTAGGAACATCTATAGTCAAATATCATCATGTGAAGGTGAAAATAGTGTCTAAAAAAAACTTGAAATTACACATTTTGGTACATCTAATGTCACTGAGACAAGAAGAGATATGTTGAGAGCTAAATACCATAGATTTAATTTTCCTTGTGGAGAACCTATAATCAAAGTACAAAAAAGGTTTATGACTATCGTGAATATATTACAATATATTGGAGAAAACGTTATGGATGATGAGGCTCTTGTAAGTAAGATGATAGATATCATTCCAAATGAATGGGAGTCCAAGAGGACAGCTATTGATGAGAACAGGAAAGTCACTCAGATTTCCTTAGATGAGTTGTTTGGAACTCTTCTTCAGCATGAAACCAGAATGAATAGAGATGCTGAAAATGATATGATGAAGAATGGAAATGGAGGAGTTTATTTTACAAGCACTTCTAAACATATGTATGCTAATACCCCGTAAAGAGTAACTAGATCAAAGAAAAATAAAGTCATTATTCAGTCAGAATCTAGTGACACAAAAAAGTCTATGAATGAATTAGCTAATCTTTCTCGGAGAATGAACAAGATTGTCGCTCAAAGGAACTATTAGAATATGTAAATGAAGAAAGACTACAGAGACAAGAAAGAAGGAGAAGTTACATGTTACAGAGGTAAAAGAACAGGTCATTTCAGACCTAATTTTCCTTTTTTGAAAAAGAAGGAAATGAAGGAAATGAATTCAGAAAGGAACAAGAAGAAATTCTATTGATCAAAGCACAAGAAAAGCATTAAAGCTAATGATACTTGGAGTGATATCTAAGGAGACTCTTCATAAAGTGAATCATATGAATATGATTCCTCAGCATAGAAGAATATGGGATTAATTTCTACTACTTATTTTACAAATACATGTCTTATGGCCAAGGTAAGCAATAGAATCCCGCCTTTTTATCACATAAACTTTCATTACATTATACAAAACTGAGGATCTTTAAGGATTAGTGTCTTGGAAACCAGGAACTTAATACATGACAAGATAAAAATTTATTCTTAAATACTTGAAAGGCTACTTCATTTGTTCATCCTAAGTTCATTATAGCATCTCATAACCTGGGAGCATACATCAATGGAATGGGTGAGCAGAAGGCCCAGTAATGGGAACAAGGGAAACATTTTACATGTGAACTTGAGATACATCAAAAGTCATGAAAAATAACTTTAAGGATTGAGAAAAAGATCATGAGGCATATAATAATGGAATGAACATGATTCATAACTTGATGATGTGGCTACAACATTTAACTTAGACAATCATGAACATATCACCAAGGTCCATCCCCAAGGTCTCATTTGAAATTACCATGGTTATTCACCTAGGTATCGTTAAATTTGTAATCTCTAGTGATTACATGATTAGCCAATGCATTGGAGCGCTATCAGGGAGCACCCTTAAATTTTCTTTTATAAAAATGTGAACCACATATATCATCATAAAAAATTTCATAAATAACCCATATATCAATAATAAAATGGGTTTTATTTCATAATCATAACGTTTTAAAAACTGCTCTAAAGACATGATCTTAATGTCACATTAAAACCATGGAAAAAGGAAAGTGGGTTTAATGTATGTAAGTCTCAGAATTAAAATAGAACATTTTGAAATATATTTGAATACCAAAATAAAAGAAATATCTTTGATTATTTACTTAAAAAAATAAATGAATTTGAGAAAAAGAGAGATACATTTTGAGATGAAAATTCTACAGCACAACGACAATGTTATAGGGTTTTAGAAAACATTGAAAAGAGAGGGTACATCAGTTACCAAATAATAAATGATGCAAAAAATAGTATAGGGACATAATACAAAGGATATAAGAAAATGGTAATGAAATTTGAAAGATATACCATATGAAATGAAAAACATGGAAGGAAGACAAAAATATGATTTCTCTTATGAAAATTTGGCAGCCTAACGGCGTCACTTATAACTTCAAAAAAAGAATTGGTGAGATCAAATATGGTCTCTCATCACATGAACATAAAAGATAAGTATGTTAGATAGAGATATAGTACCCCAACATAATAAAAAGGAACATGAAAGACTTGTCCAGAAAATAGATCTTGAAAACAAGTAGGGTGAAAGAATCCCTTAAAAATTCAGTAAACTAACGGCGCCACTTAAACATTATTAAAATTAAATTATGAGAGAAAGATGGGGAATCACATAATATAAAAATTAAAAGAAATGTAGGATGAATATAACAGAAAATTATAAAACATAAGAACAATGAGCATAAAAGAAATGACATAAAACAGAGTACTTGAAAAGAAAAAGAGAGGTAGGATCCCTTACCTTGAAGAGTAACTTCGAAATCTTGAAGTTTGGGACATTGGGAGGCTTGAGGGATACTTGGGAGGACTCCTTGGGAGCTAAGGAGACCATAACATCATTGATGAGGATTTTGGAATGGAAAGGATGAGAGAACGGCTTGGTATTTATATGGAAAGTGAGGGGAGAAGGCATTAATGGCCAAGGGACACCGCATTGGTGGTATTCGCAAAACAAGTGGTATTTCCTTATGGTATTGGCCACTTGGGACACCTCATTCCTTATATTACTATTGATAAGTCGACCATCCCTTAAAATATCTCATGACATCATCATGATTCAGTTATGATGTTATTAAATATACCGAACACTAAAACTGTATTTTTACTATTCACTGAAAATTCAACTTTTTCAGAAAACTCCCAAAAATTTACCTTAACATAATATCAATGCACTGAATTCAAAAATAAACTCCTTTTTATAAATATAATTATCTAACTATTTTTAATTTAATTTTTAAATAAAAACACTATACATCAAAAATTGATTTTTTTCGGAAAAAACACCAAAAACACCTTAACATAATATCAATGTTCTGAATTCAAAAATAAATTACATTTTATAAAAAACAATTTCTAAATATTTTTAATTAAAAATTCTATTCACCTGAAAAAACTTATACCTGACTATTAATTTCTCAAATAATTATATTTCTATTTTATTGAATCACATTTACTTAATCAAGGTTCATATATTATATTAATACATTCTTTAAATGGGATTAATAATCCATTTGGTCACATTACTAATCCTAAGCGTAAAATCACTATTCATAAATTATTATTCACCAAAAATTAAGTTGATCTTATTAGACTCCAAATGTCTTACTGAACACATTTACAGAGGACTATTTTTTGAAAATCATTACACATCATTAATTATTTAAGGATTAAAAAATATTTTAAAATATCATTTTTTTCAATTTCATCAATAATATACACCCAACATTTATCCGGACATTTGAAAATATACAGACTTCACCATAAGAAGAAAACACAATTTTATTTATCTCAAAGGATTAGACAAAGACGTTATGGTCTCATTACATAGCCCTTTATAACCCCATCATAGGACCTAAGTGTATGGTGTGCTATGGTGAGAGAATCCGAGGGCGGCTCGGCCAACATTGCACGAGTAGAAATTTCTATCAGTTTGAACTTCTCGTGAACACAATTTCGTACTAGCTTCACACGATGAAGTTCGGCTTGGGTTTGATCCATAATCCCAGTGGTTCAACCTACTTCCCAAGTTCTTTTAGATGGGCTTCGATTGGCCCAAGACTACTGGATGAGGCCATCGAATCTTTTTTCTATATTAATTAACAATGATCACTTGTATTTAGAGACAATAATCACAATATTTAGTTTCCAATAGTATTATTGACCAATGGTCATATAACAGTAAAAAGCCAACAGTATCATTTTAATTATGCTCATGTAATCAAATGAAACAGTTTTGTTGAGTATAAAATAAAATAACACACAAAATTAGGAATCAGGATTTATTCAAAATTTTGGGTCGTTACATTCTTCCCCTATTAGGGAATTTCGTCCTCACAATTTTTAAAATTGGACTTGGAAATTTCATTCAAAGTCTAACATCAGAAAATGAGTCATTAAAACTATTAATTTAAACGAATGAAAGGGAAGTACACAGGTCACCGAAGTTAAACCATACTTGGATTCTATGTAGGGAAACATTGATATGGAAGAGAAAACAAAGGGTCATGTTCTGATGGAGAATCATAGAAAACATGATTTGGAGAAAGTTAACCACAAGAAAATCAAAAAATAATGATGTGTGTAAATAGTCTTTGATTACCAAGTAGGAAATATAAACCAACAACGTTTTTGTTTTGCATTCCATTTCATAATTTTGAGAAATTCATTTACTACATAGAATAAAAACATAAGGAAATATACCTACCTTCAAGTAGAGTTTCATCCTTTAATATGTTTCTACCAAAACTAATCTCTTCTCTAAATGATGAGAAATAAAAAACACTTGGTCTCATCAAAAGCACACGAATCATCTTCTAGAGAATCATATAATCCAAAAAAGATTAACTATATATTTCTTCTATCTTTAAACATTATCCCAAAAACAGAAAGGGTAAGATAAAAAAACACTTCATAAATAAATAACCCTATAGGAAGGGAAACTACTTTTAAATATTCAAAATTCCATTGTACTACCCAATGTTCATCATAGACCATTCCATAAATAAATTTACTTAAAATTACTCAAAATAAACCAAACTAATATTGAATCCCAAATATAATAAGGATTTGATAACATAGTCTTCCAAGATAAACTTTATCGTTCATCTCCAAACAGCATCAACCACTCCAAACATATTATAACAAACGTAACTAACCTAAACATATTTTCCCCAAGATAGGTTAATCACTTCCATTAGTAACCTAAATTACTATAAGTTTAGCTTAAATTCATTTATTCTTCAAAATATAAGTCAACCTTTACTCCTCAAAGAATATACCGTAGTAATCTATTTACCTCGATCATATAGTGTTCCCAAAATAGGGGACGTCTTCCAAAATAATAATAATCTTTTAATCCCCTAATCATCTATATTTTTTTTCAAGAAGAACATCTTCACAACATCAACATCTAGTACAAAACAATAGATGTTATCCTTAATGATATAAAACCATCTTAGGTAGTGACTTGATGTTCTTAGAAAACATTAAAGATATGCTCATATGTCACAAACTAAAATACAACATGACATATAAAATTATTGCAAAGAAGTTACATGTAATTTAGTCATAATGATAAATCTCAGCATAGGAATTGCATTGATCCCTTGTCCTTGAATATTGTTGATTCTCATCATGCTTATCATCCCTTCCAAGAAAGCATTGCCTTGGATAATGTCCAACTTCTCCATATTTATGACATTGAAAAGTATAAGGTACATTAGATAGAACCTTATTTATACTCACCACATTATCCATTTTTTTAATGAAATTGGCTACAATATGCCCTATCAACCTACACTTAAAACATCTTCCATTTCCCTTGTGAAATTATCCTTTGTGCCTCTTTCCACACTTTTTGCAAAAAGTAAATTGGGTCTTCTTTCCCTTATCAACTTTATTAGATGAACATCCATGAGACTTCGTCTTCTTCTTCCTTTATGAATTTGGGCATTCAACTAGGTACCAATTATTAATTGTGATTTTTGATATCTAGTTTGGAATAATCATGATATGTTCAACTTGATATCTCGTCATCTATGTCATATTAATAGCACAATCGTCACATTTCCTATAACATTCATTTTTGGGACAAGTTCTTCCATTTCCCGCCATTATCTAAGAAAATACAATATAATTAGGGGGCTTAAATACTTATCCAATAATAATGAAAAGGAAACTTAAAGCATAGAAGGATAAACTTGTTGAAGAAAAGTACACCCTAACCTGTGATCCCCTAGGTTCCAATCTAGGTTATCCATGATAATATATTACTATGTGAATCTTTATTTTATTTTATCATTTTCCCTTTAATAATGGTTCGTACAATTCTTATGAATTTATGAAAGCATATCCCCCGGGAGTGTCAAACAGTAACACCCCAAGATTTTATGAAAAATATTCTTTTTAATTTCATTAATGTCTTGTGTTGTACGCTACACGAAAAGGAGCGTGCACAACACACAACCTTGACTTGCCTTGCATTACACGCAATCACGACCTTCCTCGATAGCGTGTGTAGTACGCAAAAACAAGTTTCACTAAACAACAATATGCTATTAAAATATTATTAAAACTAACTGTTATGAATAGTAATAACCAATTTTTGATATTCTGTAAAATTTTATTTTTCGAAATGCAATTCACTTTTGGATTCGTAATATCGAAATTATCTTATGGTGAAATTTTGGTACTTTTCAGATAACTTTCATTTTCTGATGAATAGTGAAAATTACTAAATTTTAATTAAAAACAAAATTTTTAATCGAAATAATTAATAGTGATAAATTATTAATATGAGTGCTTTTAAATTATATTTAGAATTTATTTTTACAATTTAATACAATGTTTTTCATTGGATGAAATTTCACATTTAAACCAGACATAAACAAGTGACAATCTTTTGATAGTTATTATCTATTAAGAACACACTATTTTTTTTTACGACGAGATTTAATTTTTAAATTAATTAATGAAACTGATATGTTTTGAATTTGGTAAAATATAAATCATTTTTGAGTTCATAATATCAAATATATCTTAGGCATAATTTTTGGTATTTTTCTGAAAACTGCCAATTTTTTGATGAATAGTGAAACCACTAAGTGGTAGTTAAAAAAATGAATTTTTCATAAAACTTAATTTTACCGCTTCTGTGAATGAAATTTCAAAAATCCGAGAGACATGGTTGATGTCAGTAAGTAAAATTTGGTTCAATGAGATGAAAATAATTTTTTGGTAAATAATAACTTTTTACTTTTTTTACCACGGTTAAAAGTAAATAGGGTAATTAAGGGTAAAAATGATATTATTATTACCCAAACACATGTCCTAATTCTATTAGAAAAGTCTAATTCGACCAAAAACAATCTTAGGAATAAAATATGACCATTTAGGCCCACATGGATTAGATTAGGACATTTGTTATTCATTTATTTAAAGAAGGGTTAAAATAGTTAAAATCATAGTTTAATAAGTAAATAAGTTTTAATATGGGGTTATACATAAGATAAATTCGACTATAAATATTCATTAGAAAGCTAAAAAAGATTTATTACATAATGGTATATTATTTTTAATTGTTAGACATTAAATAATTTAATTTATTTATGACACAACGATGATGCAGTAATTATCTTATTAATGAAATATTGACATAATTGATGTTATAAATACCCAAATAAATGTAATTTGATACTTTTTATGAATTCCACTAATTTTCTAGGTTAATATTAAATGTTAGTAATGATGTAATTAAAATTTTTCGAACTAATCATTCTTCTATTATTTTCACAATAATCAATTACTAAACAGTGTCAAAATTGACATAAAATAGTTTTTTAAACAAATATTATATTATTAATTGATATTTTATTTCTAAAAATCTATGGTTCGGTAAAATGACTTATATTAGGTTATATATATTAATAATAAATAACTTGGGGTTCGTTTGGCTTGATATAGTATGTTTATTAACCATATATTGTAAGAAAACAAGAAGACACGGTAAAAGTTAAATTATCTATCTTAAAGTTAAATCTAAATGATAAGGTTAAAATTGATACCTAAACTTTTCTAAATTCTATTGGATGAGAGAATTACGACCCCTACCCACCTTATCTACGATATATATCAATTTGGAGCTATTAAATAACAAGTTTGACTTTATAATAAAATAATATTTTTTGTTATTCCAAAGGTGCCCCTCTCCTCCCTTATAAAAGGGAACCTCCTCCCCCTCTTCCTGACACCACTTTGAGCCTTCAAGCTCGGACAACCCCTTCAAATTTACCTTCTCCAATTCCCTAGAAACATCCTAGAGATTCTTTTCTTCCTCAAATACCAATTTTATTACCCTAATAGGAGATCTCAAAGAGGCGCTTCAATGAAGAGGTAATGTCCGATACCGATTCATTCATCTTTATTTCTTCTTCTACTTCTTCTTCTTAGGTTGTTTCATTATGAAGTAATAACATCAGTATCACTTGTATACTGATATGTTATTATAATTATGAAACAACCTTATTTAACCATCTATCCATCCTACGGAAAATGAAATCACCGCGCGTGCGTACGTATGGAATACCGTCTACACACCGTGGTGTAATCTATTTTCCACCACCACCTTACATGGATGGGTATAATGGTGTACATATTAACTATATATGATTACTGTAAAGTGATATTGATTCTGAAATAGTATAAATACACTAAAATAAAATTCCAAGATAATGAGAATGATATCATCGCTCATGCGTACGTACGGACTACCGTCTCCACAACGCAATGAGATTCATTCTCCACGTTAACCATTCATGAATGAATATAAAGTATATATAATAAGTAATAATGAAATATATGACATAATAATGATTCTGTAATTATGTGTATATATATTTATGTCATCTACTTAATTCTATTCAACTCAATAAGGAAAAGAAAACAACGTTCATGCGTACGTACGGTCTATCGTCTCCATGAACGGTGTATTTCTTTCCATTTACTGATCTATTATATATATATATATATTCTGAATATATATTATATATAAATTATGTTTTATATTTTGTAATTATGTAATCATGATCTAAGTAATCATATGAATAATTAAAAGTCAAAACACGGATGACAAATGAAACGATTTTACCCAAAACGCCCTTTAACATGGAATTTACAAAAGAACGGGTAATATAAAGCCATAATTGAACCATATATGATATCATAACAATGAGTATGATTCTGTAATAAGTAAATTACATTAATTAAATCATTATACAGGAGGTTCAAACACTTATGAAGCGAATCGGACCTAAGGTAAGGGAAAATATCACAATCTCATTTTTATCCGAGATTGTTTATACTTTGGTATTTACTGGGGTGTATTTTATCATCCACATCCATGATTCCCCAATATGTAATATTATTTCTATCCACCTAAAATTTTTTAAATCCAATTTTACCCTTCAGTGAGTTTTTAGTAAAAGATATTAAAGGAATCTATTTTTTGTTTTTCGTACGAGGTACTTTTTTACTTTTCTGACAAAAGTACGAGAAGAATGTTTTTTTAACTTATATGGCATGAATGGATTTATAAAACATTATTTACAAGAAGAATACTTTACATGTTTTCAAGATTATTTTTAATCAACTTCTTTTAGTTTAGAATTGTATGACATGTTAAGAATTTAAAAGTGTTTTTGAAGTAGAAAGGATATTTTTCTCAAGAATGGAGTTCAAGTGTTTTATCAAAATTATTTTCCATCTAAGATAATAAAGGGTTCTGTTTTTATCCCTAAAATTACATTTATTTGATTATGTTGTGATGGAATTATATTTTTATTAATTCCTTTATCTTATATGAATTGTCTTATGATGTCATGATGTTTAGGATTCCCATTTTTATTTCATGGGTTATTCTATGATGTATGGTTTATGATTTTGTGGCACACATAAGAATGGTATCATTATGAGATGGGTGGGACCTATATCTCCCTCCAATGCATTGGGTAAACGTTTTATATCTCATGAGATAGACATCGCTGGAATGGTAGGTTATACCGGTTCAGTGAAACCGGACTGAAACGAGGGTGACTCGGCTCAGAAATGGACTTTGTCCACTATGATAGTCTTGGCAATGAGTATTGACTAATAAGAAATGATTGTCTATGATTATGTGTGTATGGAAAAAAGTTTCATGTTTAAAGTTATTATTATTGGGATTTCATTTCACTACTATGATTTATCCCATGTTATGAAATTATGCTCTCTTTTGCAGGTTAAGATTTCCAAAATGTCATGTTCTTATGAATATGATGTGATTGATATTTATTTTGTTTACCCTTACTGAGAATTTTAGCTCACCCCTGTTATGTATTCTATTCCCCAGGATATAAAGAAAGGTTTTAGGAAAAAAAATAAGATCTTTATGGGAGATGTTGAAGATCTTTCACCACGATTAGATGATTATATTCCTAGTTTCCAAAGACACTAAACTATTACGGTCCTTGTGTGTGTGTTTTTGTTATGTACTATGTATTCCGAAAAAGTAATGTAATGTCAATGTACGTCAAGCTTCGGGTTTCTACAGTTGGTATCAGAGGAAAGGTTTAGTCAACCTTTGGAAACTAGGATGTGAAAACGTTAGTGAGATCCCTAAAGATATTTCTAAGGTATGTATAGGGATGTCCCTAAGGATAAGTATATGTATAGTATATAGTCCTAGAACTATGGTAACGATATTAGAATTTAACCTATGATGTTATATATTGAAGTTACTCCCCCTTTATTATGATTTTTTCCTCTCACACTATTCTTTTTGTGTTTTAGAAAATGTCTGGAAATTGGAAGATTCATGATAATGGAGGATATGACGGACAATGGAATGATTTTCTTCATGAGAAACCAAATGGAACATGATATGGAATTCCAAACATCGTTATTATTCCTAATCATCTATCTCATAATATGATCAAAAATCTCAAATTTGGTAAGTTTCCCGACTCATATAATAAGACAAAGATGGAGTTTCATGATGATCATAGAGGAAAGAAAGTTCAATTTCCCCTATTTAAATCATGTGGGAAGAGGCATCAAGGAGAATGTTTCAAAGGAAACGGAAGATGCTTTGGGTGTGGAAAATAAGGACATAATGCCAGTATGTGAAAAGGAAAGGGTTCATTTAACATCATGGACGAGGATAATGGTATTGCTCGACATCAACAATGGTTAAATGTTTTAAATGTGGAATGTACAGGCATTATGCAAACCAATGCCCTAAGGTAAAGTCTCATGAAGAGAATCAGTATGGTCATATGGGTAATATTTATGTTGTTGATGATGAAGAGACTACAAATGTTATGTGAGATGAAAGAATTGCTAAAGCTCGGTCAATGGATTAAGAAGTTAGTGGAATGATTACATGTTTATCAAGTGTAATGTTCTATAAGTAATCTCATGGTACTATGGAATAAAGAGACATGTAACGATTGTTACACTGTTGTCTTTCCTTATGTTTTGAAAGTGTATGATTAATGGTACCAGTAACCATGAAAGGTTATTCAGATATTTTTGGAAAGTAGATGATATGCGCATAATGAAGGGATGAGGAGAAAATTAAATGTTTGATAGTATTCATGAGCTCAAGACTGATATAAGGAGAAGGTTATATCACGGTTTGAGTATATATAATTTTTAGATTTTGGTATGTGGAAAGAGTTAGCTTTTGACTGCATTCATGTTTTCACTAAGGTTCAATGGGTATTCATTCTTTAAGAGAATACATGATTAAGGTATTCAAATGTTTGTAATTTGACCAACAAGATATATCTTATGATATATGGGGGATAAATGATGGAATTCACGTGATCATTTTCTTTATACTATGAGCTTGGACCGAAGTATTTTAGATTAGCATAAAGATTGGAATGGATTATGTTGGACATAAGTTTGTATTGTTTAAGGATAAAACTATTTTGATATTGTCGATGAGATGTTATAGTAATATAGCTTTAGAAAAAGGACAACCAGCAGGACGAGCGACAACCCATCGCGTCAGACAAGGCTGTGGGAATCGAACCCACAACCGAAGTGCGACTGGCCTTTATCGCCTACCACTGGTCTACAAGAAGCCTTTGTTTAGTAGAAACTAGTTTTATTATATTAAGAAGTATGATATATGAAGTATAAGTGTATTTTAGGAACCATATATGATTAATCTCACTATAGATGGGCTTATGTATTTTTTGATAACTTTTCTAACCTTTTGTTTGAGACAGATGGAATGACCCATCATTCTATCACATGATCTGCTAACACATCACGAATGACAAATTCAACTTCATTTCATTAAGAGATGAAGTGGAAATTGTCCAAAAAACGACAAACGGTGAGACTATACCAAAATCCCGAAAGTATTTCTTCTAATTCCAATTTCATCAACTTTAGGGAAATGACGATGAAAACCAAAAATGTTGTTGTAATGCTCTTATATCTGATGAATCAGATGGTACCTTAGATCATCACAAATTTATGGCTTTGTGATTGTTGGATTTTTCATAGCCATGTTCTCTACCACTCTCCGTCAGAACATGATGGTTAGATTTATCTTCCATGTCCATATTTTCACCTATGTGGAAACCCATTGATTAGTTTATTTGGGTAACCGTTACGTTTCATACTTTTGTTTTTTATGATTGGTTTTTGGAATTCCTTTTTACGATGTGGGTTTCTATTAAAGAGACTTTTGAGTAGTAAACCATTTATAACTCCGACGAATTTCGAGAGTGAAATTCATTTTAAGGAGGGTAGAATGTAACACCCCGACATTTTATGAAAAATATTCTTTTTAATTTCATTAATGTCTTGTGTTGTACGCTACACCAAAAGGAGCTTGCACAACACGCATCCTTGACTTTCCTTGCATTACACGCAATCGCGACCTTCCTCGATAGTGTGTGTAATATGCAAAAACGAGTTTCACTAAACAACAATATGCTATTAAAATATTATTAAAACTAGCCGTTAAGAATAGTAATAACCACCTTTTGAAATTTTTGTAAAATTTTATTTTTTAAAATGGAATTCATTTTTGGATTCGTAGTATCGAAATTATATTATGGTGAAAT
Organism: Viscum album; assembly: GCA_963277665.1. Classification (NCBI taxonomy): domain Eukaryota; kingdom Viridiplantae; phylum Streptophyta; class Magnoliopsida; order Santalales; family Viscaceae; genus Viscum; species Viscum album. Next base: position 1,493,248,804 of record OY728121.1, read on the forward strand.
TTTGGTACTTTTCGGATAACATTCATTTTCTGATGAATAGTGAAAATTACTAAATTTTAATTAAAAACAACTTTTTTAATAGAAATAATTAATAGTGATAAATTTTTAATTTTATTGGTTTTAAAGTATATTTAGAATATATTTTTACAATTTAATAAAATGTTGTTCATTGGGTGTAATTTCACATTTAAACAAGACATAAACAAGTGTCAATCTTTTGATAGTTATTATCTCTTAAGAAAACGCTATTTGTTTTGACGACGGAAATTAATTTTTAAATTAATTAATGCAACTGATATGTTTAGAATTTGGTGAAATAGACATCATTTTTGAGTTCATAATATCAAATATAGTTTAGGCTTAATTATTGGTATTTTTCTGAAAACTTTCAATTTTTGTTAAATAGTGAAACCACTAAGTGGTAGTTAAAAAAATGAATTTTTCATAAAACATAATTTTACCACTTCTGTAAATGCAATTTCGAAAATCCGAGAGACAAGGTTGATTTCAGTAAGTAAAATGTGGTTCAATGAGATGAAAATAATTTTTTGGTGAATAATAACTTTTTACTTTTTTTACCACGGTTAAAAGTAAATAGGGTAATTAAGGGTAAAAATGATATTATTATTACCCAAACACATGTCCTAATTCTATTGTAAAAGTGTAACTCGACCGAAAACAACCTCAGGAATAATATATGACCATTTAGGCCCACCTGGATTAGATTAAGACATTTATTATTAATTTATTTAAAGAAGGGTTAAAATAGGTAAAATCAATGTTTAATAAGTAAATAATTTTTAATATGGTGTTATACATAAGATAAATTAGACTATAAATATTCATTAGAAAGATAAAAATATTTCCTACATAATGGTATTTTATTTTTAATTTTTAGACATTAAATAATTTAATTTATTTATTACACAATGATGATGTAGTAATTATCTTATTAATAAAATATTGACATAATTGATGTTATAAATACCCAAATAAATGTAATTTCAGAATTTTTATGAATTACACTAATTTTTTAGGTTAATATGGCATGTTAGTAATGATTTAAGTAACGCTTTTCGAACTAATAATTCTGTTATGATTTTCAAAAAAATAAATTACAAAATAGTGTCAAAATTGACAAAAAATAGTTTTTAAAACAAATATTATATTATTAATTGTTATTTTTTTCCTAAAAATATATGGTTCGGTCAAATGACATAGATAAGGTTATATATATTAATAATAAACAACTTGGGGTTCGTTTTCCTTGATATAGTAAGATTAATAACCTTATAGTGTAAGAAAACAAGAAGACACAGTAAAAGTTAAATTATCTAACTTAAAGTTAAATCTAAATGATAAGGTTAAAATTGATACCTAAACTTGTCTAAATTCTATTGGATGAGAGAATTCCGACCCCTACCCACATTAGCTTCGATATATATCAATTGTAAGCTATTAAAAACCAAATTTTACTTTATAATAAAATAATATTTTTAGTTATTACAAAGGTGCCCCTCTCATCCCTTATAAAAGGGCACCTCCTCCCCCTCTTACTCACACCACTTTGAGCCTTAATTCTCGGCCAAAACCTGAATATTTCCCTTCTCCACTTCCCTAGCAACATCTTAGTGGTTCTGGTCTTCCTAAAATACCAATTTTAGTGCCCTAAAAGGAGATCTCAAAGAGGCGCTTCAAAGAAGAGTTAATGTCTATTATCGATTCTTTCATCTTTATTTCTTCTTACACTTATTCTTCTTAGGTTGTTTCATTATGAAATAATAAAATCAGTATCACTTATATACTGATATGTTATTATAATTATTAAACAACCTTATTTCACCATCTATACATCCTACGGAAAATGAAATCACCGCGCGTGCGTACGTACGGAATACCGTCTCCACACCGTGGTGTAATCTATTTTCTACCACCACCTTACATGGTTGGGTATAATGGTGTACATAATAACTATATATGATTATTGTAAAGTGATATTGATTCTGAAATAGTATACATACACTCCAATACAATTCCATGATCATGAGAACGATATCATCGCTCGTGCGTACGTACGGACTACTGTCTCCACGACGCGATGAGATTCATTATCCACGTTAACCATTCATTAATGATTATAAAGTATATATAATAACTAATAATGAAATATATGACATAATAATGATTCTGGATTTATGTGTATATATAATTATGTCATCTAATTAATTCTATTCATCTCAATAAGAAAAATAAAACAGCGTTCATGCGTAAGTACGGTCTATCGTCTCCATGAACGGTGTATTTCATTCCATTTACTGATCTATTATATATATATATATTCTGAATATATATTATATATAAATCATGATTTATATTCTGGAATTAAGTAATCATGATCTAAGTAATCATATGAATAATTAAAAGTCAAAACACGGACGACAAATGAAACGATTTTACCCAAAACGCTCTTTAACATGGAATTTACAAATGAATGGATAATATAAAGCCGTAAGTGAACCATATATGATATCATAACAATGATTATGATTCCGTAATAAGTCAATGACATTATTTAAATCATAATACAGGAGGTTCAGACACTTATGAGGCAAATCGGACCTTAGGTAAGGGAAAATATCACAATCTCATTTTTATCCGAGATTGTTTATACATTGGTATATACTGGGTTGCATTTTATCATCCACATCCATGTTTCCTCAATATTTAATATTATTTCCATCCACCTACAATTGTTTAAATACAATTTTACCCTTCGGTGAGTTTTTAGTAAAAGATATTAAATGAATCTTTTTTTCGTTTTTCGTACAAGGTACTTTTTGACTTTTCCGACAAAAGTACGAGAAGAATGTTTTTTTTAACTTATATGGCATGAATGGATTTGTAAAAAATTATTTCCAAGATGATTACTTTACATTTTTTCAAGATTATTTATAATCAACTTCTTTTAGTTTAGAATTGTATGACATGTTAAGAAAGGAAAAGTGTTTTTGAAGTAGAAAGGATATTTTCCTCAAAAATGGAGTTTAAGTGTTTTATCAAAATTATTTTCCATCTAAGATAATAAAGGGTTCTGTTTTTATCCCTAATATTACATTGATTTGATTATTATGTGATGGAATTATATTTTTATGAATTCCTTTATCTTATATGAATTTTCTTATAATGTCACGATGTTTAAGATTCCCATTTTTATTACATGGGTTATGCTCTGATGTATGGTTTATGATTTTGTGGCACACATAAGAATGGTATCATTATGAGATGGGTAGGACCTATATCTCCCTCCAATTCATTGGGTAATGATTTTATATCTCATGAGATAGACATGGCTGGAACGGTTGGTTATACCGCTTTAGTGAAACAGGACTGAAACGAGGGTGAGTCGGCTCAGAAATGGACTTTGTCCACTAAGATAGTCTTGGAAATGAGTCTTGACTAATAAGAAATGATTCTCTATGATTATGTGTGTATTCCACAATGTTTCATGTTTTAAGTTATCATTATTGGGATTTCATTTCACTACTATGAATTATCCCCTGTTATGAAATTATGCTCTCTTTTGCAGGTTATGATTTCCAAAATGTTATGATCTTATGAATATGATGTGATTGATATTTTTTTTGTTTACCATTGCTGAGAATTTTATCTCACCCCTTTTATGTTTTCTTTTCCCCGAGATATAAATAAAGGTTTTAGGTAAAAAAAGGAAGATCTTTATGGGATATGTTGAAGATCTTTCACCACGATTAGAAGATTATATTCCGTGTTTCCAAAGACACTAAACTATTATGGTCCTTGTGTGTGTATTTTTGTTATGTACTAAGTATTCCACAAAAGTAATGTAATGTTAATGTACGTCAAGCTTTGGGTTTCTACACAAACCAAGAGTGCAGCAAGGCCCATTGTCATGCACCCGGTTACCCCAGGTCAAGCCCGAAACACCTTGTCAGTGTTTTCACTCCTAGGAACATTTGTTCTAGAGCCACCTCTATTTGTTCATATATATACAGTGATTTATTTGTTTAGAACCCACTTACTCAATAGTCACCAAAATAATCATAAGATTTCTTATATTTAAAATTTTCTAAAGGTTTATTACTAATGTTTTCATATCCAAATTACTACAAATAACTAAACCATCCTTTGATACCAACTATATCATCCCACCTTTTTATCACATAAAATTTCATTACATTATACAAAACTGAGGATCTTTATGGTTTAGTGTCTTGGAAACTAGGAACTTAATATATGACAACATAAAACATTCTTCTTAAATACTTGAAAGTCTTATTCATTTGTTCATCCTAATTTCATTACATCATCTCATAAACAAGGAGAATACATCAAAGGAAAGGGTGAGCAGAAGGCCCTAGAAGGGGAACAAGGGACACATTTTACTTGTGAACTTGAGATACATCAAAAGACATGAAAAATAACTTTAAGGCATGATAAAGAGATCATGAGGCATATCATAATGGAATGAAAATGATTCATAACTTGAATATGTGGCTACAAAATTTAACTTATAGAATCATGAACATTTCACTAAGGTCCATCCCCATGGTGTCAATTGAAATTAGCAATGGTATTCACCATTGTACCATTTAAATTGAAATCTCTAGTGGTTACATCATTATCCAATGCATTGGAGCGCCATCAGGGTGCACCCTAAAATTTCTCTTTATCAAAATGTGAGACACATATATCATCATCAACTATTTCATAAATAACCCATATTGCATAAAAAATGGGTTTCATTTCATAATCATAATGTTTTAAAAACTGCTTTAAAGACATGATATTTATGTCACTTTAAACCCACAGAAAAAGGAAAGTGGGTTTAATGTATGTAAGTCGTAGAATTAAAATATAAAATGTTGATATATATGTGAATACAAATAATTAATAAATATCTTTGAGTATTCACTTAATAATATAAAATAATTTGAGAAAAAGAGAGAGACATTTTGAGACGAAAAATCTATAGCATAACGACCACGTTACAGGGTTTTAGAAAACATTGAAAAGAGATGGGACATGGGTTACCCACTCATAAATGATCCAAAAAATAGTATATGGATAGAATATAAAGGATATAAGAACATGGTGATGAAATTTTAATGAGATAACATACAAAATGGAAAACATGGAAGGAAGACAAAAATAAGATTTCTTATATGAAAATTAGGTAGCCTAACGGTGTCACTTCAAACTTTAAAAAAAGAGTTGATGAGATAAAATAGGGTCTCTCATCATATTAACATAAAATATCAGTATGATAGATATAGAGATCATACCCCAACATAATAAAAAGGATCATGAAATACCAAACATGAAAATAGATCTTGAAAACAAGAAGGGTGAAAGAATCCCTTAAAAATTCGGGAGCCTAACGATGCCACTTAAACATTATTAAAATGAATTGATGAGAAAAATATGGGGTATCTCATAATATGAACAAGAAAAGGACAGTAGAATGAATATAGTATAAAATCCTCTAACATAAGAACATGGAGCATAAAATAAATGACATAAAAGAGAGTACTTGAACAGAAAGAGAGAGGTATGATCCCTTACCTTGAAGAGTAACATAGAAATCATGAAGTTTGGGACCTTGTGAGGCTTGAGGGCACCTTTGGAGGAATTATTGGGTGGTAAGGAGACCATAACTTTGTTGAGGAGGATTTTGGAATTGAAAGGATGAGAGAATGGATAGGTATTTATAGGGAAAGTGAGGGGACAAGGCATTAATGTCCAAGGGACACCTCATTGGTGGTATTGGAAAAAAAGTTGTATTTCCTAATGGTATTAGCCAAGTGGGACAAGTAATACCTTATCATACTATTCATAAGTCGACCATACGTTAAAATATCTCATGACATCATCATGATGAGATTATGATGTCATTAAACATATCGAAACCCTAAAACTGTATTTTTACTATTCACTGAAAATTCAACTTTTTCAGAAAACTCCCAAAAAAATTACCTTAACATAATATCAATGCTCTGAATTAAAAAAAACTCCATTTTATAAATATATTTTCCAAAATATATTTAATTTAATTTCTAAATAAAAACACTATTCAACAAAAATTCATTTTCTTCAGAAAAAACACCAATAAATACCTTAACCTAATACCGATGTTCTGAATTAAAAAAAGTCCATTTTATAAAAATAATTTTCCAAATAATTTTCATTTAATTTTTAATTAAAAATACTATTCACCCAAAAAAACTAATACTTGACTAATAATTTTTAAAATAGTTATTTACCTATTTTATTAAATCACATTACTTAATCAAGGTTCCTATATTATATTAATACATTCTGTAAGTGAGATTACTAATCCATTGGGTCACATTACTAATCCTAAGCATAAAATCACTATTCATAAATTACTATTCACTAAAAATTAAGTTGATCTTATTAGACTCCAAATTTCTTACTGAACACCTTTAGAGAAGACCATTTTTTGAAAATCATTACACATCGTTAATTATTTAAGGTTTACAAAAGTATTTTAAAGTATCCTTTTTTTCAAATTCATCAATAATATATATCCTACATTTATTCGAATATTTGAAAATTTACAAACTTCACCATAAGAAGAAAACACAATTTTATTTATCTCAAAGGATTACACAATGAAGTTACAGTCTTCTTACATAGCCCCATATAACCCCAGCATAGGACCTAAGTGTAAGGTGTGCTAAGGTGAGAGAATCCAAGGGTGGCCCGGCCAACATTGCACAAGTAGTAATTTCTGTCAGCTTGAACTTCTCGCGAAGGAGATTCCATTCTAGCTTCACACGATGATGTTCGGCTTGGGTTTGGTCCAGAGCAAATCCCAGTGGTGCTGCCTCCTTCCCAAGTTCTGATAGATGGGCTTTGATTGGCCCGAGACTACTGGATGAGGCCATCAAATCTTCTTTATATATTAATTAACCAAGATCACTTGTATTTAGAGACAATAATCACAACATTTAGTTTCCAACGATCATATTGACCAATGGTCATATAACAGCCGAATTCTAATAGTCTCATTTTAATTATACTCTTGTTATCAAATGAAATAGTTTTGTAGGGTATAAAATAATATAACACACAAAATTAGGAAACAAGATTTATTCAATATTTTGGGTCGTTACATATGCTCTTCCGAGGATTTAAAAAATTTATACCTTGATAAGAATTACAATTCTGAAAATGTTACTTCTAATAAAGATACTTCATTATCATAAAATTAAGACATACCTTCATATGAATAATTTTCTAGGTTTTCCATGTTACTTGAAGCAAGAAATTGTAAAATTTATAAAAAATTAGAGAAGGAAAATACTAGGGAAGAAATTCATACAAAAGAGATTTCATATCTTTCTATAGATCTTATAGATAAAGAAGAGCTTATAGGAAAACATTCTAAAGACCTTGAGATGGAAAATTATGTTAAAGAAAAACATTCTAAAGATCTTAAGAATGCTATTTTAGAGATAAAAGTTTTTGAGGAAAAATCTAACTCTAAGGAATTGATTCTTGAGGATAGGAATTTAGTAATCAGACTGAAATCCGAAATATTTTCTCTTAAGATGCTTCTTGCGAACTTTACGTCTAGGAAAGAAAATCATGACAAGATGTATTCTAAAATTAAACCTCAAGGAAACACTACTAGAGTAGGTTATACTCACCAAAAGCATGTTTTAAAAAACAACTAATTTGTTCCTTCTAGAGAACCTTTTTTCACTAAATATCAAAGTGGTGGGCATTGGAAAAAAATTTCCCCTTGAATAACGTTCAATATCTTGGGTTTCATACAGCTTATTTTTCTAAACAAATGTTGATACCCAAAATTTTGTTTTCTAACAATTCTGGATCCATGAAAGTTTGGATTCCGAAAGTCTAACTTTTTCATATTTTCTGGAAAATAGGGAATGTACCAATAGAAATATGTGGTACATGGATAGTGGATGTTCCTGGAATTTGATTGATAACATAAACTATTTTGAAAAGATTATCAAGACAAAAGGGGGAAAAGTAACTTTCATAGATAATGATCAGGGAGAAATTATTGGTATAGGTAACATCATTCTTCTAGAAAAATCATTGATTTGAAATGTTTTATTTGTTATGTGTCTTAAGCACAACCTCATTAGAATAAGCCAATTATGTGATGAAGGCTACCTTGTGAATTTTAGGAATGAAATGTTCTTAGTTCACAATTGCAAGGAAGTGTTCATTATTTCTGCCCATAGGAATGATAATGTTTACACACTAAAATTTGAAGACCTTAGGAGACAATACATACCTTCCCTTAGTGAAATAGATGATAATTCTTGATTATGTCATAGAAGGTTAGGTCACTTTAACCTTAGGAACATATGAAAACTTTCTAAGAAAAGGTTATTTAAGGATCTACAAGAGCATAGATTTGATTCTTCAAAAGATTGTGATCCTTGTCAATATTCCAAGCTACATAAATCAAGTTTAAATCCGTCAGTTTAGTCTCAACTACTGATGCATTACAGCTAGGGAATATGGATATTTTTGGTCCAACAAAACTTGAAGCATTGGAGGAAAGTACTATGTATTTGTCTTGGTTTATGATTACACTTGATTTATGTGGTTATATTTTCTAGCAATGAAATATGAAGCCTTATATTATTTTGAATGTTTTAGAGACCAAGTTAAAAATGAGAAAATCCTTCCATTAAAAACCATTCATAGTGATCATGGTAGAGAATCTCAAATTTCTGATTTTGAAACTTTTTGTAGTAGAAAAGGTATTATTCACAACTTATCAGCACCCTGAACACCTCAAAAGAATGGTGTTATTGAAAGAATAAATGTAATTATTCAAGAGATAACTATAACCATGTTGAGTGAGTATTATGTAGCCAAACATTTTTGGGTGAAGCTATAATTACTGCTTGTTATACTATAAATTGAGTTCTGATTAGACATTTTCTTAATAAAAATCCTTATGAGTTATGGAATGGTAGAAAACCTAGACTTTCCTACTTTATGGTTTTTGGTTACAAGTTATTCATTCTGATGACTAAATATAATCTAAATAAATTCACACCAAAATATGATGAGGGAATTTTCTTAGGCTACTACATAACATATAAGGCATATAGAGTTTTCAATAAAAATAATTGTAGTGTTGAAGAGATAGTACATGTCAAATTTGATGAAACCGATCTTTTTATATTTAAACAACTCAAACCTACATCTTTAGATGTGTTTTAAAAAACTAATTATCAACCTTTGATAGAAGATACTTCTAATAAGGAAATTTTTCAAGAAGATACTACTAAAAAATTTACCCCAGAAGATTTCCTACCCTATGTTGATGACCATGTTTTACAAAACCCAAATCAGTCATTTCTAAATAATCATCCCAATCATAGTATCATTGGTGATTTCAATCAACCTGTAAGGACTATAAGTTCCTTAAGAAATGAAGTAGAACATCTAGCATTCCTTTCCAAATTAGAACAAAAAATCACTGATGAAGCATTAGTTGATGATGATTAGATTAAAACCATGCAATATGAACTAAAAGAATTCGAAAGGAATAAATTAAAGACCTTGGTTGAAAGACCTAAGGAATCATCTATTATTGGAGTAAAATGGGTCTTCAGAATTAAGTTTGATGAAAATGGAATCATTGTTTGAAATAATGCTATATTAATTTCTAATTTCTATAATCAACAAGAAGGAATAGAATATGAAAAAACATATGCTCTAGTAGCTAGACTTGAATCTATTCGTATTTTACTTGCCATTGCAACATTCTTCAATTTCAAACATTTTCAAATGGATGTGAAATGTGATTTAATTAATGGTTATGTTCAAGAGGATGTTTTTTTCTAACAACATCCTGGCTTTGAGGATACAAAACATGATCATTTTTTTAGACGTACCAAAGCTCGGTATGGACATAAACAAGCCCCTCGAGCTTGGTATGATAAAATTACATGATTTTTTCTTCAAAATAACTATGTCAAGGGAAATGAAGATCCAAACCCTATTATAATTATAGATAAGAAAAATGATTTGATTGTTCAAATTTATGTTAATGACATTATATTGGGTTCAACTTAGCAATCTTTAACTGATGCCTTTTCAGATCTAATGAAATCTGAGTTTGAAATGAGTATGATGGATGAGTTAACATTTTTCCTTGGTTTTCAAATCATTCAAAAACCATAAGGAATCTATATATCCCAACATAAGTATATTAATGATCTTATAAAAAAAGTATGGATATTACATCACTAAAAGTATAAGTACTCCCATTGGTACCTCAAACACACTTGATCTTGATGAAGCTGGGAAACCAGTAGATCAAACATCCTTTAGAGGTATTATTGGAAGTCTACTTTACATGATAGCTAGTCATCCCGACATAATGTTTTCAGTATGCTTATTTGCAAGATATCAATCCAATCCTAAGTAATCTCACTTAAAGTCAGTGAAAAGAATTTTTTTCTACTTAATGTGAACAATGTATTTTGGACTATTTTATACTTATGGAAATGATATTGTTTAAAATGTTTTTTGGATGCTAACATTGGTGGATGTAGAATGGATAGGCATAGTACATCCAGAATGTTTCATTTATTTGGATATTCATTAGTTTCTTGGTCTTGAAAGAAGAAACACTCTGTAGAACTTTCCACTACTAAAGCTGAATATGTAGCAGCTAGAAGTTGTTGTGCTCAAGTGTTGTGGATGGAACACACACTCACGGACTAAGGCTTGAGTTTTACTAAGACTCAAATTTTGTGTGATAATAAAAGTTCCATTGACCTTAGTAAAAACCCTTCACATCTCTCTCGTGAAAAACACATTGCTATTAGTCATCATTTTCTTAGGGGTCACACACAAAAAGGAGATATCATTTTTCAATTTATCGGAACACAAGATCAACTTACTAATATTTTCACAAAATCGTTAACCTCTGATTGATTTGAATACATTAAAAAGAAGTTAGGACTGATAATCGTAAGGTAATATTCATTGATTAACTTCCCATTGAACCAATCTCCTTACAGTAATAAACTACTTTTCAAAGGGGGATTACATTTTTTAATTATTTATAACGAAAATTTTCATAGTTAGTTTTTCAAATTTTTGTAAATAAAATTTTCATAGTTAGTCTTTCAATTTTTTTGTAATGAAAATATTCGTATTTAATTTTCATACCATTCGTAATGACGATTTTTGTATTGAAATTTTCGCAATGAATATTTTTGTAATGAAATTTTCATAATGAATTTTTCGTAGTCGAAATTTTCGTAATGAGATTTTTTAGTACTCGAAATTTTCCTAATGAAAATTTTCGTACTCAAAGTTTTCATAGTGGAATTTTGGTACTCAAATTTTTTTAATAAAATTTTCAACCATAGATTTTTCATAATAATTTTGTTTATTGTCAATTTTTTAATATAATGTTGTTCAAGAACAATATCACCTTTTAAAAATAATCTTCATAGAAATTTGAAAGGTATTATTTCCTTCTTATAATTTTTGTAATCATTATTTAATTACTGGTATTTTCTTTTGTATCTTAACTTCTCAAATTTAGATTTTCCTAAAAACCTCAATAGACCGGATCCTACTCAATATTTCCATGCATCTATCATATCAATCGTTAGATCCTATCAGAAGGATTCCCAACCGTTAGATTGGATTTTGAAGATGAAAGGTCACTTCCATCGCCTATATAAAGGACCGTTGAAGGGTTTTACCACATCGGGTTTCAAGCTCTCACGTGTTGATGTTCTGCCCCATTTCTTAGGGCTGTTCTGATTCTCTTAGAGTTCCTCCAATCCGAATGTCTGCAGAAGCATCTTCTCAAGATATGTCTAGCGTGAAGCCAATCTCAAGTTGGAAAGTGTACATGGAAATGTTGGTCCTTCCAAACTTCTTCAAATATGATTCTATTATTTCAAAGAATATCAGGCTTAATGTATGGGAGAGCGTGGTCATAGCAAAGACAAGAAATAAAGACTTGGTTTATTCGGAATTGCTAATAGAATTTTTTGAGTCTGATTCATTCTTTATGGAAGATGGAAAGGAAAAACTATCCTTCAAGAGTTATGGAAAAACATATAAACTCTCATACACAAAGGTTTCTAGCTTGGTGGAAATATCGTATGAAGGGGAATCCAAATTTTTCTCTCACAAACTACTAGAGGTTAAGGGAAGATTTATTAAGGTGAAATCTTCATAATGACTTGGGATATCAGATGTAAAGACCACAAATATTACTCACTTATCAGCCAATAATTATATTCTGCAGTTATGGGTTCAAGGATTTTTCATAACGAGAAAATGTGATAAGGAAATCTTAAATAATAGTGACATATATATCTTAGATTTCATTGTAAATCTAAGGAAAATCAATCTGATGAGGCACATTCTCATTACAATAGAGAATATAAAAAATAGGAATTTGAGAACCTAGATAATTATGTATCCTACCTAACTTTCCAAACTGATAGCTTGGTGTGTTGAATCATTCAAGATCTCCTGTAGTTCCAAGACAAGGAATTGTAATGTTATGCATGTATGTGATTACACTTTGACAAGAATGAATATGGTATTTTCTAAGGAGTCAGGAGAATTTTATGATCTACCAAGGGAAGAGACAGAGGTCATTCCAAAAAATGTTGAAATATATGAACCATCAAAGAAGACTGGCAAGAAATGGAAGTTGAAGGAAGTGGAAGTAGAAGACCAAACTCCTAAGTCTAAGGAAGTCCAATCCTCACCTTCTAAACCAAAGAAGCAGAAATCCTATCCATAGGAGGTTTTAGAAAAATGGTCGTAGGATAAGAAGAATAGAAAATAAGGGGAGAAAAAGTTTGGTTTGGATCCTGGTGAGGCTAAGGACTTCCTAGAATCAACTGTTGAAGATCTTGAGAGGCAAAAAACAAGTAGAAAAGAAAAATAATAATATGTCAAAGGATGTAATTTGTCAATGCCTTCTAAGGGATACTGAAATTGCATCTGATAATATTCTAGTTCCACAATTTTTCTTGACAGATCCTTTACCTGAGACTCATGGGAAGAAATTTTCCACTCCATAAAAAGCTAAAGAAAAACATGTTGAATTAGTGCAACAAGTGGAAGAAGTGGAAGAAGTGGAACTGGTTCAAGAAGAGGAAGCAGAAGAAGAAGGAAGTGGTAAAACATATGATATTTTAACAAAATTAGAAGATTATCAATACAACAAAAACCCATCTGATATTTTGTCACTCCGTACTTCTCAAGAAGGATCCTCTAGGATTGTCACTCCTGAGAAAATGAAGAGAAGGATGGAAAGAAGGGTGAAGAGAAAGGGGAAGAAGAAGTTGATAGAATTTATTAATAAGGAAGACTAAATCATGATTTCATTCATCATGAGGATTCTCAGGCTAGAAATCGGAAAGAAGATGTAGATAAAGATAGAGTTGTGTAGCTATCTGATAGTGAGAATGAATCCCCTGGTGAGGAAGATGTTCAGAATATTGATATGGGTAAACAAGTTATTGTTGATACTCTTAGAAAATCTATAGCGAAGAAGAAGTAAATTGGTGGAACTTTAAAAAGGAAGCATGTTGAGCATGAGAAACAATCATCACCAAGTAAAGTCTCGGATTCTTAATCATCTTCACATGGTCATGATTTTGTTGAACAATCTATAAAGAAGCTTGTCGGGTCCATTCCAAATTTTTCAAGCATAGATTCTAAATGCCATATGCTTCAACATTCTATGAATTAGAAATCTGATTCTGTATCTATGGTGATGAAAAATTGTGTCAAGATAGAATCTGATTTCAAAACATTCCTCATAGGATATGAAGCTCACAGAAACTCATATAAGAAGATAGCCAGCTGGTCAAAGAAGTTGATTTAAGAAATGTGTGAGGTTGATCAGTTTCAAGAAGATGTCAATGAAGATTTTGATATCGAAGAAGACAAAATAAAAGATCTTACAAAAAAATTTAAGTAAAAGCTATGTCTAGAACAAAATACTCGGATTCAATAGGTGAAAGACTTGAATGGGAATTTGAACTCTATAGCTCAAAGCTGGAAGATGGAAAGAGATCTCTGGATTGAGTGTGAAGAGAAGCTTGTGAAGCAAGAGGAGTTTCTAAAGGCTTAGGCAGATGTTCTTAAGTCTTGGGAAGAGAGGATCAATGATCTAGAGAATAATTCTGAGGAAGATCACAAGGAATTCAGAAAGCTGAACACTATAGTAAAAAATATGATTCCAAAGGAAAAAGAATCAAAATAGAGACATATCAGATCTTTTGTTGTATCTGTTTTTTCGTTGTACTAATTATTTCAATTGTAATAGAGTTATGGTTGCTTGTTTTGTTTGGATGTCTATACTAATATTTCCGGTACCATTTTTTTTCCATTCCATCAAACAGTTTTTGAAAATCACAAAGTGGGATAAGGAAAAATAATTCTAAAGGGGAGAAGCAAAAAGAATAATAATTATAGAAGAAATATTCCTATGTAAGAAATATCCTTAAGTAAGGTAGAGTTTCTCATTACTAAGATTGCCATACCCAAGATAATGAAAATCTCATTTCGGAAATCTTTAATACGATCCTTATAGTTCCAAATCCAAAGGTGTAGTTAGTCGTATTCATCTTTGCCAATGTAAAATGAGAGATAATTTTTGTTTTATATGTCACGAAATGTTTTTCTAAGTCCTTATATTCTTTTTTGTAAGGATTTTTGTGCTTTCCAAAAAGGGGGAGATTGTTGAGTCAATAAGGTTTTCCTTATGACTTTTCAATTACTTTATACATGGGGGAGATAGTTAAGTCAATAAAGATTATTTATGAATTTTACCATTTATACTTATTTTGAAAATCACAAACTCATTATCTAAAGACAAATCTCTTTTTACCCCTTGTTTTACGTCCGTAAGGAAAATTTCCATACCCAAGGAAATATACACTTACCTAGATTTTATTGTTCATCTCTTAAATTTTCTACGTGTAAAACTCAGATTGAAACCAAAACCCCAGAATCCAATAATTACCTAGATATGAAGAATTCTGTTTTAGGATCCAAATTCTCAGAATTATGGTTACAAGCTCTTCTGAGTTCTGACTCCGAATTCTGAATAAGAATTCTGGTTACGAACTCTTTTGAGTCATGACTCTGAATTCTGAATACGAATTTTGGATACAGACTCTTCAATGTTCTAACTCCAAATTCTGATTACGAAATCTAGATACAAACTTCTCTGAGTTCTGACACCGAGTTCTGTGAATTCATACTATGTACTCCTATGTGTTATAACTCCAAATTCTCATGAACACTGACTCATAACATTGTATGTTCTGGTTTTGAATTCTGGTGAATCCAGATTCTGAATTTCATTGAATTTCAGACTGTGGAATTCTATATAATTCAGGTTCTGAATTCCTATAAAATAGAATCCGAATATCTTTTTATTATAGACTCCAAATTAATTTATTATTTATACTTCGAACTTTCATTTACTTATATTCTGATTATCATATTTTGTTTATGTTTACACTTGTTTAGTAATAAAATGATGTCGTGATTTCAGTTACTCACTAATCGTTTTTTGAGTGACACATGTACAGGTCCCTCTGAAATTCAAGGAAAAATATGATCGTCGGAAGAGGGAGCCGACCGTTGGAGTTATGCCTATAAATATGAGCTCATTTGAAAGAGTTCATAACACTTGTTATCTATTATTGAAAACTGTGATTACATGCTTTTGAAGTGATTTCTAGAGATAAAGTCTCTTATAAACTCTCATGATTCGTGCATAAAGATTGAACAACTTATTCAAACATTTATTCGTGCAATTTTTCTTTATGTGACTCTGATTATTTCTGTGTATAATCAAGGGCTTCCGGAGATAATAATACAGAGGTGCCGACTACCTGATACTTGAGGGATTTCAGGGATATCAAGACAGACTTCGTTCTTCGTATCGTGGTCATACCATGGTGTGGGTAAGACATACATTCATGAAAGTATAAATCAAGGGTCCTTTATCCAAGGTTTTTGGATACCCTTCTCTTTGGGTTAAAAGTTTTACTACTTGTTACTTGTTTTGTTTCACGTTTTCCATTGCATTTGTATTTTTGAAGGAACTATAACTTTCTTATACTTCCTTATACTTTTACTCGGATTTAGTTAGATTATATATGCTTTAAGGTATAATCTTAATTGTTGTAAACTTTTTTGAAGTATCATTTCTAGAATCACTTTTCAGTAATCAATAATGTTATTAGAACTTAGAGGTTTTTTGAATTATCTTGTTTAACCATGTTAAACATAACTATCTTTAAAAGCTCCAAATGAATTTTTAAAAGTACAATTCAACCCCCTCTTGTATTTGAGAATCTCATATTTACATATTCGATCCTACATTTCATTTTATAGAGTATATCATACTCACACACCATCTCACAGGTTTGTGTGGATGGAAATGTAAATATATCTTGTACTGGGATGAGTTTAGAGAGTATTCCATTCATGGGCTGATCCTCATTAAGGAGATGATGGAGATAGTTCAGTTGATCCGAACTGGATTGATCAAGAAACATAGTCATCAGAAATATTATGTGGAGAATTTTCATTGGACAATAGAGGTTGTGATTAGTCATATTATTTTTCATAAAAATTCAACTCTATTAGGAGATAATTGGTTTTTTATGGAGGATAAGTTGACAATGAGTTTATTGGGACCCATTGAGATCATTGGATAACTAGGAAAGGTGTCATGTTGAGTGGAATTTTCATCTGGGTTGACATCTATTCATGAAAAGTTTATTGTTTACCAAATGAGGAGGTACATACAAGATAATTACCGTATGATTTGATCAGAGGATGATCATATTTATAAAAACGCCATTTTGGATGAGCATCCTATTCAGATTACGGATCACCGAGATAAGGTATTGGATTGTAAAATGATTCATCTAGTCTCGGAACAATGGTTGTGAAGATGGGATATCATGAATCATGGGAGATGGAATTTTTGGTGAGGGGGAAGTGACCTAAACATTATGGGCGTATAAGTATATAAGGGATTTATATGGGCAGAAATATTTTATAGTGGGGAGTATGTAACACCATTTTTTATTATTCATGAACTCCCTTGTTTATCCTTTTGTATCATCCTTTTTTGGGGGAAATTGTATGATTATTTATGATTTGGAGACTTTTTGGGGATGTAATGTAAGATTTGGGGAATTATATTCGTTTGAATTAATATAGTATGGGTATAAATGGTTCAAATACTTAACAAGGTTATTTTAAAGGTCATATAACTCCAGGAATTGGGTTGTGTAGCCTTTTGGATTAAATATACTATTTTTTTGTAGTCTATTGGGAAATAACATGTCATTTAAGGGGATTACATGACATATATTCATTTACATATAGTTTTTGGGAACAAATAAAACACATGAATGTTTTACCACTATGTCGTAGCTTTGTGATATGTAATGGATAAAATGTGTTTTTTATAAAAAAATTGATGGGTTTTTTGAAAAAATGGTCTTAGTGGATTATAAGAAATGAACCAATTTTTTATACCATGTAATTCTAGAGGAATTTAATTTTAAGTGTGTTTTAGGGATTAATCTCATTTAATTCAGCTACGTCCCTCCCTCTCTTGACCCATAGCTAACCTTAGGTGATTTTGGAAATCCTCTATCATTATGGATCATTATTCTGGTGATCAATAATCATGGATGTTGTGGTGAGACTCCCCACATATGCATTACATTTGGTTATTATTTCCTTTGGTGTTGACTATTTTGTTGGATGTATTTAGTTTTCAAATTCAGGAATTAATAGTTTATTATGTCAATTAATTTCTATTTATTTTCATTCCTTGTCCTTTGAATGCTAATATCTTTGTGTAAAATCACAATTGTCAAAGGGGGTGGTGTTTCTATCTATTTGTGGAAGGATTTTCAATAAAATGGGATAATAAAATTAATTAAATATTGTTTGTAGTAAATTCAATTAGGTTTTTCATTTATTTTAGGTGATATATGTTTTTAAATGATTGATGGGAAAGTTAGATGTTTTTAAAGAGGTTGTTCATTCAAAATATATTTAAATTATTTGAAAATGGGTTTTCAAACATGAAATAATATTATATTTTCTATGATAATGTTTTCAAAAATATTGGGCAATGTTTTAAAATGTATTTTTCAAAATTGGAACATTTGGAAGCAAGGGTTCTTCTGGAAAGAGAGACATGAATCCATTTTGTGTGTGGAACCACTAAGAGGTAACCCTTTTAGATATCAAGTCATTATGTTGGGACTTAATATATTTTTGGATCCAATGTTTTTTCATATTTAGGAATTTTTATTTTCTAGTAAGCATTGTCCCATATGAAATATCACAATAAGATGTTCTATTTAATTAATTGTTTTTTATCTCGTGATTGTTTTTTTCTTGGTATATTGTTCACATGTGTCTATACGAGGTTGTATCACATAGCATCACATGATATGTTACGTCATGTGTATGCATTAAATTTCATAACTCTTGATGTGTGCATAATATTTAAAATTTTATCACTTATAGTTTTCATATTTGAGGTTTGAGAATATGAATGCATTTTATGAAAATAAAAGGGAACATTAATTTAAAATGGATTGGATTTATGTAAATTCATTGTAAAATGATATAAAAAAAATATAGAACTGTTGAATTATTGATATTAGACATTGTATTGACTATATGGTGGTATCTAATTAAGAATTATGGTGACATGTTACTTTTTAAATTTATGTTATTATAGATTTTGTATTATTGGATACAATTAAAGGGAAGAGAATCATGTAGTATTTTGGCTTCTCCATTGGACTATGACTTCAGTATGGGTTGGTTTGGTGGTGACTATTGGTCACATGGAGTCTTCTTGGTATTGTTTTATTCATAATTTTCGATTTATAAAATTTATCTTTGATTGTATGTATATTTTTAAATCATTTTATTTTTCATAGTACTCTGGTTTTATGTTTGTTTTGTAATATATATAAGATTTTTTTGTATTCTTGCTTTACCTCCCCATGTGATGGCCAACTCGGATGTATGGTTTTGGTGACTCGGGTTGCATTATTTGATAATAACCTATATAAAATCTATTAAAAGGAAATAGTTCAGCCTTATCATGTATAAGTCATCATAATTAAAAAATTTAGATCCTTTGGCATGAAGAAAACATGGTTACACCATTTTTCTTCAAAATTTTAAGTGTTCAACTCACCTCACTTATAAAAGGCCACCCTCTCTCCTATATTCTCCATACCATCAAAATCTTTGGATTTAGAAAATACGTATCCCAATAAAATTTAAACTTTCATCCCATAGTCCAAGAATACATTGTTTGGTCATAAATCATTTCTAGGAATACATTATGTATAATCCTAAAAGGATGGTCTAAGAAGATGTAAAAACTATGATTTTTTGTTTTATTTATTCTTTTACCTCAATAAAAAATTCTTCAACATTGATAATATGATATTAATTGAATATGATATATAATAAGAGTTTATTATATTAAATTAATAACCTTTAACCATCTCCCCTTCCATCAAATGGGATATGTAATCATCATTAATGTGTACGGTAGACTACCACCTCATGAACCGATTACATATGTTTTTCATCATCACCTATCAACTATTATTATAATGATAGATTTAATTTATATATATTATATTTTTAAAATATTAATAACTCTCTATCTATGATACCACATGTTCATTTTTTACTATCCAATTCTTGGGGGATATGATAATATCACTTATCTGTACAACGAACTACAACATCGCAAAGTGATGTGATTAATTTTTCAATAATGCATTACATGGAAGGTAATAGGGATAAAATTAATTAATATATGTGATATAAATTACATATTAATTATATTGAAATCAAATTTTTCATTGTTAAGAGACAATATATAATTTTATTTCTAACACTAAAAATTTATAACAACATTTTTTTATGTGTAAACTACCGCCTCCACAAAGCAATGTGTTTATTTTTTCATCACCACGTCAGTATATCGACATAAATATAAGTATAATTAATGAAAGAATATTAAATATATAATATTATGATAATTTTGGAATGATAAAATAATAAAAAAATTCTTTTCATAATGATCATTTAAAAATGTAAATGTCACCCTTGCGTACCTACAACCTACCGTCTCAATGATCATAATGTCGATCATTTTTCATAAACATTTTTCAAGGATGATTTTTAAAATTATAATTGAGGATTAAATATTATAGTTATTTCATGAATATTCTTTGGTATTTTTTAAAATAATTTCCTCTAACACCATGGTCAACACACAAATTTAGTTCTGAAACAATGAACAGAACGTCCTCAAAACACCTGATGTGGACTTAACTGATTAAATATTTAAATATTAAATTACAAAAATTAAATTATATAAGAATAAGGTATTAAAATTGGAATATTTTCTTATGAAATCAATTAATTAATCTAATATTATTATACAATAGTTAAATGACATAAAATTAAAGTATGAACTCAAGGTAAGAGTTTTTCTCTTCTCAGTTTTACTTCAATGAGATATATTCAGTATTCACAACTTGTTTCATTTTTTGGTGAATATAATTTCTATATTATGAAATTTCATGAATATTTCATATATAATGGTATTATATGTTTCAATTATAATTAATTTATCCAATGGGGTTGGCTTTAATGTTACTATGTGGTAAAACGTTTCTTAACCCAAATGACTTTTGTTGGGTTATAAAAATTCATCATTGACTCTGTTATGATATTATTAGATGTGAATTTATCAATAAATAATTTTATTCAGTATTTTTACTTTTTTAAGGATTTTAAATTTTTTATTAGTCTTTCTATTTAATAACTCTTAAAAAATGATTTGATTATTGAAATTTTTAATCATCCCAAATTCCATTCTTTCTAAAATATGATCACTAGTAGAATACTAACCTATACCAACGGTTTGGAGAACCGTTGCGAAGTAAGCCGTTGGGATAGGTCTATACCAACGGTTTTCCCAAAACCGTTGGTATAGACCTATCCCAACGGTTTACAAAACCATTGGTATATGTAATATGAAAATCTATTCCAACGGATATAAAACCGTTGGTAAATGTATTTCAAAAAAAACATGTGCTGGGATTTGATCCCACAACCCCTTGTTTATAATCGAACGACTTAACCACTAAACTAGCATCACTTTTGTAAAAATAATTTCATAAATATATATATGTATTATCATAATTATTTAAAATTTAGATTTATATAATGTTCTTGGGTAGCAGACCTGGAATAAATGAAAGAAGCTATCCCAACAGTTCTCAAAACCGTTGGGATAGGTGGAAATTTCCAGGGGTGAATGTCGGATTTGGGGCTGAGTTTTCCCAACGGTTCTCTCAAACCGTTGGGAAAGGGGGGTCTTTCCCAACGGTTTGGGAGAAACGTTGGGAAAGGGGGGGGGGTCTTTCCCAACGGTTTGGGAGAACCGTTGGGAAAGACCCCCCCTTTCCCAACGGTTTGGGAGAACCGTTGGGAAAGGGTGTATATAAGTGTTGGGAAAGATCCGATTTCCAGTAGTGGATTATGACCTAGAACTATATTATTTATGAGGATAAGATACTGAAATTTGACTTCTTATAACATAAAATTAATTTTTATATTATATTTGAAATTTAATATTATGTTATGATTTTATATAGCTTACAATTACTGAGTTATCCAGTGGAAAAGGCTTTATGTTACAATATAATTTATTTAGTTATTATTTATGTTCATTTTTTATTTAGAGGAAAAAATATTATATTATTTTCATCAAACACAACTCTTTTATTTTCCTCTTGTTATGATTTTTTTACATGTTTAATTTCCAATTAATCCCATATTGATTTAGTAAATATCAATAATGTCATTATTTAGTGATACTGATTTGTATTTTTTTAGATTGGGTATCTTTCCATTCCATATCCATGTTTTGTAAAATGTTTTTTAAAAAATTATTTCTAAAAATAAATAATTTACAATATCTATTTTATATGGTTTTTAATTTGTTTTAAATGTTTTGAAATAAAATTTATTAATGTTTTCCCGTTGAGCCACTTTTGATTCACTTTTAAAAATTATTTTGCAACCAATGTTTATTTTTATCATTTATAATATGAACAGATTTTACCTCCATCTTGAACATTAATTTATTTGACCCTTACATTATATATATCTAATATTTGTTTTCAAAATATTTTTTGATATTTATTTTTTAAAATATATTTTCAAAATAAAAAATATATCATTTCCAAAAAAATGATGAAAATTTAATGTTCTTTATATTCATTAATTTTAACCACCATAGTTGTTACATTTGCTCAAATGGGGATATTTTAAAAGGATAACATCATATTTAACTTCATGGATTGATTATGATTGTATGAAATAGATTTTTATGGAATCATTTTCATTGTCATAGGTTAATCATGTTTCAAAGATGTTGTTATAGAACCCATTAATATCCCATGAGTTAATTTTCTATCCAATTATCTATTATAAAACCAATTTCTTTCCCATGATTTGTTCATGTTCAAAATATATTTTAATGGAATACATTTCATTCTCATGGGTTAAACAAGGTTCAAATATATTAACAAGTAACCTATTTCTTTTTCATAGATTATTCATGTTTTAAAGAGATTGTTATAGAGACTTTTTTTTATATTTTATAATCATGTATCAAAGAGATTGTTATGGAACCAATTTTTTTTCTATGGGTTAATAATGTAATGAAAGTAATATAGGTTGTTTCAACGATTTTATGAAGAAATGAATTATCTATATACTTTATTCATGATATGGTTCTCATATATTATTTATAAATAAATATGGTTTAGTTATAAAAAAATGAAGGGTGCTTATGATATAAATCAAGGATGGGTGGTAACATTATTAAACATTGATAGGATGTATCATGATACACTAAGGATCGATGGGTTTCTATTAAAGAGACTTTTGAGTAGTAAACCATTTATAACCCCGACGAATTTCGAGAGTGAAATTCATTTTAAGGAGGGTAGAATGTAACACCCCGACATTTTATGAAAAATATTCTTTTTAATTTCATTAATGTCTTGTGTTGTACGCTACACCAAAAGGAGCTTGCAGAACACGCATCCTTGACTTTCCTTGCATTACACGCAATCGCGACCTTCCTCGATAGTGTGTGTAATATGCAAAAATGAGTTTCACTAAACAACAATATGCTATTAAAATATTATTAAAACTAGCCGTTATGAATAGTAATAACCACTTTTTGAAATTTTTGTAAAATTTTATTTTTCAAAATGGAATTCATTTTTGGATTCGTAGTATCGAAATTATATTATGGTGAAAGTTTGGTACTTTTCGGATAACATTCATTTTCTGATGAATAGTGAAAATTACTAAATTTTAATTAAAAACAACTTTTTTAATAGAAATAATTAATAGTGATAAATTTTTAATTTTATTGGGTTTAAAGTATATTTAGAATATATTTTTACAATTTAATAAAATGTTGTTCATTGGGTGTAATTTCACATTTAAACAAGACATAAACAAGTGTCAATCTTTTGATAGTTATTATCTCTTAAGAACACGCTATTTGTTTTGACGACAGAAATTAATTTTTAAATTAATTAATGCAACAGATATGTTTAGAATTTGGTGAAATAGACATCATTTTTGAGTTCATAATATCAAATATAGTTTAGGCTTAATTATTGGTATTTTTCTGAAAACTTTCAATTTTTGTTGAATAGTGAAACCACTAAGTGGTTGTTAAAAAAAGGAATTTTTCATAAAACATAATTTTACCACTTCTGTAAATGCAATTACGAAAATCCGAGAGACACGGTTGATTTCAGTAAGTAAAATGTGGTTCAATGAGATGAAAATAATTTTTTGGTGAATAATAACTTTTTACTTTTTTTACCACGGTTAAAAGTAAATAGGGTAATTATGGGTAAAAATGATATTATTATTACCCAAACACATGTCCTAATTCTATTGTAAAAGTGTAATTCGACCGAAAACAACCTCAGGAATAATATATGACCATTTAGGCCCACCTGGATTAGATTTAGACATTTATTATTAATTTATTTTAAAGAAGGGTTAAAATAGGTAAAATCAATGTTTAATAAGTAAATAATTTTTAATATGGTGTTATACATAAGATAAATTAGACTATAAATATTCATTAGAAAGATAAAAATATTTCCTACATAATGGTATTTTATTTTTAATTTTTAGACATTAAATAATTTAATTTATTTATTACACAATGATGATGTAGTAATTATCTTATTAATTAAATATTGACATAATTGATGTTATAAATACCCAAATAAATGTAATTTCAGACTTTTTATGAATTACACTAATTTTTTAGGTTAATATGACATGTTAGTAATGATTTAATTATCTTTTTTCGAACTAATAATCCTGTTATGATTTTAAAAAAAATAAATTACAAAATAGTGTCAAAATTGACAAAAAATAGTTTTTAAAACAAATATTATATTATTAATTGTTATTTTATTCCTAAAAATCTATGGTTCGGTCAAATGACATATATAAGGTTATATATATTAATAATAAAAAACTTGGGGTTCGTTTTCCTTGATATAGTAAGATTAATAACCTTATAGTGTAAGAAAACAAGAAGACACAGTAAAAGTTAAATTATCTAACTTAAAGTTAAATCTAAATGATAAGGTTAAAATTGATACCTAAACTTGTCTAAATTCTATTGGATGAGAGAATGCCGACCCCTACCCACCTTATCTTCGATATATATCAATTGTAAGCTATTAAAAACCAAATTTGACTTTATAATAAAATAATATTTTAAGTTATTCCAAAGGTGCCCCTCTCATCCCTTATAAAAGGGCACCTCCTCCCCCTCTTCCTCACACCACTTTGAGCCTTCATTCTCGGCCAAAACCTGAATATTTCCCTTCTCCACTTCCCTAGAAACATCCTAGTGGTTCTGGTCTTCCTAAAATACCAATTTTAGTGCCCTAAAAGGAGATCTCAAAGAGGCGCTTCAAAGAAGAGTTAATGTCCGTTACCGATTCTTTCATCTTTATTTCTTCTTACACTTATTCTTCTTAGGTTGTTTCATTATGAAATAATAAAATCAGTATCACTTATATACTGATATGTTATTATAATTATGAAACAACCTTATTTCACCATCTATCCATCCTACGGAAAATGAAATCACCGCGCGTGCGTACGTACGGAATACCGTCTCCACACCGTGGTGTAATCTATTTTCTACCACCACCTTACATGGTTGGGTATAATGGTGTAAATAATAACTATATATGATTATTGTAAAGTGATATTGATTCTGAAATAGTATACATACACTCCAATACAATTCGATGATCATGAGAACGATATCATCGCTCGTGCGTACGTACGGACTACTGTCTCCACGACGCGATGAGATTCATTATCCACGTTAACCATTCATTAATGATTATAAAGTATATATAATAACTAATAATGAAATATATGACATAATAATGATTCTGGATTTATGTGTATATATAATTATGTCATCTAATTAATTCTATTCATCTCAATAAGAAAAATAAAACAGCGTTCATGCGTAAGTACGGTCTATCGTCTCCATGAACGGTGTATTTCATTCCATTTACTGATCTATTATATATATATATATTCTGAATATATATTATATAAAAATCATGATTTATATTCTGGAATTAAGTAATCATGATCTAAGTAATCATATGAATAATTAAAAGTCAAAACACAGACGACAAATGAAACGATTTTACCCAAAACGCTCTTTAACATGGAATTTACAAAAGAATGGGTAATATAAAGCCGTAAGTGAACCATATATGATATCATAACAATGATTATGATTCTGTAATAAGTCAATGACATTATTTAAATCATAATACAGGAGGTTCGGACACTTATGAGGCAAATCGGACCTTAGGTAAGGGAAAATATCACAATCTCATTTTTATCCGAGATTGTTTATACATTGGTATTTACTGGGTTTTATTTTATCATCCACATCCATGTTTCCTCAATATGTAATATTATTTCCATCCACCTACAATTGTTTAAATACAATTTTACCCTTCGGTGAGTTTTTAGTAAAAGATATTAAATGAATCTTTTTTTCGTTTTTCGTACAAGGTACTTTTTGACTTTTCCGACAAAAGTACGAGAAGAATGTTTTTTTTAACTTATATGGCATGAATGGATTTGTAAAAAATTATTTCCAAGATGATTACTTTACATTTTTTCAAGATTATTTATAATCAACTTCTTTTAGTTTAGAATTGTATGACATGTTAAGAAAGGAAAAGTGTTTTTGAAGTAGAAAGGATATTTTCCTCAAGAATGGAGTTTAAGTGTTTTATCAAAATTATTTTCCATCTAAGATAATAAAGGGTTCGGTTTTTATCCCTAATATTACATTGATTTGATTATTATGTGATGGAATTATATTTTTATGAATTCCTTTATCTTATATGAATTTTCTTATAATGTCACGATGTTTAAGATTCCCATTTTTATTACATGGGTTATGCTATGATGTATGGTTTATGATTTTGTGGCACACATAAGAATGGTATCATTATGAGATGGGTGGGACCTATATCTCCCTCCAATTCATTGGGTAATGATTTTATATCTCATGAGATAGACATGGCTGGAACGGTTGGTTATACCGCTTTAGTGAAACAGGACTGAAACGAGGGTGAGTCGGCTCAGAAATGGACTTTGTCCACTAAGATAGTCTTGGCAATGAGTCTTGACTAATAAGAAATGATTCTCTATGATTATGTGTGTATTCCACAATGTTTCATGTTTTAAGTTATCATTATTGGGATTTCATTTCACTACTATGAATTATCCCCTGTTATGAAATTATGCTCTCTTTTTCAGGTTATGATTTCCAAAATGTTATGATCTTATGAATATGATGTGATTGATATTTTTTTTGTTTACCATTACTGAGAATTTTATCTCACCCCTTTTATGTTTTCTTTTCCCCGAGATATAAATAAAGGTTTTAGGTAAAAAAAGGAAGATCTTTATGGGATATGTTGAAGATCTTTCACCACGATTAGAAGATTATATTCCGTGTTTCCAAAGACACTAAACTATTACGGTCCTTGTGTGTGTATTTTTGTTATGTACTAAGTATTCCACAAAAGTAATGTAATGTTAATGTACGTCAAGCTTTGGGTTTCTACACAAACCAAGAGTGCAGCAAGGCCCATTGTCATGCACCCGGTTACCCCAGGTCAAGCCCGAAACACCTTGTCAGTGTTTTCACTCCTAGGAACATTTGTTCTAGAGATACCTCTATTTGTTCATATATAAACAGTGATTTATTTGTTTAGAACCCACTTACTCAATAGTCACCAAAATAATCATAAGATTTCTTATATTTAAAATTTTCTAAAGGTTTATTACTAATGTTTTCATATCCAAATTACTACAAATAACTAAACCATCCTTTGATACC
Organism: Viscum album; assembly: GCA_963277665.1. Taxonomy (NCBI): domain Eukaryota; kingdom Viridiplantae; phylum Streptophyta; class Magnoliopsida; order Santalales; family Viscaceae; genus Viscum; species Viscum album. Next base: position 1,493,276,456 of record OY728121.1, read on the forward strand.
AACTATATCATCCCACCTTTTTATCACATAAAATTTCATTACATTATACAAAACCGAGGATCTTTATGGTTTAGTGTCTTGGAAACTAGGAACTTAATATATGACAACATAAAACATTCTTCTTAAATACTTGAAAGTCTTATTCATTTGTTCATCCTAATTTCATTACATCATCTCATAAACAAGGAGAATACATCAAAGGAAAGGGTGAGCAGAAGGCCCTAGAAGGGGAACAAGGGACACATTTTACTTGTGAACTTGAGATACATCAAAAGTCATGAAAAATAACTTTAAGGCATGATAAAGAGATCATGAGGCATATCATAATGGAATGAAAATGATTCATAACTTGAATATGTGGCTAAAAAATTTAACTTATAGAATCATGAACATTTCACTAAGGTCCATCCCTATGGTGTCAATTGAAATTAGCAATGGTATTCACCATTGTACCATTTAAATTGAAATCTCTAGTGGTTACATCATTATCCAATGCATTGGAGCGCCATCAGGGTGCACCCTAAAATTTCTCTTTATCAAAATGTGAGCCACATATATCATCATCAACTATTTCATAAATAACCCATATTGCATAAAAAATGGGTTTCATTTCATAATCATAATGTTTTAAAAACTGCTTTAAAGACATGATATTTATGTCACTTTAAACCCACAGAAAAAGGAAAGTGGGTTTAATGTATGTAAGTCGTAGAATTAAAATATAAAATGTTGATATATATGTGAATACCAATAATTAATAAATATCTTTGAGTATTCACTTAATAATATAAAATAATTTGAGAAAAAGAGAGAGACATTTTGAGACGAAAAATCTATAGCATAACGACCACGTTACAGGGTTTTAGAAAACATTGAAAAGGGATGGGACATGGGTTACCCACTCATAAGTGATCCAAAAAATAGTATAGGGATAGAATATAAAGGATATAAGAACATGGTGATGAAATTTTTATGAGATAACATACAAAATGGAAAACATGTAAGGAAGACAAAAATAAGATTTCTTATATGAAAATTAGGTAGCCTAACGGTGTCACTTCAAACATTAAAAAAAGAGTTGATGAGATAAAATAGGGTCTCTCATCATATTAACATAAAATATCAGTATGACAGATATAGAGATCATACCCCAACATAATAAAAAGGATCATGAAATACCAAACATGAAAATAGATCTTGAAAACAAGAAGGGTGAAAGAATCCCTTAAAAATTCGGGAGCCTAACGATGCCACTTAAACATTATTAAAATGAATTGATGAGAAAAATAGGGGGTATCTCATAATATGAACAAGAAAAGGACAGTAGAATGAATATAGTATAAAATCCTCTAACATAAGAACATGGAGCATAAAATAAATGACATAAAAGAGAGTACTTGAACAGAAAGAGAGAGGTATGATCCCTTACCTTGAAGAGTAACATCGAAATCATGAAGTTTGGGACCTTGTGAGGCTTGAGGGCACCTTTGGAGGAATTATTGGGTGGTAAGGAGACCATAACTTCGTTGAGGAGGATTTTGGAATTGAAAGGATGAGAGAATGGATAGGTATTTATAGGGAAAGTGAGGGGACAAGGCATTAATGTCCAAGGGACACCTCATTGGTGGTATTGGAAAAAAAGTTGTATTTCCTAATGGTATTAGCCAAGTGGGACAAGTAATACCTTATCATACTATTCATAAGTCGACCATACGTTAAAATATCTCATGACATCATCATGATGAGATTATGATGTCATTAAACATATTGAAACCCTAAAACTGTATTTTTACTATTCACTGAAAATTCAACTTTTTCAGAAAACTCCCAAAAAAATTACCTTAACATAATATCAATGCTCTGAATTAAAAAAAACTCCATTTTATAAATATATTTTCCAAAATATATTTAATTTAATTTCTAAATAAAAACACTATTCAACAAAAATTCATTTTCTTCAGAAAAAACACCAATAAATACCTTAACCTAATACCGATGTTCTGAATTAAAAAAAGTCCATTTTATAAAAATAATTTTCCAAATAATTTTCATTTAATTTTTAATTAAAAATACTATTCACCCAAAAAAACTAATACTTGACTAATAATTTTTAAAATAGTTATTTACCTATTTTATTAAATCACATTACTTAATCAAGGTTCCTATATTATATTAATACATTCTGTAAGTGAGATTACTAATCCATTGGGTCACATTACTAATCCTAAGCATAAAATCACTATTCATAAATTACTATTCACTAAAAATTAAGTTGATCTTATTAGACTCCAAATTTCTTACTGAACACCTTTAGAGAAGACCATTTTTTGAAAATCATTACACATCGTTAATTATTTAAGGTTTACAAAAGTATTTTAAAGTATCCTTTTTTTCAAATTCATCAATAATATATATCCTACATTTATTCGAATATTTGAAAATTTACAAACTTCACCATAAGAAGAAAACACAATTTTATTTATCTCAAAGGATTACACAATGAAGTTACAGTCTTCTTACATAGCCCCATATAACCCCAGCATAGGACCTAAGTGTAAGGTGTGCTAAGGTGAGAGAATCCAAGGGTGGCTCGGCCAACATTGCACAAGTAGTAATTTCTGTCATCTTGAACTTCTCGCGAAGAAGATTCCATTCTAGCTTCACACGATGATGTTCGGCTTGGGTTTGGTCCAGAGCAAAGCCCAGTGGTGCTGCCTCCTTCCCAAGTTCTGATAGATGGGCTTTGATTGGCCCGAGAGTACTGGATGAGGCCATCAAATCTTCTTTATATATTAATTAACCAAGATCACTTGTATTTAGAGACAATAATCACAACATTTAGTTTCCAACGATCATATTGACCAATGGTCATATAACAGCCGAATTCTAATAGTCTCATTTTAATTATACTCTTGTTATCAAATGAAAAAGTTTTGTAGGGTATAAAATAATATAACACACAAAATTAGGAAACAAGATTTATTCAAAATTTTGGGTCATTACATATGCTCTTCCGAGGATTTAAAAAATTTATACCTTGATAAGAATTACAATTCTGAAAATGTTACTTCTAATGAAGATACTTCATTATCATAAAATGAAGACATACCTTCATATGAATAATTTTCTAGGTTTTCCATGTTACTTGAAGCAAGAAATTGTAAAATTTATAAAAAATTAGACAAGGAAAATACTAGGGAAGAAATTCATACAAAAGAGATTTCATATCTTTCTATAGATCTTAGAGATAAAGAAGAGCTTATAGGAAAACATTCTAAAGACCTTGAGAAAGAAAATTCTGTTAAAGAAAAACATTCTAAAGATCTTAAGAATGCTATTTTAGAGATAAAAGTTTTTGAGGAAAAATCTAACTCTAAGGAATTGATTCGTGAGGATAGGAATTTAGTAATCAGACTGAAATCCGAAATATTTTCTCTTAAGATGCTTCTTGCGAACTTTACGTCTAGGAAAGAAAATCATGAAAAGATGTATTCTCAAATTAAACCTCAAGGAAACACTACTAGAGTAGGTTATACTCACCAAAAGCATGTTTTAAAAAACAACTAATTTGTTCCTTCTAGAGAACCTATTTTCACTAAATATCAAAGTGGTGGGCATTGGAAAAAAATTTCCCCTTGAATAACGTTCAATATCTTGGGTTTCATACAGCTTATTTCTCTAAACAAATGTTGATACCCAAAATTTTGTTTTCTAACAATTCTGGATCCATGAAAGTTTGGATTCCGAAAGTCTAACTTTTTCATATTTTCTGGAAAATAGGGAATGTACCAATAGCAATATGTGGTACATGGATAGTGGATATTCCTGGAATTTGATTGATAACATAAACTATTTTGAAAAGATTATCAAGACAAAAGGGGGAAAAGTAACTTTCAGAGATAATGATCAGGGAGAAATTATTGGTATAGGTAACATCATTCTTCTAGAAAAATCATTGATTTCAAATGTTTTATTTGTTATGTGTCTTAAGCACAACCTCATTAGAATAAGCCAATTATGTGATGAAGGCTACCTTGTGAATTTTAGGAATGAAATGTTCTTAGTTCACAATTGCAAGGAAGTGTTCATTATTTCTGCCCATAGGAATGATAATGTTTACACACTAAACTTTGAAGACCTTAGGAGACAATACTTACCTTCCCTTAGTGAAATAGATGATAATTATTGATTATGTCATAGAAGGTTAGGTCACTATAACCTTAGGAACTTATGAAAACTTTCTAGGAAAAGGTTATTTAAGGATCTACAAGAGCATAGATTTGATTCTTCAAAAGATTGTGATCCTTGTCAATATTCCAAACTACATAAATCATGTTTAAATCCGTCAGTTTAGTCTCAACTACTGATGCATTACAGCTAGGGAATATGGATATTTTTGGTCCAACACAAACTTGAAGCATTGGAGGAAAGTACTATGTATTTTTCTTGGTTTATGATTACACTTGATTTATGTGGTTATATTTTCTAGCAATGAAATATGAAGCCTTATATTATTTTGAATGTTTTAGAGACCAAGTTAAAAATGAGAAAATCCTTCCATTAAAAACTATTCATAGTGATCATGGTAGAGAATTTCAAATTTCTGATTTTGAAACTTTTTGTAGTAGAAAAGGTATTATTCACAACTTATCAGCACCCTGAACACCTCAACAGAATGGTGTTATTGAAAGAATAAATATAATTATTCAAGAGATAACTATAACCATGTTGAGTGAGTATTATGTAGCCAAACATTTTTGGGTGAAGCTATAATTACTGCTTGTTATACTATAAATCGAGTTCTGATTAGACATTTTCTTAATAAAAATCCTTATGAGTTATGGAATGGTAGAAAACCTAGACTTTCCTACTTTATGGTTTTTGGTTACAAGTTATTCATTCTGATGACTAAATATAATCTAAATAAATTCACACCAAAATATGATGAGGGAATTTTCTTAGGCTACTACATAACATATAAGGCATATAGAGTTTTCAATAAAAATAATTGTAGTGTTGAAGAGATAGTACATGTCAAATTTGATGAAACCGATCTTTTTATTTTTAAACAACTCAAACCTACATCTTTAGATGTGTTTTAAAAAACTAATTATCAACCTTTGATAGAAGATACTTCTAATAAGGAAATTTTTCAAGAAGATACTACTAAAACATTTACCCCAGAAGATTTCCTACCCTATGTTGATGACCATGTTTTACAAAACCCAAATCAGTCATTTCTAAATAATCATCCCAATCATAGTATCATTGGTGATTTCAATCAACCTGTAAGGACTATAAGTTCCTTATGAAATGAAGTAGAACATCTAGCATTCCTTTCCAAATTAGAACAAAAAATCACTGATGAAGCATTAGTTGATGATGATTAGATTAAAACCATGCAATATGAACTAAAAGAATTCGAAAGGAATAAATTAAAGACCTTGGTTGAAAGACCTAAGGAATCTTCTATTATTGGAGTAAAATGGGTCTTCAGAATTAAGTTTGATGAAAATGGAATCATTGTTTGAAATAATGCTATATTAATTTCTAATTTCTATAATCAACAAGAAGGAATAGAATATGAAAAAACATATGCTCTAGTAGCTAGACTTGAATCTATTCGTATTTTACTTGCCATTGCAACATTCTTCAATTTCAAACATTTTCAAATGGATGTGAAATGTGATTTAATTAATGGTTATGTTCAAGAGGATGTTTTTTTCTAACAACATCCTGGCTTTGAGGATACAAAACATGATCATTTTTTTAGACGTACCAAAGCTCGGTATGGACATAAACAAGCCCCTCGAGCTTGGTATGATAAAATTACATGATTTTTTCTTCAAAATAACTATGTCAAGGGAAATGAAGATCCAAACCCTATTATAATTATAGATAAGAAAAATGATTTGATTGTTCAAATTTATGTTAATGACATTATATTGGGTTCAACATAGCAATCTTTAACTGATGCCTTTTCAGATCTAATGAAATATGAGTTTGAAATGAGTATGATGGATGAGTTAACATTTTTCCTTGGTTTTCAAATCATTCAAAAACCATAAGGAATCTATATATCCCAACATAAGTATATTAATGATCTTATAAAAAAAGTATGGATATTACATCACTAAAAGTATAAGTACTCCCATTGGTACCTCAAACACACTTGATCTTGATGAAGCTGGGAAACCAGTAGATCAAACATCCTTTAGAGGTATTATTGGAAGTCTACTTTACATGATAGCTAGTCATCCCGACATAATGTTTTCAGTATGCTTATTTGCAAGATATCAATCCAATCCTAAGTAATCTCACTTAAAGTCAGTGAAAAGAATTTTTTTCTACTTAATGTGAACAATGTATTTTGGACTATTTTATACTTATGGAAATGATATTGTTTAAAATTTTTTTTGGATGCTGACATTGGTGGATGTAGAATGGATAGGCATAGTACATCCAGAATGTTTCATTTATTAGGATATTCATTAGTTTCTTGGTCTTGAAAGAAGAAACACTCTGTAGAACTTTCCACTACTAAAGCTGAATATGTAGCAGCTAGAAGTTGTTGTGCTCAAGTGTTGTGGATGGAACACACACTCACGGACTAAGGCTTGAGTTTTACTAAGACTCAAATTTTGTGTGATAATAAAAGTTCCATTGACCTTAGTAAAAACCCTTCACATCTCTCTCGTGAAAAACACATTGCTATTAGTCATCATTTTCTTAGGGGTCACACACAAAAAGGAGATATCATTTTTCAATTTATCGGAACACAAGATCAACTTACTAATATTTTCACAAAATCTTTAACCTCTGATTGATTTGAATACATTAAAAAGAAGTTAGGACTGATAATCCTAAGGTAATATTCATTGATTAACTTCCCATTGAACCAATCTCCTTACAGTAATAAACTACTTTTCAAAGGGGGAGTACATTTTTTAATTATTTATAATGAAAATTTTCATAGTTAGTTTTTCAAATTTTTGTAAATAAAATTTTCATAGTTAGTCTTTCAATTTTTTTGTAATGAAAATATTCATAGTTAATTTTCATACCATTCGTAATGACGATTTTTGTATTGAAATTTTCGCAATGAATATTTTTGTAATGAAATTTTCATAATGAATTTTTCGTAGTCGAAATTTTCGTAATGAGATTTTTTAGTACTCGAAATTTTCCTAATGAAAATTTTCGTACTCAAAATTTTCATAGTGGAATTTTGGTACTCAAATTTTTTTAATAAAATTTTCAACCATAGATTTTTCATAATAATTTTGTTTATTGTCAATTTTTTAATATAATGTTGTTCAAGAACAATATCACCTTTTACAAATAATCTTCATAGAAATTTGAAAGGTATTATTTCCTTCTTATAATTTTTGTAATCATTATTTAATTACTGGTATTTTCTTTTGTATCTTAACTTCTCAAATTTAGATTTTCCTAAAAACCTCAATAGACCGGATCCTACTCAATATTTCCATGCATCTATCATATCAATCGTTAGATCCTATCAGAAGGATTCCCAACCGTTAGATTGGATTTGGAAGATGAAAGGTCACTTCCATCGCCCATATAAAGGACCGTTGAAGGGTTTTACCACATCGGGTTTCAAGCTCTCACGTGCTGATGTTCTGCCCCATTTCTTAGGGCTGTTCCGATTCTCTTAGAGTTCCTCCAATCCGAATGTCTGCAGAAGCCTCTTCTCAACATATGTCTACCGTGAAGCCAATCTCAAGTTGGAAAGTGTACATGGAAATTTTGGTCCTTCCAAACTTCTTCAAATATGATTCTATTATTTCAAAGAATATCAGGCTTAATGTATGGGAGAGCGTGGTCATAGCAAAGACAAGAAATAAAGACTTGGTTTATTCGGAATTGCTAATAGAATTTTTTGAGTCCGATTCTTTCTTTATGGAAGATGGAAAGGAAAAACTATCCTTCAAGAGTTATGGAAAAACTTATAAACTCTCATACACAAAGGTTTCTAGCTTGGTGGAAATATCATATGAAGGGGAAGCCAAATTTTTCTCTCACAAACTACTAGAGGTTAAGGGAAGTTTTATTAATGTGAAATCTTCATAATGACTTGGGATATCAGATGTAAAGACCACTAATATTACTCACTTATCTGTCAATAATTATATTCTACAGTTATGGGTTCAAGGATTTTTCATAATGAGAAAATGTGATAAGGAAATCTTAAATAATAGTGACATATATATCTTAGATTTCATTGTAAATCTAAGGAAAATCAATCTGATGAGGCACATTCTCATTACAATAGAGAATATAAAAAATAGGAATTTGAGAACCTAGATTATTATGTATCCTACCTAACTTTCCAAACTGATAGCTTGGTGTGTTGAATCATTCAAGATCTCCTGTAGTTCCAAGACAAGGAATTGTAATGTTATGCATGTATGTGATTACACTTTGACAAGAATGAATATGGTATTTTCTAAGGTGTCAGGATAATTTTAGGATCTACCAAGGGAAGAGACAGAGTTCATTCCAAAAGATGTTGAAATATATGAACCATCAAAGAAGACTGGCAAGAAATGGAAGTTGAAGGAAGTGGAAGTAGAAGACCAAACTCCTAAGTCTAAGGAAGTCCAATCCTCACCTTCTAAACCAAAGAAGCAGAAATCCAATCCATAGGAGGTTTTAGAAAAATGGATGTAGGATAAGAAGAATAGAAAATAAGGGGAGAAAAAGTTTGGTTTGGATCCTGGTGAGGCTAAGGACTTCATAGAATCAACTGTTGAAGATCTTGAGAGGCAAAAAACAAGTAGAAAAGAAAAAGAAAAAGATGTCAAAGGATGAAATTTGTCAATGCCTTCTAAGGGATACTGAAATTGCATCTAATAATATTCTAGTTCCACAATGTTTCTTGACAGATCCTTTACCTGAGACTCATGGGAAGAAATTTTCCACTCCATAAAAAGCTAAAGAAAAACATGTTGAATTAGTGCAACAAGTGGAAGAAGTGGAAGAAGTGGAACTGGTTCAAGAAGAGGAAGCAGAAGAAGAAGGAAGTGGTAAAACATATGATATTTTAACAAAATTAGAAGATTATCAATACAACGAAAACCAATCTGATATTTTGTCACTCCGTACTTCTCAAGAAGGATCCTCTAGGATTGTCACTCCAGAGAAAATGAAGAGAAGGATGGAAAGAAGGGTGAAGAGAAAGGGGAAGAAGAATTTGATAGAATTTATTAATAAGGAAGTCTAAATCATGATTTCATTCATCATGAGGATTCTAAGGCTAGAAATCGGAAAGAAGAGGTAGATAAAGATAGAGTTGTGTAGCTATCTGATAGTGAGAATGAATCCCCTGGTGAGGAAGATGTTCAGAATATTGATAAGGGTAAACAAGTTATTGTTGATACTCTTAGAAAATCTATAGCGAAGAAGAAGTAAATTGGTGGAACTTTAAAAAGGAAGCATGTTGAGCATGAGAAACAAGCATCACCAAGTAAAGTCTCGGATTCTTAATCATCTTCACATGGTCATTATTTTGTTGAACAATCTATAAAGAAGCTTGTCGGGACCATTCCAAATTTTTCAAGCATAGATTCTAAATGCCATATGCTTCAACATTCTATGAATTAGAAATCTGATTCTGTATCTATGGTGATGAAAAATTGTGTCAAGATAGAATCAGATTTCAAAACATTCTTCATAGGATATGAAGCTCACAGAAACTCATATAAGAAGATAGCCAGATGGTCAAAGAAGTTGATTTAAGAAATGTGTGAGGTTGATCAGTTTCAAGAAGATGTCAATGAAGCTTTTGATATCGAAGAAGTCAAAATAAAAGATCTTACAAAAAAATTTAAGTAAAAGCTATGTCTAGAACAAAATACTCGGATTCAATAGGTGAAAGACTTGAATGGGAAGTTGAACTCTATAGCTCAAAGCTGGAAGATGGAAAGAGATCTCTGGATTGAGTGTGAAGGGAAGCTTGTGAAGCAAGAGGAGTTGCTAAAGGCTTAGGCAGATGTTCTTAAGTCTTGGGAAGAGAGGATCAATGATCTAGAGAATAATTCTGAGGAAGATCACAAGGAATTCAGAAAGCTGAACACTATAGTAAAAAATATGATTCCAAAGGAAAAAGAATCAAAATAGAGACATATCAGATCTTTTGTTGTATCTGTTTTTTCGTTGTACTAATTATTTCAATTGTAATAGAGTTATGGTTGCTTGTTTTGTTTGGATGTCTATACTAATATTTCCGGTACCATTTTTTTTCCATTCCATCAAACAGTTTTTGAAAATCACAAAGTGGGATAAGGAAAAATAATTCTAAAGGGGAGAAGCAAAAAGAATAATAATTATAGAAGAAATATTCCTATGTAAGAAATATCCTTAAGTAAGGTAGAGTTTCTCATTACTAAGATTTCCATACCCAAGATAATGAAAATCTCATTTCGGAAATCTTTAATACGATCCTTATAGTTCCAAAGCCAAAGGTGTAGTTAGTCGTATTCATCTTTGCCAATGTAAAATGAGAGATAATTTTTGTTTTATAAGTCAAGAAATGTTTTTCTAAGTCCTTATATTCTTTTTTGTAAGGATTTTTGTGCTTTCCAAAAAGGGGGAGATTGTTGAGTCAATAAGGTTTTCCTTATGACTTTTCAATTACTTTATACATGGGGGAGATAGTTAAGTCAATAAGGATTCCTTATGAATTTTACCATTTATACTTATTTTGAAAATCACAAACTCATTATCTAAAGACAAATCTCTTTTTACCCCTTGTTTTACGTCCGTAAGGAAAATTTCCATACCCAAGGAAATATACACATACCTAGATTTTATTGTTCATCTCATAAATTTTCTACGTGTAAAACTCAGATTGAAACCAAAACCCCAGAATCCAATAATTACCTAGATATGAAGAATTCTGTTTTAGGATCCAAATTCTCAGAATTATGGTTACAAGCTCTTCTGAGTTCTGACTCCGAATTCTGAATAAGAATTCTGGTTACGAACTCTTTTGAGTCATGACTCTGAATTCTGAATACGAATTTTGGATACAGACTCTTCAATGTTCTAACTCCAAATTCTGATTACGAAATCTAGATACAAACTTCTCTGAGTTCTGACACCGAGTTCTGTGAATTCATACTATGTACTCCTATGTGTTATAACTCCAAATTCTCATGAACACTGACTCATAACATTGTATGTTCTGGTTCTGAATTCTGGTGAATCCAGATTCTGAATTTCATTGAATTTCAGACTCTGGAATTCTATATAATTCAGGTTCTGAATTCCTATAAAATAGAATCCGAATATCTTTTTATTATAGACTCCAAATTAATTTATTATTTAGACTTCGTACTTTCATTTACTTATATTCTGGGTATCATATTTTGTTTATGTTTACACTTGTTTAGTAATAAAATGATGCCGTGCTTTCAGTTACTCACTAATCGTTTTTTGAGTGACACATGTACAGGTCCCTCTGAAATTCAAGGAAAAATATGATCGTCGGAAGAGGGAGCCGACCGTTGGAGTTATGCCTATAAATATGAGCTCATTTGAAAGAGTTCATAACACTTGTTATCTATAATTGAAAACTGTGATTACATGCTTTTGAAGTGATTTCTAGAGATAAAGGCTCTTATAAACTCTCATGATTCGTGCATAAAGATTGAACAACTTATTCAAACATTTATTCGTGCAATTTTTCTTTATGTGACTCTGATTATTTCTGTGTACAATCAAGGGCTTCCAGAGATAATAAGACAGAGGTTCCGACTACCTGATACTTGAGGGATTTCAGGGATATCAAGACAGACTTCGTTCTTCGTATCGTGGTCATACCATGGTGTGGGTAAGACATACATTCATGAAAGTATAAATCAAGGGTCCTTTATCCAAGGTTTTTGGATACCCTTCTCTTTGGGTTAAAAGTTTTACTACTTGTTACTTGTTTTGTTTCACGTTTTCCATTGCATTTGTATTTTTGAAGGAACTATAACTTTCTTATACTTCCTTATACTTTTACTCGGATTTAGTTAGATTATATATGCTTTAAGGTATAATCTTAATTGTTGTAAACTTTTTTGAAGTGTCATTTCTAGAATCACTTTTCAGTAATCAATAATGTTATTAGAACTTAGAGGTTTTGTGAATTATCTTGTTTAACCATGTTAAACATAACTATCTTTAAAAGCTCCAAATGAATTTTTAAAAGTACAATTCAACCCCCTCTTGTATTTGAGAATCTCATATTTACATATTCGATCCTACATTTCATTTTATAGAGTATATCATACTCACACACCATCTCATAGGTTTGTGTGGATGGAAATGTAAATATCTCTTGTACTGGGATGAGTTTAGAGAGTATTCCATTCATGGGCTGATCCTCATTAAGGAGATGATGGAGATAGTTCAGTTGATCCGAACTGGATTGATCAAGAAACATAGTCATCAGAAATATTATGTGGAGCATTTTCATTGGACAATAGAGGTTGTGATTGGTCATATTATTTTTCATAAAAATTCAACCTTATTATGAGATAATTGGTTTTTTATGGAGGATAAGTTGAAAATGAGGTTATTGGGACCCATTGAGATCATTGGATAACTAGGAAAGGTGTCATGTTGAGTGGAATTTTCATCTGGGTTGACATCTATTCATGAAAAGTTTATTGTTTACCAAATGAGGAGGTACATACAAGATAATTACTGTATGATTTGATCAGAGGATGATCATCTTTATAAAAACGCCATTTTGGATGAGCATCCTATTCAGATTACGGATCACCGAGATAAGGTATTGGATTGTAAAATGATTCATCTAGTCTGGGAACAATGGTTGTGAAGATGGGATATCATGAATCATGGGAGATGGAATTTTTGGTGAGGGGGAAGTGAACTAAACATTATGGGAGTATAAGTATATAAGGGATTTATATGGGCAGAAATATTTTATAGTGGGGAGTATGTAACACCATTTTTTATTATTCATGAACTCCCTTGTTTATGCTTTTGTATCATCCTTTTTTGGGGGAAATTGTATGATTATTTATTATTTGGAGACTTTTTGGGGATGTAATATAAGATTTGGGGAATTATATTCGTTTGAATTAATATAGTATGGGTATAAATGGTTCAAATACTTAACAAGGTTATTTTAAAGGTCATATAACTCCAGGAATTGGGTTGTGTAGCCTTTTGGATTAAATATACTATTTTTTTGTAGTCTATTGGGAAATAACATGTCATTTAAGGGGATTACATGACATTTATTCATTTACATATAGTTTTTGGGAACAAATAAAACACATGAATGTTTTACCACTATGTCGTAGCTTTGTGATATGTAATGGATAAAATGTGTTTTTTATAAAACAATTGATGGGTTTTTTGAAAAAATGGTCTTAGTGGATTATAAGAAATGAACCAATTTTTTATACCATGTAATTCTAGAGGAATTTAATTTTAAGTGTGTTTTAGGGATTAATCTCATTTAATTCAGCTACGTCCCTCCCTCTCTTGACCCATAGCTAACCTTAGGTGATTTTGGAAATCCTCTATCATTATGGATCATTATTCTGGTGATCAATAATCATGGATGTTGTTGTGAGACTCCCCACATATGCATTACATTTGGTTATTATTTCCTTTGGTGTTGACTATTTTGTTGGATGTATTTAGTTTTCAAATTCAGGAATTAATAGTTTATTATGTCAATTAATTTCTATTTATTTTCATTCCTTGTCCTTTGAATGCTAATATCTTTGTGTAAAATCACAATTGTCAAAGGGGGTGGTGTTTCTATCTATTTGTGGAAGGATTTTCAATAAAATGAGATAATAAAATTAATTAAATATTGTTTGTAGTAAATTCAATTAGGTTTTTCATTTATTTTAGGTGATATATGTTTTTAAATGATTGATGGGAAAGTTAGATGTTTTTAAAGAGGTTGTTCATTCAAAATATATTTAAATTATTTGAAAATGGGTTTTCAAACATGAAATAATATTATATTTTCTATGATAATGTTTTCAAAAATATTGGGCAATGTTTTAAAATGTATTTTTCAAAATTGGAACATTTGGAAGCAAGGGTTCTTCTGGAAAGAGAGACATGAATCCATTTTGTGTGTGGAACCACTAAGAGGTAACCCTTTTAGATATCAAGTCATTATGTTGGGACTTAATATATTTTTGGATCCAATGTTTTTTCATATTTAGGAATTTTTATTTTCTAGTAAGCATTGTCCCATATGAAATATCACAATAAGATGTTCTATTTCATTAATTGTTTTTTATCTCGTGATTGTTTTTTTCTTGGTATATTGTTCACATGTGTCTATACGAGGTTGTATCACATAGCATCACATGATATGTTACGTCATGTGTATGCATTAAATTTCATAACTCTTGATGTGTGCATAATATTTAAAATTTTATCACTTATAATTTTCATATTTGAGGTTTGAGAATATGAATGCATTTTATGAAAATAAAAGGGAACATTAATTTAAAATGGATTGGATTTATGGAAATTCATTGTAAAATGATTTAAAAAAAATATAGAACTGTTGAATTATTGATATTAGACATTGTATTGACTATATGGTGGTATCTAATTAAGAATTATGGTGACATGTTACTTTTTAAATTTATGTTATTATAGATTTTTTATTATTGGATACAATTAAAGGGAAGAGAATCATGTACTATTTTGGCTTCTCCATTGGACTATGACTTCAGTATGGGTTGGTTTGGTGGTGACTATTGGTCACATGGAGTCTTCTTGGTATTGTTTTATTCATAATTTTCGATTTATAAAATTTATCTTTGATTGTATGTATATTTTTAAATCATTTTATTTTTCATAGTACTCTGGTTTTATGTTTGTTTTGTAATATATAAGATTTTTTTGTATTCTTGCTTTACCTCCCCATGTGATGGCCAACTCGGATGTATGGTTTTGGTGACTCGGGTTGCATTATTTGATAATAACTTATATAAAACCTATTAGAAGGAAATAGTTCATCCTTATCATGTATAAGTCATCATAATTAAAAAATTTAGATACTTTGGCATGAAGAAAACATGGTTACACCATTTTTCTTCAAAATTTTAAGTGTTCAACTCACCTCAATTATAAAAGTCCACCCTCTCTCCTATATTCTCCATACCATCAAAATCTTTGGATTTAGAAAATACGTATCCCAATAAAATTTAAACTTTCATCCCATTGTCCAAGAATACATTGTTTGGTCATAAATCATTTCTAGGAATACATTATGTATAATCCTAAAAGGATGGTCTAAGAAGATGTAAAAACTATGATTTTTTGTTTTATTTATTCTTTTACCTCAATAAAAAATTCTTCAACATTGATAATATGATATTAATTGAATATGATATATAATAAGAGTTTATTATATTAAATTAATAACCTTTAACCATCTCCCCTTCCATCAAATGGGATATGTAATCATCATTAATGTGTACGGTAGACTACCACCTCATGAACCAATTACATATGTTTTTCATCATCACCTATCAACTATTATTATAATGATAGATTTAATTTATATATATTATATTTTTAAAATATTAATAACTCTCTATCTATTATACCACATGTTCATTTTTTACTATCCAATTCTTGGGGGATATGATAATATCACTTATCTGTACAACGAACTACAACATCGCAAAGTGATGTGATTAATTTTTCAATAATGCATTACATGGAAGGTAATAGGGATAAAATTAATTTATATATGTGATATAAATTACATATTAATTATATTGAAATCAAATTTTTCATTGTTAAGAGACAATATATAATTTTATTTCTAACACTAAAAATTTATAACAACATTTTTGTTTGTGTAAACTACCGCCTCCACAAAGCAATGTGTTTATTTTTTCATCACCACCTCAGTATATCGACATAAATATAAGTATAATTAATGAAAGAATATTAAATATATAATATTATGATAATTTTGGAATGATAAAATAATAAAAAAATTCTTTTCATAATGATCATTTAAAAATGTAAATGTCACCCTTGCGTACCTACAACCTACCGTCTCAATGATCATAATGTCGATCATTTTTCATAAACATTTTTCAAGGATGATTTTTAAAATTATAATTGAGGATTAAATATTATAGTTATTTCATGAATATTATTTGGTATTTTTTAAAATAATTTCCTCTAACACCATGGTCAACACACAAATTTAGTTCTGAAACAATGAACAGAACGTCCTCAAAACACCTGATGTGGACTTAACTGATTAAATATTTAAATATTAAATTACAAAAATTAAATTATTTAAGAATAAGGTATTAAAATTGGAATATTTTCTTATGAAATCAATTAATTAATCTAATATTATTATACAATAGTTAAATGACATAAAATTAAAGTATGAACTCAAGGTAAGAGTTTTTCTCTTCTCAGTTTTACTTCAATGAGATATATTCAATATTCACAACTTGTTTAATTTTTTGGTGAATATAATTTCTATATTATGAAATTTCATGAATATTTCATATATAATGGTATTATATGATTCAATTATAATTAATTTATCCAATGGGGTTGGCTTTAATGTTACTATGTGGTAAAACGTTTCTTAACCCAAATGACTTTTGTTGGGTTATAAAAATTCATCATTGACTCTGTTATGATATTATTAGATGTGAATTTATCAATAAATAATTTTATTCAGTATTTTTACTTTTTTAAGGATTTTAAATTTTTTATTAGTCTTTCTATTTAATAACTCTTAAAAAATGATTTGATTATTGAAATTTTTAATCATCCCAAATTCCATTCTTTCTAAAATATGATCACTAGTAGAATACTAACCTATACCAACGGTTTGGAGAACCGTTGCGAAGTAAGCCGTTGGGATAGGTCTATACCAACGGTTTTCCCAAAACCGTTGGTATAGACCTATCCCAACGGTTTACAAAACCGTTGGTATAAGTAATATGAAAATCTATTCCAACGGATATAAAACCGTTGGTAAATGTATTTCAAAAAAAACATGTGCTGGGATTTGATCCCACGACCCCTTGTTTATAATCGGACGACTTAACCACTAAACTAACATCACTTTTGTAAACATAATTTCATAAATATATATATATATTATCATAATTTTTTAAAATTTAGATTTATATAATGTTCTTGGGTAGCAGACCTGGAAGAAATGAAAGAATCTATCCCAACGGTTCTCAAAACCGTTGGGATAGGTGGAAATTTCCAGGGGTGAATGTCGGATTTGGGGCTGAGTTTTCCCAACGGTTCTCCAAAACCGTTGGGAAAGGGGGGGGGGGTCTTTCCCAACGGTTTGGGAGAACCGTTGGGAAAGGGTGTATATAAGTGTTGGGAAAGATCCGATTTCCAGTAGTGGATTATGACCTCGAACTATATTATTTATGAGGATAAGATACTGAAATTTGACTTCTTATAACATAAAATTAATTTTTATATTATATTTGAAATTTAATATTATGTTATGATTTTATATAGCTTACAATTAATGAGTTATCCAGTGGAAAAGGCTTTATGTTACAATATAATTTCTTTAGTTATTATTTATGTTCATTTTTTATTTAGAGGAAAAAATATTGTATTATTTTCATCAAACACAACTCTTTTATTTTCCTCTTGTTATGATTTTTTTACATGTTTAATTTCCAATTAATCCCATATTGATTTAGTAAATATCAATAATGTCATTATTTAGTGATACTGATTTGTATTTTTTTAGATTGGGTATCTTTCCATTCCATATCCATGTTTTGTAAAATGTTTTTTAAAAAATTATTTCTATAAATAAATAATTTACAATATCTATTTTATATGGTTTTTACTTTGTTTTAAATGTTTTGAAATAAAATTTATTAATGTTTTCCCGTTGAGCCACTTTTGATTCACTTTTAAAAATTATTTTGCAACCAATGTTTATTTTTATCATTTATAATATGAACAGATTTTACCTCCATCTTGAACATTAATTTATTTGACCCTTACATTATATATATCTAATATTTGTTTTCAAAATATTTTTTGATATTTATTTTTTAAAATATATTTTCAAAATAAAAAATATATCATTTCCAAAAAAATGATGAAAATTTAATGTTCTTTATATTCATTAATTTTAACCACCATAGTTGTTACATTTTCTCAAATGGGGATATTTTAAAAGGATAACATCATATTTAACTTCTTGGATTGATTATGATTGTATGAAATAGATTTTTATGGAATCATTTTCATTGTCATAGGTTAATCATGTTTCAAAGATGTTGTTATAGAACCCATTAATATCCCATGAGTTAATTTTCTATCCAATTGTCTATTATAAAACCAATTTATTTCCCATGATTTGTTCATGTTCAAAATATATTTTAATGGAATACATTTCATTCTCATGGGTTAAACAAGGTTCAAATATATTAACAAGTAACCTATTTCTTTTTCATAGATTATTCATGTTTTAAAGAGATTGTTATAGAGACTTTTTTTTATATTTTATAATCATGTATCAAAGAGATTGTTATGGAACCAATTTTTTTTCTATGGGTTAATAATGTAATGAAAGTAATATAGGTTGTTTCAACGATTTTATGAAGAAATGAATTATCTATATACTTTATTCATGATATGGTTCTCATATATTATTTATAAAGAAATATGGTTTAGTTATAAAACTATTAAGGGTGCTTATGATATAAATCAAGGATGGGTGGTAACATTATTAAACATGGATAGGATGTATCATGATACACTAAGGATCGATGGGTCTATTATAGCCCCCCAAGGAATTGGATACCCCGAAGATGGAATTTAGCCATATTGGTTATTCCAATTTTAAGGGTGATATGATGATATGGTTTCCAAGATACAAAAAAGTATTATCTATGATTTCTATGGATTTAAAATGTTTCTTACGATCCTGATTGATATCACATGTCTTATTATTATTGATTTTGATGAATGTTTCCATTGTTAAAGATTTATTATAGGAATTAATTATTGTTGATGTAGGTATTGATGGGTGTGGATATTATTATGTTATAGTCATTCATTTTTATTAATTCATCACATCATTATTCTCTTTTTATGCTCCCTGATAACAATCAATTGATAATGATTATGTTTACCATTATTGTTAATTTTATATCACCCTATTTAGGTTTCATTTTCCCCATGTTATAAATATTTAGGTCGAATGAATTATATCTTTAATGGTTTCATATACTTGATGATGATTAAGTAATTTAGAATATAAAAAGATAGGTATGGTTAAAACACCAAATGATTTTTCTAAGAACCCAGTTCTTATTCTTGAGGTACAAGTTTCTTCTTTTCCTTTTCCCTTAACGGGTTTGGTGAAAATGGGGAAAATGGGGGAAAATCCCAAAATTTTTAGCACACACCATGTAATTTTCCACACACAGTGTACATTGGCCATGTGGGATGAGTACACAGGGCGTGTAGGCCCGTCGGCAATAAAGGGTGTAAAAACTCAATACATTCCATGTACTTAGTATATACACACCGTGTAATCAGTCAGCAGGTGAAAAGTAAGCCGTTTGGAGAATCCACCAGTGGAGTGACACTGCACGTCGTGTATTAAGAGATACATGTCGTGTAATCATTTCGACAGATGAAAAATGTGGTGGTGAAAAGTATCCTCTAGAGTAATAGTTAAAAATAGAAAGTATAGGCCGTGTACCTGAGAGTACACACCATGTATTTTTTTTGTTATAAACCGACAGTAACCTCCTCTTTCGACATAGGAAGCTTAGAACGAACCAAGAGCACCGGGAGAGACGGTCGAGGCTTAGAGGAGCTCCTGAACACTCACTGAGAATCTGATTCTTCCGCCGGAGATCTCGTTAGGATCATGCGGGTAAGACCTTCCTTCCCCTTGAGCCCTTCCTTCTAATTATTCATTAAGGGGATGTTATTTGAGATTGAATGGGTGAACGTTTATCCCATTTCTACGTCATTCACAGATGATTCTGGAGGCTTTGTTCACGTATATCGATCGGTGGAGATTGAGGTAGGTGGTATGGTGTTCTATTCCAACTGTTGAGTTTTTTTTTTGTATACCATTGTTCAACACTCCCATGTTTGGGGTGTTTTATGGCTGAGGCCATGACTGATAAAATTCCTATAATTTCATAGGTAATTTAATTAATACATATAAACTATTTTTTGGGATCACTGCTTTGATCTAGGGCCACCCCGTGGGTGTGTTTCCCTTATTTAGTCATTTGGCCAGGATTCCCATGGGCATGCCGTGATTATAGCATGATTTGAGTTTTATTGTGGGAAAATGTATATAGATTTCTTGTTTATGTGTTTGGCTTGGCCCGATTACTTTCATAGCCTGAGGGCAGTGTTTCGTTTAGCCTCAGGATAATTTTTCTCATTCTAGTAGGTAGTAGCTTCTGTGCCTGGGGGAAACACCTTGTACACCTATGGGTAATATTCGTTATGCCTATGGGAAGTTACCTATGGGTTTCGATTCTGATTACCTGAGGGTAAAGATTTTAATGTGTATAGATATCATTTACATTATATATTCGCTGTGGTGATTTATTATATTTTACCTTCCAAGATAAAGCAGAATCTTGGAATTAATAAATGATTAATAAAGTGGCAATATAACTTGTAGAGATAGTTACCTTTGAGTATTTCCTAGTTTTTCGCATTTTACTATTACACACAGTTGTTTATCATTTTCACTGATAGTTGGGGACATGCCTTTGGGGGTTTCCTACTGGGATTTTTTTCTCACACCCTGTTTCGGTCATGTCTTCGGCTCAAAAAAAAAATTCTTGCAGGTGTTGATAAGTGAAAAAGTCCATATACAAGTACGTGATTGTTTTAGAGGAGTATGAGATAATTGGACTGAGATTAGGCTTGCGATGCTGCTGAGATCCTACGACACTGTTTTTCATTGTTTTATTATATATGTACCTTGTATTGTATATGATTGCAATGTATTCTGTTTTGGCTTCTTTCTTATACTTAGGGATATATTGGATTGTCATATATAAGAATATTGGTCATTTCATTACTCCAGTACTATTTTCCTTTTCAACTTGTTATTGTTTATTACTTCCTTTTTAGAATGTTTGTATTTTCTCTGTTGAGCTACACTTTGAAAAATGAGTGCACAGTTTCCCCACTATCAGACCTAGGCCCTTGCTGCTAGTCGGCAACCTCTGGCATTTGGGGAAATGCACTTGATGTCATGTGACCAACTGGGATTGGGGCACACATTAAGTGTCACCCAGATACGGGATGATACAAAGTTGTATTAGAGGAATTTCATTTATTCTTGACTTACTGTTTGGAGCCTATAGTTTGGGATAAGGTAGAATAGGTATTTGGTAATAAGTTGTGCATGATAGTAGCTAACCTGTGTACAGGGAAAATCCAATTTACGTTGCGTTGAAATTTTTATGATTTAGAAATTTCATTGTGATTTGATTCTCAACATTGGGTGAGGCAGTTGTGTTGTGCTGTTATATTTTTATACAAGGGTTCTATTTAGTTGCAACCCGATGAGATGAGGGTTTTCCATCTCATGCATCATTTATGAACTTGTTAGAATCACATGTGATGCATATTTTCCATTCCATGTAGGTGCATTAGAAATTGCATGTTGTTGTGATAGATATTGTGTTAGTAAATGCATGCAATTGTGATAGTTTTCGGGATAAAAATACCTACTATTTGATAAGGTATTGTTGTTTGAGGTTTTGTAGAATGAACTCCAAACATTGGTTCTAGAAGAATATGGGCCCTCATTGACCGTAATTTGGTGGATCATTGATTGTTTACTTTTTCTATAACATGTATAAGATGCAAAGAATTGATTCGAATTGATTATGGGCCCTCACATATCATAATTTTGCACTTAGGTGTTGGTTTTAGTGGTTTTCTGGACTCCGTAGTAATTTCTCAGGATTACTGTCCTGAAAAGAATAGAATACAAACCATGTAATTTTGATAACACGTTGTTTACTCTTCTGTTCGGGAAGAAACGAAAATTTTCTATGTAAAGGCCAAGTACCTTATGTACACGCCTCATAGTTCCTAAACGTGTCATTGGAAATGTAGGATGAAACACGAGATTGGGAAATTGATAGAGGGGACACGCCAAGTATCAATTGTACATGTCGTGTCATGTTGACCTTGTGTCTACCGTGTGACTAAAAACACAGACAGAGAAATCTTCGACTAAACACGCCATGTCACCTTCGAACACACCGTGTAGTGTAACCTAGGAATCCGACCATTTCACTAACAAGACGGGTGGTGTTATCCTTTCTAGTACACGCTGTGTCCATTTGGAACATGCTGTGTAGTGTGAGCTGTGTATCTGGCCGTGTCTCGAACAACACGGGTCGGCAAAGCTCGTCTAGTACACACAGTTTACCTGTGGGACATGCCGTTTAGACTTGACCGGTAAGAGACCGTGTGGACCTGTCCATGTGGATACAGAAATGAGGTGGTGTACATGCTATTTGTAGGTGTAACACACTATGTAGTGTCAGCCGAGTAGCCGGCCAGGTCACTAACAACACGGGTCATTGGAATCTAAGCAGTACATGTCGTGTCTATAGGAAACATGCTGTGTAGAGTGAGTTGTGTACCCAGCCGTGTCTCGAACAACACGTGTTGGTGAAGCTTGTCCATACACACCGTGTAGAATATATACACTTAGTGTAGTCTCGTTCAAAAGAGAGTCGTGTGGCTAAGACATGTAGAAGGACTTGGGATGGGGAAGAAAATTAAAGTACATTCCATGTGTGTGGACAACACACAGTGTGTTTGGGGTGTTACACGATCTGTTCTGGAAGAAGTACAAGCCCATGTGAAATACTTGAGAGAACATTCAATGTAGTTACTATACATGCCGTGTAGTCTTGTTTTGTAAAAAGTGAATGTTTTATTTCTCCTGTTCCCTTCTTGTGCTTCCAATTCTTAGTCATTTATGATCTTACTATAAGGGATGTGTTTGACCATAGAGAGTTATGACACTGAGACGACCACGAGTTTTTCTCCAAGAGAGTAGTAATGATTATACTCTAGAGATGGTAGGCCATGGAATACCGATGGATCCATTAGCTGAGCTAGATGTGGCCCCATCCATTATAATGGACGCAGGAGCGGATGCGCAATTCCATGAATTCCTCATGTAGTTTATGAAGACCTTCCATGGAGCACCACTCGTTGCCACATATATGGAAGTGCAGACAGGTATATTCTAGCAGCAACATCTGCATATGATTTTAGGGGATGGCGGACCATAGGCTGTGGAGTCTTGGCTGGGTTCTATGCAGATGATCTTCGAGCAGCTGGAGATGCCTCCAGGTCGGAGGGTCAAGCTCTTTACTTACATGATGCATGATTCTGCCAAGAGGAGGTGGGATGTTACCACCCGTACTGAGCATCACAGAGACATGGTATGAATTTGTTTTTCAGGAAGTCTTCGATTAATTTTTCTATTTGGAGACCCTGATGGTAGATAGAGCTTGAGAGTTCATAAATCTGCAGCAGGGTGCTATATCATTGATGGAATATTCTACTTTCTTCACCGAGCTACGACATTTTTCACCTGCATTTGTGGGTGACGAGACGTTGAGAGCTGGAAGATTTGAGTATGGTCTTTGATATGAAATCCGAGCACTGGTGAACTTTATCAGATTTCCCACAGTGCATGCTATTGTGAACTAGGCATCGATTACCGAGCAGAACCTATTGGATGCTAGTAGTGCATACCAGGGTAGTTAGGCACCATTTTTTTGTACAATTTCTACTGGTAAGAGGAAGTGGTAGATGCATTTCTCTCATCGTGGTTGTACTAGAAATAAAATATCTTCAGGCGGCTAGGTTATGCGATACCTGTGTGGTAAAGAGGGAAAAAAGATACCTCATTGTCCACGTGACCTTGTGGAGTGTCGAGCTTGTGGTTAGATGGGTTATCTCCAACGTTTTTACTGGGTGTTTCCCCTAGTGGCTAGTGATAGGGGTTCTATGAATACTCCACATATGAGAGTAGGGAAATCATAGACTTATTTTTCAGGGAATTAAAATACATCCAGATGCTCAGGCGGTGGTGGTGGTCATGGCCTTAGAATCTAGACAGCAAGATCTCAGAGACATCAGGTGGGGTCAGCTCAGGGTAGCTAGGCTATATCGAAGGGTTGTGACATTGGGCAGGCATATGCTGTGCAACAAACCCAACAGGAGCAGGATCCCAGACCTTCCACTATCAGAGGAAATTTTCTAGTTTCTTCGGTCTTATCTTCAGTAATTTTATATAATGGTGATACACATAGATTTATATATGTGCTCGTTGTGGAGTGCCTTGGGAACTATGTTTCTTCTTCTTTTGATGTTATGACTCTAGACACTCTATTGGGGATTAGAACGGTACGTGTCTGTCAGCACAAGGGGTTCCACCTAGAGTAGGGTGGGAATCACTTTCTGTGGGACCAATATGTCATAGGGATGATGAGCTATGATTCCATTCTCGGGATGGACTTGTTGGTACCCTTTCGTGCCTTTATAGATTTCTATCTTCATAGGGTTAGTTTCATGTCACCAGAGGGTGGAGAATTCCTATACTTGGGCGAATAGGATGTCCAGGCGAGCCGAGCTGGACCCGAGCATCATGGGTGAGGTGGAGTGACAACTCAGATTGTGAGGTTATATCTAGATGACCAGGGAATTTTTTAGAAGGATTTCCCTACAGTGGTTGATCATTTTAGTGATGTCTTCCCAGACAACTTTTCAAGACTACCACCAGAGCGAGAGGTGGATTTCTCTATTGATCTTGTTCCAGGAGTGGCACCGGTGTCCAATACTCCTTATAGAATGGCTAACCCTGAGTTTTAGGAGCTTAAGAGGTAGTTGGAGGTGTTGCAGTCAACGGGTTTCATCCGAACTAATACTTCTCCTTGGGGTTCGCTTGTCCTATTTGCAAAGAAGGAAGATGGTACCCTCAGACTTTGTGTGGATTATCAGAAGTTGAACCAGTTTATAGTCAAGAACCAATATCCCTTGTCGGGTATTGATGAAATTTTTGATCAAATTTTAGGAGAATGAGTGTTCTCGTAGATTTAATTGAGATCCGGACATCATCAGTTGCGTGTTAGACTATCAGACATACCGCTTACAACTTTTGGGAGCAGATATGGTCTATACGAGTTCTTGGTCATACTGTTCAGACTCATGAATGTGCCAGATGTTTTCATTGATCTATTTAATCATGTGTTCCATCCATATCTAGATTCATTTGTTGTAGGCTTCATGGATTACATCTTGGTGTAATCTCACACTTGACATGACCAAGACACCCATCTTGAGATCGTTCTGAGTACATTGAGAGAGCATCAGCTATATGCTAATCTCTGAAAGTGGCACTTTTGGATAGACCAGATAAACATCCTCGGTCATATTATCTCTGAGGCAGGAGTTGCAATAGACCCGGAGAAAGTGAGAGCGGTAGTTTCCTGGGAGTATCCTAAAAACATGTTTGAAATAAGAAGTGTATTGGGTCTGGATGGTTACTAAATGTGCTTTATATATGACTTCTTCCACTTATTAGTGCCGTTAAATGTTTTGGCTTAGAAGTGTGTAAAGTTAGTTTTGTCAGAATCTTGCGAGATAGACTTTCACGAGCTGAAGGGAAAGTTGACATCAGCACTAGTCCTGATACCTTCAGAGCAATGGAAGAGATATATAGTTTACTATGATAGATCAGGTATTCGACTGGGAGCAGTTTTGAGGTAGGGAAATTGAGTAGTTGTGTATAAGTCTCGGCAGTTGAGGCCACATGAGAGGAATTACCCAACACATGATCTCGAGTTGGTTACAATTGTTCATGTGTTATGTGGTTGGAGAAATTATCTCATGGGAGAACATTTTGTGGTGTTTACGGACCAAAAATGTATTAAATACATCTTTAACCAGCATGACCTGAATTTGAGACAGCAAAGGATGGTTGAAGACCATCAATCCATCGGCTTTGAGCTTGCCTATACACCTGGTAAGCGTAACATAATTGTTGATGCACTAAGTAGGAGGACTCAAATACAGGAAGTGGAGGAGGCTAGTGGTGACTGGCAGCTTATGGCTTTGTTTTCTGAGATACATTTGGTGGTGCATGATAGTTAAGGGAGAGCCAATCTTTTATCCTTATCTGTGAATTCTAACATCCTGGATAGTGTGAGGATATGACAGTTATCAGATTCAAAAGGCATAGTTCTATGGGAGTCAGTGGAAATTGAGGACCCTCCTTCTTGTTGGATGATAAGCGATGATGAGGTACTGTGTATCCATGGATGAATATGGGTTCCAGGGGATATACAAGAGGAGTTTATGTAGAAGTTTCATGCTTCATCTTGGGAAGTGCATCATGGAGTTATCAAAGTGTATCGTGACTTGAGACGTCAGTATTGGTGGCTGAGTATGAAAAGAGATGTAGCATGTTTTGTTACGAGATGTTCCACCTGTCATCAGTTGAAAGCAGAGCATCAGAGGCCTTCTAGACTGTTACAACAGTTACCCATTCTAGAGTGGAAATGGGATGTTGTCGTGATGGACTTTGTGGTTATGTTTCCATGGTCACCTCAAGTCAGTGATTTCTTGTGGGTCGTTGTGGACAGACTTACGAAGTTAGTTCACTTTTTGTTGATCAAGGAGACCTTCGGTGTTGAAGAGTTCAGGAAGTTGTATATCTGAGAGGTAGTATGCCTTCATGGGGTCCCTTGTTCTATTCTTTCAGATAGGGATTCCAATTTTACATCTCGTTTCTATTAGATTTTTCAGAGGGAACTGGGTACACAGGTTCCTTTTAGCACAACTTACTCAGACTGATGGCCAGTCAGAGAGTACAATACATGTGCTTGAGGACATGTTGTGTGCATGCATCCAGGAATATGGGGGCTCTTGGGAGAATCACAAACCGCTGGTTGAGTTTTTCTACAATAATAGTATTCAGGTAACTATTGAGGTGACACCTTAACATGCTTTATATGGTAGGTCATTCCATTCAACCCTGTGCTTGTTGGAGGTAGGTGAGGCAGCTTTACTGGGACCATGTCTTGTGTTGGAGACTTCAGAGTAGGTCCAGTTGATTCTGAAGAAAATGGCTACTGCACAGTCTCGTCTGAAATCCTTTGTTGATCACCTCACACGACCTTTGGATCTCATGATTGGGGATCATGTTTTATTACATGTTTCACCGAGGTTGGGACACAGGCAGATCCGGAGACACGGTAAACTTTCACTGAGGTATGTGGGGCCATTTGAGATTCTGTAGAGATTCGGGATGGTTGACAATCGGTTGCAGTTACCACAGTGGTACTGGGACATGGATGATGTCTTCCACGTATCTCAATTACATTGTTATCACTCAGACCCATCTCATGTATTTCAGCCTGAGGAGGTTGAACTTCTGGTCGATGCATCCTTTGAGGAGAATCTGATTCGTATTGTTGATAAGTACAAAGGTTCTCCAAGCCTGATTAGTTCCTCTCGTACGGGTGCTATGGAAGCATGGCTGAGTGCAGGTTGAAACCTGGTAGTAGGAGACCAATATATGTGCTCAGTGGCCATAGTTTTTCTCAGCTACATCTTCACCACCCTTGGTAGGGAAATTCGGGGACAAATTTCTTTAAGGGGGGAAGTTTGTAAGAACCCAGTTCTTATTCTTGAGGCACGAGTTTCTTCTTTTCCCTTTTACTTAAGTGTTTTTGATAAAATGAGGAAAATGGGGAAAATCCGAAAATATGTGTGTACACTCCATGTTATTTTCAACATGCCAAGTACATTTTATGTGGGGAAGAGTACACAGAGCGTGTAGGCCTGTCAACAATGAAGGGTGTAAAAACTGACTACACGCTGTGTAATTAGTATATACATGTCATGTAATCAGTAGGAAGATGAAGAGTAAGGTGGTGGGGGTAGCAGCCATTGGAGCGACAATGCACGCTATATATTCAGAGATACAAGCCATGTAATCATATTGACAAATGAACAATGTGGCAGTGAAAAGTATCCACCAAAGGTATAGTTAAAAAAGGAAAGTACAAACCATGTACTTGAGAGTACACACCGTGTAGTTGTTTTTTTGTTATAAACTAGTATTAGCATCTTATTTTGATATAAGAGGCTTAGAATGAACTAGGAGCACCGGGAGAGATGTGCTGAGGCTTGGAGGAGCTCCGAAACGCTAACCAAGAATCTGATTCTTCTGCCGGCGATCCTATTAGGACCGCACGGTTAAGACCTTTGTTCTCCTTGAGTCCTTCCTTCAAATTCTATCCCGAGGGGATGTTATTTGAGTTTTTATGGGTGAATTTTTATCCTAGATCTATATTGTTCATAGACAATTCGGGAGGTGTCGTTCACGTATATCGATCAGCAGAGAACGATGTAGGTGGTCTAGTGATTAATTCCAAATGTCGAGTGTTTTTGTGTACCATTATTCTATGCACCCATGTTTGGGGTGTTGTATGGCTAAGGCCTTGATTGATAAAATTCCTAGAATTGCATTGATAATTTAATGAATATGTATAATCCATTGTTTGGGATCGCTGCTTTGATCTAGGGCCACCTCATGTGTGAGTTTCCCTTGTTTAGCCATTTGGCCAGGATACCCATGGGTATGATGTGATTATAGCATGCTTTGTGTTTTCTAGAGAAAAAATATATATAGATTTCTTGATTATTTGTTGGGCTCAGCCCGGTTACTTTCTTATCATTAGGGTAGTGTTTTGTTTAGCATGAGGGAAATTTTTCTCATGCCTGTGGGAAGTAGCTTCTATGCCTGTGGGTGATACCTTGTACAACTATGGGAAATATTCATTATGCCTATGGGCAGTCACTTGCAGGTTTCGATTCTGATTTTCTAAGGGTAAGGATTTTCATGTTTTTGGATAACGTTTACTTTTTAAATTCACTGTGGTGATTAATTATGTTGTACCTTCCAAGCTAAAGCATAAGTGTGGAATTAATTAATGACTAATAAAGTGGAAATTTAACTGGAAGAGATAGTTACCTTTGAGTTTTTCCTAGTTTTCTGCATTTTACTATTACACACTATTGTTGTACATTTTCACTGATAGTTGGGCACATGTATTTCGTGGCTGCCTACTAGGATTTATTTCTCACACCCTGTTTGGGTCATGTCTTGGGCCCAAATAGATTATATTGTTAAAGGTGTTGATAATGGAAAGAGTCCCTATACAGGTACGTGGTTGTTGCAGAGGAGTGGGAGAGCATGGAACCGAGCTTAGGCTTGCGATGTTGCTGAGATCATGCTGCATTATTTTGATTTGTTTTATTGTACCTGTACCTTTTATTTTATTAGATTTCTATGTATGATATTTTTTTTGAGTCGATAAGGATATTTTATGACTTCTTTATTCCATATGGTTTTATGTTTTGAAAATCACAAACACTTTTTCTATGTTCTGAATATTTATATGTTTTGTATTTTTATGAAGATCTGGAATTCTCATTCCATTATACTTACAAATATATCTTTATTTTTTTACATTATATTATACTCAAAGATATGTCATTATGATATATGATTCAATTTTTATGATTCCGAATCCGGTGTATAAGTGATTCAGTTTTTATGATTCTGAATTTGGTGTATAAGTGATTTAGTTTTTATGATTTTTATTCTAGTGTATATGTGATTTAGTTTTTATGAATCTGAATCCAATGTATATGTGATTCAGTTTTTTTGATTCTGGTTTCAGTGTATATATGAAGCCGATTTTCAATATCGATTCCAGTGTATATGTGATGCTGATTCTCAATACCAAATCTGGGGTATATGTGACTTCGATTTTATGATTCTGTTTTTTTGAGAATGTTATTTCTAAGAATCCATTTTTCTGATTTCTTAAGGTTAAATTTTCATGATAATGTTAGAGGTTCCTATTGTATCAGTCCAATGATATCGGATTCAATGATTTCTTATACATAACATTTATCTTTAACATAACTTCATTTCTGTTACTTGAAACAATGTCATACAATCTATTAAAAACTAACCGTAGTATGTTTTCCTCGTGTCTAGGACCCTCCAAAATTTAAGTAAAATATGGTCGTTGGAAAGGAGCCGACCGTTGGGAGGTTTTTCGTATAAATACAAGATCATTTGAACAAGAAATGTACTTGACTGTGAACAAGCTTGTGAAGTGATTTCTAGAGATAGAGGCTCTTAAAACTCCTGGTGCATCATGCGGATTTTGGGAAAAACATGTTCAGGTGTGAACAACTTCTTCAGACTTGCTTAGTACAGACTCTGATCATGCTGATCATGGGATTCCAGATTTGGAAGATAGAGGTTCCAATTTCCTTCTAAATTGAGGGTTTGCAGGGATTGTAAGACTGATACCAATATTCATATTGAGGGCTTACCTTGGTTTCAGTAAGACATAATTTATTGAAAGTATAAATCAAGGAACCTTTATCCATGGCTGTTGGATACCCTTCTCTTTGGGTGAAATGTATCCTATTGTTACTTGTTTTATTTTACAAGTTGTTTTAATTCTGCTGCTATATCTTAACATTATTTTAGATAGAAATTATAACTTTCTTATACTTTGTAATTCTATTAATCTGATTATATTAAAGATTCTATACGCTTTATGGTAGAATCATTCTTTTAAGAAATTAGAAAATGTTTCTTTAATATGTCATGGGAATGTGTGTTTAACCTTGTTAAACTTAACTTTAAAGGTTCCAACAGAATTTTTAAAGTATAAAATTCACCCCTATTGTATATTGAGCATCTAAATTATTATTACAATCCCACAATTTTTATCGTAAGAGTTACCTGAAATACATATACCTACATTTAAGTTTTGTTGCTCAAGTTTTTCTTTTCTTAAGTTCTTCATATTGGTTCTTACACTTTTACTACTAATAATTTTTGTGGAATGAAATACCTTTTTAGTATGGCAGGTATTCATGATGGATCTCTAGATAATCTCAATCCTACTAGACCACCAATCTTCGATGGAAATGACTATGATTACTAGAGAGATAGAATGAATACATTTGTGATAAACATAGGTTTAGATAACTACATTATGTTAAAAAGAGATTATAAGATTCCAGATAAGGAATATAGAACCTTTACTAATCCAAAAAAGATGGAATATCAACTGAACAATAAGGTACGTAATACTTTTCTATGTTCAATGACTAGAAACATATATAGCCAGATTTCATCCTGTAAAGCTGAAAATAGTATTTGGAAGAAGCTTGAATTAACTCATATTGGAACATCCAAAGTTATTGAATCAAGAAGAGCTATTCTCAAGGATGTGTATCATGGTTTCAACATTCCTTATGGAGAAACCGTATGTAAGGTACAAAAAATATTTATGACTATTGTCAATATCTTACAACCTATGGGTGAAAAATGTTTGGATGATGAAGCCCTTTTAGAAAAGATTATTTACATCATTCCTAACAAGTGGGAATCTAAGAGAACTTCTATAGATGAGAATAGGAAAGTTACATTAATTTATCTTGGGGAACTATTTGGAAATCTTCTTTAACATGAAACTAGAATGAAGAGAGATGTTGATAATATTAAGAAGAATAATATAAATGGATGAGTTTCTTTTACTACTACTTCAAATCATATTAAATCAAAGAATCCTGAGAGAATTACAAGATCTAAAGCTAAGAAGGTCATTGTTCAATCTGAATCCAGTGAAAGTAAAACTTCAGAAAATGAGTTATCCAACCTTGCTCAGAGGATGAACAAGATTATTTGATAGAATAACTTTCAATATAGATACAAGAAGAAAGATGGAAAAGATAATAAAGTTGGAGAAGTGACACGCTATGAATATAGAAGAACTTTTAATATTAGACATGATTGTCCCTTGCTTAAAAAGAAAGAAAAGAAACATAGGAATTATGAAAGAAACAAGAATATGTTCTAAAGATCAAATCATAAGAATTTCTTGGAAGCCAATGACAGTTGGAGTGCCAGTGGTGGAGATTATTCTGATGAATCTTCTAGGAAAAATAATATTGTTCTAATAGCCAGAGCTCCATTTCAAAATCATTGCTTTTTGGCTAAGGTACGAGCTGCTAAATCCTTAACCAATATTTATTTAAGTGAAAATTTTCCAGATAAAGGATTTTATTCAGATTAAGAATCTTCTTGATTAGATAATGTTAATGATTTGCCTTCCTATGAAGACGTTTCTATATTTTCTATGTTTTTTGACAAAATAAATTGTATCTTTTCTAAGGAAATTTATAATGAAAATTCTAGAAAATCTATTTTGACAAATGAAATTTTAGATCATTCAAAATATCTTAATGAGAAAAATGTTTCTTTATAAAATCTTTCTAAAAGACTTGAGGAAGTAAATTCTAAGATGAATAAACATTCGGAGGATCTTAAAAATAAGATTAGAGAAAAAGATGTTTTAGAGGATAAACATAACTCTAAATCTATTGTTCTTGAGGTTATGAATTTATTCCTAAGACTAAAATATTAGTTAATTTACTTGATGAAACTTATTTCAAAATTCCCTTCTGGTAAGGGAGATGTTGAAAAGTTGTATTCCTAGATCCGACCTCTTGGTAGTAGTTAGGGTTTAGGTTATTCTCATGAAAAACCCATTTTTAAAAATAATTACGTCATTCCTTCTAGAGCCCCTTTTATACTAAATTACAAAGTGGTGGGCATTGGAAGAAAAACTTCTCCTTAAACAGGGATAAATCCCTTGGGTTTCATAAATCATATTTTTCCAAACATATATGGTTACCCAAGATCTTATTATCTAATAATTCTGGATCTAAGAAAATTTGGATTCCAATGATATAACTCTTTCTTTTTCAAGAAAATGAAGTAAGTACCAACAACATTTGATACATGGATAGTGGATGTTCCCAGCACATGACTGGTAGCAAAGACTATTTGAAGAATATTTTAAAAACAAAAGGTGGAAAGGTAACTTTTGGTGATAACTCTCAAGGAGAAATTGTCGGTATTTGTGACATTATTCTTCTTGGTAAAGCTATTATTTAAAAGTTTTTTTTGTAAAAGGACTTAGGCACAAACTGATAAGAATAATTTAATTATGTGATGAAGGTTACCTTGTGAATTTTAGAAATGATAAATTTTTAGCTCACAATTCCATGGATGAGTTTATTTTCTCTGTCCTTCATCATGATAATGTGTACTCATTAATCCTATAAGACCATAGAAGTCATGATCTACCTTGCCTTAGTGAATTTGAAGATCAATAATGGATTTTGAATATGAGAATAGGACACTATAATTTAAGGAATCTATGTATGTTTTCTATGAAATAACTTATTCAGGATCTACTGGAACATAAGTTTGATTCATCAAAAGTCTGTGATCCTTGTTAATATGGAAAGAAACACAAATCTAGCTTTAAATCCATATGTGACGTTACAAACATCTAATGCATTACAGTTAGTGAACTTGGATTTATTTGTTCCAACACAAACAGGAAGTATTATAGGAATATACTATGTGTTTGTCCTAGTTGATGACTACACTAGATTTACTTAGGTCTATTTTCTTGCAATGAAATCTTAACGTTTTTATTATTTCAAAATCATTTGAGCTCAAGTTAAAAATGAGAAAAACCTACCACTAATAACTATTCATAGTGATCATGGTGGAGAATTTGAAAATTCTGATTTTGAAACATTTTTAGTAAAAATGGTATTACTCACAACTTCTCAACTCCAAGAAATCCTCAACAAAATGGTGTTTTCAAAAGAAAAAATAACATTTTGTAAGAGATGACAAGGACCATGTAAAGCGAATATTCTATAACCAATTTTTTTGCTCCAAAGCTATATGTACTGCCTGTTATACTATAAATTGAGTTTTAATAAGACCATTTCTTAATAAAAAAACATATGAGTTATGGACTGGCCGGACACCAAAAGTTTCTTACTTAAAAGTTTTTGGTTTCAAAGTATTTATCTTGAATACCAAGGATAATTTATATAAATTTTCACCCAAATCTGATGAAGGTATTTTCTTAGGTTACTCTATTTACTCTAAGGAATATAGATTTTTTAATAAAAACACTTGCACTGTGGAAGAAACTGTACGTGTTAATTTTGAAGAAATTGAACCTTTTGTTTTCAATAAACCTACATCTTTGGATGTGTTTTCTATAACTGATCACCAACCTTTGATAGAAGATATTTTAGACAAGGATAATGTTCATGAAAAGGTTTCTAAAATATTTACCCCTGAATATTTTCTACCTTATGTTGATGAATATGTTTTTTGAAATCCAAGCCATTTGTTACGTAGGAATCATCCTAGTGATAATATAATTGGAAATTTTAATCAACCAGTAAGAACTAGAAGTTCATTATGAAATGAAGATGAGCATATTTCATTTCTTTCCCAATTTCAACCAAAAACTTTTGAATAATCCTTGGGTGATGAAGATTGGATAAATGCTCTACAAGATGAAGTCGGTGAATTCTTAAGGAACCATGTGTGGTTCTTGGTTGAAAATCCTATGAAAACCTTTGTTATTAATGTAAAATGGGGTTTTAGAAAAAAAATGCATTGAAAAAGGAGGCATTGTTAGAAATAAAGAAAGATTAGTTGCAAAAGGCTATAATCAACAATAATGCATAGACTATGAAGAAACTTACACTCTTGCAGCAAGACTTGAATCAATTCATATTCGTCAACCCTTTGCAGCATTCTTTAATTTTAAACATTATCAAATGGATGTGAAGTGTGCTTTTACTGACGGCTATGTATAGGAATAATTCTATGTAGATCAATCCCCTGTCTTTGAGGATACACAATATCCTAATAAAGTTTATAAACATACCAAATCTTTATATGGTCTAAAACAAGCCCCTAGAGCTTAATATGATATATTTTCAGGATATTTGCTTCAAAATAACTATGTTAAGGGAACTTCTGATCCAACCATTTTCATTATGAAAAATCATAATGATGTTTTGATTGTTCAAATTTCTTTTGATGCAATCATCTTCAAATCAACTCAGCAATCCTTAAATGATTTCTTTGCGAAT
Source organism: Viscum album (assembly GCA_963277665.1). Lineage (NCBI taxonomy): Eukaryota > Viridiplantae > Streptophyta > Magnoliopsida > Santalales > Viscaceae > Viscum > Viscum album. The sequence continues at coordinate 1,493,311,613 of OY728121.1, forward strand.
CTTATGAAATCTGAGTTTGAAATGAGTATGATGGGTGAGATAACTTTTTTTTTTCTTGGTTTTCAAATTTAACAATAACCATAGAGATCTTATATATCTCAACATAAGTACATCAAATATATTTTAAATAATTTTGGGTATGACAACACTAAGAGTATAAGTACTCCCATTGGAACCTCTAATACTCTTGATATTCCTAAAGTAGGGAAACTTTTAGATCAAACATCTTATAGAGGGATGATAGGAAGTTTAATGTACATAATAGCTAGTTGACCTGACATAATGTTCTCAGTATTCTTATGTGAATGATTTCAAGAAAATCCTAAAGAATACCATTTAAAATCCCTAAAAAAAATTCTGTTATTTAAAGGGAACTTTAGATTTGGGACTATTTTATTCCTCTGGGAATTATTTTGAAGATAAATTTTTTTCAGTTGCTGACTTTGGTGGTTGTAAAATGGATAGAAAAAGTAAATTTGGAACTTGTCATTTCTTAAGAGAGTCCTTAGTTTCATTGTATTTCAAGAAACAACACTCAGTAGCAGTTTCAACTACTGAAGCTGAATATGTAGCAGCTGTAAGTTGTTGTGCTCAAGTGTTGCGGATGCAACACACACTCACAGACTATGGTATGAGTTTTACTATGACTAAAAATATGAGTGATAACAAAAGTTCCATTTCCCTATGTAAAAAACCTTCACATCACTCTCGTGCAAAGCACATAGATATTAGACATCACTTTCTTAGGGATCACACACATAAAGGATATATCATTCTTCAATTCATCAGAACACAAGAGATACTTGCTGATATTTTTACAAAACTATTCCCTTCCGATAGATTGGAATAAATTAAACAGAAGCTAGGAATTATTTCTGTATGGTCTTGATTAATATATACTTATTGTTTAAATCATCTCCTAACATTAAACTACTCATTGTTTCAGGGGGAGTACATATTTTTGTTTATTTTCTTTCCTTAAAATCATTTTGAATCACTTGAATATTTTGGATTAGAAAATTTCATATTTCATGATTTTGGATATGAAGATTTTGGATTTTAAAACTCCCAAGAAAAATTCTTCTAATAACGATAAATCTATCAGAGTATTCCAAAATGCAGTCTTTCTTACTCTTTGTATTAAATTTTGGTTGTTAGTAGTTCACAATTTCTTAAAATATTGTTTACCTTACTTCAAAAGATTGGAATTCATATTTTCTATAACCATTCTCAACCATCAGATCAGATCCAGCTTTTGTCAGCCGTTTGATTATGTTATGTAAGTCGAAAAGGTATATCCATGTCTATATAAGGGGTTCCTCTATTTCAAGTATCACGCCATCCTTACGGATCTCAGTGCCAAAGTTCTATTGCCATCAAAGATTTCATTTTGTTGTTCTCACTATCTGAATGACTCTGAAATCCTCAAAAGTTTAGATTCTGATTTGCAAGGAGATAAAGGATTGGTCAATCATTAGAGAAATGTTGGTATGCCATAATTTATTTGAGAAATGTGATTCCCTTATTTCTAAGGTAATAAAATCTAATGGATGGGAAATCATCTGTGTTGCTAAGGAGAAATCTCTGGATCCGGCTTATCCTAATCTCCTTATTCAATTCTATGAATCAATTTTGTTCTTCCAAAAGGATGTTAAGGATCTGTTTAAGTTCAAATTCGGTGATATGACATATGCAGTTCCTTACAAGATTGCAGAAAATGTTCTCAATATTCCTTATGAAGGGGAAGATCTTCTATGATCTCAAAAACTTCCTGAGAAAGAAGGTTATTTTGACAAAGCTTAGGCTTTGGATTTTCTGGGTCTCAAATTTTTTATGAATCTAAAGTTCACAAATCTCTCATCAAATCATAAGATGGTATCCCTTTAGATGAAAGGATTTCTTATTCCATGAAAGGGAGATAACAATTCATTGAAGATATATGATATATTTCTCTTAGACTTCCGTTTCAACCTAATGAAGATCATCATAGTGAAATAAATATTTCTCACCATCCAAGAAATTAAAGGTGGATCAATCAGATCTCAGATCCTTATGTACCCAGCAAATATTTCCCAGATAATTGTTTTATGTCTTTAGAAAATGAATTTTCTGTGTCAATCAGTCTTGAATCCATTCAAGACATTTTTACTAAGTGATGACACTCTAATGAGGATGAAGGTAGAGTTTATCCCAGAATCCAAAAACTTTGAAGAAATGATCAATGGTGATGTTCCAGAGTCTTCAAAGCCGGTATCTAAGAAAAGAAAACATGATGAACTGAGCATTCTTGTACCAGTTCCTTATATCCTAGTATCAACACCTCCTCCTACAATGAATCTAAAAGTTTATTCAGATGCAATAATTGCAAAGTGGAAAGAAATGGTAGACACTAGAAAAGAAAGAGATCCTTCTTTTGGTTTGAATCCCATCGAGGCTAAGGCCTTGAAAATCAATCAAGTTGAAAATCTTGAAAAAGAAAAGAAGGAGAATAAGTTAAAAAAGAAATCCTCAGAAGCTCTTGTGTGCCAATATTTATTGAAACCCATGGAAAAGAAGTCCTAACAAGTTCAGGAATATGATGTTTCTCATAAGAAACTAGTGTCCACACAAGAAATCTAGGAAGCTAAGAATGTTCCCTCATTATCAGAACTGGTTAAAGAAGTAGAAGATAAAATAATCCATGAAGGTTGTGATGATGTTTTAAGGGAAGTGGAAGATTATGTTGGAAGTCCTTCGAGTTCAGTTTCCATATCTGTTTTAGTAGAATACGTTAGAGAACAAGTGGAAGAATAAATTGAGGATGAAGTTGAGGAAAAGGTAGAATTTGAAGAATAAATTGAAGGCTATGAAGAAGAAAATGTAGAAACTGAAGCAGAAGGATAAGACAAAAAAGAAGTTTAACATCAAGGTGAAGAAGAGGAAGAATTTCAAAAGGAATAAGATGAACAGGAAGATCTTAATGTTATCCAAGTATCTGATGAACAATCCCAAGTTCAAAATCCAAACAAAGGCAAGAGTGTTTTGGTTTCCTCACATTATAGAAACAATCCTCAGAATACCTCTAAGAGAATAGAGAGACATGATTCCTTAACTCCAAGAGGAGATAAGAAAGGAAAATATGTTTCAGGATCTGAGTCCTCTTCATCTATTGAGAATGATTTTTTCAAGATATATCTATGAAAGTTGGTCAGTACTATTCCAGTTCTTGCAAACATTGACGCCCAGATTCAAATGATGCAAGAGACCCTGAACCAAAAGAAGAAATCGACCAATATGCTTATGGACATGGTTTTCAAGTAAGAAGTAGACTTCAGAAATCTTTTTTTTTGATTACAAAGCTCAAAAGGTGACTTGTAAGAAAGTCTTTAACCACTCCAAAACCATCAATGATGAGATCAGACAGTTTGGTGATTTGATGGATTCAACTAAAGGAGATTTTAATTATTTTGAAATAGAATTCAAGAAGGTTAAGGCATCAATATCTGAAAAGGGTAGTGAACTCAACTCTATTTCCTGATCTGTTAGTAGTGAAAAGGATGTTAGAGCTGATTTAGTGAAAAAGGTTTCTACTCTAGAAGAAAGGATTTTGGATTTCGAAAAGAAGAACCAGGATCAAGATATCTTACCAAAGAAGTTTCAAGATTATCATAAGGAAGCCAAGAAGCTCAATGCCATGATAAAGAAGATTTTTTCTGAGCAGAAGAAGAATGGATGACTTTACATTCCGATGTTTATTGTAATAATAACCTTATTTCTAAAAATTTCCTAGAAAATTTCTTGCATATCATTGTTTTGTTTTCAGATGTATGCTTTCTTAACCTTTCATGTACATCTTATACTATTCCATTCCTTTTCCCACTTTTTGAAAATCACAATGGTGGATAATTTATTTAAAGGAATAATTTAATCTCTGATTGGGAGAATCTATTAAGGGGGAGTTTGGAAAGAAAGGAAAAAATTCAATGTAAGTGGGAGTTTTCTTTTAAGAAGATATGTTTATCTAAAGGGGGGGTATTCCCTAAAGAAAATATAGTCTTTAAAGATTAAGAATACGATCCTTGGGAAACATGACCTAAAGGGGAGTTAATCATATTCATTTATAATCTCATTCAAAGGGGGAGATAAGATTTTCTTACTTGTTTTCCCAGGTCAATATATTTTTCTATAGAAAATTTGTTTGTGCTTTACAAAAAGGGGGATGTTGTCGAGTCAATAAGGATATTTTATGACTTCTCCATTCCTTATCATTTTATGTTTTGAAAATCACAAACACTTTTTCTAAGCTCTGAATATTTTTATGTTCTGTATTTTTCTTAAGATCTGGAATCCTCATTCCATTATACTTAATGATATATCATTATGTTTTTCCATTTTTTTATACTCAAAGATCAATCATTACGATATTTTTTATGATTCTGAATCCGGTTTATAAGTGATTCAGTTTTTATGATTTTGATGCCAGTGTATAAGTGATTCAGTTTTTATGATTCCGAATCCGATGTATATGTGATTATATTTTTATGAATCCGAATCTGATGTATATGTGATTTGGTTTTTTCAAGTCTGATTCCATTGTATATATGTGCTGATTTTCAATACCGATTCCGGTGTATATGTGATGCCGATTTTCAATACCGATTTCGGTGTATATGTGATTCCGATTTTCAATAAGGATTCTGGTGTATATGTGATGCCGATTTTCAATAGCGAATCTGGTGTATATGTGACTATGATTTTATGATTATTTTTTCTTGAGAATCTTATTTCTAAGAATCTGTTTACCTGATTTCATAATATTACGTTTTCTTGATAATGTTAGAGTTTCATAATGTATCAATCCAATGATATTGGATTCCACGATTTTATAGTCCTGAAATTTATCATTAACATAATATCGTTTCTGTTAATTGAAACATTTTCATACAATCTATTACAAAATAACAGTTGTATGTTTTCCACATCTCCAGGACCCTCTGAAATTTAAGGAAAATATGACCATTGGAAAGGAGCCAACAGTTGGGAAGTTTTTCCTATAAATACAAGCTCATTTGAATGAGAAAATTACTTGAATGTGAAAATGATTGTGAAGTGATTTCTAGAGAGGGAGGTTCTTAAAACTCTCAGTGCTTCTTGTAGAAGTTGTGAAAAACTTGTTCAGGCCTGAACAACATGTCCAAACATGCTTAGTGTAGACTCCGATCGTGCTGATCATGGGCTTCTGGGTTTGGAAGACATATGTTCTGATATCCTTTTAAATCAAGGGCTTGTAGGGATAACAAGACAGATACCGTTCTTTGGATTGGGTGCTTACCTGGGTTTGGGTAAGACATACTTTCTGGAAAGTATAAATCAAGGAACCTTTATCCAAGGTAGTTGGATACCCTTATCATTACGTGAAATGAATCCTACTGTTACTTTTTTTCTTTTATATGTTGTTTTAATTTCGCTAATGTATCTTAACTTTATTAAAGTTAGAATGTATAACATTCTTAAACTTTATAATTCTGTTACTGTAATTATATTACAGATTCTATATTCTTTAAGGTAGAATCTTTCTTTTAAGAAATTAGAAAATGCTTCTTTAAGAGTTCTTGTGAGTGTTTGTTTAACCGTGTTAAACATAAATTTAAAAGTTCCAATGGAATTTTTAAAGTATAAAATTCACCCCCTCTTGTATATTGAGAATCTACATTATTATTTCTATCCTACATGTGTGGATGATTTTTTAGACTTAGGGACATATTGCATCGTCATATATATGACTGTTGGTCATTTTTTTACTCTAGTACTGTTGTCCTTTTCAGCTTGTTATTGTTTACTGCTTCCTTTTTAGTATGTTTGTATTTTCTATACTATGCTACAGTTTGAAAAATAATGGCATAGTTTCCCCACTATGAGACCTAGTCCCTCACTGCTAGCCGGAAGTCTATGGAGTTTGGGGAAATGTACTTGAGGTCTTGTGACCAACTGGGTACGTGGCAGCCGTTAGGTGGCACATGGATCTGGGATTTTACAATTTTAAAAGGCAAAAATTATATTCAATAGACTAAATGAATCAAAACCATGATATTAGAAAATAATTTAATTACCTATGAATTTTTAGTAAATTTATTTCTAAATAAATTTAATCTCTTCAATATTTGGTGGTAAATACAACGCTAATATTTTTATATAGTGTATTCAACATGGAACACCAATCATAAAAGACCCAAGATATTTATATCCGTTAAAACATAGCTGTCAAATTGGATGGTGTGAATTTTCTTAACTAATGTATGATATATAAATTTCATAGTACATATAAATCATTGATATGTATTTATTAAATAATCAATCAATATCATGTAAAGTGATTTTCTCATTTAAAAATATGTTTTCTTCAAAAATGATTTTTATTAGTTTTCGTCAAAAAAATATTATAAGTTTTGGGAACATTTAGAAAATTAATTTTATAACATTGAACACATTTTTTAAATAGAATATAAAATTTTACTTTGGGTGAAATTTTGGATGTTTTTAGAAAATATAGATTCAGTGAATAGTGTGAAAAATGATTTCTGTCAAAATATAATTTCTTTTCCACAAATTAAAAATTTTAATGTCCCACTATGTTTTTAATATGATTTAATGGACCATATGTATTATATAGATATATTAAACTAACTTAATTTATTTTTAATTAACTTTTTATTGGATTTTAGTATAAGATTATTTCTATTTTTTAGAAAGGGTTTTCTTCTAAAATCTATTTTAAAGCACCTATTGATTATCCATTTTAATTAATTATATTTAAATAGAATGATTATTGGTTTAAATGGAATTTATAGATTAAATTTTAATAAAGTTTAATTTATATTCATAAATTTATTATTATAAGTCATATATTTAATATAAAACCATCATGTTATTAAAAGATAAACATCTCAAAAACATGAATTTTCATCACGTCTGCTGGTTTTTTTAAATTAAAATTATTATACTTCAATAAAATTTATTTTAAAAAAACATAAATTTTAAAATAATAATTTAAATTGTATATTAGGGTTAATTTTGGGGAATTTTTATAGAAGAATAATTTTTTTGATGAATAGTAAAAATTATAGAATGTTAATTGAAAAAAAAACTGTAATATTTTTATTATTTATAAGGTTAAATTATATTTTAAATTGGTTAGGAAGTAAAATTTTTTTATTTTAATATCAGTTAACCCACATTAATTCATTTAAATAATTTCTATATTGATATTTTATATAAAAATCATTTAAACTTTTGAAATCTTTCTCATTGAAACCCGCATTCTAATCATGTATATAGAATTACTTTTAAATTTAAATTTTCCACTTCAATAACATTAATATGGAAAAATGTATTCCATATTTATAATCACAATAATTTAAAATTTATAATATTTTCAACTTAATTTTTGAAAAATATTAATAGTGAAAATAGTAAAAAAAATAGTTACCACAGTTAAAGAAAAACTAGAATTATCAGTGGTTAAAATATGATGATAAGGGTAAAGTTGACAACGAAAACCTATCAGAAACCCATTCCATTTCCATATCTAGACCCTATATCTTCTATATTAGATAATTTTACATTTTTTAATATTATTTCATGATAAATATGGGGTTATAATTGAATCAATCTAAAAAATTACCGGTGTGCCACCCACCTTACTTATAAAAGACATGTACATATCCTCCCTTCTTGAAAACCTAAATACCATTTCATTAGGAACATACCTACCCATATGTAACACCCCGAGCTTCCACGATACGCCTCTCTTTCAATAATGCAATAGCTTGCATTGTACGCAAGTTCGAGTTCTAAAACACCGCGACTAATCAAAGTAGCCGTTATGAATAGTAATAACCACCTTTTAAAATTATATAAATTTTATATTTCAAAATGGACTTCATTTTTGTATTCGTAATATTGAAATTAGCCTATGTTGAATTTTTGGTATTTTTCTGAGAACTTCTAAATTTTTATGAATAGTGAAAAATACTTAAAAACAACTTTTTTAATAAAAATAATTTATAGTGATAAATTATAATATTTAATGGTTTTAATGTATAATTAGAATATATTTTTACCATTTTATCCAATGGTGGTCATTAGAATTAATTTAACATTGAAATTGGACATAAACAATTGCCAATCTTTTGATATAAATTGTTTCTTAAAAACACGCTATTTGTTGTGACAGCGGGAATTAATTATAAAATTAATTAATGCAACTTATATGTTTGGAATTTTTTAAAATAGAAATCATTTTTGAATTCGGAATATCAATTATAGCTTAGGGTGAAATTTTGGCCTTGTTCTGAAAAACTTCAATTTTTGATGAATAGTGAAACCACTAAGTGGTAGTTAAATAACTGATTTTTCATTTAAATGAAATATTACCACTTCTGTGATTTTATTTTCAAAAATCCAACATACATGGTTGTCATTAAGAAGTAAAATGTGGTTCAATGAGATTAAAATAATTTTTTGGTGAATAGTAACTTTTCAGTTCTTAATCGCGATTAGAGGTAATTAGTGTAGTTTAAGGTAAAAATAATGTTTTAATAATATAAGATGAGCATGAAACTTGTCCTACTTCTATTGGATGAGTCATGGCCGACCAAGAAAACCCATGGGTCAACTTGGGGACCCCATGGAGCCACTTTGGTTGGAAAATGACATTAATATATATTTATTTAATGTTAAAATTAAATTGACACAAACATGAGTTGGTTTACTAAAACAGCTATTAAGTGGGGTTACACAAGTCCAAATTTTGATTATAAATATTCATTAGAAATCTAAAAAGATTTCCTACATCATAGTATTTTTTTTATAATTTTAGACATTAAATAAATTAAATTATTTATGACATCATGATGATGCAGCGATGACCTCATTATTTAACGATTTAAATAAAATGGAAAGATAATGTAAAATACAAAGCGTAAACTTGTCAAAAATATATTGGATGAGTAGATTTCGAACCCTTATCACCTTAGCCTCGAATTATATAAGTGTGGGACCTTTAGAATCCGAAAAGCATTGTGTAATAATGTAACATTTCAATCTTTCCAAAAGAGCCCCTCCTCTCCACTTATAAAAGGCCCCCACCTCTCCCACCTTATTCACACCTTCAAGCCATTTGGCTTGGCCAACCTCTGCCCAAATACAATCCCAACATCCCTCTATTACTCCTAGAAGCATCACTTTGGGAAGAACTCTTCCCAAGGAATCCTTTGGCTCAAATCAAAAAGAGTTACCCGATTTTGAGGTAATGTCTTCTCTAATGTTATTTTGGTTTATTTTTCTTCTCCAACCCCCTAAACTCTTTTTATTCATTTATTTTGTAACAACACCACTATCCTCAATATACTAGGATGTTGTTATAAGATGGATTCGATCTACAATTACACACACCTACATCTAATGGTTATAAAACATACAGTTTCTGTGGATGGCGAATTTCTGCCTCACGAAACGATGATTGTTCAACACTCATATAACACCTTCAAAGGTGACCATTAAGATGTCACTATTTTTATATATGATATATAATATGTTTATGTTTTACTTATGCTTCTGTATATCTCATTTATGGCATACTTTATGATTTCCATTATGGGTAAAACGCGATAATTTCATTTTAGGAAGTAGGGACTACCGCCCCCTCAAAGTGATGTGAATCGTTAATGCCATATGTGGGATGTATAAAGGATGGATTAAATGATATTATATATGATATTATAATGGAACTATATTATACCTTTATATAATTATGATTTCATTCCATTAAATATGAAATAGAAATGAAAGTAGCGTTCATGCGTACGTACGGGTTACCGTCTCCATGAACGGTGCATTTCATTTCTTACCTCTAAATGTTACGTAATATTATAAATGAATGTATATAATGGATATATATGACATATATGACATCTAAATCATGAATATAATTCTGGAGATAATGGATATTCTACCACATAAACAACTTGTAATTATAATAAGTTTATTGTTGACTCAAGTACCAAAGATCAACAAAACGACCGTTATTAACTTAAATAATTACAAAGTGTTCATATCATTGTAATAAGTGATATAAAAAGGATAATGAAATTGAAAATGGTTCTTAATAAGGTATATATTAACTCTAGTTTATTATTCAGGGGGTTAAAGTACGGTTGAGTCATGTCAGACACAATGTAAGGGAACTTCTTAACCCAACTTCCATTCGTTGGGTTAATCTCCTACTTTAAAATTATGTCATGATATTGTTATGTATTATCTTGTATTTGTACCTTCTTTATGTGTACTTATAGTTAATACACATAATAGATCTATTTTATTTATAAATGATCTTTGTAAGGGAATTTATTAACCCAACTTCCATTCTTTGGGTTAATCTCATACTTTCAAATTCTGTCATGATATTATTATGTCCTATTTTGTATTTTTAATTTATTTATGTGTACCTATAGTGAATACACATAATAGATCTATTTTATTTTAAAAATGATCTTTTAAGGACTTCTTCTCAATCCCCTTTCATTGAGGCATATTTGGTTTTATACACAACTTTCTTTTATACGGTGTATAAACCCCTTTGACTTTTAAGTTTAATCAAAAGGAATCTTTTTTATAAGAAGCGTTTACTAAACGACAAAAGGGAATGTTTTTGTCGTACGTATGCGGCGACAACGACTTCTCCGCCGCCGTGACCACTATTTGAGTTTCGGCTTCCTCTACAAGCCATACCTTTTTTTTAATGAAGAATAAATACAATGTTATACTTTTCTTTTATTTTGGTATTGAAAATGGTTTTGAAAGAGTTTTTATTATATCAATGTGTTGTATTGATATCTTGTGATTGAAATGTGGAAATGTTATTTTTCCTTTATGCATGTTTTATGTGATACGTTTATGTTATGGTTTATGAGATGTTTAAACCTGTTCATATGAGGAATGTATTGGACTTAGTAAGTGACGGGTGGAGCCCGCTATAGCTCCTCGATGCATCGGTAGGTCTCATGAGACAACTAGACGTGGATTTGGCCGAGGCCCTTTCCCAATTTGATTTATGGTTTTGGCCGAGGCCTTAATCATTTTAGACGTCCTGGCCGAGGCCTTGACAAAATGTTTCAGAATGTCTGGCATTATACATTCCCTCATTATGAAAGTGGTTATTGTTATTGCATGTGATTATTCGTCTAGTAGAATATCCATGTGAGTAAGTAATGGCATTATTTTATTTTACTTTTGCCATATTATGCTGAAGTTCAAGTTCAATAAGGCTTTTGTTTTAGTTATACATTGCCTTAAATGCTTGTGTTTTCTTATAAAAGCTTCCGCAATATTGTTATCCTTACTGAGCATCTGAGCTCACCCCTTTCAATGTTTTAATATTTTTCAGGACGTGAAGAAGTATTTTATGAATGACCTGTAGGGATTGTGAGAAGAGGATATGAGGGTGGACTATGGAGACTTTGTTATTGTATTTTTTCACTTTATGATGTAATGTAACGTTTACGAATGTATCTAGTGTTTCCAAGGCTACTAAACTAATCGGTCTTTCGAGACTTGATCTTTTGTGATCATGCCAATGTTACGAAGTAATGCACCGACTCTGGGTAGCTGGGGTCGGGGCGTTACAGTTGGTATCAGAGGCAGTTAAGTACTAAACTAGGAAGCTAGATTTTGATAAACTCTGATTAGAGCACATAGCCCAAAGATAGACTTTGAGGATTAGTATAGAAGAACTTCCTAGAATTTTGGTATTATAGAGATGTTATGAATTTTCTGAGAAATACATCCCTGTCTGGATATGAGCAAGTAGAGGCGGCTCTGGCACAGATGTACCTAGGGGTAAAACCTGAAAACACTGCTTTGAGCTAGACTCGAACGGGAACTGGTGCACGACAACGGGCCTTGCTGCACTCTTGGTTACGACACTCCCGGGGGATATGCTTAGGATAATTCTCATTTTATTTACAAACCACTATGAAGGGTTATGAGTATATACTTCCTCAAAGAAAACAATTTCTTTTTATGATTATGGATTATATCCATAAATAGTTCAATTTATGTAAAGTGTTTTACAAGTATGGAATTATGTATTTTGATTCATAAACTAATCTAGTTTATGCCATTGTTTAGAAATGGAGCCTAGTGGAAGGAATGGAAACCGTATCAATGCACGAACTCCATGTAGGGATTGCCCTACTGCTCAAGATAATTATTGTGGATCTGGAGATACAACTAGTGCTGATCAACTTATTACCATACTGGGACAACTCACTCAGGTTATGAATAATAACCTTACTCGTATGGAGCACCCTAATCCGCAACGTGGAGGATCAATGTTAGACCGCTTCATGAGGCAACAACCACGAACCTTCAATGGGAGTACAAATCCTATAGTAGCTGAGCAATGGATAAATTCCTTAGAGAAAATATTACATGCCTTGGGGAGTAGTGAAAGGGAGAAGGTTGTCATGGCAGTTTACCGCCTCACTGGAGATGCCGATCAGTGGTGGTCGCTGATTCAAAACACAAAGGAAGATGATGACATATCGAATATGGAATGGAGGGAGTTCAAACAGCTTTTCTTAGAAAAATACTTTCCTCTTGACCATCGAGCAGATATGGAAAGGCAATTTCTGAGTCTGAGGCAGAAGGAGGATGAGAATGTCGCAAAGTATGAGGCTAACTTTACAAGGTTAGCGAGGCATGCTTCCGATTATATACGTAACCTAAGGAGTAAGATTGATCGTTTCTTTTATGGGTTAAAACCATTTCTCCGTCGAGCTTTAGTATCACAATCCTTCTCATCATACGAAGATATTGTCTCGTGTGCTATCAAGACAGAAAAGGAATTCTCTATGTCTTATGAAAACAAAGTAAAGCAAGAGAAGAAGAGAACAGTGGAACAAGAGACAGATAAAGGGAAAAAGGGAAAGAAGGATTTTCCATTATGTGATAATTGTGGGAAGAATCACCCTGGTACTTGTCTAAAAGGAATGGGAGTTTGTTATAAATGTGGAGAAAAGGGTCACCAGGCTCGTGATTGCAAGGGAAAGAAAGAGGAAATCAAAGTTGAATGCTATAATTGTAGAGAAATGGGTCATTATGCAAATGAATGTCCTAAGCGTCAGGGAAACTTACCTCAAAAAAGGCCAAGGGATCAAGGACAATCTTATGCTGTTACTATAGTTGAAGTAGAATAACTAATGTATTGGTGCTTTTGGACTCATGGATTATATTTTGGTTATTAGAATAATGTGATATATATATATATAAGGATTGTACTGCAGTACTTTTTGATTTCAGTAAGGTTTTAATATGATAAAGGTAATTATATTTTTAGTATGTGACAATAAGAGAAACTTTACTTTGTTTGGGGAATCTGATAAATTGATTTTGGAATTAAGAGACCTTTTAGAGAAAGTCTGGACAAAGGTATTTTGGATAACTACAATGGTTGGAGTGGATTAAGTTGATCTTTGGATAGTATTGTTTAAGGTTAAAAAATTTTGAAGATTATTTTTGGAATATTATGATACTATAGTTTTATGAAAAGGACAACCTGCAGGGTGGGGCATAACCCGTCGCGTCGGACAAAGCTGCAGGAATCGAACCCACAACCATAGTATGACAAGCCTATATTTCCTACCACTAGCCTACAGGAAGTCCCTGGTTATTACAAAATAGTTTTACTAATCTAAATGGTATGTGTTAAAATTTGGAACCTTATACAATTAGGATAAATAGAATATTTTTGAGTTCTGTTACCATTTGGAGTAAAAGTTGGGTTTGTGGTAAAAATTTATTAACGAATGAAAGTATACATAACAAGTATGTATATTCCCTTACGTTCTTAGTAAATATCCTAAATAAATTCCTCAACATTATAAAAGGTAACTTAAAACAAAAATGTTGTCGGTTAACTTTTCCAACTGGGGATTCAATGACCGTTTAACCAATCACAAGTTTGTGATTTTCTTGTGGTTAAACTTTCTCCTAATCCTGTTTTCTATAACTACCCATCAGACCTTGATGGTTTGTTTCTCCTCCATATCCATATTTTCATATAATCCTATAATGGGCTATATCGGGTGACATTTGTACTTATCTTGTTTTCTTTTAATGTTATATATTTATTAACCTTATTTTCGATGTGGGTTTTCCTCAAAGGTATTGTCTCTTTAAAACCTTTTATTTTCAAAGAAAAATATCAAATTGCAAGGACACAATTTATTAAAGGAGGGGAGAATGTAACACCCCGAGCTTCCACGATACGCCTCTCTTTCAATAATGCAATAGCTTGCATTGTACGCAAGTTCGAGTTCTAAAACACCGCGACTAATCAAAGTAGCCGTTATGAATAGTAATAACCACCTTTTACAATTATATAAATTTTATATTTCAAAATGGACTTCATTTTTGTATTCGTAATATTGAAATTAGCCTATGTTGAATTTTTGGTATTTTTCTGAGAACTTCTAAATTTTTATGAATAGTGAAAAATACTTAAAAAAAACTTTTTTAATCAAAATAATTTTTAGTGATAAATTATAATATTTAGTGGTTTTAAAGTATAATTAGAATATTTTTTTACCATTTTATCCAATGGTGGTCATTAGAATTAATTTAACATTGAAATTGGACATAAACAATTGCCAATCTTTTGATATAAATTGTTTCTTAAAAACACGCTATTTGTTGTGACAGCGGGAATTAATTATAAAATTAATTAATGAAACTTATATGTTTGGAATTTTGTAATATAGACATCATTTTTGAATTCGGAATATCAATTATAGCTTAGGGTGAAATTTTGGCCTTGTTCTGAAAAACTTCAATTTTTGATGAATAGTGAAACCACTAAGTGGTAGTTAAATAACTGATTTTTCGTTTAAATGAAATATTACCACTTCTGTGATTTGATTTTCAAAAATCCGACATACATGGTTGTCATTAAGAAGTAAAATGTGGTTCAATGAGATTTAAATAATTTTTTGGTGAATAGTAACTTTTAAGTTCTTAATCGCGATTAGAGGTAATTAGTGTAGTTTAAGGTAAAAATAATGTTTTAATAATATAAGATGAGCTTGACACTTGTCCTACTCCTATTGGATGAGTCATGGACGACCAAGACAACCCATGGGTCAACTTGGGGACCCCATGGAGCCACTTTGGTTGGAAAATGACATTAATATATATTTATTTAATGTTAAAATTAAATTGACACAAACATGAGTTGTTTTACTAAAACAGTTTTTAAGTGGGGTTACACAAGTCCAAATTTTGATTATAAATATTCATTAGAAATATAAAAATATTTCCTACATCATAGTAGTTTTTTTATAATTTTTAGACAATAAATAAATTAAATTATTTATGACATCATGATGATGCAGCGATGACCTCATTATTTAACGATTTAAATAAAATGGAAAGATAATGTAAACTCCAAAGCGTACACTTGTCAAAAATCTATTGGATGAGTAGATTTCGAACCCTTATCACCTTATCCTAGAATTATATAAGTGTGGGACCTTTAGAATCCGAAAATCATTGTGTAATAATGTAACATTTCAATCTTTCCAAAAGAGCCCCTCCTCTCCACTTATAAAAGGCCCCCACCTCTCCCACCTTATTCACACCATCAAGCCAATTATCTCGGCCAACCTCTGCCCAAATAATCTCCCAACATCCCTCTCTTACTCCTAGAAGCCTCACTTTGGGAATAACTCTTCCCAAGGAAGCCTTTGTCTCAAATCAAAAAGAGTTACCCGATTTTGAGGTAATGTCTTCTCTAATGTTATTTTGGTTTATTTTTCTTCTCCAACCCCCTAAACTCTTTTTATTCATTTCTTATGTAACAACACCAGTATCCTCAATATACTAGGATGTTGTTATAAGATGGATTCGATCTACAATTACACACACCTACATCTAATGGTTAAAGAACATACAGTTTCTGTGGATGGCGAATTTCTGCCTCACGAAACGATGATTGTTCAACACTCATATAACACCTTGAAAGGTGACCATTAAGATGTCAATATTTTTATATATGATATATAATATGTTTATGTTTTACTTATTCTTCTGTATTTCTCATTTATGGCATACTTTATGATTTCCATTATGGGTAAAACACGATAATTTCATTTTAGGAAGTGCGGACTACCGCCCCCACAAAATGATGTGAATCGTTAATGCCATATGTGGGATGTATAAAGGATGGAGTAAATGATATTATATATGATATTATAATGGAACTATATTATACCTTTATATAATTATGATTTCATTCCATTAAATATGAAATATAAATGAAAGTAGCGTTCATGCGTACGTACGGCTTACCGTCTCCATGAACGGTGCATTTCATTTCTTACCTCTAAATGTTACGTAATATTATAAATGAATGTATATACTGGATATATATGACATATATGACATCTAAATCATGAATATAATTGTGTAGATAATGGATATTCTACCAAATAAACAACTTGTAATTATAAGAAGTTTATTGTTGACTCAAGTACCAAAGATCAACAAAACGACCGTTATTAACTTAAATAATTACATAATGTTCATATCATTGTAATAAGTGATATAAAAAGGATAATGAAATTGAAAATGGTTCTTAATAAGGTATATATTAACTCTAGTTTATTATTCAGGGGGTTAAAGAACGGTTGAGTCAAGTCAGACACAAGGTAAGGGAACTTCTTAACCCAACTTCCATTCATTGGGTTAATCTCCTACTTTAAAATTATGTCATGATATTGTTATTTATTATCTTGTATTTGTACCTTATTTATGTGTACTTATAGTTAATACACATAATAAATCTATTTTATTTATAAATTATCTTTGTAAGGGAATTTCTTAACCCAACTTCCATTCTTTGGGTTAATCTCCTACTTTCAAATTCTGTCATGATATTATTATGTCCTATTTTGTATTTTTAATTTCTTTATGTGTAACTATAGTGAATACACATAATAGATCTATTTTATTTTAAAAATGATCTTTTAAGGACTTCTTCTCAATCCCCTTTCATTGAGGCATATTTGGTTTTATACACAACTTTCTTTTATATGGTGTATAAACCCCTTTGACTTTTAAGTTTATTCAAAAGGAATATTTTTTATACGAAGCGTTTACTAAACGACAAAAGGGAATGTTTTTGTCGTACGTATGCGGCAACAATGACTTCTCCGCCACCGTGACCACTATTTGAGTTTCGGCTTCCTCTACAAGCCATACCATTTTTTTAATGAAGAATAAATACCATGTTATACTTTTCTTTTATTTTGGTATTGAAAATGGTTTTGAAAGCGTTTTTATTATATCAATGTGTTGTATTGATATCTTGTGATTGAAATGTGGAAATGTTATGTTTCCTTTATGCATGTTTTATGTGATACGATTATGTTATGGTTTATGAGATGTTTAAACCTGTTCATATGAGGAATGTATTGGACTTAGTAAGTGACGGGTGGAGCCCGCTATAGCTCCTCGATGCATCGGTAAGTCTCATGAGACAACTAGACGTGGATTTGGCCGAGGCCCTTTCCCAATTTGATTTATGGTTTTGGCCGAGGCCTTAATCATTTTAGACGTCTTGGTCGAGGCCTTGAAAAAATGTTTCAGAATGTCTGGCATTATACATTCCCTCATTATGAAAGTGGTTATTGTTATTGCATGTGATTATTCGTCTAGTAGAATATCCATGTGAGTAAGTAATGGAATTATTTTATTTTACTTTTGCCATATTATGCTGAAGTTCAAGTTCAATAAGGCTTTTGTTTTAGTTATACATTGCCTTAAATGCTTATGTTTTCTTATAAAAGCTTCCGCAATATTGTTATCCTTACTGAGCATCTGAGCTCACCCCTTTCAATGTTTTAATATTTTCCAGGATGTGAAGAAGTATTTTATGAATGACCTGCAGGGATTGTGAGAAGAGGATATGAGGGTGGACTATGGAGACTTTGTTATTGTAGTTTTTCACTTTATGATGTAATGTAACGTTTACGAATGTATCTAGTGTTTCCAAGACTACTAAACTAATCGGTCTTTCGAGACTTGATCTTTTGTGATCATGCCAATGTTACGAAGTAATGCACCGACTCTAGGTAGCTGGGGTCGGGGCGTTACACATAACACTAAAAAACACACCTATTATCATCCTATAAGTCATATTTATGGATTAAATCCATCCTATGATGGCCTTTGCAGCAAACATAAGGATAATACCCAAAGAAGAGGTAACATTTTAAACGATCATTTGAAATTTATTTAATTATCCACCTCAATAAATTTTAATTAAAACATTATGATATAATAATCCTCATATATACCATATAATGGGATGTTTTTATAATAATTTAATTAACTAATTTTTTTTTCACTTCCATCAAATTGGGTACGAAATCATCATCTGTGTGTATGGTGGACTATTGCCTCACGATCTAATGTCATTTTTTCCATTACAGCCTACCATGGTTAGGTATGATGATATATATAAATAATGTATAATATATTAATAACATAATTGTAATTATTGATTCATTATATCATGTATACACTTTTAACTTTCCATTCCTTAAGGGAGTCGATAACATCACTCGCGTGTATAGAGAACTACCACATAGTGATGAAATGTGATTCTTCTTTCACTAACGCTTTACATGGAATTTAATAAGGAAGCATTTAATGAATATATGTGACATAAATTATTTAATAATGATATTAATTACATAATTATAATTATTAAAAAATAAATTATCTTTTTAATTTTTTAATAAATGATTATATCATCATTCATTTGTGTGTGTCTGTGGACTACCACCTTCACGATGTGATGTGAATCTAATTTCATCACAACAACACATGGATGATATATATAAGTATATTCAAAGAAATAATACATTATATTTTATATTATTATCATTTTATAAATTTTATATGTTACATACCTCATTTTCATAATGATCATTGAAAAATTGAAATGTTATTCATGTGTACATATGACATACTGTCTCTATGATCGTATCATACACCATTTATCAAAACTTTATTTCATGATTGATATTAAAAGTATATTTGACAAATAAATAAGGTAATTATATAATAATTATTAATATTATGAATATGATTTATCTATATAATATTTATAATAAAAAAAACATTAATAACAAAATAAAAATGAGAAAACAAGGAAATTAACTCCAAAAACTACAAAAATAGTGAATTATTAGTAACAAATTGGTGATAATATGTTATTAAAGGATCATATATGATATTATAAATATTAATACAACTATTTAATAATTTAATAACATTTTTAAAAACACTATAATGGTTTTTAATTCATGATCAACCAAAATTAAGTATAAGTCAAGGGATTTATAGACTCTACTTTATTTATGGGAGACATATGAAAAATTCATCACTCATTTATTTTATGGGGGGTATATACGGTGTGAATGAAATTCTATATCATGAATATAATTCCATTAATTATATTTAATATTTTATTTATTATTTTATTAATTTTTAAGAAATTTGATCCACACTACTAGAAATTTTGGCTATGGCCACGGTTTCAAACCATGGATATAAGCCCAAAAACTATGGCTATATGTTATAACCACTATTTAAAAAAATTTGGATTGTATTAGTGTAGCTATGGGGAAAGGGCTTTATCCAAAGTTGAAAATCGTGGAAAAATACCAATAGCTACAGTTTGAATTGTGGTTGAAGACCAAGAGCCATGGTTCAAACCCTAGCTGAATCCCTATAGCCATAGTTTAAAACCCATGGAAGAAACTTATGTCAGATAGGATTTATATCCATGGTTTGAAATAGTGGTTATATGCCTTACCATTTCATAAAATAACACCCACCCTCACTCATTCATAGCCCTGCCACTCCCATTGTAGTAGATCACCCCTGTAAATCCCCCCTGCCCCACCTACAAATCTCCCCTCCACTCCCCTGGATATACCCATCACAATATAACCCCCCACTCTTAGACATACCCCCTATAATGCCACACCCACCAGTCCCCCTATATCCTCCTTACCCCTACAAAGCCCCCTAATTCATATAAATGACCCTTACCCCTTATAAAATCCACATCCCCCACTCCTACTACTGTCCCCCTTCCCTATGAAAAGTCCCCCCTCCACTCCCGTTGTACAGTCCCACCCCCTACTTGGATAGACCTCGATTCCTAGATAGACCCCTTCCCCCAAAAAATCCCCCAACACCCCCTTACCCCTTCAAATCCCTCTTCATCTACCCTTAGACACCCCCCACCTTGGATAACCCCTCCCTGAATAGAAACAACCCCCCTCCCATGACAGAACCCTCCTACACTCCCCCACTCCCCTACAAACCCCCTCCCCCATATAGACCCCCTACACAATACACACACCCATCCCCTTGAAGACCTCCTTTCACCCCTATGTAATCCCCTTTTCACCACCTTCACACCCCTCCCATCCTTCCTCGACAGACCAACCCCTTTCCTGGAAAGCCCTTCCCCTCCTTATAGGAAAAACAACCTCCTTCCTAGGAGAAAAATTTTCCATGTCTAATTTTTCAATAAAAATGGTGGAATATTTGTTATATAGGATTGGGTAAAGGTCTTCCAAAGGGGACGAGTCTTGGTATAATGTGTTATGAGACTAATGGACCGCATCTTGGGAGATAATGTTATGGGTTAATATTTGGATGCATGACCATTACCAGTTCCTTTGGGTAATGGGTCATAGTTTTGATTCCACCCTACTATGAGCCTTTTGGATTGAGATGGGCATAATTGAAATGGCAAAAGATGATACAATGATGTGAAATATTTAAATAGCACTAAAGTAGGATCAATCGAGTGTCGTGGTTTCCTGGAAAATAGCGTCCACTCTATTTAAAAACTCAAGGAAAGGATTTCTATAATGATAAGTCAGTCTGTATAAATCGTGATATTCAATTTATCAGAACATGGAAATTGGATTAAATTTGGAATGAAAACACATTGAACATGAAATGGTATTTAGAGAAATTAACTACTTGGTTAATCCCTTATATAAGTAAAGTCAAACACTTAGAAGGTGTTTGGTTATAATTGGACATTTAGACCATTCCCTTAATACATTTCCACAGTTGAGAGAAAGTGACCAAGAATAAGTTACTCTATTTATTTTTTTCCATCCAATTAAACATTATAAATGACACATAACCATTACATAATTCACAACATGATTCTTTACATCTAATGTTCTATGTTTACCATGTTTAGATTTATTTAACTCATTTAATCCATTAAAACATGGAAATTATTTTTATAAGATCAAAGGGGGGTCAATGAGTGATGACTTGGTTATTAAAATACTTATCATAAAGGTCTAATGCCAATTAAAGGGTGTTTTTTTCAAAAAAATATAACAAATAGAAGGAAATATCCTTCAAGGGTATAAAAAGGGCCAAGTACGATGTGGAATTTATGAATAAAAATGAAATCATGTATAAGGAAAACATCAATGAAATAATGTCCAGAAAACAAGATAAGCATAAATTACCATTGTGAGATATTGATGACAGCACACCTGCATTGGAGGGGTTTTATTAAAAAAAATTACTTTTTTACCAAAAGAAACAATTGTCTTAACTAACACTTGATCAAGAAGTTCAATATAATATAAACAATAATAATTAAGAACAAAGATATATGAAATTTAAAACATTATTGAATTAAAGATTATAAGAGAGGGACCCTACCTCAGAGGATTCAAGCAACACTCGACACTTGAAAATTTTATCAATGACAACTCTATGCTACTCCATCCATCCTCCAGTCATATGAAACTTTTCATATACATATGGCTTCCTAACCCATATATATGTGTCCACATGGCCTTGAACACACACAAGGGGATCCTTATATATATTCTCACAAGAATAAGTTCGTTTTCACACACACACATATACATTTTCCATATATATACATAAGCACACCTAGCCCCTTATATGTTATCATGCGGCAAAAGGAGGATATACATAAAATGGGAGAACATATTATATATATTCTTTCCTGTTCATACGCGGTTTGTTTCCTTTACCTCTGGTGACTCAAAACTACCTCAAGGATGACCATCTCGCTATAATAAAATTTCCAAGAGATCTTTAATTATAAACCCCCAATTATAACTTAAGAGGAATTGATAAATGAAGAAAAAAACTCACCTTAAACTGTTGGAAACGAACAAAATTCGGCTGAATCTCTTCACTTTCTAGGGCGGTTGCTGCAACACATAAGAATGTGTCCTGGGAGACTTCAACAAAATGCTATTGCTCTAGCGAATCATTATCAATTAAACCTAAAAATTGCTGTTAGAGGAAATTGATTAGTGAGAAAGTCAATAATAGAATATGTGATGATGAATAGTTCTTTATATAAATGAATGAACTATAAATCCCAAGTAAATACGCTAGGTCTTCCATCCTGTCTATATATCTGAACTCTTGAATGATATAACTCCTCTATTGTATCATGATGTTCCAATACCGACATGCACATGGTAATAATTAAAAGATACCATAAAACTAATTAGTATGGACAGATCTAGGAAAAATATATAAAAAAAGTTGTATGCACAAATTGGGTTCATCATAAATGAATAAATATACAATTCTATAAAGAGGGTGTGGTTCGATTATCTATTATAATTATCCTATAATCTGTTTCCATACGTGTTTTTAAAGGAATACTAATGTGATATTTTCCATAATGTAACTATATTTCATTTATTATGGGAATCAAAACATGAATAAGATATTTAATTTCTTTCATATCATCACATGAGAATATACATAACCTTAAGAATATTATATGGTGTATGGAAAGAATAAAAAAATTATTATGTGAGAAAATGTATAAACTAAACACAGTTGTAAGGGACATTGAAAAAATCTAAATAAAAAATATCTACTATATAATAAATCATGTGGGTATTTAATAAATCCAAATAATAAATAACTAATATATAATAACGGAATCAAAATTTAGAAATAATTGGATTGTCATAAATAAATATCCATTGATGTGGATTCCTCTATAAGCCCTAGAAACCCAATACCCCTTGTTTAAATAAACTCAAACAAGAAATACAACCCTAGAACCTCCCACAGTTCATAGGACAGGATGAAGACAAGGGATAAAGGTATATGGGAAAAAATGGGATGAAAAAATGAGGAATGAGGGTCTTTCTATGAGAATTAATAATGGAATTAGGATAGAGAAGCTTAAAACCAATAAAATAAGGTGTGAGAGCCACCCGTGGATGAACCTAATCCCTAATTGGTGGTGGAGAAAAAAAATAGGGTATGAACCATTTAAAATAATTATGTATATAAATAAAAATTATGGTTTTTCCAAGTCAAACCATTTTAAGATGTTTGATTCTCATTCATAAATGACCCCATGGATTTTCCACCACTCCATGTTCATTATAATCCTCTTCATGATGAGAATCATCATCATCAATTTGAAAATTTCGAACATAGATATTGTGACATTAATCGAATGCATAGTGAGATCATTTTAGTAAATTGACGCATCTTGGAGAAGTCATGATTACTATATACTAACCATTAGTGTGAGCTGATATCCTAATTGTTTTCAATAGAGAAGTTAAATAAATTTTTATATTGAATGTAATATTGTTTTTCATAAAACTGTCTCATGATTTTCTTAATCCAGATAAGTTGCATCCCCAAAATGTTGATTTTTTGTGATTCATATTCCTATAATATAGTCAAATGGTCAAAATATTTACACAATATCTTAAATAATAAACAAAATAGAGGCCTTGTGATTATAAAAATATGAACCAACTATGCCAAAATTTAAAAGGTGACATGATATTTTTCTCGGGCCAGATAAAGTTGAATGGAGGAATTGACAATAATCCATTGATGTCACTAAATATCTTCTCTAGGACAATCTAGCCACCAAGAAATTTATAGATAGTGTTTGGAATAATTAAATGAGAAACAAGAGACAATTAATAATGTAAACATGTTTTGATTATACTAAAAAAACTTCTTCCTCGACACAATGCCCCCAACATCCCATGCCCCCTCCATGCCCCATGCACACTGCCCCAATCCCCCTTAACCAATTGCCCCCTTTCTACTGCCCCTACCGCCTTCACCCCCACTATTAACCTCCCACTACCCATCCTACCTTCACCAATAGTTCCACCTACCCCCTTCAACCCCAGAACCCCCCACCTACCCCAAACCTTCACCCCGACTTTTCTTCACCAACCCCTCCCACCTTCATACCCCATCTACATGAACACTACCTCATACCCTCACATGAAGCCCCACATCCCCCCTACCCACACCCCACTTCCCCCCCACAACCCCCCTCTCACCTGTACCCCCATTTCCCCTCCCTACCAAATACACCCCACATTCCCCCCAAACGTTTCCCACTACTACCCCCAATGAATCCCAACATCCCCAACATCACCCACCCACCCTACACCCCCACCTATAACCCCACTTCCCCACACTTCACCCCAACTCATTTGAACACCCCCATAGCCTAACACCCTCACTACCCCCTCTACACACTACTGGCATCCCCCTTCACCCCCAATACACCCTGAACACTACCCCCTACCCCCTTCACCCCCACTGCCCCTAATATTATCCCACACTACCCATACACCATTCACCCCCACCATTCACCCCCATTGTACCCCTCACCATCACCCCCAATTCCCCCACATGAAACCCCATTGTACCCCCACATGAAACCCCATTGTACCCCGACCTTAAACCCCACTTACCCCCCACCTGCACCCACACTACCTCCCTAAAACTTTTCTTGAATGTATACTTCTTGATTTTCGAGACTAAAACCTCATTTTTATCATGTTATCCTTCTGCAATTCACATTTATTCTTAGTTTATATAGGATCATCAATTTTTTAAAGTTGATATTTTTCTTTTTTATTCTTACATAATCCACTTGTATTATTCAATCTAGTTCGCTAATATGATTGGACAATCTTTTGGTGCAAGGGCTTCTTTCTTCTCGATTATTTGTTCCTTCTTTGTATAACTAATTTTAGAATTGGAAATAATTGGTTCTTCCCTTTTATCATTCAAAAAATTTTATTGTCATGGAATCTATTTCATATATTATTTGAAATTTGAACAATATGGTTTCCCATTGACCCACACACTTTGAACAACCTTTAGAGTACCCTTTTCAGGCCCCCATACCCCCTACACGAGCCGTCCCCCAAAAGCCCCTTGCAACAGTTCTCCTTAGCCCTCTACACATTTTGAGATCAAAAAATTATTTATGACTCGCTAGTGTATAAAAATCCTAATTTTTCTAAAAATTATGATATTGTCGTCACTATAGTGAAGGAAAATTTATTTTCTACTATTGAGTTGGTTGAAAGATTATACTAGTGTCCGTCGAAGGCTACGAGATATCATGTAAAACAGTGAAAATATCATTTCAGAGGGACCAAAAAATTTTAATAGAAATTGAACATTATATAATAATTAAAACAAGTTTTTAAAAACACAGTAAATTATGGAATTGAAAATAATGGGTTTTGAATTGGGAACATACCTTAACCTGAAGGACAATGCTTTTGATAATGAAAATGAAAATATTCCTTTTCCCCTCTGAAACATATTCACCTTCACATATATATATATAATCACTAACATAAATTTCTCAAATAATATCTGTTTCGAACAAAAGAGTAAGAGATCAGATAATATAATAGAAAATGAAAATCATTGAAAATTGATATTGATAGAGAAGGAGGCCCCACATTTATTGATTATAAAAGAATTAATTTGTGGTGTAGCTAAAGGGAAGGGAGATCTAATTATATTTTCTATGCACCGAAGAATAAGTTGATGGAATATGTTAAGGCATATATTGTACAATTTATTTCATTAATTTAAAAAGTTTTCTTGTAATGTTATACATCACATAGACTTGATTCTGTGAATTGTAATAAGGTTTTGTGTGTTTCACTATTTATATTAAAAGGAAGAGAAGAATCAAGAACAAAACATTATGTTTTAAAATTCACTAAATTAGAGAAGAATCAAGAATAAATATTATATTTTATCACCGACTGGCATTACTGAGAACAAGTTTTGGTTCACCAAAATATAACAAAAATCATATACCCTTTCACACATGATCATGTTTATCCTATACCTATGACACTAATTATGGTCCTTTAGGACAAATCCTAGGGTAAACAACCTAAATAGTTTCCTTGTTCATAATTCCATATCCTGGTCTTATCCATCATTTTTAGTGAAAACAACACTATCTACCATATTATTCGATATAAAAACAATCAGATATCATAACAAAATATGAATCATCATG
Source organism: Viscum album (assembly GCA_963277665.1). NCBI lineage: Eukaryota > Viridiplantae > Streptophyta > Magnoliopsida > Santalales > Viscaceae > Viscum > Viscum album. The sequence continues at coordinate 1,493,338,089 of OY728121.1, forward strand.
CAATATGATGTACACCGAGTAAACATAAAAAGTATTCACACAAAAAACACTAAAGAAATATAAAATGATGCATATCTCACATGAAACCAAAAAATAAAAAACAGCTCAAGATAACAACATTAATATTATTTTTATATTTAGAATAAAAACATCATTTCAATACCATTTAAAATTGAATTACTTACCATTTACTCACACAAAACCCTTTCCAAAATATAAAATTAAAATAATTATTTAAATATAATAATTATGTTTTTAAATTTATTTCCAAAACACATTTCTCAATTTATTATTTTTTTGCTGTGGAATTATGATTTAAATAATCCCCCATTTTTAGTTTATTAAAATTGGAAAAAATATTAATCAATATCAATGAATTAAACCAAATATATCATAAAGAGGTCCATTGACACTCATTCATCCATGATTCCTTAAATTTATCTATTTTGAATCCTATATAGTCCATATTTTCTATTAGTATAACATGATAAAATACCATTATAAGGACATATCATATAAGAAAATTCATTTTCATGTGGATAAAATATTGAGGGAACATGAAAATTACATAACCAAAATGAATAAGATAAATAAAAATAGTAAAAGATACCTACCTCAACCAAGCAATGTACTTTCAATTCATGACCCATAATTCACTTCTATGTCCTTTCCATGACCAAAACGCTATGAACAATCATCATAAGGCCCTATCTGTAGTAGATAATCCAAATATTTAATTACAAAAAAAATTATAATTAATTATTCATATACTTTTTCAATAATTTATTTTTAAATTTAATTTAAAATATTTATGAATAATTTAATAAATCTTATAGAGAACCTATATCAACCCAAAAAATAATAAACACTTAATTAGAAAAATTGATAAATAATTATGAAAAGTAATATTAACTGTTTTATAATTAATTTACAATTTATTTAATTAGGTATTGATCTAAAATTTAACTAGTTGATTCCCACTCACTGGAACCATGTGAAATAGTGTGAGGACCACTCCTTAGATACCCATCACCATAATTACATGAAAAATCATTTTGATGTAGCAAAATTTAAATAAATAATTTTAGTTATTTTAATTAAAAAAATCATATATATTCAATATTAAACATACCTTTAAGTTAATAATGAATGATAATTATAATATGTCCTCATGAGAATCCCTATAAGAGCCATACATAGATAATTTTAGAAGAGGGATGATTTCCTCAATACTCCAATGGAACTCAATATAAACATAGACCTGAATAAACCAATATTATCAAAAAATAATGGATGATAGAAAAAAAGGAAAATATAATGGAACATGCCTCAAAAATACCGAAAACATGACAAAACCCACACCAAAATGATGGTAAAACATGAATAATATGGGTGGAATGTGGATCCTAGGTTATTCCTCATGAGGGGAAGGAGGAATATGTAGATGGGTTTGATCCTATAATATAAAAATAATCATTTATAGCATGGTAATGAAATATGAGAATGATATGTGGTTTGGAATCATAGTTTTTGACAACTATCACCAAATGTGAAAAAATTATAAAGAAGGAACTATCTAAAAAAACAAAGATGGTTTAGTCACAAATATTACCATATCACCTATTGACCATGTAAAATTGTTCTGAAAATCATATGAAACATATCACATTGTTTTTATTAGACTGTGTGAGAACAAAGTGCATCACCATCGATCAAAATGGATCCCACACAATTAAATATAAAATCAAAATGATTATACCCTAACAAAACACTGTCCTTTAAACAAATTTACTACAAAGAAAAAGAAATTTAATCACCTTATCCCTTAGATTGATAACCATTTTCCTTGGAACCAGGCACACCATCCATGGAGAGGAGACTTTGCGCGGGCAATGGATGATTGTGTCAGAGGTGTACCAGAGGAGTAGGTGGGGAGGACATGGTGAATAGTGTTAGCAGGAAAGAGGAAAATGGGAATTGATTGGAAGCATCCGAGAGTAGGGAGCCTCTGAGAGAGAGATCATGGATTTAGAGGAGTGATGCGTAACATTGGAGTAAGAGGAGCATGATGTGTATCGAAAAAAAAGAGAGGGACACAACTATTTAATTAAATAATGGCTATAAAAAATCCATATCCACAAAAGGATAAATCCATGGCTATAGGTCTATGTCTATAGCTTAAATTTCTAGTAGTTTCAAAATATTAATAATGGTAAGGTATTTTTTTTTAATTTTTTTTTTGAGACTTATGTCATTTCAAACACATATCTTATTTAATGAGGTTTTTATAAAATCCCTTTGAAATATAATATCATGAATTTATTTATTCCCATGTCATTTTAATTTTCATTTAATATTATCATTTCACAGGGCATACGATTCAACATTACAATTGTGGTAATTCATTTAAGTTACAATCTCACCATTTATCTGAAATGTTTATTATTACATTTCTGATGTTGAATTTATATTATCTACCTCTCAATAATTATTTTAAAATATCTTTTTATATGGTAATTAATTATATTTAAATTTAATATAACCATTTTCCACAAATTGGTAATTAATATTTTTTAAACAATATTTTTAGTATAATCCTACATTATTTCTCTCTTTGGTTGAAAATCATTTTTCATCGAAACTTATGTTTTCTAAAACTATTTAAAAAAATGATTTCAGACATTCATAAAAGATATGACTGCCTCTTGGAAGAAAATGAATAGTCCTATAATGTAAAACTCAAAAGAGATATCATATCCCACCTCAAGACAAATATATCACTCTAAAAAGATAGTTGAATTTAATTACTATAGGAAGAACCTCTATGTTTAGTAAATTGCACGAAACGCCACCTATGAGACATAAAAATAAACCAAATGGTAGTATAGTTGTGATATATACAGAAAAATATACTCATAATGGACTACTAATTTACCTAACTTTAACTCTTAAGTGTGAATATTTAAAAACCCACAATAGGGTAGCAAGGGAGGAGTGTATAGAGTATAAAACCTGTTATATGTTATATACCCTAAAATCTTCACCTGGACATGTACTTCATCCAAACATGGCATGAAAAACCCATGAACATAGAGTTTATGTTAGGTAAATAGAATTTACCATACACTAGTAACCTACCTGTGTACCTCATATTGACTTTTATTGTTTATAGACAAGTTGTGTACCATTACACAACATGCGAAATAAATGAGGTCTAGTCATCTACTATACATGGACATGTAACACAACAAAAGTTGTCTAGTCAGGTGATCTTCTACATAGTCAAATCCCTATACATGATGATTATACCCTATACTGGGAGTTTACATCCATAATATCATGTTCCCAATATGTAAAGAACACAGGACATGTGTTCCTCATCAAGATATCGTGTGATCAACATTTCTAAATAGGGAAACCCCCAAACCGCACAAAACCCTAGTTTTTTATGCAAAAATTGAATGATCAACCAACTAGCGGACCTATACAGTTATAAAATAGATTTAAAACTAAAAAAATTGTAGATATATATATTTTTATAGAGAAACATAAAATCATTATAACTTTTTGGAAGAATCCTCTGATGCATCAGCTATTTCAACGGTCCACGACCACTATAGAACGATCTGGATCCTGCTTAGCACTACAGAGGTACCTATATATATATATATTTATATATATCTCTCTCTCTCACTACCTTTATATCATGGAATGGAAAATTTTTAATCCCATAAGGGAGTTCAGGAGAATATAGGGATTTTAACTAATGAAATGAATATAAATAACAAGAATATTGAAAATGGGCTTAGCCCCGAGCCTAGTGCCCTACATATGTTTATACCTCACCAATGAAAAACTTATCATTATAGAATCAATGAACAAGATATAATATCAATCCAAGTCTCCATTAAAAATATATATCTGAATTAACATGTGTTAATAAATTAATATTTTATTAAATAATTATTAATTATTAATTATTACATGAAAATCCAAATAGTCTTGAATTCCACTAAAATATTTTCCTAGGGTAATAACCTATTTCTAAGACATAGATAGTGGTAAAAATAATAATATTAGATTATATAATTTGTTAAAATGATCATTTCACCCATCAAAAGAATATGAAGGAAATAAATTTAACTCAAAAATCTAGTCCAGAAAAACATGGTTATTTTCACAAACGTTCATTAAGAAGGGATCTAAATATTTTCTGTCAAAGTATAGTTAATAATCTTTACCAACTCATTAAATATTGTTTGTTATTTTACATCTTATAAACATATTATACGCATAATTAAATAATATATATTTTATAATAAATATACTAATATTTTGTTATTATTTTTCAATAAACAATTTCCACCCCTTCTCCATCTTAATGAAAGAAAAAACATTTATCACTCATGTATATGTTTCTTTAAAAAATATCATTTAACATCTTACCATTTTATCCATTTGAAATTGCCAATGTCGCTCATTTGTACATGTAGACTACCACCTCTACGAAGTGATGTGATTATTTATTATTTTATTATTTTATTGAATGATAAAAAGGATATATATAATGAAAATGATTTATATATATGATATAATAATGATTCAAAAAGTTTTTTTACCTTTATTTTGATCCAACCATTAAAAATAGAAAACAACATTCATGCATACATATGGCCTACCATCCCCATTAATGGTTAAATAATTTTTTCTATCTTCTCCATTAATGAATTATTTCAAAAATTCATGTAATTAATAAGTATCTATTAATAACATTAAAAAAAATCTTAAGATTATGAAAATATAACCTATGCATAAGAACCTGTACATCCATAACGAAACATACATGAAAAACCTATGCATTGAACATCAGAATTAATAATAACTAAGTATTGTTAACAAATGGGATATAATATATTATATTTTTATCATAAATGTTATGATAAATATTAATATAGTTTATTAATATAGTAATAATGTGATTAAAATCATTATACATGAGTTTCAATCAAAATCAAGAATATGGATGGATGAGGTGAGGGGTTTCAGAACTCAATTTTTTTCATTGGGTAATATTACTTATATATTATCTATGTTATTCCAAGATTATTTGTATTATTACTTTTGATTTACTTATCTTCAAATTCATCTTGATTTATGTGTATTCATATTTGATACAAATACTCACTTCATTTATTATTTCTCACGTCAATGACATGATTCATGTGAGGTATTTCATCTCAATTTTCCACTATATTGTGTCATATTTACTATTATGAACCTGTTTAATTTTTTGTCATGTATATACATCACCATTGACTTTTTTAACATGAATATATATTTATTAATTAATCTTATTGTTACAATTATAGTATACACTATCAAGCTGTTACAATTTAAAAGTTACCAAATATGTAAGAATGTAATCTCATTTTCAAGGATTGCTTATGTTTTTTATTAAAGGAATTATAAAATATATCCATCATAAAATTTCTCTATTTGGTTAAAATATTAGTATTTAGGTGGTCTTAAGGTTTTATTCATTATATTATTATATTATGAACTTGAATCAAGAAAATAAATATTTAATAAAAATACGAATATTATTTCTCTTTTGATCAACTATATTTCTCATCCATGTTTATATTTTGTCACAAAAAACAAAAAATTAATTTTTATATAATATAATGATATATTAAGTAAATTTTATGATATCCTTGAATTTTTATAAGGATTTAATATATTATTTTCCAAATTTTTTAATTTTAAATTTCATTAAAAAAAATAAAAAGTATTGTTTCTTTTTTAAATATACAGTGCTAACATGATTTCCGACCACCATAATGATTTTATAAAAATTATCATACTGTACATGATTTCAATTTTTTCAAATTATAATATTTAATGAAAATTATTATTACTTTTTCACATCCATTTAATTTTATTCTCCAAAATACATGAATTCACTTTAGTATAAATATTATAGATGAATTATTAATCATATTTTATCTCTTATTTATTGTATGGTCCATCATGTTATATTGAAACATAAACTTTCTTGTGATAATATTTCATTAAAAATCACATTTCTTTTAAATATATATATTATTAATATCATTGATATGAATATTTCCTACACTATATAACATTTCTTCATTTGGTGTTTAACCATGATTTTCTTTCAATTAACATGAGAATATATAAACATTCTATATTCTTTAATCAAAAAATAAATTTGTTGATAATGAATAATATTTATAAATTAAGTTTATCATTAAATATATGAGGAATTCATAAGACATAGTATGTGAAGTAAGGGGCCCATTATATCCCCTCGATGTATCATTAAGTCCCATGTGATAAACTTGTTTGTGTATTTATCTGAGGCCTTTCCAATTTAGATAAGATTAATTTACATGTGACCTCAAAGGTAAGTTTAATATTTCCAACATTACTCATTCTATCATTATGAAATCAGATATTGATGTGCATTTTATTATTTTAAAATATATGATATCCATGGATATGTTCTTTCTCATGTGATTGGTATTATGGTATTATTTGATCATCTTCTATTCATTTTATATTATTATTTATCGTCATGTTATTTATTAAATGACATGTAATTTTAGTTATTTACCTCATCATATTTATTATGAATTATTTAAACATAATATATTCTATTTCATGTAACACTTACTATGAATTTTATATAATGCTTATTTTTTTATTTTCCACAGGATGCGAGGAAGTGTACTTTTAATGATATAAAAGAACATTCTAGAGAGAATAATGATGATATCAATGAAAATAATATTTCCTATTTTATAGTCTAAAATATAAAGTGATATTAACGTATGTATCTATTTTATTAAGGCTATTAAAATTTTTAGACCTTTGAGATGTGATTACCTATATTGAGTTAAAAGGAAACAATGTAACCCCCATCATTGAGATACTAGAATTAGAGTGTTTCATTAAGTATCCATGTGAGTTTAATAGAATACTTGGGAAATAGATATAGGAAAACCTATATTAAGAAACATTCTTATATGACATATTTTTAATATATTTTTATGTATATAAAAACATTTTAATTTTTTATAATGATAAAGAGTATGTGGTTTTCCTAGAAATAAATCTATGTCAGGATATTTCTAGAGGAAATGGTTTTGAGACCAATGTATCTTGGGTTAATAACCCTCAATGGACTTAGTCAAATACATATCATCCATTATTCCAGTGAATGATGAGTGTGACTTTAATAGGCACATGGTTTAAAACATCTATAGGATATGCTTGGATTAAATAAAATTTTATTTTCAAAATTTTTTGGATGGGATAATTAAACCTATATAAAAAAGTAAATTCCATATTAAATTTGATAAACTTATATTTTTATATGTTGATAAGTATATGTTTTATCATAATTTTAATTCTTATGATACACCTTTTGAGGTATCATGTGAATAAATTTTAAGGTGACTATGGTTTATTTTAAGAGACATTTTCTCACTTAAATAGATTATTTTAATGTTATTTTCATTTACATTCTATTATTGATTTCTTTGTGGGGGGTGGGGGGGGTTGACCAGAATTTTCTGAAAAAAATGTTGGTTTCATCAATATTAGGGTGAAACTGTGATCCAGTTTCCATATTAAAAAAAATAATTTATAAATCCTTCATTTATTAATATTTTTCTCCCATTCAACTTACAAAATGTCCTCTCCTATCATATTTATAGCACCTTATCCATTTGGACCCCTTAGGATTCAAAATCATGGTAGATTTTTGTGATTTATTCCAACATTCATCCAACTCATTAGCTTATTTCCATATTTAGGGAAATAATTTATTTCTTTTATATATCATTCATTTAATAAAAATCATCCCCCACCTCTGACTCAAGCCCACATATCCTAGTTGCACCCTCATATTCCAATTTTCCTCTTTAGAGCTCATCTTTACCATGGATTAGGGAGAATTTTCTCAAAGTTTCTCAAATCATCTAGATTTGAAAAGAGGATTTTCTTCCTTTATAAATCATTCATTTTTTACTTTTTATTCCCCAAATATTCTTTCTCTGGTTCTCCCATACCTATTTAAACTCTCGATTAAGTTCCAAGACATTTCCCTCTCCTATAAGAGTGTGGATATAAGAGAATATGAAGAGTTATCTAGTTATCAATGTGAGTTTCCTTCTCCATTATTATCCTTTATTGTCCTCCTTCTATTATTCAATGGATCTCTCTTCCTCCCGGGTCAGGAATGAACCATGGTTCTATTATACCAAAATTTTGATCTGGTTTTCATTCTTTTAGGTCTGGTATTCAAAGATCTAGTGTTTTTGAACCATCATAGAAGGTTTTCGGGTGTTTGATTCATTTACACAATGTTTTTTATTTAGGTTCTCCCAAGAAAATCCATTTATTATTTATGTTTAATATTATTTCATACTTTTATAAACATTTATACAAGATTAGTTTTTCTATACAACCTTTTTGTGATCTATTTGGTCTTCAAAATGGTATTTTATGAATTATTTTGTGTAAAATGGTGTTTTTTTGTTATAAAAGTGCACACATCTTGTTTAAACAAATGTTTTTTTGGTTTTATCATATGGATTATGATTTTTTATGACCATTAATAAATATTTTAATAATTTTTTTGCATGAATAATTGTGTTTTTATTCCTTTTGGGTGTTAGATAGATGTTTTTTTGCTAAAGGTTGCATGTCTAGTATTCAAAAAAGTGACTTGTTGGATTTTGTGTTCTAAATGTGATATAAAATGACATATATGAATTGATTAAAGTATCTTAAGAACGAGAAGTGACATTTTTAGGTATTTTTTAGGATTTAAAAAGGTATTTTGGTTTTTTAAAAAGGTGGGTATTGGGGTTTTACATGTTTTTGAAGGAGTTTCCAGTTTCTGGCTCGTTTTTCATTTTTAAGAAAATAGTTGAGTTTTGAATGTGTAGCCTAAGGGTTTTCATGGGATCAGGTAAATGTTTTTATACTACTAATTTTTTGTTTAAACTTATTTAGTAAAGGTTAAATTTCTACATTTTATACATATTGGGTTGGTAAAAATCGTAAAGACAAATTTGGAATTTTTCTTAAGAAAAGGGTTTTCATGTGTGCTAAATGGTTTAACATGTGGATTCACTTGATGATTCATGAAATTGATTTATTAAATGGTGTTTGGGATTCCAAATTTTGGTTTTGTGATATTGGTTGTAATTTTCCATTAATATTACAGTTTTTAATGTATTTTATATGAAAATTCATGTTATCCCTCTTGAAAAGGATTTATGAAAATTCTAAATGTTTTATGGAGTTATAAAAATGGTTCAAGGAATTTTTAGATAACATTTTGAGTGTTAAGGACCATAAATAGAGTTTTCATGGGAAAATGGAATTATAAATCATGTTGAACTTGTATGAGTTCATAGAGGGAAACTATTGTATCTAGGTGGTTAGACGTGTACTAGTATGGTAGTGATCTAGAGTGGTATATTTTCCGGTTTTATATAGAAAGTTTCAAGATTACAACACTAACTAAACTATGATGATAATGTTGTGGAACACTAGGTTATGTGTCATTTCCGCTACTAATTGATGAGGAATGAGAACATTTATTTTTTATAGTTACATTTACACAAAGTTACAAGGTTCTTGGGGACCACAACAAACTATTGCCTAGGGGTGTTCTCATGACTTGTGATAATTAGCTATATTTAACTCATAATTGGAATATGGTGTGTTTAGTTGGTAAATTAATCAGCGTTTGTGTTTTGTTTTAAATAAAACATTCATAAAATCATCCCTCTTGAAAACCGTTTTCATTTTGAAGTTTCTTCTCATTCAAATTGGTTAGCAACATTTTGTAGTTATGAAAAAATGTGAGAATTTTATTTTATAATGATTATAGAATGGAACTGCGTTTGGAAAAAATAATTTTAAATATTTTATTTCATAAATTTAATTGATGATTTTTTATTTTAATGGATGTTCATTGGGGATAGAATATCAGGCTATCCTACTGCATTTTAATACTCATGTTGATAGTCTTCATTATCTTTCTCCCTTGTGTAGGTTTCATCTCGAGCTAACTCACCTTCAGTGATGTAATATCATTATGTTAGAGAGTGAACAGTTTTGTCACATTGATTTAGTTAGTTTTTAGGTTGGGTCAGTTGAGTTGTTTAGTTCAATTGTACTTTCACATTCTTGTAAAAATAATATTCTGTTCAAATTTTATATAATTGTTTACTCGGTTGTCCGTTTCATTACAATATTTTTCTAATTATTTATATGTGTGTGAAATCATTCCTCTTTAACTCTATTTATTCCCTAGGTGCTTTTCTCCATCTCTATAGTATTGGGAATGCCTCTTTGGACATGTCACAGGCTGGCCTGGGTGATCGGTTCTGGGTCGACTCAAGCTCTTTCATGGACAAATGGTATCACAGATGTAACATCCCACGTAAGTAATAGATAATATATATTTTTATCTATGTTTATTAATGATTAAGATAGTGTTATAGAGGCTTAAAATGAAAATAAATACAATCTTATGCATGGAATACACTAATATTCTTAAAAGATTGTTTTACTACCTTTTGATGGAAAACCATTTTTGAATCTATATTTTGACAATTTTATAAACTATGTTTGTCAAAATAAACTTATCCTTTATGATTGGGACATCAAAATTTACCTTGTGTGAATTTTTGGTATTTTTCTGACAATGTTCATTTTTTAATGAATAGTGAAAAATACTGCATTTTACATCAAAACTGCTTTTTAATATAATTTATTTATATGATTAGATTATGTTTTGAATTGGTTTTGAAGTGAAATTAGAATATATTTTTACCATTTTATCCAATGGTGGTCATTTGAATCAATTTCACTTTGAAATTAGACTTAAACTGGTGTCAATCTTTTGATACTTATTGTTTTGTAAAAACACGCTATTTGCTCTGGCAGCAGGAATTAATTATTAAATTAATTAATGTGACTTATATGATTTGAATTTTGTAAAATATACTTCATTTTTTAATTCGGAATATCAAATATAGCTTAGGGTGAATTTTTGGTAATTTTCTGAAAAACTTCAATTTTTGATGAATAGTGAAACCACTAAGTGGTAATCAAGCAAAATGATTTTTCAGTTAAATGAAAGTTTACCACTAATGTGTATTGAATTTTGAAAATCCGACATACATGGTTGTCATTATGAAGTAAAATGTGGTTCAATAAGATTAAATTAATTTTTTGGTGAATAGTAACTTATTATGTTTTCAATCGCGATTAGTGGTAATTAGTGTAGTTTAAGGTATAAATAATGCTTTAATAATATTAAATGACCTAGAAACATGTCCCAACCTTATTGGTTGTGTCATGGCAGACCAAGACAAGCCATGCGTCAACTTGGGGACCCCATGGAGACATTTTGGTTGGGAAATGACATAAATAACTTTTTATTTAATGTAAAAGTAAAAATGACACAAACATAATATGTTTTACGAAAACAATTTTCACATGGGGTTATAAAGATCATATTTTCGATTATAAATAGTCATTGGAAAGCTAAAAAGATTTCCTACATCATAGAAATTTTTTTATGATTTTTAGACAATAAATAAATTAAATTATTTATGACATAATAATGATGCAGCGATGACATCATTATTTGACGATTTAAATAAAATGGAAAGATAATGTAAAATCTATGAACTACACATGTCAAAAACTTATTGGATGAGTGGATTTAGAAGCTTTATCACCTTATCCACGAAGTATATCAATGTGGGACCTTTTAAAACCGAAACACATTTTCAAATAAATTAATATTTCTTTACTTTCCAAAAGTGCCCCTCCTCTCCTCTTATAAAAGGCCCCCACCTCTACCTCATTTCACACACTCCTCAAGCCTTTGGCTCGGCCAAACCCTGCCCATTTACTCTCTCCACATCCCTCTCCTCATCCTAGAGTATTCCCTTTGGGAATAATCCTTTCAAAGAAATCCTTTAGGCTCAAATCAAAAGGAGTTACACTTTTAAAGGTAATTCATTCTCTCATGTTCATTTGTTTTATTTTGCTTCTCCAACCCCCTAAACACTTTTTATTTACTTCTTTTGTAAAAACAACAGTATCTTAAATATACTAGGATGTTGTTATAAGATATATTGGAGCTACACACTCACACAACTACATCAAATGTTTAAAGAACATACGGTTTCCGTGGATGGCGAAATTTTGCCTCCTAAAACGATGATTGTTCAATACTCAGTTAACAACATCAAAGATGGCCATTATGATGTCACTATTTTTATATATGATATATAATATGTTTATGTTTTCCTTAATCTTCTGTTTTTTTCATTTTGGGCATACCTTTATGGTTTCCATTATGGGTAAACACGATATCTTCATTTTAGGAAGTGCGGACTACCGCCCCCTCAAAGTGAATTGATTCGTTAAATATCATATGTGAGACATATAAAGGATGGAACTATGATATTATATAAGATATTATACTGGAATTATAATATACCTTTATATCATTATGATTCCATTCTATAAAATACAAAATAGAAATGAAAGTAGCGTTCATGCGTACGTACGGCTTACCGTCTCCATGAACGGTGCATTTCATTTCTTACCTCTAAATGATTATGTAATATTATAAATGCAAGTATGTACTGGATATATATGACATATATGATATCTACATCATGAATACAATTCTGGATATAATGAACTTTTGACCAAATTAACAACATGTAAGTGTAAGAAGTCTATTTTTGACTTAAGAACCAAATACCGACAAAATGAACATTATTAACTTAACTGATTACATGATGTTCATAACATGGTATAAAAGGAATAATGAACTTGAAAAATATTCATAATCAAGTAGAGATTAACTCAAGTTTATTATTCCGGAGATTAAAGAACGGTCGGGTCAAGTCGGATACGAGGTATGGGACTTCGTCTCAATCTCCTTTCGTTGAGGCATATTTTATTTTATACAGAACTTTCTTTTATATGGTGTATAAACCCCTTTGACTTTTACGTTTATTAAAAAGGAATCTTTTTTATATGAAGCGTTTACTAAACGACAAAAGGGAATGTTTTTGTCGTACGTATGCGGCGACAACGACTTCTCCGCCGTCGTAACCGTTATTTGAGTTTCGGCTTCCTCTACAAGCCATACCTTCTTTTTTTAAAAGAAAAATAAATACCATGTTTTACTTTGGTATTGAAAATGGTTTTCATAATATTTGTATTATATCAATGTGTTGTATTGATATATCGTGATTGAAATGTGGAAATGTTATGTTTCATTTATGCATGTTTTATGTGATATGATTATGTTACGGTTCTTGGGCATTATTATGAAGACGGGTGGTTCCGTGATAAACTAAGGGCGGGTGAGCCCGTTATAGCTCTCCAATGCGTTGGGTAATGCGAAGGAGTGAAACGTTAAGGTTTCTCCGAAGAGATTTTAGGGAATATACTATGATGGGTATTCCAAACGTAACCAAGAGGGTTACTCCCTACGTAAGAATGTTATGAATGCCTCAAGTTACCTTTATGTTTTATGATTTCTATGATTTATTCATGATTTTATGAGGTATGTTAAAGTGCCTATGTTTTATGGGTAAAGTATGATTTCATTATTATGTATATATGAACTCATGTTTCCTTTCCATGTTTTCTTTATAACCCATACTGAGTTTTTATGCTCATCCCAAGTTTTTGAAATGTTTTTCACAGGTCAAGGGAAAGGTACATGATTAGATGGTAGAGTCAAGGATGTGTCAAGAAATAATCCATGTTTTATTTTAAATGTGTTTCCATTGATGGGAATGAAGAATACTATCTTTATGAAACCACTTTGTTTATATGTGGAATGCAATGCAAGTTTTATGATCTAATTCTCTAAAACTCTAAACCCGAAAAGATCCTCAATTTGTAATCTTGTAATAACTCAAGATTAAGTAAGGTTTAAGGCTGGGGCCTTATAGTTGGTATCAAAGGTCGGTTTAGATAACTTTAGGAGTTAGAATTCTATTAAATGATTATCCAAAAATATTTTTTTTTTCGAAATGATATAGCATTTAAAGATTACCATGTTGCTTCATCTAAGACATGTTTGTTCGGAATGGTTTTCCGTAGAGGAAACAAGGAAGCAGTGCTAGGAAGGCATACAGAAGGAAGTGACCTTTCGAATCGGCATCCAGAAATGGTCGGAATTGGAACTGAACTGTTTGTTGCAGTAATGGCGCAGTTGACTCAAGCGATAAATGGCGGTGGTATCCATACACGGGATCATCCAGACCAACCGCAGAGGAACATGTCAGTGGTGGAACATTTCATGAGGCAACATCCACCATCATTCAGAGGATCATCTGACCCTGTTCTAGCTGAAGGGTGGATTAAAGCACTGGAGAAGATTTTTGATGTCATGGGGTGTTCAGACAATCAAAAGGTTAGTCTTGCTATTTACCGTTTGGAGGGTGAAGCAGATCGGTGGTGGTCTATGGTTAAAAATATCAGGGACGCCGATGAGATTGATGCTCTTGACTGGGATGAATTCAAAGGTATGTTTCTTGAGAAGTATTTTCCTAAGGCTGTTCGACTTAGGATGGAAAAGAAATTCTTGGAATTGAGGCAAGAGGAAGACTCAGTGGCCGCCTATGAAGAAAGGTTCACTCGATTGGCAAGGAATGCTCCAAATTTTATCCGGGACCTTGATAGTAAAATCAATCGTTTCAACTCAGGATTAAAGCCAAAGTATCGAAGGGCATTAGCTTCTCGTGAGTTTAAAATTTATGAAATGCTTGTTCGATGTGCTGAGAAGGTGGAAATGGAGTTTGCCGATGACCAAGTTTTCTATAACAACCACCAGAAGAGGAGACCGAGTTGGCAAGAGAAAGGTAAGAATTCTTTAAAAAAGTCTGATGGTAAGAGAACTAAGTTTCCAGTTTGTGATAAATGTGGAAAAAGGCATGCTGGGGAATGTCTTCTGAATTCTGGGAAGTGCTACCGATGTGGTAAGATGGGACATAAGGCTCGTGATTGCACTGAAAAGGATCAAGGTGAAGGTAAGAACAAATTTGATTTACAGTTAGTGAAATGTTATAAGTGCAATGAGATGGGTCACTATGCAAACGAGTGTCCGACAAGGAGCCTGAGTGATGGGAAGCAGTTAGACTACAAGCATAAAGGGGTGGTGAAATCCTTTGCAACTACTTCAGCAGATGTCGGGCCATCAAATGAAGTTGTATCACGTACTTTGTTTGTTTTTTCATATTATGCCAGTGTGTTGTTTGATTCGGGGTCTACACATTATTACATCTCTGAAACCTTTTCTAGTAAAATGGGAATACCATCTCAAGAAATGACTCCTGAACTTTTGGTAAAAACACCTGGGGGAAGTGTCGAGGCAAATAGAATTTATAAGAATCTTCCTATCCTTATCTGTGGAAAGAACCTACTTGAAAACCTTATTGTTCTACCTCTAGTAGAGTTTGATGTTCTCCTGGGTATGGATTGGCTCTCTATTTACCATGCTATGATTGACTGTAGAGCTAAAGAAGTTTCTTTTCAGAAAGACTTTCAGTTTGTTTACAAGAATGAAACATTACTTTTGATAACATATCAAGAGGACGAGAAACATGTAAAAGATGGAAATGAATGTTACATTGCACACATCGTTGAAAATAAAGGAACTGTTCAGATTAATGATGTTCCAGTGGTAAATGAGTATCCTGTTGTTTTTCCTGATGAGTTTCCTGGAATAATACCAAATCGGGAAGTTGAGTTTACTGTTGACTTAGTTCCTGATGCTAAGCCAATTTCAAAACCCCCTTATCGAATGGCACAAATTGAACTTTTAGAGTTGAAGGAGAAATTGCAAGATTTATTAGAGAAAGGTTTCATTAGACCTAGCACATCACCATGGGGTGCTCCTGTTTTATTTGTTAAAAAGAAAGATGGTTCTATGAGACTTTGCATTGATTATAGAGCCTTGAATAATATCACTGTTAAGGACAAATATCATTTGCCTCATATCGATGATTTGTTTGATCAGCTCCAGGGAGCTCAGTTTTTTTCAAAGATTGACCTGAGATCGGGGTACCATCAGCTGAAGGTAAAGAAGGAAGATATTCCGAAGACCGTGTTCCGTACGAGATATGGCCATTATTAATTTGTAGTAATGCCTTTTGGGCTAACCAATGCACCTGCTGTATTCATGGACTTAATGAATAGAATTTTCCATGAGTTCTTGGATAAGTTTGTGGTGGTTTTCATTGATGATATTTTGGTGTTTTCTAAAAGTAAAGAGGAGCATGAAAAACATTTAAGGGTTATCTTGAAAACCTTAAAAGAAAAGAAACTGTATGGGAAATTCAGTAAGTGTGAGTTTTGGTTGCAACAAATTTCTTTCCTTGGTCACATTGTTTCTAAAGATGGAATAACTGTTGATCCTGCAAAAACAAAAGTTGTGGAATAATGGCCAAGACCCACAAATATAACCGAGATTCGTAGCTTCCTTGGTTTGGCGGGCTATTACCGAAGGTTTGTTAGAAATTTTTCACGGTTATCTAGTCCAATGACTAAGCTAACTCGGAAGGGTATTAATTTTATCTGGAAAAAAGAATTTGATGATTGTTTTCAGGAATTGAAAAGAAGATTGGTGAATGATCCAGTTTTAGCACTACCTTCCAGGAATGGTGAGTTTGTTATATGCAGTGATGATTCATTGAAAGGACTTGGTTGCGTCCTAATGCAGAATGATCAGGTAATTGCTTATGCTTCAAGACAGTTGAAAACACATGAGGTAAATTACCCTACACGTGATTTGGAATTAGCTGCTGTTGTTTTTACTTTAAAAATTTGGAGGCATCATTTGTATGGAGTAAAGTGTGAAATATATACCGATCACAAAAGTATAAACTATATATTCACTCCGAAAGAGTTAAACATGAGACAGAGGATATGGCTAGAATTAATCAAGGATTATGATTGTACAATTCATTACCATCCGGGAAAATCAAATAAAGTGGCTGATGCTTTGAGTCGAAAAAGTAATGCTTCATTAACAATGTTGCGTTTGGAATGTGATCCTTTGGTTAATGATTTGATGAACTTTGGCATAGAAGTTGTTTGTGCAGGAAGTCCTTCTGTTTTGTTTCAGGTATCAGTGAGATCTTCTCTATCAGATAGAATCAAGCAGGCACAGAAGCAAGATAGTGAGTTGCAGAAAAAGGTAGAGCTGGTTCAGAAAGGTAAGTTGCCTGAATTCAACATTGATAATGATTGTGTTTTGAGATTTGGGAAGAGATTGTGTGTGCCTTGTGATTCACAGTTGAAGAGAGAGCTGTTATGTGAAGCTCATAGTTCTCTATTTTCAGTTCATCCGGGAAGTACTAAGATGTATATAGATCTGCGGGAGTATTACTAGTGGGATGGAATGAAAAGAGATATTGCTAATTTTACTGTGAAGTGTTTGACATGTCAACAGGTTAAAGCAGAGCGGCAGTTACCGAAAGGGATGCTTCAGCCTTTACCAGTGCCAGAGTGGAAATGGGAGAATATATCCATGGACTTTGTTGTTGGATTACCGAAGACATCTCGAGGTAATAATGCAATCTGGGTTATTGTTGATCGCTTGACCAAATCTGCTCATTTCCTTGCTAAACGAGATTCTTTCTCTCTTGATCAACTTTCCCGTTTGTATCTTAAAGAGATAGTCAGGTTACATGGAGTTCCTCTCTCCATTGTATCGGATCGTGATCCCAGGTTTACTTCTAACTTTTGGAAAGGCCTTTAGAAGTCGTTGGTTACTGAATTAAATTTTAGTACAGCTTTTCATCCTCAATCAGATGGGCAGTCAGAACGAACAATTAAGACATTGGAGGATATGCTATGAGCTTGTTCTATGGATTATCAGGGAAGTTGGGACCAACATCTTTCTTTGGTTGAATTTTCATATAATAACAGTTTCCATTCCAGTATACAGATGGCACCATTTCAGGCATTATATGGGAAGCGGTGTCGAACTCCAGATTTCTGGGATGAATTGGGTGAAAGGAAGTTGATGGGACCAGAATTGGTAGAAGAGATGGTAGAAAATGTTTAGCTTATTCAGAAACACATGAGAACAGCTCAGAGCAGGCAGAAGAGTTATGCGGATAACCAGAGGAAGGATCTATCTTTCGAGGTAGGTGATCATGTTTTTCTCAAGGTTTCTCCTTGGAAAAGTGTGATGAGATTTGGTAAGAAAGGAAAGCTGAGTCCAAGGTTCATTGGACCAGACGAAATTCTAGAGAGAGTTGGATCAGTTGCATACCTAGTGGCTTTACCTCCGAGTTTATCTCAGGTACACAATGTTTTTCACATTTCGATGTTGAGAAAGTATATGCCAGATCCATCTCATGTTTTGAGTCCAGAGGTAGTTCAGCTGGAAGAGAACCTATCTTATGAGGAACAACCGGTCCAGATTCATGACCATAGGGAGAAAGTGTTACGGAATAAGGTGATTCACCAGGTAAAGGTTTTGTGGAAAAACCACATGATTGAAGAGGCAACATGGGAATCTGAAAATGCAATGAGGGATAAGTACCCCCATTTATTCTATAAGTAAATAAATTGCGGGGACGCAATTTTCTAAAGGGGGGAAGGATGTAACATCCCATGTAAGTAATGAATAATATATATTTTTATATATGTTTATTAATGATTAATATAGTGTTATAGAGGCTTAAAATGAAAATAAATACAATCTTATGCATGGAATACACTAATATTCTTAAAAGATTGTTTTACTGCCTTTTGATGGCAAACCATTTTTGAATCTATATTTTGAAAATTTTATAAACTATGTTTGTCAAAATAAACTTATCCTTTATGATTGGGACATCAAAATTTACCTTGTGTGAATTTTTGGTATTTTTCTGACAATGTTCATTTTTTAATGAATAGTGAAAAATACTGCATTTTACATCAAAACTGCTTTTTAATATAATTTATTTATATGATTAGATTATGTTTTGAATTGGTTTTGAAGTGAAATTAGAATATATTTTTACCATTTTATCCAATGGTGGTCATTGGAATCAATTTCACTTTGAAATTAGACTTAAACTGGTGTCAATCTTTTGATACTTATTGTTTTGTAAAAACACGCTATTTGCTCTGGCAGCGGGAATTAATTATTAAATTAATTAATGTGACTTATATGATTTGAATTTTTTAAAATAGGCTTTATTTTTGAATTCGGAATATCAAATATAGCTTAGGGTGAATTTTTGGTAATTTTCTGAAAAACATCAATTTTTGGTGAATAGTGAAACCACTAAGTGGTAATCAGGCAAACTGATTTTTCAGTTAAATGAAAGTTTACCACTAATGTGTATTGAATTTTGAAAATCCGACAAACATGGTTGTCATTAAGATGTAAAATGTGGTTCAATGAGATTAAAATAATTTTTTGGTGAATAGTAACTTATTAAGTTTTTAATCGCGGTTAGTGGTAATTAGTGTAGTTTAAGGTATAAATAATGCTTTAATAATATGAAATGACCTAGACACATGTCCCAACCTTATTTGTTGTGTCATGGCCGACCAAGACAAGCCATGGGTCAACTTGGGGACCCCATGGAGACATTTTGGTTGGGAAATGACATAAATAACTTTTTATTTAATGTAAAAGTAAAAATGACACAAACATAATATGTTTTACGAAAACAATTTTTACATGGGGTTATGAAGATCAGATTTTTGATTATAAATAGTCATTGGAAAGCTAAAAAGATTTCCTACGTAATAGTATTTTTTTATGATTTTTAGACATTAAATAAAGTAAATTATTTATGACATAATAGTGATGCAGCGATGACATCATTATTTGACGATTTAAATAAAATGGAAAGATAATGTAAAATATATGAACTACACATGTCCAAAACTTATTGGATGAGTGGATTTAGAAGCCTTATCACCTTATCCACGAATTATATCAATGTGGGACCTTTTAAAACCGAAACACATTTTCAAATAAAGTAATATTTCATTACATTCGAAAAGTGCCCCTCCTCTCCTCTTATAAAAGGCCCCCACCTCTACCTCATTTCACACACTCCTCATGCCTTTGGATCGGCCAAACCCTTCCCATTTACTCTCTCCACATCCCTCTCCTCATCCTAGAGGATTCTATTTGGGCATAATCTTTTCAAAGGAAGCCTTTAGTCTCAAATCAAAAGTAGTTACACTTTTAAAGGTAATTCATTCTCTTATGTTCATTTGTTTTATTTTGCTTCTCCAACCCCCTAAACTCTTTTTATTTACTTCTTTTGTAACAAAACCAGTATCTTCAATATACTAGGATGTTTTTATAAGATATATTTGAGCTACACACTCACACAACTACATCAAATGGTTAAAGAACATACGGTTTCCGTGGATGGAGAAATTCTGCCTCCCAAAACGATGATTGTTCAATACTCATTTAACACCTTCAATGGTGGCCATTATGATGTCACTATTTTTATATATGATATATAATACGTTTATGTTTTCCTTAATCTTCTGTTTTTTTCATTTTGGGAATACCTTTATGGTTTCCATTATGGGTAAACACGATATCTTCATTTTAGGAAGTGTGGACTACCGCCCCCTCAAAGTGATTTGATTCGTTAAATACCATATGTGGGACATATAAAGGATGGAACTATGATATTATATATGATATTATACTGGAATTATAATATACCTTTATATAATTATGATTCCATTCTATAAAATACGAAATATAAATGAAAGTAGCGTTCATGCGTACGTACGGCTTACCGTCTCCATGAACGGTGCATTTTATTTCTTACCTCTAAATGATTATGTAATATTATAAATGAAAGTATGTACTGGATATATATGACATATATGATATCTACATCATGTATACCATTCTATATATAATGAACCTTTGACCAAATTAACAACATGTAAGTGTAAGAAGTCTATTTTTGACTTAAGAACCAAATACCGACAAAATGAACATTATTAACTTAACTGATTACATGATGTTCATAACATGGTATAAAAGGAATAATGAACTTGAAAAAGATTCATAATCACGTAGAGATTAACTCAAGTTTATTATTCCGGAGATTACAGAACGGTCGGTTCAAGTCGGATACGAGGTATGGGACTTCGTCTCAATCTCCTTTCGTTGAGGCATATTTTATTTTATACACAACTTTCTTTTATATGGTGTATAAACCCCTTTGACTTTTACGTTTATTCAAAAGGAATCTTTTTTATACAAAGCGTTTAATAAACGACAAAAGGGAATGCTTTTGTCGTACGTATGCGGCGACAACGACTTCTCCACCGTCGTAACCGTTATTTGAGTTTCGGCTTCCTCTACAAGCCATACCTTCTTTTTTTAAAAGAAAAATAAATACCATGTTTTACTTTGGTATTGAAAATGGTTTCCATAATGTTTTTATTATATCAATGTGTTGTATTGATATCTCGTGATTGAAATGTGGAAATGTTATGTTTCCTTTAAGCATGTTTTATGTGATATGATTATGTTACGGTTCTTGGGCATTATTATGAAGACGGGTGGTTCCGTGATAAACTAAGGGCGGGTGAGCCCGTTATAGCTCTCCAATGCATTGGCTAACGCGAAGGAGTGAAACGTTAAGGTTTCTCCGAAGAGATTTTAGGGAATATACTGTGATGGGTATTCCAAACGTAACCAAGAGGGTTACTCCCTACGTAAGAATGTTATGAATGCCTCAAGTTACCTTTATGTCTTACGATTTCTATGATTTATTCATGATTTTATGAGGTATGTTAAAGTGCCTATGTTTTATGGGTAAAGTATGATTTCATTCTTATGTATATATGAACTCATGTTTCCTTTCCATGTTTTTTTTATAACCCATACTGAGTTTTTATGCTCATCCCAAGTTTTTGAAATGTTTTTCACAGGTCAAGGGAAAGGTACATGAGAAGATGGTAGAGTCAAGGATTTGTCAAGAAATAATCCATGTTTTATTTTAAATGTGTTTCCATTGATGGGAATGAAGATTACTATCTTTATGTAACCACTTTGTTTATATGTGGAATGTAATGCATGTTTTATGATCTAATTCTCTAAAACTCTAAACCTGAAAATATCCTCAATGTGTAATCTTGTAATAACTCAAGATTAAGTAAGGATTATGGCTGGGGCCTTATAACAGAAGTTCGGATCTTACTAGACCATTCTTTTTAGAGTTCCCTTATAATTTGGTGGATTTCAAGTTAAATGGAGTTGGATTTTTGGGACTTGAGGTGTAT
This sequence comes from Viscum album, assembly GCA_963277665.1. Classification (NCBI taxonomy): domain Eukaryota; kingdom Viridiplantae; phylum Streptophyta; class Magnoliopsida; order Santalales; family Viscaceae; genus Viscum; species Viscum album. The sequence goes on from OY728121.1 coordinate 1,493,360,457, forward strand.
TTATGGTAAGACCATCTGATAGAACAAATATTTTCAATTAATTTATATTAAATATCATTTTTTTAAACCCAAACAATTGTTCCTATAAGATGAATTGTTTCATTTTTTTGATAATGGTGTTATTTTGAGCTGAATAGTAAAAATTGGCAATTTTGGATTTTTAACAGTTTTAAATTATTTCGGTAGTTTGGCCATAACATTATATACACGGATCCAAATTTCAAAATTCTTTTTTTTTCCAGATTCGAAACATCCAGAGCTTCATTTAATATATTTGGACTAAAATCTGAATCGGCCATATGGAAGCTCAAAAGAAGCTCACAAGTGGGATCAAGAAAACTGTTTTCAGTTCTTCATAGTTTTGATGTGGGATCCATAACTCATCCATTGTGGGCCCACAGCTCGTGAAATTAGGTGGGTGGACGATTATGGAGTTTTGGAGTATCTTTTTTGAAGGAAGCACCGAGTGAATTGGCCGATTATGGTGTCATTAAAGCACCCTAATCCAGAGGATTTCGTTTTGGAGAGTCTGACTGGACAGAATAAATGCTCATAGTAAAACGGCCATACCTCTCGGAATAAATATCCAAATCCGCTGGAATTTTGAGGGGACACGGCCAAGGGAATTATTAACAACATTAATGAAGGGCTCAACGCATGAATAGGTCATTTAATGGTGATATAATGCATCGAAATTCGGGGGAAGCATTCTGGCTATAAAAGGAGAAGAGCTCCACCCTCTCAAAGCATCCATTCTCCACCCCATTCCTTCCGGGACACCAAGAAGAAGATCTTTTCGGTTTTATTTTTGATTTATTTTCTTTTTCATAGTTTTATAATGCCTTCTTCTTCCCCATTCAACTCGATTACCCTTACCATGGTGGGGTAAACTTTTGGAGTGATTGGGGAAGGGTTGGTTTTCTATATTGTAATGCTTGAGTTCTTAGATGCAATTGAATAAATGTCTCTCTTCTTCAAATTTTTTTTCAATTTCTTTTAGCGGATTTTATAATAAAGTGCGATCGTCCTTGAATATTAATTCCGTTATTGAGTTTTGCCTTTGTAAAATAATCAATATCTCCCTCCACTAATTTCTGGTTTATATACGATGGAATAAACCAGGAATTAGTGGTGAAGTACTCGACGATCATCAGTATGTGTAAAAGGTGTAGTGAATGTTCTTGATTGTTTTGGATAAACAAGACCCGGTCGGGTATTTCCCATTTAAATTAAGGATATTAAATACAACTATTTTACACATGGAAGGAGAGTTGACCAAACCAAGATCTTGGTAAGGTTTTCTCTCACAATAATAATTTCACCAAGGAAGTGAGAGGAAACGATTGTGGAAACCCACTTTAATCAACTAAGAATAAGAGGTTTGAATTAAATTGAACAAGGATAGAATTATAATTAGGAAACCGACCCCGACCTAGTCACCTTTTTAATTTCATAGTTTTTTTAATCATTTTAATTTCAAATTTCCTTTCAAAACATTTTTACCCCCGTTTTAAAGTGACAACCCGTTTTGTGTGCACTCCTCTTCAGGAGACATCCTAGGTCAACCACTTAACTACATTTTAACATAGGAAATAATTGTTTTTCCACACCCTACAACAGGAATACGTCACCATCATCCAATCTTACCCATTCCATTCCTCAGTTTTACATAGGATGTCTGGTTTTATTAGTTACCTTGGTTCCTGTTAATTGTTTTGTGTTGGGAAGGGACAAGGGGAGTTAGACTGATAGTCTTTTTTTGTTCATAAGGCCTGGAAATCCATGTGGAGATGGGGTAAGGTCTTAATAATCCTCTCTGTGTTGTGGTGTTTTTTTCATGTGACCTCTAACCATATAGTAAGTCACCCTTTGAAATCTATTCAATTTTGTGGGTCTCTTGGACCTTTCGTGAAATAAAAAATTATTTTGAAAATAATATTGTGAGAATTTTTGAAATTGGTTTTAAAAATATAATATAAGAATAGTTTTGGAAGGTTGGGTTTTGCGAAAAAAATCCGGGGAATAATGTGAAAATGATTTAACGATATTGGATTTTTCTTAATCTAAACTTGTGGTTTGTTGAAATAAAATGTTTTGAAAGCATGGATCATGTTGAGGTGATTCTGAATCATTGTTTTGAAATGGGTGTTTTGGGCTACTTGAATGTGTTTGAATATGATGAATTGGTTATAGAAATTGGTTTTCAGTGGTATGTGTTTCACTAGATAGGGTCCTAGTCTATGTGGCCATCAGATTATAAAAAGGTACATTGCTGAATTTTTGAAAATAGGAACAGGTTGTTTTGAGTAGTTTAGTTGTGTAGAAAGTTATTAAAAATGAAAATGTGTCGGTTTTTACGAAAATGGTTCTTGATGATGTGTGTTTTTTTATTCTGAAAAGGAATTTTGACTTGGTTGTTAGTGTTCTGTTGGAAGCTATATGATTTTTGGAATGATGTTGTTCTGTTTTATCCTTTGGTGTTTTCATGGGTGATCACATGCATGGTTTTATGTATATATAGATGGATGGACAGGATGGAATAGTGGTTGAGTGCCTTGTATGGCATGGAAATGTTCATTTGAGTGAAACAAAATGAAACACCATTGGGGTATGTAGAAATCCCAAAATATAGTTTTTTTTTTCAAAATTATTTTAGCTAAAACAAATGTGGCATTTTTTTATAAAAAATGGTTATGTGGTGTATTTTTACTATGTTATAGAAGTGTTTTTTATTTAGTATTCATCCTTTTGATCATAAAGTAATACACTTTTTGTTACTAGAGATGGTCTATTGTTTGTGGAACAGATTGGCAGTAATGTCTAGTGGGTTTCTGAAGATGTGTTTGATGAGGAGAAATATGGTTATGCATTGGCATTATTTCTTGTTGATCAGCCTATGGAATCATTTTAAGGGGTAAATCCACCCCTTTTAATTATTTCTCAGCCCATTTTTTAGAATAGATATTTTTTGGTCTTAGATTAATGTTCCTTCCAGTTTTGGTGACTCTCTCAGTTTTGGTAATAGTGGTCAGTGGTGTTTATGTGTTTCTCTATGTTCCTTTCCCATTTTTCTCCTCCTTCAGATTTAGGGATTATGGTTGTGTGTATAATTTTATTTCAATTTTGTGATGGTATATTGTTTTTAATAGTGGTATTTGTCGGGTTTTGTCATCCTTAGCTCCTGACTACGACACATCAGATGCTTCATACATCATCACTATAGCCATAGGCCTCAGAGTTATGATTTTTACAGAGTCAAGAAATCACCAGTGGTGTGGGGAGCTTGACAAAGTTCATATCTCCACCGTTGTGGTATGGTAGTTTCTATGAATCCATTTTGAATCCTCGTCATAGTGAATTTCCACTTCTATCGAAAAGCTTGGTGATCATACCCCACATGCAGTGTCTACGGTTATTCCTTCTTGGCTGTGGGTTACTGATCAATTCCCTAATGTGGACCGCTTATGTGAATCGAGTTCGGTCATGGATTTACATATTTTTATGCATTTAGTGTTATGTAGTTCCTTTTTTTCTTTTGTGGTTTCAGTGTAAATGATTGGGTCCCCTTTCCTCCCCTCCCCGAGTGGTGGGGGTATGAATCCATGCAGAAACTCTTGTCAAAGTTCATAACCCCTCCATTTAGGAGTGGGTGGTTGAAATGTTCATATTGTGTTTCTCTTATCTTGGGTTGGTAGGTTATTGAGGGGGAGTTTCTGTGGGCCTTTGTGGGAGAGGCCCATTCCTAGTGTATGGTGAATTCTCATTTGGTCATTGATAGTTTGTTTTTAATGGTTAGGAGACCCAATGGGCGTATTATTAATTTTTTGATTAAGGATTTATTAGATGTTAGTTGTTATATATTTTTTTGGGATTCCATTCGGGTCTCCCCCCTGAAATTGTTTGGTTGTGTGATTGCTCTATGTATTGGGTTATCATTGGGTTTATTGGGAGAAGAACAAACAATCTGGTTCATGGCTTGGTTGTATAGGTAGTGATATGATATTTAAATAAATTATCAAGATGTGGTTGTGATTTGGTGTTTTATATTCATAAGAGGTTTATGTTTTGTTAATGGTAAATGGGATGTCCCTGTCTATAGAGGATGAATAATGTTGATGGGGAATCCTTATGCATTAATCAATCAGTAGGAATGTGTTGGGGTATTCTAGGATAAGAATTTTTTTAATGATGGAGGGAATTGTCACATTCATGAAGGATTTTTAATTTATTTTTCAAATAAATTATATTCTTTTTTTGTTAGTGGGGGATTCTCAGTAATTTTTGGAGAAAGGGTGGTTTCATTAAGATTTGGGCCAAACTATGAGCCCTTTTCCATATTTAAAAACAAAAAAAAAGTTACTTTTATATATCATTCATTTTTTAACAATTTCACCCATTCCACTCCCCACATGACTTCACCTGACCTAGTAATACAACCATATACACATGGAGCCTTATAAAATCATAATAACGGTAGAATTGAATTATTTATTTAGGAATTAGGGAAACCTCTGATCCCATTTCCATATTTAAGGAAATAATTCTTTTCTTTTATATATAATTCATTTTTATGTTTTTAGTCATTTAACCTCTCACAAGATCCCGCAACCATTAGGCGCTCCCCCATGTTCCATTTTTAACTATTTGGAGGGTATCCTCATAATAGATTATGGTGAATTTTCTCAAGGACTCTCAAATTGTTCTGATTTGAAAATGGGATTTGTTTCTTTCATAAATCATTCATTTTTATACATTTTCCCCGAAATATTTTTTCTCTCATTATTCCAGATATATGGATCCTATAAATTTAGTTTTGTGCCATTCTATCTATTCTAAGGGTCTGGGTGTAGCGGATGATGAAGAAATATCTTGTTAACAGGGTGAGTTTTCTTCTCATTTCACCTCCTTCCATTCTTTTAGGGCTATCTCATTCTCCATGGACTTTCAGAAACTATGGTTCAATTATACAATGATTTTTATGGGTTTTTTCATAATTTTATTTATGGTATTGATAGATCCTGGGTGTGTGAACTGTCGTGTAAGGATTTTGGGTGTGCGTTCCAATTCCTTCATGGGTTTCCGAAATGTTCTCCCACAAAAATTCCACTATAATTTAGATTTCATAGTTTTCATAAGTTTTTTCACATTTTAGAAATTTTTACTATTGACGTATAACCATTGGATGATTTATTTGGTGGGAAAATGTTAATTTGTAACGCCCTGACCCCAGTTACCCAATGTTGGGGCATTATTACATTATATTGGCATGATACAAGGAAATCATGTCCCAAAAGAGTGATCAATTTAGTAGTCTTGGAAATACATGATACATTAATAAGTTTTACATTATATCATAAAATGAAAAACTAAAACAACATTGTTTCCATATTCCACACTCATATCCCCTCATACTATCCCTACAGCACTGTCATAAAATACTTCTTCACATCCGGGGAAAAATAAAACATAGAAAGGGGTGAGCTGAGATGCTTAGTAAAGATAACAATATAGCAAAAACTTTCAAAAATAATAATAAACATTTAAGGCAATGTATAAGACTAAAACAAAATCCTTTTCAATCTTGAACTTCAGAATAATATGGAAAATATAAAATCAAATAATTCCATTTACTTTTTCAGATGGATATTCTACTAGTTTCATAATCATATGAAATATCAATAGCCACTATCATAATGATGGAATGCATAATTCCATACTTAATAACCACATAGTCAAGGCCTTATGCCAAGACTACAAATAAGATTATGTCAAGGCCTTATGCCAAGACACTAGTTTGTCACATGAGATCTACCGATGCATCGAGGAGCTATATCAGGCTCCACCAAACACTTACTAAGTCCAATTCATTCCTCAAATGAAGAGGTTTAAACATAACATATACATTCGTATTAAAACTAGCATAAAAAATGTCAATACATTATCCCTAAACCATGAATTGTGTAAAAATAACACAAACACAGTCCAGAATATCACAACACCTTTAATACAATATAGATGCTTTATTTTATAACAAATAAACTTTAAATAAGCTTGAAATTCATCAATGGATGTTGACATTGAAGAAATCAAAACCTTTTTTTTGAGAAATATCTCTTTCTATTTTGAAATCATATAAGAGTCACATAATTATAAAGAAAAAATTTATTTTGAAAACATTTTTATAAGATTGTATGGGTAGATTTGACGATGTTATAATGGAAAAAAAATAGTCACAACTAGTATATAAGTTAAAAAACAATCAAACATTAAATTTGTCAAAATGGTCATAAATTAACTTGTTTGGAAAACAAAACAAATATTTCTTTCCAAATATATAAGGTCAAAAAGCATATAAATGAATTTAACCCACTATCTAGTAAATAGTAAATATTTTTTGAAATACATTTAAAGAAACATGGATGTGGATGATAAATAAATCCTAGTTTATAATTACATTTAAACAACCTCAGATAATGAAGAGATTGTTGAAATTAACCTTTACGTTGTTTTCTTCCTTGGTCGAGGGTAGTTTAACTTCCTATATAATGGGGAAATAATTGTTATTTAATTACACAAGAACCATATACATTAATATGATATCATATATAATCTTCTAATATTACTTAGTTAATGATATTTCAGTAGTATCATTGTTTCAGGTGTTAACTAATTCGTTTTCCTTTATATGCTTTGTTACGTAAGTAATGTTTTTGTGTGGATATTATGTATATTATTTATATTCATAATTCTATTAAGTCTTTAAACATTATTTTTAATCATCTTATGAAATTTAGTCTTGAATGGATATGATGGTGAAGAAATCTCATCGCGTTCACGGAGACGGTAATCCGTACATATGCACGAGCGACAATATCATTCTTTTGATATTTAAATAATATATAATTTGATGGTATATCATATATAAAGAATAATTATAATGTTATATTTATTATTTAAATCAATTATATATCATTATTATACCCATCCAAATAATAATGTACTGAATAACAACTACACCACGACGTGGAGACGATAAGCTGTATGTATGTACGTATGGTGACATATCATTCAAAGGATGGATAAAATAATGAATAAGGTTGAACCATTTTTATAATAAAATATCATTATATATAAGATACTAGATTTATTAATTTATAATGGAAACAACAAAGAGAGAGGAGGTGGAAGAAGAAAAGAACTTGAAAGAGGTGATGGAATATTTACCTCTTATTCAGGTTCTTTCTTTTCATTTAATCAAAAGGGATCCTTAGGATGGCTTTCTGAATAGAGGAATACCTCTAGGATGAAGGGAGGTAAGTTTAGAGGATATTTGGGAATATTTTGGCCTATCCAAATGGATTATAAGGTGTCGATTTGAGATAAGGGAAGTTCCTTTTTATAATAAGGGTGAGGGGCACCTTAGGAAAACATAGAAATATTATTTTATAATAAAATCATTTTCGGTTTCTAACGGCTCAAAAATGTTTTATTTCGAGGATAATGCCTGGATGGGTAGAAAAATACTCAACCAATAGGTTTTAGAGAGGTTTGGGTCACTATATTAACCTTATCTTTTAGATTTAACTTTTAGTTTTTTAGTTTTACATTTACCATGTATATTTCTATTTTTATATTATATGGTTAATAAACATACTATAAACTTCCACAAGAACCTAAAATTGTTCAGTATTAATATATATTACCATATCTAAGTCATTTTGAAAAGCCATAGATTTTTAGGATTATTATATCAACCAATAATATTTTATTTAATTTTAAAACTCATTTATGTAAATTTTCACATTATTTAATAATTGATTTTTGTTAAACTCCTAAAAAAATTATTAATTAAAAATAAATACATTCAATAAACCATAAAATTTCATAGACACATATAAATTTTTTTATGGCATCAAAACATTCATATTATATTTATTGTTGAACTTATAATATCATTTATCTGATTGTTTCATAAATAAGGAAAATAATGCCCCATTATTGTGTCATATATAAATATATTTAATTTATTTCTCAAAAATTATAAATAAAATATCCTGATTTATTAAATATTTTCATCTTTCTAACGACTATTTATAGTTGAATATATTCAAGTATATAACATCATAATTTTTTTACTAAAATATATTTGTTTTTTTTGTCTTTACGTTAGATTATTTAATATAAAATGACATTATCACTCCAATCTGGCACCATGGGGTCCCAAAATAAACCCAAAGATGTAAATTTATGGAAATGTATCATAAAAAGGTTTATGACATGTGTTGTGGTATTTTATTATTATTATAATATTATTTTTTATCCTTATTTACTGGATTTACCCCTTTACCCAAGGTAAATAAAATATTTATTGATATAAAAATTCCAAATGTATAAAAAAATTATAGATACCTATTTATACAATTTGGACCTCTATATTTCAAATATGAAATAGATTTTTATAAATTCAAAAAACATAAGGGGGATAAATTAATTTAAAATTAATTCCCATTGTCAAAACAAAACTCGTGTTTTTAAGAAATAATAACTATCAAAAGATTGATGTTTGCTTATGTCCATTTCAAATGTGAAATTTTGTCCAATTACCAACATTGGATTAAATGGTAAAAATATTATCTAATTATACTTAAAGTCACCCAATAGTATAATTTAGCACTATAAATTAATTTGATTAAAATGTTTATTTTAATTTAAATTTATTATATTTCACTATTCATCAAAAAATGAATCTTTTCAGAATGATAGCAAAAATTCACCCTAAGATAATTTAGATATTAATAACCCATAAATAAATTCCATTTTGAATGATAAAATTGATAAAATTTAAAAAAATTTGGTATTGCTATTTTAAACGGCGAGTTTACTGGTCACGATGTGTTAGAATCTCGAAGTTGCGTACAATGAAAAATATTTCATTATTTAAAAGGAAACGTACCGTGGAAGCTTGTGGTGTAACATTCTCCACTACTTAAAATAATTTCGTCCCCAAAATTTCTAGAATATTACTACATAAAAAGATTCGGGTGGTTCTTCATCATAATTTCCTTGAGTTCCCATGTTGCCACATCCATCTTATGGTTTCTCCATAGACCTTTTACTAGATGAGTTGTTCGGTTTCACAACACTTCTTCTTTTTTATCAAGAACCTTGAAAATCTCTTCGCAATAAAACATATTAGGTTCCAGTTCTTATTACTCATATGTATGTAAATGAATTGGGTCATGCATGTATTTTCTCAACAGTGATACGTGGAACACATCATGAACTTCGGAAAGACTTGGCAGCATTTCCAAATGGTAAGCTACAACCCCAATTCATTCTAGAATTTTTAAAGGTTTGATATACCTGGGACTCAAATTACCCTTTTAAATATATGTATAACACCCTTCCATAGAGATACCTTCAAGAAAACATGATCTCCTATATGATATTCCAAATCTTTCATTCTGTTATCAACAATGCTCTTCCGCCTACATTGAGCTCCTTTGATGTGGGTTTGGATTACCTTCACCTTTTCCATAATTTCCTCAACATGTTCTGGGCTTATGAGTTTTCTTTCACCAACATCATCCCAAAATGTTGGTGTGCGACATCTCTTTCTATATAACGCTTCATATGGTGCCATATGAATACTTGAATGGAGGATATTGTTATAGGAAAATTCTTCCAGACGTAAATATTGGTCCAACATACCAGGAAGGTCAAGTGAGAAAGCTCTCAACATGTATTCTACGGTTTGAATAGTCCATTTTTATTGTTCATTAGTTTGAGGGTGGTGAGAAGTGCTCAATCGAAGTTCATTATCAAGGTATTTCTGAAGACTTTTCCGTAATCATTATGTCAAGCCGGGATCATGATAAAAAAGAATCGATAGGGGTACTCCATAATGACTTACAACTTCATTATTATTCAGTATTACTAAATGTTCAAGTGGTAAATCTTCTCTAATAGTAATAAAATGTGCTAACTTGGTAATATGATCAACAATGACCCTTATTTCATCATTCCTTCTAGGAGTCATTGATAGTCCCATGAAAAAGTCAATCATAATATTATCCCATTTCCACTCAGGTATGGGAAGAGGTTGCATGACTCCTCCCGGCTGTTGCCTTCCAGATTTCACTTGTTGACAAACCATACTTCTTGACACAAAATAATCAATCTACCTCTTCATATTGTCCCACAAAAAATGTTCCTTCAAATATCTATCCATTTTGGTGCTCCTAGGGTGTATAGAGAAATTGGAGCTATGAGAATCATCCAACCATTCTCTTTTTAGATCTGGTATGTCGGGAACAACAAGTCTCTTACCAAATTTCAAAATTCCATCTTCATATATGAAGTCACTCAATATCCTGTTATTCATAGCTATAATCTTATTTTGAAACTCCTCATCATCAGCCTAATAAATTTTTATCATATCTAGTAAAAATGGTTTGTAAACCATTTGAAAAAGCATTGATGTGTCACCTTCAAGGGTTATTCCCATATCCATATTTACTAGATCCATGTATATAGGATCCTTTTCAACTCTCATATTATTCAAAACTCCATGATCCTTTCTACTCAATGCATCTTCCACCTTATTTTCCTTCACTGGGTGGTAGTGTATGGTGAAATCATAGTCCTTGAGTAGTTCAAGACATTGTCTTTGCCTCATTTTGAGTTATTTTTGTGAGAAAATATACTTCAAACTCTTCTGATCGGTATATATCTCGCATATTTCACTATAGAAATAATGTCTCCATATCTAAAGAGCAAAAATTACAGCTGCAAACTCAAGATAATGAGTAGGATAGTTTTGCTTACGAATTTTTAGGTTTCTTGATGCAGGGGCAATAACCCTATCATTCTGCATAAGGACGCAACCAAGTACTTTCTAGGAAGCATCACTATAAATAACAAACCCATCATTCCCCAATGGTAGAGTCAATATAAGAGCATTGACTAATATTCTATTCAATTCTTCAAAAAATTCTTCACACTCTATTGTCAAAACTAATTTAACACATTTATGTGTGAGCTTGGTTAATGGGTTAGCCAATCAGGAAAAGTTCTGGATGAAACACCGATAATAACCTACTAAACCAATAAAATTTCATACCTCAATTATACTCTTCAGCGCTGACCATTCTTTGATTTCCCTGGTATTTTAAGGATCGATAGATATTCCATCCTTATAGATGATATATCCAAGAAAAATAATCTCTTGAAACCAGAATTCACACTTTCTAAACTTCCCATATAAATCATTTCTTCTAAGAGTCTTCAGGATAATGCAGAAGTTCTTTTAATGATCATTATAGATCTTGGAGTATACCAAGATATCATCAATAAATACCACTAAAAAGTCATCAAGATATTTCTTGAAAACCATATTCATTAGATCCATGAAAACATATGGTGCATTAGTTAGCCCAAAAGGCATTACTGTGAACTCGTAATGCCCGTACCTTTTTTGAAATGTTGTCTTTGGAATGTTTTCCTTCTTTACACACAACTGATGGTATCCATATCAATGTTAAATCTTTGGAAAATATTGATCTCTATGAATTTGGCCAAATAAATCATCAATGTGAGGTAGGAGATACTTTTTCTTTATTGTAATAGCATTGATCTCCCTATAGTCAATGCACGACCTCATAGATCAATATTTCTTCTTAACAAAAAGGGGAGGGGATCCCCATGGAGAAACACTTGGGTTAATAAATCCCATGTTCATCAATTTTTCTAGTTGTTTCTTTAGTTCTACAAATTCCACACTGGCTATTATATAAGGGGTATTTAATACGGCCCATGAACCAGGAATTAAATCAATGGAAGACTCAATTTCTCATTCTGGAGTATATCCTTGTAAATATTCTGGAAACACATCAGCATATTCATGAACAATATGTACATATTTTATTTGAAAATTATTTTACACAACCATAGTTATTTCATTCACTTCCTCTCCAATAATTGAATATAGTTGATCTACTGGGGGTAGATCTAGATAATAATCAGGTGGTGATGTTTCTGCTCTAAAGATAAGGTGTTCTTTATCATCATTATCAAAAATAGTATCCTCCTTATCCTTACAATAAAATTTTACATCATGGTCTAAAATTGAATCCATACTAAGGATTGTATCCTACTAAATCATGGGTATAATGATGAGATCAGCAGATAAAGAACATTTATATGCCTCAATGGGAACTGATTCACAAAACATTGTTGCGATGATACTTCCCTTAAAGGTTTTTACTGACAACTCCCTTGTTAAATAAAATTGAAAATATCAAATTTTATTAGAAAACTGGGGAGATATGAAACAATGTGATGATAAAAAATCAAATAAATCATTTTCTAAACATGAGGAAACCATTAAATTACCTGCCACCACGCCTTCTAGAGCAATAACCTCAACAGTAGTGATTGCAAAATCTTGGCCTTGGTCCCTTGGACTTTTTTGAGGTATGTTTACTTGGCGCTTAGGACATTCATTTTCATATTTCCCCCTTTCTCTACATTTTTAGCATTCAACTTTGACAACCTCGTTCGCCCCCTTTCTATCATGATATTGGTGGCCTTTTTTACCTCTCTTGTAACAGACTCCCATTCCCTTCAGGAAATTACCAGGGTGTTTATTCACATATTTAATATAAGATGTATATTAAACTTTTTCCTTCTTCCCCTTATTTCCATTTCCAAAGTGTTCAGCATATCTCTTCTTCTCTTACTTTTCATTAAAGTTGTATGACATAGAGAAATTTTTTTCTGCCTTGATAGCACATGAGACAAGAACTTTATACGATAAGAAGGATTGTGAGACTAATTGTAGATGGATAAATTCGTTTAACCCATAAAATAAATGATCAATCTTAATTCATGGGTTATATATATAATCTGCTGCATGCCTTGATAACCTTGTAATGTTAGCTTCATACTTTGTGACAATCTCAACCTCTTTTTTCCTCAAATTCAAATATTTATTTTCCGTATCTGCTCGATGGTCATGAGGAAAATATTTTTCTTAGAAAAGAACCTTAATTTCCCTCCATTTCATATTTGATAATTCATCATCTTCCTTTGAGTTTTGAATCAATGACCACCATTGATTAACATCTCTAGTGAGGCGGTAAACTGCCATGACAACTTTTTCCATTTCACTACTCCCCAAGGCGTGGAATATTTTCTCTAAGGAATTTATCCATTGCTCTACTACTAATGGATTTTTACTCCCATTGAATGTTGGTGGTATTTTCCTCATGAAGCGATCTAACATTGATCCTCCACACTGTGGATTATGGTGCTCCATACAGGTAATGTAATTATTAATAACCTGTGTGAGTTGTCCTAGTATGGTGATAAGCTGATCAGCACTAGTTGCTACACTAGCACAACTATAATTATCTTGAGTAGGATGGAAATACTTACATGGATTACATGAATTGATATGGTTTCCATTCCTTCCACTAGGAAACACTTCTAAATAATGGCATAAACTAGATTAGTTTATGAAACAAAAAACATAATTCCAAACTTATAAAACACATAACTTAAACTGAACAATTTCTGGATATAATCCATAATCATAAAAAAAATTCATTGAGAAGGTATATACACATAAAACCTTAAAAAATATTTGTAATGAAAATGAATATTTTCCTAAGCATATCCCCTAAGAGTGTCATAACCAAGAGTGCAGAAAGGCCCGTTGTCATGCCCCAGTTCTCGTTCAAGTCAAGGTCAAAGTGGTGTTTTTAGGTTTTACCCATAGGTACATCTGTGCCAGAGCCGCCTCTACCAGCTCTTATGCAGGCAGGGGTGTATTTTTTTTGGAAAACTCACAAAATCTATATTGTTGAAAAATTCTTGGATGTTCTTCTATACTAATCCTCAATGTATATCTTTGGGTAATGATATCTTATCAGAGTTTATCTAAATCTAGATTCGAAGGTGTGTACTAATCTTCATCTGATACCTACTCTAACGCCCTGACCCTAGTTACCCATAGTCGATGCATTATTAAATAACATTGGCATGATACAAGGAAATCATGTCCCAAAATACCAATAAGTTTAGTAGCCTTGGAAATACAAGATACACTCATATGTTTTACATTACACCATAAAATGAAAAACCGCAACAACATTGTTTCCATAGACCACACTCATATACCATCAAACTATCCCTGTAGATAATCATAAAATACATATTCACATCCATGAAAAAATAAAACATAGAAAGGGGTGATCTCAGATGCTCAGTAAGGATAATAATATAGAGGGAACTTTCATAAATAAGCATAAACATTCAAGGAAATGTATAAGACTAAAAAAGCCTTTTAAACATGAACTTCAACATAGTATGGAAAATATAATATCAAATAATGCCATTTACATATTCACAAGGATATTATACTAGTTGAATAATCAAATTCAATATCAATAGCCACTATCATAATGATGGAATGCATAATTCCAAACTTCATAACCACATAGTCAAGGCCTTGTGCCAAGACTACAAATATGATTTTGTCAAGGACTTGTACCAAGACAATAGTTTGTTTCATGAGACATTCTGATTCATCAAGAAGCTATAGAGGGCTCCACCCATCACTTACTATGTCAAATGAATTCCTCATATGAATAGGTCTAAACATAACATAAACATTCTTATTAAAACAGGAATTCGAAATGTCAATACATTATCCATAAACCTTGAATGGTGTAAAAATAACACATCCACAATCAAGAATATCACAAAACCATCAAAACAATATGTAAGTTTTGTATCATAATAAATCAACTTCAAATAATCTTAAAATCCATCAATGGATGTTGACATAGATGAAATTTAAATATTTTTTAGAGAAATATCTCTTTCTATTTTGAAATCATTTAAGAGTCACATAATTGTCAAGAAAAAATTTATTTTGACAATATTATTATATGCTTTTAAGGGATGATTCGTTGATGATATAATGGTGGAAAATAGTCTCACCCTCCGTATAAGTTAAAAAAACATTTATACCTTAATTTTATCTAAAAGGACAAAAAGTACCTTATTTGGAAAATGACAAAAAGATTCCTATCAAAATATATATGGTCAAATAAGGTATAAATTTTTTTAACCCATTGTCTAGTAAATAGTAATTATTTTGAAATACATTTTAAGAAACATGGATGTGGATTATAAAGAGATCCCATTAGATAATTACCTACAAACAACCATGGATAATTATGTGAATGTGAAATTAACCCTTACCTTGTTCATTTCCTTGGTCAAGGGTAGGTTAACCTCCTGTATAATGGTTAAATAATAGTTATTAAATTATAAATGAACCATATACATTAATATTATACCATATATGATCTTCTAATATTTCATTGTAAATGATATTTTAGTAGTATCATCCTTTCGGGTGTTAACTGATTCGTTTTCCTTTATATTCATTCTTATGTAAGTAATGTTTCTTTTCGATATAATGTATCTTTTTCATATTGATATTTATATTAATTCTTTAAACATTGTTTTTTATCATTAAATGAAAATTATTCTTGAAGGGATACGATGGGGAATGAATCTCATAGCGTTCGTGAAGACGATAATCCGTACGTATGCATGAGCAACAATATCATTCTTTTGATACTAAAATAATATATAATTGGATGGTATATCATATATACAGAATCATTATCATTTTAGATTTATTATTTACATCAATTATACATCATTATTACACCCATCGAAATAAAAAAGTATTGAATAACAACTACACCACGATGTGGAGACGGTAAGTCGTACGTACACACGTTTGGTGATATGCCATTCATAGGATGGATAAAATAATGAATATGGTTGTAAAATTTTTATAATAAAATAACATTATATATAAGATACTGGAGTTATTATTTTAGAATGGAAACAACAAAGAAAGAGGAAGTGGACGAAGAAAAGAACTTGAAAGAGGTGATGAAATATTTACCTCTTCTTCGGGTTCCTCCATTTTAGTTGATCAGAAAGGGTCCATAGGTTGGTTATAAGACTAAATAATGGCCTCTAAGATGAGGGGAGGATATTTCAAAGGATTATTGGGAAGATTTTGGCCGATCCAAATGGATTTGGAGATGTGAATTTGAGAGAAGGGGAAGTTCCCTTTTATAATAGTGGTGAGGGGTACCTTAGGAAAAGATTGAAATATTATTTTATAATAAAATAATTTTCAGTTTATAATGAATAAAAAATGATTTAATTAGAGAACATGGTGGGTATGGGTCTCAAACTACTCAACCAATAGGTTTTAGATTGGTTTGGGTCACTATATTAAGCATATCTTTTAGATTTAACTCTTAGTTAATTAGTTTGACATTTACCATGTCTCTTTGTATTTTGATATTATATTGTTAATAAACCCACTATAAACATCCAAGGGAACTTCAAGTGTTTCATTATTAATATATATAACCTTATGTACATCATTTGGACTATAATTTTATTTTTAGGATTATTATAAGAGAAAATAATATTGTATTTGTTTTAAAAACTAATTTTTTTCAATTTTGACACAATTTAATAATTGTTTTTTGTTAAAGTAATAACAACTTTATTACTTAGAAATAAATACATTTAATCAACCCTAACATGTCATAGTGACCTATAAAATTTGTGGATGGAAACAAAAATTTCAAATTATATTTATTTCAATATTTATAATATCATTTATTTGATTATATCATTAATAAGAAAAATAATGTGTCATTATTGTGTCATATATAAATATATATTTTTATGTATAAAAAATTATAAATAAAATATACGGAGGTAGCAAGTATTTTTTTCTTTATAATGACTATTTATAGTCTAATAGATCTATTATATAACCTCATAATAAAATTTCTACTAAATGATATTTTCTTTTGTTATTTTTGTGTTTAATTTTGATTATTTAATATAAAATGTCATTATCACTACCATGTTGCACAATGGGGTCCCAAAATAGACCCACAGATTCCCATGGTTGGACACATATCATCTAATAGATTTTAGACATGTTTTATGGAAATTTAATATTATTATAATATTAATTTTTAACCTAATTTACTGGATTTACCTCTTTAACAACGGCAAATAGAATATTTACTGAAGTAAATATTCCTAATGTCTAAAAAATATAATTTACATAATTACACAATTTGGACCTCCGAATTCCAAATATGGAGTCCATTTTTCTAAAATCAAAACACATAAGTGGCAGAAATTAATTTAAAATTAATTCCTATTTTGAAAAAAAGCGTGTTTTTAAGAAATAATAACTATCAAAAGATTAACACTTGGTTTTGTCCAGTTTAGATGTGAAATTATGCCCATTGAACATAATTGGATTAAATGGTAAATATATAATATAATTATACTTAAAAAACACTCAATATTATAATTTATCACTATACATTATTTTGATTAAAAAAGTTGTTTTTTATTAAAATTTTGTATTTTTCTGTATTCATAAAAAACTGAATGTTTTCCGAAAAATACCAAAAATTCAACCTTATCTAATTTTGATATTCTAAACCCAAAATGAGATATATTTTGAATGATAAAATTGATAAAATTTCAAAAATTTGGTATTACTATTCATAACATCTAGTTTGATTAGTAGTGATGTGTTAGAATCTCAAAGTTTCATACAACGCAAGATATTGCATTATTCAAAGGGAAATTTACCATGGAAGGTTGGGGTGTTACATAATTTATGCCTTGTTTTCTATAAAATTTAGTTAATTCATTATAAAAGTTCACACCACTTGTTTAAATAAATGTTCCACAGGTTTTCACATATGGATTCTGATTTTTATGACATATTTTAAATAATATAATAATTTTATTGAATGAAAAAATGGATGTTTACCACTTTGGGTGTTAAATAAATGTTTTTTTGGAAAAAGTTTTTTGCCTTATTTTTCTAAAAGACCCTAGTTGGCCATTGTGTCATAAATGTGATATAAAATTAATTGTTTGAATTTATTAATGTATGGGAAACAAGAAAAGTGTTATTTTTTTCCTTTTATGGATGTAAAAAGGGTTATAGGTTTCATAATGAGATGGGAATTGGGTTTTCACTTGTTTCGGAAAGAGATCCCGGTAGGTTACCCATTCAGTATTTTTAAGAATATGGTTGAGCTTTGAATGTGTAATCTACTTGTTAAAATGGTTTAGGTAAATGTTTTGATAATACTTATACCATATGTAAACCACTTTATGAAATTATAATTTTCTAACTTTTATACCCATTGGTTTCGAAAAATCCTTAAAGTCCCATTTTCAATTTTTCAAAATAATAGTGGTTTATTCTGTATTCAATGTTTCACCATATGGGTTTATTTTATGATTCATGAAATTGATTTATTAAATGGTTTTTGGGTAGAAAAATCATGTTTTCTATGATATTGATGGGATTTTGGCCTTAAAAGTGCACTTTTGAATTGATTTTATGTAAAAATCATTGTTATTCCTCTTGAAATGATTTTATGACAATTCTAAATGGTTTTTTGAGTTATAAAAATGATAAAAAGCATGTTTAGCTACTATTTGTATTGTTTATGACCATAACTAGAGTTTTTTTTTAATTGGTTATAGAATGTGGATCTTGTTTGAGCACAAACAAGGAAACAAAAGTATCTAGGTTGGAAGACATGAAGTAGTTTTCTAGGGATCAGGATTGGGATTTCCCTATTTCACATAAAAATTTTCACGATGGAAACACCAACTAATCTATGAGGATGTTGTTGGGGAACTATAGTTTATATGTTTTGTTCCCTACTGTTGGATAATGCAAGAGAACAAACATTTTTTGTGGTTACTTTTACATTGAGATATGTGGTACCTAGGGATCACAAAAAACTAGTGGCTGGTGGTTTTCATGTGCCTTTTGCTAATTGGATATTTTTTACTCTCTTTTGGCATAAGTTCTGTTTAGTTGGTAAATTCATAAGTATGTCTGTTTTATTTTAAAGTGTATATTTTTTAAAGTATCCGTTTGGAATTTTTTATCATTTTAATACCGCATCTCATTGAAATTGATTATTAACATTTCATTGTTATGAAATCTTCCGTGAATTTTATTTTACTAATATTTTTGCATGGAACCATGTTTTGAAAACATTATATTATATATTATATTTACAACATGGAATTGATGTTTCTTTTATTTTAAAGGTAGTGAATTGGGGATAGAATATCTTGCTCACCAACTGAGTTTTAATTATCACGCCTATATTCTTCTTCTGTTTTTAGCCCTTGTGTAGGTTTCATGTCGAGTTTGATCCCCTTGGGTGTTGTATGATCATTCTGTAGGAGTGTTACCAATGGGGTAAAATGGAGTTGGTTGGTCGTAATATTTTTCCAGTATATTTGTTTGATTCAGTTGTACTTTCAATTACAAGTTCAATTAATGTTCAGTTAAACATTTATATAAACGTGTAATGGGCTGTCTGTTTCATTTCTCTTAACACAACCTAGACCCTGGTGCTTATTCCATGACTACCCCATCCCCTCATTCCATAGGCTAGGGGCTAGAGACTAGCATCGAATGGTGTATTCCCTAAAATTGGGAAGGCATTGCCTTTAAAACATGAAAACTCACACAATTAAGAAGAAAGCAGGATAAAAGCACAAAGTGAAACTACATAGTAAAAAAGGTGTGTATAGAAAGAAAGAAAAAAGGGTTTAAAAAACAAGCGTAATAGAAATGTAATAGTAAAGTGGAAAGTATAGGTAAAACTAAAATAGCACTAGTGGAAACCCGCCAAGGGTCCTACCTTAAGGGTAGGTACATCTCTTGAACGATTGTCCCTGCTGTATGCCTCATCTAATGCCCACCTTCCAACTACCTCTAGTCCTATTACCCCCATCCTCCGTTAGTGATGTATGCCATCTACACAAGACACAACATTGTTTGGGCACAACCTATGTAGGGGTGAGTATAACGATACATAGTAGGGACCTCGAGACCCTCAAATGTCTCACAAAATCCAAAAAGGATAAACCACAAATCATGGAAACAAAAGTCAACCCTAATATAGTATATGCCCATACATATACCGAAGTTATCAAGTATACCCATCTCATTCATGAGGAAACACACGGCCCAAATCAAAAGACTAAAGCTCAAATGTTCCCTAGAGGAAAGATTACCATGAAGGTAACACCCCAAAGGCATGTACCAAAAGTGTAAATACACATAGAAGTATACCAAAAAGTTATCACCACATAGAATAATACCACAATGGCATCTCCGCAAAATTAAGGGATTATCTCACATCAGGTATAAATTAGGTACGACAGTAAAGATGAATATATGTAACTACTAAATCATCTTACTCTATTGAGAGGCATACCCACGTAGGATCCTAAATCATCAGACCCATGTAGGATCCTAGTAGAAAAAACCCACGTATGATCCTAGAGTGGTCCCAAATGGATTCCTAGAGCGGATCCACGTGAGATCCTCAAACACAAACCCACATAGCATCCCAAGGCACAAACCCACATGAGATCCCTTTCCCATGTTACATCTAGATATAGGGTTGCCACACTAAACTTGCTTGATTCTGGGAGGGTCATCTCCTCCAGCCATACGTAGATACTCCAACATCCATGAACTCCCACGAAGAAGTATTCCAAATTAATGCAATATAATAGGGGTCTCAATGCAACAGACGTTGCATCAATCGGACGCCCGATCTGTAAGTTATTGTCTTTTTAGTCCTAAGGGCCCAGTTGGATTCATGTTCAATCCAATCCTTCCATACACCATCATTATCCCAAACTAATGTGTTGTTTACCCAAAGGACTGTCTCGATCCAAGGTTTCTGGCACCACAGACGATTTGTCAAATACAATCCTGCAGCTCATGTTATGGCTGAATGATCAGAAAGGGGCTGAAGCTGGTCCGGGTCTTGTCCGAACCGACCCGGTTCGGGTCGACCCCTACCGGCCTGGGTCCGGCCCTGAAATTGGCCCGGCCTGCCGGCACGACCCGACCCACCGATGCGGCCCATCCCGCTGGGTGGCCCGAAGATGGCCCGTGGCTCGGTGGACCCACTGTGGGATCCACCCTAGCTACCCCCAAAGGGGGAAGTAACCCTTGGGTATCCCGAACGACTATTCTTTTGGGGTTGGGAGGATGATCGGCTGGTGCCATGTGGCCCCAGTTGCTGGCACGCGGGACCGAGGGTCCCGCTTGGCTCCCCGGCTGGACAGACGACCAGCCCTCCAACGCGGTGCGGTTGCGCGCCGTGCCGCCTCCGGTGGCCAAATGTGAGCCGGCTGTTGCTCCTTAATCGTCGTGGCCTCGTGCCACTACCCCTACACATCGGCGACGTGGACACACGCCGCCACCCCGTTCACGCTGCTGGCCCTGTGTCGGCTGCTGCCCTTGCTCTGCCATGACCCGTCGTGCACCGGCTACCCCCTTGCCCCGCCAAAGCTGACAAGCCGCAACCCTTCTCCAGTAGTGTGGTCACACCGCCACTATCATCATAGTCGGCTTGAGTGCCGACCACCGCTCCCGAGTCCCACTGGCTCCAGTCACCATCACGGTGGCTGGCGATGTTCCTCGTGTCACCGGGATTGCCTCAGTTGCCCAATCTTCATTCCAAAGACTCCCGCACTCATCTCGGGATGTCGCCATAAATTCAACACCACCAAAATAAAAAAAGGTTTTAGAGGGGTCAGGTCATGTTCGTTTGTCCCACACCATTCGTGGTAGAATGGTAGAAAGTAGAAAAGTTGTTCTTGATTCAAGAAGAGTGACAATAATATGGTCTGGGTTATTCGAAACAACAATCCCTACCTCAACTGCTCGTTGGATGTGTCGCAAGATGAAGTCGGTGATGGCAATGAGGGTGCCAATGATTGTCACTTCCGCAACACAATTCTGAATTTGGGAGCATCCATCATCCTTACTCTGGATTCTGAATTACGTTCACCACTGTAGAGGGCATTCTTAGTTTAGAGGAGATGTTTCTCCAATGTTCTCCCAACTCTCTCTCCTTTTCCTACCATTTCCAACCATGAAATGGCATGCCAAACTATTAAAAAACAAGTCTATCATTTAATTATTGTTGGAACAATTAATTAATTAAATTTCTCACAATTAATGATAGAGAGTTGAATGGGTTTCCAACATTAAGAGGGGTTCTGGTGGTCAACACCACCATGAATTCAGAATCGGTGGTTTTCCAGCTCGAGTGGTTCCCACCTTCATAATTCAAAAAGAGAGGATTCAAAAAAAATATAGTGTAAATTATTTGATTTTTCTTCTTCTATGAAAAAAGGAAATATTATCTTCCACTATTGACCAACTATGATCGAGATGAAGGTCTCCTTAAGTGATTGATGGTGCTGCAAGTTCAACGGTGCCCTTGAATTTCAATTCTGATCACCGGTTCAAAAGTTAAAAAACTCGCTCGCCTGTTTACTAAAAAAACATAAAAAAGTTCATAAATTCATTCTAGGAACACCGGGTCTCAAAATCACATGCTGTAAATTTTTGTGGACTAGAATATTTCTATATAATATTAAAAAAAACTGCATGAAATTTCTGGGTCTTTACAATCTACCCAACTCTGGGCTTTGTATCCCTGAAAGCCACATCACAAAAACTATGAAAACAAGTTGGGGTACTGAGCACGAATTTGAGCCTCCCACTCCCACGTTCTCTCATAGAGGTTTCCATTCTACCAAGGTACACACACTAAATGTATCGACCACCCACGAAGGACCCACTCTCGTCGATCCTCAATCTCAACTGGAACCTCTGTAAACATCACCCCATCATCGATGTCGAGCTCTCCATGGTCAATGACGTGAGATGGGTCATGCACTATCTCCTCAGGTGGGATACATGGACAACATCGGCACCTGGTGCAACTGATGGAGAAGTGCTAGGCGGTAAGCCACCACACCAACTCTGCTGAGGACCTGAAAGGGTCTGATAAACATTGGATATAACGTTCCACCCCCTCCAAATCTCTACAAACCTCATCGAGGTGAGACCCATAGAAAGGCATGGTCTCCATACTTGAATTCCAGAGGACTTCATCTCGTGTTGGAATAAGACTTATTCCTACTCTGTGTATTCTTTATTTGCTCCTAGATAAACTGCACCTTCTCCATGGTAGCCCGTACCACATCTGGTCCCATGAGTGCTGACACCCCTGGTTCAGTCCAGCACAAAGGCGGTCTACATGGTAGGTCATACATAGCCTCAAAATGTGACATAACAATGGTAGAGTTATTGTATTTGTTGTATGAAACCTCCACCAAGGGAAAGTGATCCTCTTATCTGCGATCGACGTTGAGGACGCAAGGACACAACATATACTTGAGGGCCTGAATAGTCCGCTTAGTCTGGCCATCCGTCTGAGGATGTAAGTTGGTTCTCAAATGAAGATGAGTCCCGAAAGCCTCCTCCAACCCCTTCCAGAGATGGGAAGTGAAACATTCATCACGATTGGAGACAATCGTCGAGGGTACTCCACGTAGCCTCACAATTTCCCGCACATAGAGGCATCCGAGGCTCTCTTCTAAACCCTGATCTCTAATCGGTAGGATGTGGTCCGACTAAGTTAGTTGATCGATGATCACCCAAATAGAATCATGACCACTGGATGTACATGGAAGTCTTGTCATGATTTCCATGGATATCTCATCCCACTTCTACTCTAGGACCTCTAGAGGCTGAACAAAGCATGCTAGTGCCTATTTATTTGCCTTCACTTGCTGGCATGTGAGGAACCGGGAGACAAAATTTGCTATGACATTCTTCATTCTCAGACACGTTGTTGTCATTGGAGGTCCAAATACATATTTTACACTCATGGATGTACCACTATATGGGATTCATGGAACTCCATCAAAACATCCTCCTAAAGTGGCACTGGTATCATGGTACGTCCTCTAAAGAGGATGACATGCTCCCCATCATTAGTAATTCAATCATGTTCATGCCCTGTAGATATCAGATCACGTTGAGCCTTGTAGTTAGTGTCCCCACACTACACCTCTCAAACTAACTAATGAAGTGGTCAAGTGACTATAAGAGACTGAAGAAAAGAAGATCATCTCGATCCATAAAGGATATCGGTAAAGTGGCCACCTGCTCCATCACCTCCCCTTGCAGCTCTATACCAGATCACCTATTGAGTGAATCTACTACAAAGATCCCCTTCTAAGGAGTATAGACTATCTCAAAGTCATAGTCCTATAGGAAATCAAGCCAAAGTCGTTGTCTTAGGTTAAGATCCTTCTTGGAGAAGATATATATGAGACACTGGAAATGAGAGGAGACCCTAAATCACTTTCCCAACCAATAGTGCCACCACATCTTCAAAGCGAATACCACTACTACTAACACAAGGTCATGGGTAGTGTAGTTCTTCTCATGTTATCTCAGTCGTCTAGAACCATATGTGATAACTGCTCACTCTAGCATTAGGACACATCTGATCCCAGTCCCTAATGCGTCGTAGTAGACTATGTACCAAAAACCCTCCTCCGAAATCCTCAAGATGGGGGCACTAGTCAGCCTCTGTCTCATCTTTTGAAAACTCTGATGGCATCTCTCCAACCACATGAAGGGTTTACCCTTCTTCTTCAACACTGATAAAGGAGAATCAACTCTGTAGAATTCATGAAAAAACCATCGGTAGTGTTTAGAAAAATGAAGGAAACTTCGTACCTCCATCAGACTCTTGGGTGGCTCCCAAGAAAGTACCACCTTACTCCTCACATTCTCCACCACAACTCCAGCCTCTGAGATGACAAGTCCAAGAAAGTGAACCTCTCGGATCTAGAACTTTCACTTCGAGAGGTTACTGTAAAGCTGGTGCTCTTAGAGTGTGTCCAGAATTACCTGCAAATGATAGGCATGCTCCTCCTCAGTAGCCAAGTAAATCAGAATGTCGTTGATGAGGACTACAAAAAAGTGATTAAGGTATGGCTGGAAGATCCTGTTCATGAGTCCCATGAACACTGTTGTAGTGTTGGTCATGCTGAACGACATGACATAAAACAGATAATGGTTGTACCAATATCTGAAAGCCATCTTCCACACATCCTCATCTCGTACTCTGAGCTAGTGATAGCATGATCTGAGGTCTATCTTCAAGAACCACCGTACTCTTTTCAGCCGATCAAAGAGGTCATCAATCCTTGATAGTGTGTACTTGTTCTAAACGATCACCTGGATTAGGTGCCGATAGTAAACACAAAGTCTCTAGCTCCCATCCGCCTTCTTGGTGAACAAAATCAGGGCTTCCCAAGGAGAAAAACTGGGCCGAATGAACCCATTATTCTATAAGTCCTCCAACGGTACCTGTGGTTCACGAATCTCCACAGGAGGCATCTTATACACTCGTGTAGATATCAGTATCATCTTGGGGTACAAGTCAATGTAGAATTTAACATTAATACGAGGAGGTAGACCCAGAAAATCATCAGGGAAGACATCCGGGTACTAGTCCACCACTACAGGATAGCTCAGACTCATCACGTCAACCGAACCGAGGGTAACGCTTTCCAACTGATTAGTGATTAGCTGAACTCTCCCCTCGGGTACGTCCATCCTGTGTTACTAATCCTCCCTTCTCGACAGTGATGGTAAACCCTTTCTGATTCATGCAGATACACCACATTTTGCGCTTAATATAGTCAATCTGAGCATGGAATGTAGATAACCAGTCCATACACATGATGAAGTCATAAGGCATTGACGCCACTACAAGGAGATCCCAGCCGAAGCTCTCGCCTCCTAGAGTAATGTCACACTATTTTCACCAATGTGTAATCGTCTAATAATCTCATGTAGGAGTCTCTAGCAGTAAGGATCGAACCAACGACTCCACTGGAATCTTTGAGATCTGAATGAGGGTAGTGGAAATAAAAGAATAACTAGCATCTGTGTCAGTAAGTACTACAATAAAGGCGGAGTAGAAACATATCATACCTAGTATAATCTCTGTAGTACCATGGTCTTAGGCCTCAGCTTCTTGGAGATGATCTCAACCTTTTCTACGTGATCCTTATGGTTTGGGTTGACCACATGGTGGTGGTGGAGATAACACCTCGAATCGTCTCCAACTTCCAATTGCACGGAAAGCTCCTATTCCATGTCTGCATTCTCCCTGCGGACCTCCTCGGTCAAACCTCTGTCTCTGCCTGGGTGGTCCTTTGACCATCTTCTGATCATCTGTACAATATGTCAGGCAGTAACGAGCCATGTGGCCCAACCCACTACATGCATAACACTGCATGTTCCTCGCATAACTGGCTATGTCCCGGGTGCCCCGCACAACCGACCCTGAATCCTACAGTCTTCCACTTGAATTTATATCCCTCTTGGACCTATATGAAATATCTCTACTACTAGCTGCGAAAGACTCCACAATGTGACATCTGGTGGTGGGTCTTGCTACTGGTGACTGCTCAGCAAGAAAACTATCAACTAAGAGGGCTCGCTCTTACACTCCCACTTACGTTGGGATGCTGGGAGAAATCATTAATGCCCTGATCTCCTACCTGAGTCCATGATCCAATGTCTGGGCCCTGAAAAATGGGTCCCACACTATATCATTAGAGTAGCATGAGAGGTTAGTGACCCTTGATGAGTATTGAGCCAAAATCATGCTACCCTACTACAGATGAATAATCTCCTATTTGCACACTGCGTGAAGGGTCGCTGGGATAAACTCTACCAGAAACAGGCTCTCAACGTCTACCTAGAGAATTGTCACCTCATCATGAACCTATAGAATCAAGATCAACCATCTTCCTACTGCTGCTTGTAGAAGATTGGAAGAAAGGATCACCATGAGATTAGCTGGTGTCCCTACCAGTCGGATGACTCTCACCATGGCCTCCATCCAATCCTCATCCGCCTATGGTTGTATCTCACCCATGAACCTAGGTGGCATCTGGCACAGGAACTCGGGCAACACGCTCATGAGGTGTGCCCTATCTACTACTGGGGATGGTGGAATTTGTGACCCAATGGGTAATGGTACCACTGGTGCCTCTGCTTGTGCCTCTACTGAAAGAGGTCCCTACACCAAGGACTCATCGCTCGGTGGGATACCATCACGTTCTATACCCAGATCCCTGGCTGGCTATCTACATGGAGGCATCCAAAAAAATAGGTGTTCCATAGTCAATAAGTTATAATTGGTGAGCTGACTGAAATAGATCATAATGAAAATGTTTAAAAACACACACATAATCAGTGTTTTTGTACACTGAGTCAGAAATCAATAGTCAGGGTCCTAGTTTACGGATACGTCGGCCGCCACACCAACACTAGATTCCATAAACTGATACCCACACATAGAATATATAACACTATTAACATTAGAAGATCAGAGTCCAATGGCCTACGGTAGAACCGACTCCTATGATATCAATTTTTCACGACCCGTCACCCGAGGCCCATGCCGTTACTACCCCAAGCCCGCCTTCCATAGGCCAGGGGTTGGCGACTAGAATCGAAAGGCGTATTCCCTTAAACTAGGAAGGTATTGCATTTAGAACATGAAAACTCACTCAACTAAGCACAAAGTAGGATACAAGTACAAAGTGAAACTACATAGTAAATAGGGTGCATATAGAAAGAATGAAAAAAGGGACTAAAATACATGCCCGACTGAAATGTACATGTAAACTAGAAAGTATAGGTAAAACTGAAACAACTCCAGTGGGCACCCACCATGGATCCTACCATATTGGTAGGTATAGCTCTCGAATGGTCTCCCCCGCAGTACCCCGCGTCTAATGTCCACCTCCAAGCTACCTCTAGTCCTACTACCCTCATCCTCCGTTAGTGTTGTTCGTCGTCTGCACAATACACAACAAGGTGAATATGTAGCCCGTACAGGTGTGTGTGTAACGATACTCAGTAGGGACCCCGATAACCTCAAAGGTCTCACAAAATTCAAAAAGGATAAACCAAAAAGCATGGAAACATAGTTAAATAGACTTAGGTATATTCCCATACATATTACTAAATTATCAAGTATACCCATCTCATTCATGAGGAAATAAAATGCCCAACTCAAAATCCAAAAGCTATACTATTCCATGGAGGAATGATTACCACGAAGGTAACACCCAAAAGGTAAGTACCACAAAGGTAAATCCACATAAAATAATACACCAAAGGTATCACCTCAAAGGTAAGTATCATAAAGGTATCACCACATAGATGAACACCACAATGGTATCACCACAATAGTAAGGACTTAGCTCACATCAGGTATAACTTAGGTATGGAAGTAAAGATGATTTGATGTGACTAGTAAATCATTTTACATTGTTGAGAGGAAAACCAATGTAGGATCCTAAACCACCAGACCCACGTAGGATCCTAGTATAGAAAACCCATGTATGAAACTAGAGTAGTACCACATGGATTCCTAGAGTAGATGCATGTGGGATCCTCAAACACAAACCCACGTAGGATCCCAAGGCACAGACCCACATAAGATACCTTTCTCATGTTACAACCAGCTACAGGGTTCCCGCACTAAGCCAGCATGATTCCAAGAGGGTCCTCTCCTCAAGCCACATGCCAATTCTACAACTACCATGAAGTCCCACAATGAATAATTCCAAAGTACCACTATGTAATAGGGGCCTCAATGCAATAGATGGTGCGTCAATCTAATGCTCGGTCTGTATGTTATTGGACTTTTAGTCTCAAGGGCCCGGTTGGATTTGTGTTCAATCCAAACCTACCGTACACCAATATTATCAAAAAATCAAGTGGAGTAAACCAAAAGGAACGTATCGATCAAATGTTTAGGGAACCATAGATGGTTTATCAAATGGATTCATGTAGCTAATGTTATGGATGAATGAGCGGAAAGGGGTAAATGCTATTCCGGGTATGGTCCAAATTGGTTTGACCGACCTAGCCCGACCCGGCCTGGGGTGACCCACCTGGTTGGGGTCGACCCGACCCGCCAGGCGGCCCGTGATGCGGCCCGCACTGGGTGGCCCGTGATGCGGCCCACACTCGGTGGTCCGTGATGGGTGGCCCGTGGCTGGGTGGCCCATGGCCAGGGGGCCCCGCGGTCGGGTCCACCGAAGTCACTGCCGAGGGGGGGGGGCCTTTGGTATCCCTAAAATCTTGGCCATACGGGTTGCGAGGATGACTGGTCAGCACCACGTGGCGCCGGAGGCAGGAACATGGGAACTGGGGTCCTACTCGGCTCCCCGGATTGTTGGAACGCCAACCCTCCTCTGTGGCGCGGTAGCATGCTACGCCTCCACCAGGGGCTGACAATGAGCCAACCACCACACCTACGTCATCCCAACCTCATTCCGCGACCCTTGTACGCACGAGGAGTAGACGCGCGCCACCACCCCCTTCACGTGGCCGGCCGTGTGCCTGCCACCACCCTTACTCTGTTGTGGCGGATGGGTTGCGTCCTTTCTCTGGCAGCGTGGTCGCACTGCTGCCGTCATCACGGCTGGTTGTTGTGTCGGTCGCTGCTCCCAAGTCCCACCGGTGCTGGCCATCGACATGGTCACCAACCACATTCATCGGGTCACCAGGTGTGCCCCGATGGCCCAATATTCATTCCAATGACTCCTGTACTCATCTGGAGACATCACCATCAATTCATGACCACCAAAATTCACAAAGGTTGTGGAGGGGTCGGGCCATGTTTGTTTGGCCCGCACCCTCCACATTATAGTAGTAGTAAGAAACATAGTTTTTCTTGTTTCAAAAATAATGAAATGAACAAGGTAAGGGGTATTTGAAATGACAATCCCTACCTTGAGAACTCATTAGAAGTGTTGAAAGATGAAGTTAGTGATGGAGATGAGGGTGGCAACGATTTTCACTTCTGCAACACGCTTCTGAATCCGGGCTCGTGCGTCGTCCTCACTCTTGATTCTGATGTATGTTCTTCGTTGGAGAGGTCGTTCTTCATTTGGAGGAAATGTTTATCCAATGTTCTAAAAAATCTATCTCCTTTGACAATGATTTCCAACATGGAAATAGGGATCCAACCTATTAAAAAAATAAGCCTATCATTTAATTTAAGTTGGAACAATTAATTAATTTATGTTGGCCCAGTTAATCATAGAGTGTTGAAAGGTTTTCCAACATTATGAGTGGTTCAGGTGGTCCCCACCACCATGAATTCATAATTGAAGGTTTTCTAGATCGGGTGGTCCCCACCTTCATAATTAAAAAATAGAGGTTTCAAAAGGAATATAAAGTGTTTATTATTTTATTTTTCATTCTTCCACAAAAAACTGAAAAACTATCTTCCACCCTAGACTTACTGCGGTCGTGAAGAAGGTCTCCTTTCGCGAATATCAGCGCAACAAGTTCAATGGTTCTATCATATTTCAATTCCAATCATAGGTTCAAAAGTTACAAAAAAACCACTCACACATTTACTGAACGTACATATAAAAGTTGATAAATTCTTTTCGGGCACACCAGGCCACAAAATCACATGCCATCAATTTTCACAGAATAAAATATTTCCATATAAAAAAAATTACATTGAATTTCTAGGACTTTACATCGCTGGTTGATTAATTGTTTATATGATGAATAAATCATTCCATTTTCACTCAACAGATGGCCTTAGTGCATGTCACCATATTGGGATTATCGGGGACACCACTCAGGACTTGTCATGGGCTGGCCTGGGTGATTGGTTCAGGGTCGACTTTTGATTGTTCTTGAAAATTTTATAGGATTACAACCGTGAGATTATTATATTTTATACTAAAATATATATTTAATGAGTAATGATAAAATATTTATATTTTTATGGTTAAAATTAATGATAACAATTACAGTTAATTTTATTTTTGATGTTGAGTTAATTTTGTATAATTGGGTTAAATGAGTTATTAATTTTTGGGAATGTATTTTTTCATATAGATTATCATGGGATTGAAAATTGATTAATTGAATCTGTTATTACTGTTAATTTTTAAAGAATATCAAAAAAAATAGAGAAATTTATAATTATAGTAAAAATAATTTAATTAAATAAGATTGAGTTAATTTATGGAATAATATAGATTTAGTTATAGTATTATAGTGATTTCACATATTTATGTAAAATTATAGAATTATTTTGGTGTATATGATCTGGGTATATAAACTTAAACTATACTAGCTTATGAGTGATTGATATTATTTGGATTTAATAGTTATATTGATATTAAAAAAAATTTATCAAATCATTCATATTTTTGGTGTTCAAATTTACTCAGTCATATTTTGGAAGTATATTAAGGATTAATCTTTATGGAATATATTAGGTTAGACATTGTGGTTATTGATTATTTTTTAGATATTGATGTATTATATATGTTGGATATCTTTTTTTAATGAACTATAACTTTATAAATGAAATATCTTTTTTAAATGAGTGAATCCTTATTAAAAAAATTATAGAAAACACATGCACTACATTGGTTTTTAGAACCTCATTAGTTATATCTTATTGGATTTATTATACCATTATAAATTTCAACAATTAATATTGTAGAACTTATATAGTGATCGTATTATTAATATATATATATATAGGGTTATGATAAATCAAATTGACACAGAAAAAGGAAATAATGGCATAGGCCAAAATGATTTCAACCTATGAAAAACATTTATCATAGCTTCTGATGGAGATAACATCGTTGGTATCTTCCATTGACCAATAACAAGTAAATATTTTACCAGTAAATCAGATTATAATACATTTATGGGTGAAAATTAAGCTCATCTACATCAAGGCCATTACAATATTTTCCAAACGACTCTAAAAAAATCTCACCAATACAGGCCTTACCCATAGAGAAATTACTTGTTTAATAATGGTATATATATCTAGACCCTAATAGTATGTATTTTTATATTTTAATTATTAATTAAATAATTATAATATAAATATTTTATTACATTATAATGATAAAATTTTAATTTTTGGTAAAAATTAGATTATCATACGATGATACGTAAATTATATTTTTAGTTAATATAATGATTATAAGAAGACATTTTTTGATGAATTTAATAATTTTTTTAATAAATGTTATTTTTACAAAATATTACAATTAATTAATATTTATTAAATATAAATGTTAATATAATTTGACAACGGTAAATGTAATTCTTACATAGGTTTGAAACTCTTATTTTCAAAAAAAATGTTATATTTTTTAGTAAATAGAATTTTTTTATTAAAAGGTGTAAATATTAATATTAATAGAATTATTTTTAAAATATAAATGTTATATTTAAAATTACCATGTTGAAATTATCTGATTGTGGATTTTTCATTTTTTTGAGACAGTCTGTTGTTGGGTTCAAATGAAGTACAATATAATTATATGATATGTATTATGACATAATGAAATACATAAAGTGATTTCATAAATATAATAAAGAGTCGAAACTGTGAAAATTATGTTCTATATTTGAAATAATACAGTTTAAAGTTATTTGATCAATTTTACAAACCCTTTATGAATCCTCCAAAACCTATATAAAATTTTATTGTTTTTAAATCTCTTCTTCATAAACATGACTAAAATCTACATCAATAGGGATATTATTTCATGTATTTACATTATTGTCATTATAAAATAATTTAATCCACATTTATTTGGAATAAAACATTGAAAAAAACCGTGGGATTTTTTTATCTGGATAAATTTATCATATAGATTCAAGAACCTATGTTTTGAAATTGATAATGGATTCTCCACTATTTTTGGAATGAAACCCCTCTCAACCCCCATTCCTCTTCACTAAAATAAAATGGAGAAACAATTTAATGAACCCTTACCACTATATATCCTATACAAGGTTTTCCCAATAGCTTAATATGTTCATTCTTTGCATTTAGAAGCACCTTACCATGTTCTAGGATTTCTCTCTCTTATTTTCCCTTCAAAGACCTTCTTTGTATTTAGCCTTTTGAATATCTACTAATTATGTTTTAATTTAATTATAAATATTCATTCACTATAAAATTAATTTTATATGAATGATAGATAAATTATCCCCTCATTTAGTAAGGTTAACTAAGTAGTTACTCTTCCAAAATAAGTAACTCTCTCATATTTCTTTTTATTTCCAGTAATTTCCTTGTACTAAGATCATTTTTATTTACAATTTTCTATAAAATAATGTGTTTTAAAACATCCCATTATTTCCCTAATTATTTAAAACTAGTTAAAAATATCTTCTCACTCTCATTTACCCATTCAATAATCTTATTTTCAAACCTGTTATAATCTATAATTTATTCAATAATATATCGCACCAATCAATTTTTGCAGTGAACAACAATCCCTAATTATAGTCAAAAATATTATACTCGATATACATATCCTTAATTGATTAAGGAAATCCATTTATGTAACTCACAATCCATAATTTTAGGATTACATTTTATTAAAGATATCCTAATGTGTTATGATCATTGTGGCGAAATTATGCATGTACATGATATAAATGTGACAGGTGGGACATGAATTATATATCCCCTCCAATTTAATGGGTAACGTTTTTGTCACATAATATTCCATGTATGGATTTACATAATTTTATTATTTCATGTTTTATGTTTTTTCCACATTCCCATGTTTCCTTTATGTTAACTTATTTTATTCAAATTCGATGTTCATGTTTATGATTTTCACCTCTCTAATGTAAACTTGATATGTATATTGAAAACCATGTTTTACTTTCACAATGTTATTATTTTATTATTCCCTTACTTTAATTTATAGCTCAACCATTTCTTATGTTTTTCCCCTAGTTATCCAATGTAGTTGTAGAAGATCTGTAAAATTTATGGGCATGTTATGGAGTTTTAGTTTAGGTGTTTCAATTTCTATTTCAATTTTTTATTATATAAACGTAATTAACTAATGAAACAAGTCCCCATGATATTTTGTGCTTGAATTAATTTTATATTTATAAAATAAATCAATAAATAAAGTGTATAAAACATATGGTTTCCCATATTTAGTATCACTGAAATAGTCTGGTTTTCTTTGGGGACGAGGATTATAAGTCCCTAGTAAAATCCATTGGGGTAAGAATAAACACATGAAAACATAACTAATTATTTTTTTAAAATATAGTTTTTATGGTTTCCAATGAAATAGATATTTTCAAGATATATTAAGTGGTGGTGGCTCTAGAAAAGTTCTACCTATGAGTAATAAAACATAAAGGGGTGCATTGGGATTTACTCAGTTATCACATAATGCATGATAAAGAGTCCCAACTATACACTTTCTTTTCCACTCCATGGGGATATTATATGGTAAATTTATATGTTCTTTATAATCCATTTTTAGAGGAACTAAAATTTCATTAATATTTTAGGTTATGAAATAGAAAATGGATAACATAAATTGATACCTAGAAATTAATTTGTTATGGAATGTAGGGAATTTATGTATTATCCCTTTAATGTTCATAATTTTCTATTTATTTATTTAAGAGTTAGAAAATTTTCATAAATTAGTCTATTTTATATGTTTTTAATCATTAGAAATAGAATGAAATAGTCAATGGAATTATTATTATCAAAGGTTCAATGGATTCCATATTATCAGATATGTTTAGTATAACTATTAAAACACTACTGAACATTAGCGTAGTAGAGCTACTAGTGAAGATAAAAAATGGTACAATTTTTGTATCAGACGAATATTACTCATCCTATATCAATATTATAGTAATTAAATTAAAATTTTACCTTGTTATACTTTCGTTAGTAGAATATTATGCAATTCCGAGTATGGATTGGAATTACTTTTTTAGAGCCAACATAAACTATCTAAAGAAGGAAATAACCCTCTGTGTTGTGAATCTCCCACCATTTTTATACATGTTCTTAGAGGTGACAAAATATATATTGGAATCATCATCTAAATCATGGAAATTATTTCTTTTTATAATTTTCATCGACCACAAATTAGTGAGACTATGGAAAAAACAATTATAATGGAATTCCTTGATGTGTTTCCTATAGGATTTCATAGAATTTCTCCAAATACAGGGGTTGAGTTCTTGATGAAATGTATAGCAAGAGCTTCTCTCATATCTATGACTATATATAGAATTCATTTTGTTAAACTCAAGGATATAAAGAAGATACTATAGTAAAATATGAATAATGGTTTTATACAGTAATGTGCTTCACTGTGGAGTGCAATGATCCTCTAAAGCATAATGAATGATGGGTCATTTCACATCTATATTTATTATTATGAAGTAAAAAAATAATGATAAAGAAAAAGTATCCACTTACATGGATTGATGAATTTTTTATCAGCTACATAGATCCCAATAACTCTCCAAGCTGGTTCTTTGATATGGATATTATCAGATAAAGGTGAAGAAGGAGGTATCCCAGTGAATGTTTTTAGACTTTTTATATGAACAATGAGTTCGTAGTGATTCTATTTGGAATCACTAATACTGTAGTGTTGTTTTTATGATAGATCAGTATTGTATTTATGGATTACCTTGAAAAATATAAGGTTGTATTTATATAAGATATTATTAACTACTCTAAAACAAATGAGGAGCATGGGAGAATTTTAATGGTGTACTAAAGACCTTTCAAAATGAAATGTTGTATGAACTATACAGTAAATGTGATTTTTGGATGGAGGAACTAATATTCATATAGTATGTTATCAACATAAAAGAAATATCTTGATATACATTAAATATACATAAATTAAGGATGTACTGAACCAAAATTTGTAATGGAGATCCATAGATTACATAGATTATATGGATACTATTATATATTATTAATAAACATCACATGATTTTAAAGACTAGTAAAAAAGATAACTCACATGGTGGTGATGTTTTTTTAAATTGAATAATGTGAAGAAATATTTAAAGAGTTGAAGTGAAGTCTAATCACTACACCTATTCCCACATTATGCTATAATGTGGAAGGATTTGGGATCTACAGTGATGAATCCAAAAATGGCATGGGTTTGTAATCACGAAAGTCATGGAATGTATATATAATCCCCTATTAATTAATGATCCCTGAATACGACTTCCCAATACAGTATCTTGAATTTTTTGTACTGATATTAACACTAATGATTTGGTGATGATATCTCTACATAGAGAAGTGTGGAATATATATGTCTCGTAAAATACTTAAATATATATTCCCATTGAAGTATCTCAATATTATCTAATGAAGGTAATTGGATATGATCAAGGATTATGATTGTTAAATCTATTACAATATAATAATGGTGAAAAATGTTTAAGATTCTCAGAGTATAGTGTCCTCACAACCACATGAACAATGATAACTAAAATGGATCCAATAATCTAGGACATGTTGTGTATGGACATGAGAATAATAAAAGGATCATAATCCAAACTTTCTAAAATGACTAGTCAACCATCATTTTTTATGGAATCATGGAGTATTATATGGATGATGATATTCTAAAAAAGGTTGTTAATATTATAGAGTTCGGATTTTTCAAATATAATGTTATATTTTTGGGAACCCATATATGTGTCCTGTAAAAATCAATATTAAAGAGGGAACATATAGATAATGTTTATATCTCATCATTATCTATTGATCAAGGAATAATTTTAATTTTTAAATATTTGAAAATAAACTTGTTGGATAACATGATGAGGGAAATTGAATATTTTTTATCATGGTTCTTTGTATCCCACCAAATAATTGTTGAACAATTGAAGATATAGGGTAAAATGAAAAAATTACCAAACAAGTATACCAATGGGAAAACATAACCGTTGATTTTTTCATAGGAAACCCTATTTCCCCTAATGTCAATAAATATCTATACATGGAAGTCGATCTCCTTACCAAGTCATTACAATTCATTACAATAAAGTATGATTTCTCTCATAACCAAATGTATAAGATTTACAAAAGGGGTATTTTAATACTACTTGGAGTTTCAATCTCTATTGTATATAATCAAGATTTTAGGTTTACAAAATGTTTTTGGAGATTCCTTCAACAATAAATACATAAATAACTAAGATTCATCACTAATTATCACCCATACATGGATGGTAAGTCTAAAATAATTGTTAATACTATAGGGGGTATATTGAGATCAAGGTCAATGGATTTCTTAGTATCTTGGGATTAACACCTTCCCCGAGTTGAGTTGTCATATAACAACGGTTTCCATTATAGAATTCATATGGTGCCCTATTATGATCATTATGGTAAGAGGTTTTATACTCTAACATTCCTAGATGAAGATGGAGAGTGGATGCTGATGAGACCTGATATTATCTAGGACAGGATAGAGAAGGTTAAAACTGTTTAGTGTCATATGAAATCTACACAATTTAAATATAAAATATGTGTAGATAGTCATTGAAAAGACCTAGAGTTTGATGTCAGAGATTATGTGTTCGCTAGTTTATCACGATTGAAGAAATTAATTATTTTTTGGAAGAAGGGAAATATTATTCCCTGATTCATCGACCCAATAAATATCCTTTGTCACATCATAGTGTTGGCCTATCAAATAGAACTCCCACATAACCCATCTCAAGTACATTTTGTCATCCATGAATATCTCTGAAGGATGTATATACCAGACCCCATACATGAATTGAATCCCAAGGTATTAAAATTTAATAATGACTTTTAATATGAGAAAAATATGGTGAAGATCATAGATAATATAGAAAATGTTATATTAAAAAAATCACCTCATAAAAGTGTTGTGGAAGAATCACAAGTTTGAGGAATCGGCATGGGAACTACAAGAGGTGATTAAAAAGAAGTACCCTCTTCAATTTTAGTGTAATAATTAAATTATAAAGGAATTTGATATGAATGGTGGAGTAATTTATTTAAAATTAACATTTATATATGAAATTTATATTTCAAATTAATAAATACCATATTTTAAAAAATAAAATTATTGAATACACAACAGATACATTGGTTTCTATAACCTTATAAGTTATATCACATCATATTTTAAAGGCCCATAAAAATCATTACTACTAATATTATAGAAATTATATATTGATAATATTATTAATAAATATTTTGTTATGGTAAAATACAATTCACACCGATATAGGAAGAGATGTCCTCGACTGGTGGTATCATACACTATAAAGCCCAATTATCGAAGCATACATGGGAGATTGAATCATTGGAATTTTCCATTGACCAAGAAATGGGAATTATTCAATAAATAAATCATTAGTGAAACAATTTATTGAATAAGCTCAAGCCCATTGGGATCACTTCTCAAATAATGTTTTCTATACCACCCCAAGAAAATCACACCATTGTACACCATACCCATAAGGAATTTACAGGTACAATATAAAGATATATATAGGCCAAAAAAATGAGAATGTTTATATTTTAATTTAACATTACCTAATGATTATATTTACCTTTTGTTTATTCAGAATGGTTAAATAAATATGTTTGATAAAAATAATATTTCTATATGATGAAACACAAATTGAATTTTTCAGAAACATATATGTTTAATCAAGACACACTTTTTTTAACTTAATAATTTTTAAAATAAATGATATTTTGATAAAATATTATTATATTATAATATTTATTAAATATAAATGATGATATAAATTTATGATGTCAAATGTAATTATTATAAGCATCTGAAAAAAGTTATTGTAAAATCAAATTAAAATAAATAGTGATTTTTGATTTAAATGTGTAAATTATAATATTTTTATATATATTTATATTAAATAAATATAAATATTAAAATTACAACATTAAAATTATCCAATAGAGAATTTTGTCAACTTTTTTTGAGACAATCAACTTTTTGGATAAAAAAATTAAATTGGTATAATTATACGGTATATATTATGTCAATATAAAATTCCAAAAGAGATGTAATAAAAACAATAAAGAGTTTCAGTAACCAAAATTATGTTTCCCCTTTAAAATAATTTTTTTGATGTTATTTTGTTAATTTTATAATCCTTTAATGAATCCTCCAAAAAATATTATAATTTTTGGTTTTCAAATCAATTTTTTATAAACATAACTAACTTCCACATAAGTATTATTTTATGGATTTTTGTACCTAGAAATATAAAATAATTAAATACACTCCTAAATTTTATAAACTATATTAAAAACCATTATATGGCCAATGTTTTGGATTAATTTATCTTATATATTCCAAAAATCAATTTTTATAATTTAATAAAGAACTATCCTCTATTTCTCTATATAAACCCAGCAAAATTTCAATTAATACTCTGTAAAAATGCTTATATTGTGAATTTAATCATACCCTCTATATCTGCATCCCTTTAATTGTTTTATAAATTTCTTAATAGTCTTATACCATGATTTTTTAAGTACTCTCTTAGGGTAAGGGAGATCATTATCTTCTCTTCAATTCTAAAACCATGTTTGTATTTAAACATTGGAATCTAAATTGATTGTTTAGTAGTGTGATTATAAATATAAATTTACAATCCAATTTATGTTATATGAGTGATATATAATTTTTCTATTCTCTTTATAATCCTTACCTATGTCATTATTATGATGATGTAATAGAATCTCTCCTCTTCCTTTTTTTCAAGTACGTTCTGTATACTAAGACAATTTTTGATTTTCAAATTTCCATATCTTAATGTTTTTCTACACATACATTTTTTTTGTACAATTTACATGAAATTATAGACCACCTTTAACTCTCATTTACCCCTTCCATATACTTTTTCACACACCTGTTAGGTTGTAGAAATTAACCTATAATATTTCATGTCCATCATTTCGATAGTGAATACTTGTCCCCATTTCTTCTCAAGGGTATTCAACTTGTTGTATATAACCTTAATTTATTATGTAATTACATTTTTCTTACCCAAATTCATTATTCATGTTATTAAGAGAGATTAATAAACTCCACATAGTGCATGATCTATGAGGAACACTTATGATTGTACATGATATGAATGTGATAGGTGAGGGTGGAATTATATAGCCACGTAATGCATTGAGTAATTCTTTTATCTCATGAGATGACATGTGTGGTGCATGGGTGGTTATCCTAATAAAACTATGTTATAATCTCATGAAATTTAACCTTGAATTATTCCTATGATTTCAAGTTTTGTGTGGTTTCCACATTCTTGTGTTACCTTTATGTTATGATCTTTTATTATGGCTAGATTTTCTTCTTTATGATTATCACCCAATCTATGTTACCTTGATATGAATATTGAATCAAATGTATTTCTTTCATCATATTATTATTTTATTATTCCCTAATAGTATTTATATCTCAAACCTTTTTTTCTATATTCTATGGTTATCTCGTGCAGTTTTAAAAGATCAAGGAAACATAAACAAATGGTATGGGTTTTAGATTATGAATCATTATTCATGTTTTAATTTTTTAAGTCTATTTACACATTTACTCAAATACATAGGGCCTCGTGGCCTTTTGGGTTTTTATTAAGTTTATATTTTTATATAAATCATAAAATAATGTGTATAAACGATATGAACTGTTATACTACTTATACCAATTTTGTATTTTTTTGTTATTTGGGGAACTAATGAATGTATATTCTTTATAAAAGGGATATTATGATCCATTAAAAAAAATTCGTGATTTTTGTATTAAAAAATCATCTTGAATATTCATTTATCAGAATAAGAGATAATGTGGGAAATTCATCAAAGAACAACCAAAGGATGGAATTGTGCTTAGGAAATGGGAATAAATCATCTAACTAAAGTTTCTATTTTTTTATTTTGATATTAAAATAACCCCACAAGTGTAGGAAAATATATTGAAATATATATTTTATCCTTTTTACCTTCATTTAAAATTAATATATAGTTTTTCACCTATTACTAAATTATGGGTTTTTTGGTCCTGAACATTATCATTACCATGTTCTATGTCACTATATATTATACCATTAATGTAATTTTTCTTTAATATGTCTAGATTTTAACTTCCACCCATTTTTCTTCTTATCTTGGAAACTGATTATGTGTTATTTCATTTATCCTTTATCCTTACTACTACCCATTTCAATAAGATGTTTCATTATCCTAGTGTAAGATGTGGAATTTGATTAAAGTTATTACTATATATTGAATCTTTTATGAGTAATATAATATTATGAGGGAAAATTTTATTTACCGGTGGATAATGTGACACCATAATTTTTTTAAAAATAAAGATAATATTGATGGCTTGCGTAACATGCATCATTTAGCATTAAGAAAAATGAGATACATTATAAAAGTATCATTATTTAAATGTGACCTATACATTGAATTGGAGGGTATTTTTATTATTAATTTCATTATGAGGTATATTTATATTGTCCCAACTCAAAAAAAATGTATAAATTAATTCTAAGGAAATAAGAATACAATTCTAAGTGAAGGTGTTAATTTTTGTCAAAAATAGATTAATCATAAAAAATGATATTATTTCATTTTATGTGTTGAAAAAATAATTATTTTCTTCCAAATTTATAAATTTTTATTTTATTAAAATAACAAAACTTTTAAAATTACCATATCAAAAATAAATTTGGTGAGATTCTGTGATTTTCTAAAATGGTTGATTATTTAGTGAATAGTGAAA
This sequence comes from Viscum album, assembly GCA_963277665.1. Classification (NCBI taxonomy): domain Eukaryota; kingdom Viridiplantae; phylum Streptophyta; class Magnoliopsida; order Santalales; family Viscaceae; genus Viscum; species Viscum album. Next base: position 1,493,402,181 of record OY728121.1, read on the forward strand.
TATAATGATTTTTCAAATACTCTCATTAAATGATGTAATATAAAAATACCATTATATTTTAGATTTTTTAATGTAAAACATTATACATTTTATTTATACTAATATAATTATATCCAATTTAATTATCAATATTAATAATGTTGATATAAGTTAATTATATTCTTAAAACACATTTGTCTGAAACCATTTTTTCACTATGTTTTGAACATTTAGATTAAAATTGATCTAATACACTTATATAGATTTATTATTTAATAAATAGTTCCAAATTTTAAAAAATTAGTATTAAAAGTGGTAAACATACCCCTTTAGTTTTTAGTAACTTTGAATATTAACTATAATAAATATTAGCTACCTCGGTTAGGGTAAAAGTGGAAACTTTTGGTTTAAACTATGATGTTTGTTCTCACAATCTACCAAAAACCATTTTTTTTTAATTTAATAAGATAAATTCGGATATATACATCCAAAATATGAATATGTTGAATTTTGGTTACATTTTCCAATAATAATGGCATTTATATTATTTTAAGTAAAAAAATTTATAAAATGCCACTCTTTTGATTTCATTTAATTTTATATGTCCACATAGAGAAGATAATATTTTATCAAAAGTTTTAGATGTTTATATTAAGAATGATTATTTTATTTTTATTTTTTATTAATGGTATATTTACCTTAAAATATTGCACAACGCAGAGGCAGTGCCTTTGAAAAAAAGTGGAAACATCAAAAGTAATTTATATTACAAAACATAAAAGTAATATTTTTTAGATGAATTATTAGTTAATAGGAATTTAATTGTTAATATTAATATATAATTTATAATTAGAATTTTTAATTTTAAATTCCATTATTTTTTGGATTCTTCTAAATTCAATTAAACTGAATATGGTTAAAAATGACTTTTATGGTATTTTATGAAAAATTATATTTTAATAAATTATTTAATAAAATAAAAATCTTAAAATATGACAATTAGATTATAAATTTTAATAATATATCATCGCTTTAGAATTTATTATCCAATATCTACTTGATAAGTAAAATTATATTCCTCTAAAATTAAAGAAGTTATTATCACAGTAAAGGTCAATGCGAGTTTATCAGAGGTTAATCTAAAAAGATACGGGATAAAATTATGTTATCACTTTCTAAAAAATATTATATTGGTTTTATTGATTACATTAACCATATACAATTCAAATATAAGTAATTTTGAATCAATTGTTCTTATAAGGTGACCCAATTATATTTTAAAACATTGAGTAATTAAAAGTGTGATCTCACCTCAATTATAAACACACACCCCATCCATATGTTCTTTACACCACATTAAGAAACATATCTCAAACAAAACCTACAAAATAATCTTGTAAGGTTATCTATACATAAATTAGAAATTATTGAATTCTTAAATGTCTATTAAAAGGGTCCTTAAGAAGTGATCTATATGTGGTCTACCAAAGAATGGGAAATTGTATTAATCGACTCATTGAAGCTTCTTTCTACTTATATTTCCACTAAATTTCTTTGAACTATAATTAAATAAAAAATATATTATAAAAAATATTCAGAGATGTTATTATGATTATATAACAACCATTTTTCAAATATTCAACATCCTATAGAATGATAAAACATCACTTGTGTGTACGCGTGACTTTACATCTCCACACAGCAGTTTAATTAGTTTTTCATCACAATTTTACATAGATAGTTTGGAAAATGGTAATACTGAGTTTATATTATATTTATTAAATGATTAATTTTCTCTATATATAATACCTCATCTACCTTATTAAATTTTCTTCAATTGTAAAAAGATAAAATCAATCATTCATATGTGTGTCCAACCTTCTCAAAAATCATTGTGATTAGTTTTCATTTTTGATGTGAAATAATGACATTAAGTATAGATACGATGAACATATATTATATATATTATATAGTAATTATTTTTTAATAGTGAATTATTGTTGAAATTTTCTATCTTTCCATCCAGAAAAAATTGAAAACAACGTTTATTTGTGCGTATGACCCTTAGTCTCCATGAACGGTGTAATTCATTTTTCTATATCCACCATTAAAGAATGAATATACAAATGAATATAATGATTAAATAAGATATTTATAACATTAATATATATCTTTATATGATTAAATTATAACATTTATACTGGAATTGGAACATCTTTGATGAATGATATATGAGGACACGATGTAGTTAACACAAAAAACAAGTAAAATAATGAACACTTATGGATGGAAAAGAGATATGATATTATAAGTGGAACATATATGATAATATAAATATTAATATATTAAATATAAAATTAAATTAATAGTTTAAAACCACTATATGTGTGGTTAAATCACACTCAATATCGTTGAATCATGATATAAGAGGTTTCACAACTCAATTTTCTTACAGTGTCTTACATTACATCTTTATTGTATCTGTTATTACAAGATTATGTATGTAAATACCTCATATTATTTTTTTATTTTACTTCTACCTATTTTATTTCAACTTAAATTTGTTATATGTAATCACTTCCTTTATTAATTCTCTTTTCAATTATATAATTCTTGTAAGGGATTTTGCCTAAATTTCCATAATATTGAGACATATTGGGTATTATATTCATATTTAAATTTATGTTTCGTATATAATTACCTTATGACATATTTAAAATGAATATATATTTATTCAAGATGATTAAAGTTTAATTTCACATTTAAACATTCAATGTATTAAAAATTAAATGTCACTATAAAGTAATTAATTTAATATAATTTTTAGAGATTGATTATTTTTTTTATAAATGAATCATATATTTTTTTGCTTCATAAACTACATTTAATTTAATATCATGTTAATCATTATGTAGTTTCCTTATTTTCTCGTAATACAAACTCTCTTTAATACTTCATTCAATTAAATAATTTCTTCAAATAAAATATGATCCTATTTCTCTTTTGATCGGTTATATTTTCTACTATTATCATATTATTTCAATATTATTTTTAACAATTCCTTTTTCATTTAGTCAAATTATGTGACAATGAAATTTCAATTTATGTTTCACCTTTTTTAATCGACCCAAATTTTTATCTTATGAACGTTTTAATTTAAAAATTCATTATATAAAGTCAAAAAGAATATTTCTTTTTAACATATATAATGTTAACAAACATTCCTTTCACCATAACTATTTTACAGTATTTATCTTCATCTAAATGTTTTTTAATGATTAAAAAAAATCTTTAATGAAATCTTATTTTAATATTTTTATTTATTTTTATACTAATATGTAAATTAAATTAATTTATTACGAAACCTATATTTATAAAGAATTTATTGTCACCTTTTTCCCTTATAAATTTTATGGTCATTAAAATTATCTTAAAATAATAACATTCTTGTGATAATATGTCATTGGTATCACATTTTTATTAAATATCAAAATTCATTATTTTATGGGATTGAATATTTCATAAACCATATACCCTTCAGACATATGGTGTTTTACTATTAATGTTATTTGATTGACTGGGGAAATCATGATATTCCTTAATTTGTACTAAATATAGGTATTTATTTATAAGATATACTTTTGGTCAATTAAAATGATAATTACAAATATTAAGAATTCATTGGACTTAGTATGTGATGGGTGGGACCTATTATGGCTTCTCAATGCATTAGTAGGTCACTTCAGAAAACCTGGCTTGGGTATTTGGTCGAGGCTTTACCCATTTATGTAATATATATTGGAACGAGTTCTCAATGGTAACTATATGATGTTTTATATTATAAATTCCATTATTATCAAATCATTTATTTATATCCATTTGATTATTTTGAGAATATATGATTTTTTTGGATAAATTTTGGGCACATTGAATTATTTTTATATAAATATTTTATCATTATTTATTCCTAAAATATTATTCATTATGATTATGTTATTGATTAAACACACCGTGTTTTGGAGTATTAACTTTTCATATTTAGTATTTATTAATTACTCATGATATATTAATCTTTATATAAGCCTTACTAATATTTTGAGTTCACACTTATTTTTTTTCATTCGCAAGGATGTTTGGAAATGTACATTGAATGGAAAAAAGAAACATGATAGAGAGAATAATGATGATCTAAATGAAAATATTATTTTGTATTTTATGGTTTCATATTTAATGTGACATTCATGTATGCCTCCAGTTTACTAAGGATAGTAAACTATTTTCTCTTTTGGGGTGTGATCTCTTATATTTTTTTCCAATGAGATAAAATAACCACTTGTTCTAGTATAATGAATTTGGGGTTTTATAATCAAAATTATGTCCTCAACCTACCACACCAGGCCCCCAATACATATCACATCAACCACCACTGATATCACCATACAACGTAACTGAAGGGAGAGTGTGGTAGAGGTGGTATTCATAAATCTATATCATTCACATATTGGATGTTTGGGATAACACCCCCAGGATCTCTGGGTTCCAATCAGATTATCCATCTTGGGTGGTTTCAATAAAAAAATCATAAATGAATGTCGTTATATTATAGTCATTTATAATCCTACACATTCAGATTCAAATAAGAAAAACTACCACTATAACCATCAGGTCACTAATAAAATGATACCACTAATATATACTTATAATTTAGAACATCCATCTACAATCATCTCAAAAATGGAAAAAACACATGGTTCTTATATGGCGATAAAATTTAACAATTCATCCACTAATCATTACCCATTTTATTAATAATCGAAATTTACCAATATGATTTATTTAATTTTTACCACATCATTATATATGATTATATGATTATATTTCCAAAAAACTAACACAAAACTACAGCATTATAAATAGTTTTATCACAACCAAGACACCATGACACAAAAAAAAATTCAATTATTCTGCACAAATCCAAGGCTAAAAAGAAGAAAATAACCATGTACACCAAGTCACAGACAACAAGGTCACCAATCCCCACAGATCAAGGTAATCATAAACATATATATTAAACTATGTTATTTCATTTACTAACATTATGTATTAAACCATTTAAAGGGTATTATCAAATCAATCCTTAACTACATGTCATAATTGAAAAATAAAAATATGACATGAAACTAGATGAATAACGTAATTAATATCCATCCATATAGGAATAACATAATTCAATTTCAATATCATAACTTTAGTTTATTATCATTGTTATCCAAATTTATTCCACCCAATTTTAGAAAAAAAGCATGATAATCCCAAAGATGTACATAAAAGATAGGGAACTCAGATCTCTTACATCAAATTAATTACTTTGATTCACTACACAAGACAAAACAATAGAGGATGAACCCTGGAACCACAAAAATGAAAGGTATCCAAGAATCGAAACAAAATAGAAAAAATTATTACCAAAATCCTGGCATTATAATCACCTATCTTCAAAAAACATAACCATTGTGATATAAATTGGAAATTAAGGAATACCATATATAGAATGATAAGAATAAATCAAATGGAATCATTGATATCAAATCTTTATAAGAAAATGGTGAATTCCATATATTATTTGTGTTAGGGATTCCAAAATCACCTCAGAATCACATGAATTTTAGAGAAAAAAATGAGGAATATGGGAGATATAATAGAGGATATAATTTATAAACATATTGGAAATCACCAAATATTCGGTGTGAGTGGTTGGTTCGAATCCAATACGTTGAATGGTTCACATCTATTAAAAACAATGTTCTCTGTCCTAAATCCTTGGATAGTTTTTCACATCATGTAATGTAACATCCCATGTAATTAATGAATAATATATATTTTTATCTATGTCTATTAATGAATTAGATAGTGTTTTAGAGGCTTACAATGAAAATAAAACCAATCTTAAGCATGAAATACACTAATATTCTTAAAAGATTGTATTACTGCCTTTTGATGGAAAACCCTTTTTAAATCAATATTTTGAAAATTTTATAATCTATATTTGTCAAAATAAACATATTCATTATGATTGGGACATTGAATTTTACATTGGATATATTTTTGGTATTTTTCTGACAATGTTCATTTTTTAATAAATAGTGAAAAATACTGCATTTTACATCAAAACTACTTTTTAATCTAATTTATTTATAGGATTATATTATCTTCTGATTTGGTTTTTAATTGAAATTAGAATATATTTTTACCATTTAATCCAATGGTGGTCATTGGAATCAATTTCACTTTGAAATTAGACTTAAACTTGTGTCAATCTTTTGATACTTATTATTTTATAAAAACACGCTATTTGCTCTGACAGCGGGAATTAATTATTAAATTATTTAATGTGACATATATGTTTAGAATTTTGTAAAATAGACTTCATTTTTGAATTTGGAATATCAAATATAGCTTAGGGTGAATTTTTGGTACTTTTCTGAAAAACTCCAATTTTTGATGAATAGTGAAACCACTAAGTGGTAATCAAGCAAACTGATTTTTCAGTTAAATGAAAGTTTACCACTAATGTGTATTGAATTTTGAAAATCCGACATACATGGTTGCCATTAGTATGTAAAATGTGGTTCAATGGGTTGAAAATAATTTTTGGGTAAATAGTAACTTTTTTTCATTAATCGCGATTAGAGGTAATTAGTGTAATTTAAGGTAAAAATGATATTATAAAAATTTTAAAACACCATGACACTTGTCCTACACCTATAGGGTGAGTCATGGCCGACCAAGAAAACCCATGGGTCGATTTAGGGGACCCCATGGAGCCACTTGGGTGAGATAATGACTTTAATGCCTTTTTTTAAATAAAGGTGAAAATGACACTAACATAAATTGTTTTACTAAAACAATTTTTAGAAGGGGTTATACTAATCATATTTTTGTCTATAAATATTAATTAGAAATCTAAAAATATTTCCTACATCATATTATTTTCTTATAATTTTTAGACATTAAATAAATTAAATTATTTATGACATCATGATGATGCAGTGATGACCTCATTATTTAATGACTTAAATAAAATGGAAAGATAATGTAATATCTAAGACCTACACTTGTCCAAAAACTATTGGATGGGAATATTTCGAAGCCTTATCATCATATCTTCGAAATATATCAATGTGGGACCTTAGAAATTTGAAACACCTTTGAAAATAAAATAATAGTTTCATGATTTCCAAAAGTGCCCCTCCTCTCCCCTTATAAAAGGCCCCCACCTCTACCTCATTTCACACACTCCTCAAGCCTTTGGCTTGGAAAAAGCCAGCCCATTTACTCTCTCCACATCCCTCTCCTCATCCTAGAAGATTCCCTTTGGGCAGAATCCTTTCAAAGGAACCCTTTAGGCTCAAATCAACATGAGTTACACTTTTAAAGGGAATTCATTCTCTCATTTTCATTTGTTTTATTTTGCTTCTCCAACCCCATAAAATATTTTTATTTACTTATTTTGTAACAACACCAGCATATTCAAAATACTTGGATGTTGTTATAAGATTTATTCGAGCTACACTTACACACACCTACATCTAATGGTTAAAGAACATACGGTTTCCATGGATGGCGAAATTCTGCCTTCCGAAACGATGATTGTTCAATACTCATTTAACACCTTCAAAGGTGGACATTATGATGTAAATATTTTTATATATGATATATAATATGTTTATTCTTTCCTTAAGATTCTGTATTTTTCTTTTATGGCATACCATTATTGTTTCCATTATGGGGAAACATGATATCTTCATTTTCGGAAGTGCGGACTACCACCCCCTGAAAGTGATTTGATTCGTTAATACCATTTTTGGGATGTGTAAAGGATAAAGATAATGATATTATATATGATATTATACTTGAATTGTAATATACTCTTATATCATTATGATTCCATTCCAGAAAATACGAAATAGAAATGGAAGTAGCGTTCATGCGTACGTACGGCTTACCGTCTCCATGAACGGTGCATTTCATTTCTTACCTCTAAATGATTATGTAATATTATAAATTCATGCATGTACTGGATATATATGACATATATAATATCAACATCATTAATACCATTCTGGATATAATGGATACATGAACAACTTGTAATTATAAAGGGCTTATTTTTGACTCAAGTACCAATGATCGTTAAAACGACCGTTATTAACTTAAATAATTACATAGTGTTCATGACATGGAAATAAGTGATATAAAAGAAATAATGAACTTGAAAAAGGTTCGTAAACAAGTAGAAATTAACTCAAGTTTATTATTCAGGACATTAAAGAACGACCAAGTCAAGTCGGACCCGAGGTATGGGACTTCGTCTCAATCTCCTTTCATTGAGGCATATTTTATTTTATACACAACTTTTTTTTATATGGTGTATAAACCCCTTTGACTTTTACGTTTATTCAAAATGAATATTTTTTATACGAAGCATTTACTAAACGACAAAAGGGAATGTTTTTGCTGTATGTATGCAGCGACAATGACTTCTCCGCCGTCGGGACCGTTATTTGAGATTCGGCTTCCTCTACAAGCCATACCTTCTTTTTAAAAGAAAAATAAATACCATGTTTTACTTTTCTTTTCTTTTGGTATCGAAAATGGTTTTGATAATGTTTTTATATCAATGTGTTGTATTGATATCTTGTGATTGAAAGGTGGGAATGTTATGTTTCCTTTATGCATGTTTTATGTGATACAATTATGTTGAGGTTCTTGGGAATTATTATGAAGACGGGTGGTTCCGTGATAAACTAAGGGCAGGTGAGCCCGATATATCTCTCCAATGCATTGGGTAACGCGAAGGAGTGAAACTTTAAGGTTTCTCCAAAGGGATTTAGGGAATATACTGTGATGGGTATTCCAAACGTAACTAAGAGGGTTAATCCCTACGTAAGAATGTTATGAATGCCTCAAGTTACCTTTATGGCTTATGATTTCTATGATTTACTCATGATTTGATGAGGTATGTTAAAGTTCTTATGATTTATGGGTAATGTTTTATTTCATTCTTATGTATATATGAACCCATGTTTCCTTTCCATGTTTTTATAACCCATACTGAGCTTTTTTATGCTCATCCCAGGTTTTTTGAAATGGTTTTCACAGGTCAAGGGAAAGGTACATGATATGATGATAACATCAAGGAAGTGTCAAGAATGAATCCATGATTTATTTTAAATATGTTTCCGTTGATGGGAATGAAGAATACTATCTTTATGTAACCACTTTGTTTATATGTGGAATGTAATGAAAGTTTTATGATCTAATTCACTAAAACTCTAAACATGAAAAGATCCTCAATGTGTAATCTTGTAATAACTCAAGATTCAGTAATGTTTAAGGCTGGGGCCTTATAGTTGGTATCAAAGGTCAGTTTAGATAACTTTAGGAGTTAGAATTCTATTAAATGAATATCCAAAAAATATTTTTTTGAAATGATATAGCATTTGAAGATTACCATGTTGCTTCATATAAGACATGTTTGTTCAGAATGGTTTTCCGCAGAGGAAATAGGGAAGCAGTGCTAGGAAGGCATACAGAAGGAAATAACCTTCCAAATCAGCATCCTGAGATGGTCAGAATTGGAACTGAACAGTTTGTTGCAGTGATGGAACAGTTGACTCAAGCGATAAATGGCGGTGATATCCATGCACGAGATCAGCCAGACCAACCGCAGAGGAACATGTCTGTGGTGGAACATTTCATGAGGTAACATCCCCCATCATTCAGAGGATCATCTGACCCTGTGCTAGCTGAAGGGTGGATTAAAGCACTGGAGAAGATTTTTGATGTCATGGGGTGTTCATACAATCAAAAGGTTAGTCTTTTTATTTATCGTTTGGAGGGTGAAGCAGATCAGTGGTGGTCGATGGTTAAAAATATCAGGGACGCTGATGAGATTGATTCTCTCGACTGGGATGAATTCAAAGGTATGTTTCTTGAGAAGTATTTTCCTAATTCTGTTTGACATAGGATGGAAAAACAATTCTTGGAATTGAGGCAAGAGGAAGACTTAGTGGCTGCCTATGAAGAAAGGTTCACTCGATTGGCAAGGTATGCTCCAAATTTTAGCCGAGACCTTGATAGTAAAATCAATCATTTTTACTCAGGATTAAAGCCAAAATATCAAAGTGCATTAGCTTCTCGTGAGTTTAAAAGTTATGAAAAGCTTGTTCGATGTGCTGAGAAGGTGGAAATGGAGTTTGCCGATGACCAAGTGTTCTATAACAACCAACAGAAGAAGAGACCGAGGTGGCCAGAGAAATGTAAGAATTCTTCAAAAAGTCTAATGGTAAGAAAACTAAGTTTCCAGTTTGTGATAAATGTGGAAAAAGGCATGCTGGGGAATGTCTTATGAATTATGGAAAGTGCTACCGATGTGGTAAGATGGGACATAAGGCTCATGATTGCACTGAAAAGGATCAAGGTGAAGGTAAGAACAAATTTGATTTACAGTTAGTGAAATGTTTTAAGTGCAATGAGATGGGTCACTATGAAAATGAGTGTCCGACAAAGAGCTTGAGTGATGGGAAGCAGTTAGATTACAAGAAGAAAGGGGTGGTGAAATCATTTTCAACTACTTCAGCAGATGTCGGGCTGTCAAATGAAGTTGTATCAGGTACATTGTTTGTTTCTTCAGATTATTCCAGTGTGTTGTTTGATTCGGGGTATACACATTCTTTCATATCTGAAACCTTTTCTAGTAAAATGCAAATACCATCTCAAGAAATGACTCCTGAACTTCTGGTAAAAACACCTGGGGGAAATGTTGAGGAAAAAAGAATTTATAAGAATCTTCCCATCCTTATCTGTGGAAAGAAACTACTTGCAAACCTTATTGTTCTACCTCTAGTAGAGTTTGATGTTATCCTGGGTATGGATTGGCTCTCTATTTACCATGCTATGATTGACTGTAGAGCTAATGAAGTTTCCTTTCCGAATGACATTCAGTTTGTGTACAAGAATGAACCCTTACTGTTGATAACTTTTTAAGAGGCCAAGAAACTTCTAAAAGATGGAAATGAATGTTACCTTGAACACATCATTGAAAATAAAGGAACTGTTCAGATTAATGATGTGCCAGTGGTAAATGAGTATCCTGATGTTTTTCCTGATGAGTTTCATGGAATAATACTAGACCGGGAAGTTGAGTTTACTGTTGACTTAGTTACTGATGCTAAGACAATTTCAAAACCCCCTTATCGAATGGCTCAAATTGAACTTTTAGAGTTGAAGGAGCAATTGCAAGATTTATTAGAGAATGGTTTCATTCGACCTAGAACATCACCATGGGGTGCTCCTATTTTATTTGTTAAAAAGAAAGATGGTTCTTAAGAACAAATATCCTTTTCCCTATATCGATGATTTGTTTGATCAGTTCCAGGGAGCTCAGTTTTTTTCAAAGATTGACTTGAGATCGGGGTACCATCAGCTGAAGTTAAAGGAGGCAGATATTCCGAAGACCGCATTCCGTACGATATATGGCCATTATGAATTTGTAGTAATGCCTTTTGGGCTAACCAATGCACCTGTTGTATTCATGGACTTAATGAATAGAATTTTCCATGAGTTCTTGGATATGTTTGTGGTGGTTTTCATTGAAGATATTTTGGTGTTTTCAAAAAGTAAATAGGAGCATGAAAGACATTTAAGGGTTGTCTTGCAAACCTTAAAAGAAAATAAACTGTATGGAAAATTCAGCAAGTGTGAGTTTTGGTTGCAAAAATTTTCTTTCCTTGGTCATATTGTTTCTAAAGATGGAATAACTGTTGATCCTGCAAAAACAAAAGTTGTAAAAGAATGGACAAGACCCACAAATGTCACCGAGGTTCGTAGCTTCCTTGGTTTGGCAGGATATTACCGAAGGTTTGTTAGAAATTTTTCATGGTTATCTAGTCCAATGACTAAGCTAACTCGGAAGGGTGTTAAGTTTATCTGGACAAAAGAATGTGATGATTGTTTTCAGGAATTGAAAAGAAGATTGGTGAATGCTCTAGTTTTGGCACTACCTTACAGGAATGGTGAGTTTGTTATATACAGTGATGATTCATTGAAAGGACTTGGTTGTGTCCTAGTACAAAATGATCAGGTAATTGCTTATGCTTCACGATAGTTGAAAACTCGTGAGGTAAATTAACCAACACATGATTTGGAATTAGCTGCTGTTGTTTTTGCTTTAAAAATTTGGAGGCATCATTTGTATGGAGTAAAGTGTGAAATATATACCGATCAAAAAAGTTTAAAGTATATATTCACTCAAAAAGAGTTAAACATGAGATAGAGGAGATGGCTGGAACTAATCAAGGATTATTATTGTACAATTCATTACCATCCGGGAAAAGCAAATAAAGTGGTTGATGCTTTGAGTCGAAAAAGTAATGCTTCATTAGAAATGTTGCGTTTGGAACGTGATCCTTTGGTTAGGGATTTGATGAACTTTGGCATAGAAGTTGTTGGTGCTGGATGTCCTTCTGTTTTGTTTCAGGTATCAGTGAGATCTTCTCTATCAGGCAGAATCAAGCAAGCACAGAAGCAAGACAGTGAGTTGCAGAAAAAGGTAGAGCTGGTTCAGAAAAGTAAGTTGCCTGAATTAAACATTGATAATGATTGTGTTTTGAGATTTGGAAAGAGATTGTGTGTGCCTTGTGATTCACAGTTGAAGAGAGATTTGTTATGTGAAGCTCATAGTTCTCCGTTTTCAGTTCATCCGGGCCGTACTAAGATGTATAGAGATTTGCGGGAGTATTACTTGTGGGATGGAATGAAAAGAGATATTGCTGATTTTACTGTGAAGTGTTTGACTTGTTAGCAGGTTATAGCAGATCGGCTGTTACCGAAAGGGATGCTTCAGCCTATACCAGTGCCAGAGTGGAAATGGGAGAATATATCCACGGACTTTGTTGTGGGATTACCGAAGACATCTCAAGGTAATAATGCAATCTTGGTTATTGTTGATCGCTTGACCAAATCTGCTCATTTCCTTGTTATACGAGATACCTTTTCCCTGGATCAACTTTCTCGTTTGTATCTTAAAGAGGTAGTCAGGTTACATGGAGTTCCTCTCTCCATTGTATCTGATCGTGATCCCAGGTTCACTTCTAACTTTTGGAAGGGCCTTCAGAAGTCATTTGGTACTGAATTAAATTTTATTACAACTTTTCATCCTCAATATGATGGGCAGTCAGAAAGAACAATTCAGACATAGGAGGATATGCTACGAGATTGTGCTATGGATTATCAGGGAAGTTGGGACCAACATCTTTCTTTGGGTGAATTTTCATATAATAATAGTTTTCATTCCAGTATACAGATGGCACCATTTCAGGCATTATATGGGAAGCGGTGTCGAACTCCAGGTTTCTGGGATGAAGTGGGTGAAAGTAAGTTGATGGGACTAGAATTGGTAGAAGAGATGGCAGAAAAATTTCATCTGATTCAGAAACACATGAGAACAGATCAGAGTAGGAAGAAAAGTTATTCGGACAATAAGAGGAAGGATTTCTCTTTTGAGGTAGGTGATCATGTTTTTCTCAATGTTTCTCCATGGAAAAGTGTTATGCGATTTGGTAAGAAAGGAAAGCTAAGTCCAAGGTTCATTGGACCATACGAAATTCTGGAGAGAGTTGGATCAGTTGCATACCGAGTGGCTATACCTCCGAGTTTATCTCAGGTACACAATGATTTTCACGTTTCAATGTTGAGAAAGTATATGCCAGATCCATCTCATGTTTTGAGTCCAGAGGTAGTTCAGCTGGAAGAGAACCTAACTTATGAGGAACAATCGGTCCAGATTCTTGACCACATGGAGCAAGTGTTACGGAATAAGTTGATTAAGCAGGTAACGGTTTTGTGAAAAAACCACATGATGTAAGAGGCAAAATGGGAATCTGAAAATGCAATGAGGGATAAGTACCCCCATTTATTCGATAATTAAATAAATTGTGGGGACACAATTTTCTAAAGGGGGGAAGGATGTAACATCCCAAGTAAGTAATGAATAATAGATATTTTTATCTATGTCTATTAATGAATTAGATAGTTTTTTATAGGCTTAAAATGAAAATAAAACCAATCTTAAGCATAGAATACACTAATATTCTTAAAAGATTGTATTACTGCCTTTTGAAGGAAAACCCTTTTTAAATCAAACTTTTGACAATTTTATAATCTATAATTGTCAAAATAAAAATATTCATTATGATTGGGACATTTAATTTTACATTGGATAAATATTTGGTATTTTTCTGACAATGTTCTTTTTTTAATGAATAGTGAAAAATACTGCATTTTACATCAAAACTGCTTTTTAATATAATTTATTTATATGATTAGATTATCTTTTGAATTGGTTTTTAAGTGAAATTAAAATATATTTTTACCATTTAATCCAATGGTGGTCATTGGAATCAATTTCACTTTGAAATTAGACTTAAACTGGTGTCAATCTTTTGATACTTATTGTTTTATAAAAACACGGTATTTACTCTGACATCGGGAATTAATTATTAAATTAATTAATGTGACTTATATGTTTTGAATTTTCTAAAATAGACTTCATTTTGGAATTCGAAATATCAAATATAGCTTAGGGTTAATTTTTGGTATTTTTCTGAAAAACTCCAATTTTTGATGAATAGTGAAACCACTAAGTGGAAATCAAGCAAACTGATTTTTCAGTTAAATGACAGCTTACCACTAATGTGTATTGAATTTTGAAAATCTGACATACATGGTTGTCATTAGTATGTAAAATGTAGTTCAATGGGATGAAAATAATTTTTTGGTGAATAGTAACTTTTTTTCATTAATCGCGATTAGAGGTAATTAGTGTAATTTAAGGTAAAAATGATATTATAAAAATGTGAAAACACCATGACACTTGTCCTAAACCTATTGTGTGAGTCATGGCCGACCAATAAAACCCATGGGTCTATTTAGGGGACCCCATGCAGCCACTTGGGTGAGATAATGACTTTAATGCCTTTTTGTAAATAAAGGTGAAAATGACACTAACATAAATTGTTTTACTAAAACAATTTTTAGAAGGGGTTATACTAATCATATTTTTGCCTATAAATATTCATTAGAAATATAAAAATATTTCCTACATCATATAATTTTTGTTATAATTTTTAGACATTAAATAAGTTAAATTATTTATGACATCATAATGATGCAGTGATGACCTCATTATTTAACGGTTTAAATAAAATGGAATGATAATGTAATATCTAAGACCTACAATTGTCCAAAAACTATTGGATTGGAATATTAGAAAGACTTATCATCTTATCTTAGAAATATATCAATGTGGGACCTTAGAAATTCGAAACACCTTTGAAAATAAAATAATAGTTTCATGATTTCCAAAAGTACCCCTCCTCTCCCCTTATAAAAGGCCCCCACCTCTACCTCATTTCACACACTCCTCAAGCCTTTGGCTCGGCCAAACCCTGACCATTTACTCTCTACACATCCCTCTCCTCATCCTAGAGGATTATCTTTGGGCAGAATCCTTTCAAAGGAATCCTTTAGGCTCAAATGAAAAGGAGTTACACTTTTAAAGGTAATTCATTCTCTCATGTTCATTTGTTTTATTTTGCTTCTCCAACCCCCTAAACTCTTTTTATTTACTTATTTTGTAACAACACCAGTATCTTCAATATACTAGGGTGTTTTTATAAGATTTATTCGAGCTACAATTAAAAACACCTACATCTAATGGTTAAAAAACATACGGTTTCCGTGGATGGTGAAATTCTGCCTCCTGAAACGATGATTGTTCAATACTCATTTAACACCTTCAAAGATGGCCATTATGATGTCACTATTTTTATATATGATATATAATATGTTTATTCTTTCATTAATATTATGTATTTTTCATTTATGGCATACCATTATTGTTTCCATTATGGGTAAACATGATATCTTCATTTTAGGAAGTGCGGACTACCGCCCCTTGAAAGTGATTTGATTCGTTAATACCATATGTGGGATGTGTAAAGGATAAAGTTAATGATATTATATATGATATTATAATTGAATTATAATAAACTCTTATATAATTATTATTCCATTCCAGAAAATACGAAATAGAAATGGAAGTAGCGTTCAAGCGTACGTACGGCTTACCGTCTCCATGAATGGTGCATTTCATTTCATACCTCTAAATGATTATGTAATATTATAAATGCACGCATGTACTGGATATATATGAATTATATAATATCTACATCATGAATACCATTCTGGATATAATGGATACATTAACAACTTGTAATTATAAAGGGCTTATTTTTGTTTCATGTACCAATGATCGTTAAAACGACCGTTATTGACTTAAATAATTACATAGTGTTCATGACATGGAAATAAGTTATATAAAAGGAATAATGAACATGAAAAAGGTTTGTAAACAAGTATAAATTAACTCAAGTTTATTATTCAGGACATTAAAGAACGACCAAGTCAAGTCGGACCCAAGGTATGGGACTTCGTCTCAATCTCCTTTCATTGAGGCATATTTTATTTTATACAGAACTTTTTTTATATGGTGTATAAACCCCTTTGACTTTTACGTCTATTCAAAAGGAATCTTTTTTATAAGAAGCATTTACTAAACGAAAAAAGGGAATGTTTTTGTCATACGTATGCGGCGACAATGACTTCTCCGCCGTCGTGACCGTTATTTGAGATTCGGCTTCCTCTACAAGCCATACCTTCTTTTTAAAAGAAAAATAAATACCATGTTTTACTTTTCTTTTTTTTTGGTATCGAAAATGGTTTTCATAATGTTTTTATATCAGTGTGTTGTATTGATCTATTGTGATTGAACGGTGGGAATGTTATGTTTTCTTTATACATGTTTTATGTGATACGATTATGTTGAGGTTCTTGGGTATTATTATGAAGACTGGTGGTTTCGTGATAAACTAAGGGCGGGTGAGCCCGATATAGCTCTCCAATGCATTGGGTAATGCGAAGGAGTGAAATGTTAAGGCTTCTACGAAGAGATTTAGGGAATATACTGTGATGGGTATTCCAAACGTAACCAAGAGGGTTACTCCCTACGTAATAATGTTATGAATGCCTCAAGTTACCTTTATGTCTTATGATTTCTATGATTTACTCATGATTTGATGAGGTATGTTAAAGTTCTTATGTTTTATGGGTAAAGTATGAGTTCATTATTATGTATATATGAACCCATGTTTCCTTTCAATGTTTTTATAACCCGTACTGAGCTTTTTTATGCTCATCCCAGGTTTTTTGAAATGATTTTCACAGGTCAAGGGAAAGGTACATGATATGATGATAGTGTCAAGGAAGTGTCAAGAATGAATCCATGTTTTATTTTAAATATGTTTCCATTAATGGGAATGAATAATACTATCTTTATGTAACCACTTTGTTTATATGTGGAATGTAATGCAAGTTTTATGATCTAATTCTCTAAAACTCTAAACCCGAAAAGATCCTCAATGTGTAATCTTGTAATAACTCAAGATTAAGTAAGGTTTAAGGCTGGGGCCTTATATGTAAATAAGAATTCACAACATAGAAAATTGAATGAAAAAACCACTTATAACTCCACCAGGAAAATTCCTATCACCAATAATAAACCATTATGTAAACTAATTTTTTATAGAAAATCTATTAACCAGGTATCTAAAGATGGGAATGTTAATTTACCCCATGAACCATTGATTCATGACATGAATCACCACTTAATGTTTTATATTTGACTCTAAATCCTCCCATTACTTCCACAAACTCATTACATGGGGTGCACTACTCAAAAATCATAGATTAATTGGATAGAAGGGTCTATTCCATTAAAATTTATTCCTCTTAGATAAATAATAAAATTTAAAATAATAACTATCCTAAAATGTTAATAAAATATTTTATAACATAGAAACACTCCCATATGAGATACCTCTAAATCTAGGATGAAACCAATCATCAATACATCGAATCACGCTTTCCAAACACAAAAAAATATGTCAAAACCCCATCATAGGGGACCAATATGAAAATATAGAAACAATAATAGGTAATAGTCATGAATCTAAGACCCCCTATCCCATATAATTTTTTCTAGGCCACTAAGACTCCATATAACATAGAAAAGTGGATAACATTACATTATATCACAATATAATAATGGCTCTAATTCTCTATTGGTTATTCCACAAGAATTATTTCATACACAATATCCAAATCCTCAATTTAATTATGTAGGAGTAATCATAATGATTCTAGTAGTGATGGAACACATGGGAGACAACATAATATTTCTCTAGCTATCAAGGAAGAACTGACCAGTAATCTATCCTTCCAAATTGATATTATACCTCAAAGGTTTTAACAAATAGGGTGAGAGATTTATTCCCTATCCAAACCTCCACTATCTTTATTTATGTTAAACCATTAGGAAGACAAGGTTACCAATTCCAAACTCAAATTTCATCTAGTGATGATCAGATCACATTTTTCATAGTCATATTCAACCATCATCTCCCCAAATACCATATAAATCTACTCTAGAATGCTCAAAAACACATAGACAAAAAACAATTTTTTCCTCTTTCATCTAGATATAGCTCAAAAATGTTTGACACAACCTCCCATACAATTCCTCATAGTGGTCCATTTTGAAGGATGATTTGTAGGTGTTATTATAAGAAAACTCCACTGAAGGCTGTTGTCACACCCATGACCCACCAAATATCAAGGCACAATCCCTCAACATATCCTCCACTTTCTAGATGGTCTAATCAATTAGTTCATCCATTTGGTGGTTGGTATATGTGTTATGAAATAACCAAGAGTGTACTAAAATACCCTAAAATCTCAGGATGTAACAATGGGTATTTTTTGGAAATGAAATCCCTTAGGGATTCATGAACCCTTAACCATAATCCATGTATTGTCTCCCTAGAATATCCATAGTTATAACTACTAGATCACTATAACCTGACTCAATTTATCAGTTATTCCATGATAACCATGTTAGAATCATATCAACACTAATACTAGGCTATCATGGCAATAAAATAAATTAATATGTCCTCTTAAATATGTCTTAGGATTATACAAATTCTGAATAAATAAAAGTGAACCAATTTTATTCCATTAAATTCTTGGGTACTAGACATCATGCAATGAACATCACCATTGACCACCTCATTCTAGGCCACCAAAACCACCACCTCAATCCTTGATGCATTTTAAATATTAAGGGATGAACATATATATGGGATGTAATAAACTCTTGGGACACTCTATCATGTTTTCATAATGAGAGAAATATCCTTCCCAAGAACATGATATGATTTTTTCATCCTCTTACCAAATACATAGGAGAATTAGCAAAAAGGACATGATCTCACATCACATCCACCTTTGAGTATCCCTACTGAGAGTTCTCCCCCTTGTGCAACAAATGGAGAACTATCATGTTCTCAAATTAGTATCCTCTATCAATAACCTCCCCTTACACATGATATAGAGCTAAAAATCATCTATAACCATCTATTAATCATCATATTTTCAACCATGTTCCTTTGACTTCCTAATTAATGATTATACCAGGACATTTCCTTATACTAGTGTGTATGAGATCCTAAAATGTTCGTCATTGATGAAAATTTTCCACCAAAACTAACATATAATATTGTTTCGGTAGGCGAAAATATAGATTATGATATATTAATATGTAATTTCCGAAAATCATTCATATATTTGATAATTCCTCCACAACATCATGGAAAACACAAATATCTCCATCTCTAGATCATGTGTTATATAGTTACACTCATGGCGTTGTAACTTCCTTGAGCTGTATGAGATTACTACCCATTATTGCATCGGAACACAAAAAAATTCTCATAAGGATATTCAACATAACATATATTTAGTTTAAATGAATGCTATGTTTGATATCATTAATATCACGAAACAATGTGATTTTTGTGAGTTGTGATGTACTATAATAATAATAATAATAGTTAAATATGACCATTATATCATTCATATGGAAATTTATCATATGAATATCTGTAATTCAATTACGAAATATATTTATAATGTTCTGACATGATAAAAGTTTATTTATTAATTATTAATAAATAGTCACTAATTGTTTAGTATATTCATTTAATGAATCAAAAATACATTTTCTATAAAAATTAAATTTATTGCGATTTGTGAGTCAATGTTGTATTTAATATCATTAATTTTTATTAATTTTATATCATAAAATGAACATTATTATTGAAATAATCATTTTAAAATTACATTTTGGTGAAATGTTGGTATTTTTCTAAAATGATTGATTTTATAGTGAATGGTGAAAAATACAGATTTTTGTGTAATTCCATATTTTCATTAAATAATGTTTTTAAAAGCCTTATTTCATTTTTCATTTGGGCTTAATGTTAAATAAAATACTTTTTAATTAGAATATTATAAATAATTTCTTCCCCTTATAGAAATTGAATCTTTAAAAATCGACATTTTATTTTGATAAATGTGGTTAATATTTGATAAAAGGTCCCTATTACTTTTTTTCAATATGAATCCTAACCATTGTCAACATTTGTCACCATGGTAAGAGAAACATGAAAATATAGGGTTAAAACTATGTGATAAGGATTTAGAATGACCCTATAACATCCCTTTAATATATTTGAGGTCAGGGGTTCAATCATACTCATTTATTATTTGATGTCATTTCATTTTATCCTTTTCCTATTTTATGATGTCATATAAAATATATTAAGTATATAAAAATACAAAATGTAACTATTTTTTTAAAAAAATATAATATTTAATTCATATAGAAAAAAGGTGTATTTAGTTGGTAAAAGTGATTATTTTGAATATTAAAATGTTAATTTTGTGATATTATTTTATTTTTAATTATTACTGATGGTATAATTACCTTAAATTTTTACGCAACGCCGATATAATGTTTGTAGAAGTAGAAGGAATATTTAGTGAATAATTTTATATACATTAAAATAATTTTTTTAGATAAATTAGGTTGTTCCATGAATTTTATGGTGAATCATAAGTTATAAGTGATTGTTAATGGTTCTATATTGGAATCACATTATTTTCATCCCAACATGAATGTAATATTATATTAATAGTCCCAAAAATGATATTTTATGTTATATAATATATTATTAAAATTTTTTAAAAACATAATAAATAGTAATGATCCCTAGGTGTCGTAAATGGTCAAAAATGTAATCCCTTTACCACTTGTACAATAATTTTTACCTTTAACGTATATTTATAGTTCTTAATATTTAAAAAATATGTAACCATAGTTAGAGTAAAAATATATTAAAAGGGGTTAAACTAAGGACATAATGGTTGAAATGAATTAACAAATTTGTAAATAATATTGGATGAGTATCTTTAGATCCTAGGAAATTTGTAATTCTGAATTAAGGAACTTTGGAACGACTTTTTTTGAGAGTCTAACTTCAAAATATTTTAATCTTTTGAAAAATTACATGATTTCCCCTTCCTTCTGTATAAAATAACACGCATACAATCTATTATATTCAAAACATTGATCCAAATATCTAAAAAACAAAAACATTATTTTGTGAACATCATTAGACATGAATTATAGTTCTATTATTCTTAAAATATGATTCTAATTGTCCATAAAAATGTTTAAAAAGTTACTCTATTGAAGAATAAGTAATCACCATTCCCAAAATCGTCTAATTTATATCTTCTTCTACATTTTTTAAATATTTGGTAATAATAATAATAAAAACTAAATAAAATTTCCTTATTATTCCAAAATTTTATTGTGATTTATTAATCAAATTAATCCACCATGTTTTTCCTGAAAATGGAAATAAAAGCGTTGCTCGTTTCTACATGTGGACTACTACATCCATGTGGTGATGTGATAAATTTTCCTTCACAATATTTAATATTTAATCCTTATGATGGATTTAATGTAATATAATTGTTTAATATTTATTATTAAATAATTATAATGTCATATATACCTTATCATAATCCAATATATTGTAAAATGATAACATTGCTTGTGCGTACGTGTATACTCTCTTCTTCATGAAGCAATGGAAATATTTTTTTCATTTATTTTTTACATAAAATGTATTAAGTATATATTCAATTAATACATATTATTTTTTTTATTTAATAATTATTATTTAAGGGATAATTACCATATATATTTATTTTATGTTATTCATAAAAAAGGAAACATAAGTCGTGCATATGTATGAACTACCATCTTTACACAGTGATGTAATTTATTTCTAGTCACCAATTTATATAAATGGTTATAAATATGTATATAATGAATATATATTATATTTATATTATTATTATGATTATTTATATAATGTACCATGGTTATGGTGATTTTACCATTACTACAAAAACATAAAATTTGAAAACTGGAGCAGTTAACAAATTAAATGATGATGATAATGAATGTTTTTTAATAAATGTGTGATAAGATGTTATAAGTAAGCTATGTATGGTATTATAGGTATTAATATTATTAAATTATATAATTATAATAAATATAAATTTATTATAGGTGAGTTTAGAGGACTTCCATATATCTGTGATACCAAGTCTATTTTCATGATCATTTTCAATCACAATTTATATACTCTTCTCCATTGATATGTTAAACTATTAATATATTTATACTCATGGTATTCAATTAATTTATTAAATAAATTACATTATTTTGGGTATTTATCTATATGTTACCAATGTGATAGGTGTTTTATGTGATAATATTATTTTTACCACCATTATTTAAGGTTAAATTTAAGAAAATGATACTCTATGATATTTATCTAAAAAATAATATCTATTTCTTTCTAAAATGTTTAATTTTATATTTTTTTCTTTATTAATATAATCTTATCTTTTTTACTCAGGGTGGATAAATTTTTTTTCATGAAAATATGACCAGATTTACCCTCCTTCAGTTTGAAGACCATTTTCTTCAATATACATGTTTTTGAAAAAAACATTGAATAATTTTTTTAAATGTTATTTAATGTTGTCAAAATTATTTGTTACACACGTTTGAATTTTCAAAAAATGAAATATAATATGCTTGTTTTTTTATAAAAAATGACCTTTTTATGGAATCTGTTAAAAAAATCAATATTTTAGCAATTACTCTACGAAAAGAATTTACTATCTTCATAACCACTCAATGTTTGGAATATTAAATTACTATTTTACATATTTTAATGAAATAAAAACTTGAAATTATTATTTTTTGAAATATTTTGATTTATAATAATCGATTTTGAAATTTAAAGTGTATTTTTCCTCAATAAGTATTAAAGTTTTCATTTAATGTAAATTTTAATCAATGATAACATCGATTGATTTTAAATATTATTTTATTCAGATACGATTAAATAACACAATCCTTATTAATTGAATTTTTGGATGATGATTATGATGATTATGTGTTTATAAATATATTTTTTTTCTTGTTTTTTCTATGATGAAATATTGAAATGTCTGTGAAACCATGTTTCCTTCCATGTGATATGACATGATGATAAGATTAATGTTATATTATCTTGAGGCAAAAATATGAATGGTTCTATTTATTTTATGAGATAGGATAAAATTACATATACAAAAATTAATTTTATAGATATAGATATCTCATGAGATAATATTTACTTGAATTGTGAGTGAAACCAGGTATTTAAGGGACTCTTTCCACTATTACATTCATGGGAGTGGACCATGTCTAATCAAAATTATGGAATATAGAGTGAATAAAATCCACTATGATAGGATTGGATAAGAATATTGAATTAGGAAATGAATTTATATTCTTCTATGTATGAAAAAAACATATTAATTATTCTTTTGATAAGTTTTCATAGCTCATTATTGATAATTCCTGATTCTACACTCTTATGCATTATGTAATTTGATTATAAAAAAACTCATAATATAATTCATGATTGTTTAATGATTGGGTGTTATTATTATATATTTTAACATGGAATCATACTATTATTTTTATGTCATTCATGAATATGATTATTTATTTATGTACCCTATGTTTAGACTTATTGAGCATCAGAGCTCTCTATTTCTTATATTCTTTTTACAAGGTTAAGAAAAAATATTTTATGTTTGATATGTATATGAAGGGTACTGGTTATGATTTACTAAGTGGTAGATAATTTATATCATCTATGCACTAGTTTTTTATGTATCCAAGTTTCCAAAGTCACTAAACCTTTATGCTTTTTTAATATATCTTAATATTATGTAATGTATATTAATTTAATATAATAAACTATTTATGAATGAACGTTTTGAGATGCTTAGTGGTTATAAGTGTGGGGTTTATTTATAATTTGATACTAGGATGAGAAAAAATTAGTGATATCACTTTGGTTAATACTATGTACATGATAATATTCTATGTTATTGTAATGAAAAGATCATTGTTAGCCATATAAGATAACCGCATTTAGAAATTAGTGTGCGGATGTGAATATGGAACAAATGCACCTAGGTGTAACAAATATTGAGGTTGGGGATTGGGTATTAACATGATCATCACTGGGGTATTATGAGTGGAAATAAGATTGTACACCTATAGGGACACTATTTAGGGATATGGTTTGGACAACTTAAATTTCTTTTATAACCCAATATAATGAATGATAGAATATAACCTATGGAGAACTACGATATTACATATTAATTTCAAATAAACCAAATGTGTATTATGTTGATAAATATAATTTATATAATAAGTTTAAAGACATTAAAACTCCATTTAGGGTATTTTTTGAATGAAGTGTATGATTATTAAGAATATATTTGGAGATAATTTTCGGAATACAACCCTTTTTCCAAATATACGTTATAGTGAAAATATTATTTTAGAAATATTTATTTTATATTTTTAACCCAATTTAAATTTTATTTATAATAATTAGTGTTAGTATGATTATTAATGTTGATGTAATAATGGTGGATTAGGATGATTGTGTAGGTATTTTTTGGAATATATATTATAGATAACTGGGGATTGAAAAGTGATTTTGTGGATAAGTGATTAATGTTACGTACACTATATTACAAATATTATATGTTTATGGTATGGATAAAATGTTAAATTAATAATGAGTTATTTTATGGAAACATATATGATTTTATTATAGAATTATGGTGATTTATGATATTTATATAATTATTTTGAATATTTTTCTGTGTATATTATTAGGGTATATACATTTTTGGTTTATGAAAATGTGATAACATGATATTATTTGAAGATAATAGTTTGGTTTATCTTGAAAAAAATGATCAAATATTTCATATTTTTAGTTTTTGAATTTGATCAGATATATTTTAGCAGTGTATTATGCTCTAATTATTTGTTGAATGGTTTATGATTAACATTGGGTATTATTGGTGATGTTATATTGTAAAACCCTATTTAAATAAAGAATAATACATTTTTATATTTATCCCTATTTGTTAATAAAATGTTAATATTAGTTTAAAGGGAACACTATGCTTGATTGCTTACCCAATATGCAACAATGAGTTCCTTTGAAATCTTACGTTGCACTCTAATAATAAAATAATTTAATTGTAAATGGTAGATAACACCTAGCTATTGTAATGATGGGAATTAATAGAACTAACTACAAAATGATTATATATGTTTGTCAAATATTTTTATCTTTTACAATAAATGTTCGAGTATTAAAAATGCGAATGAATCCAATTTTAAGCGTAAACATTCTAATATTCTTTAAAGGGTCGATTAACTGCCTTTTGAAGGGGATCCCCTTTTAAATCCACTTTTTAGAAATTTTATGTGTTATATTTGACAAAATAAAATTCTTCTTTAGAATCGGGACATCAAAATTTTTTTGTGTAAATTTTTTGTTATTTTTCAGATAAAGTTCATTTTTTAATGAATAGTGAAAAATGTTGTATTTTAATTCAAATCCTCTTTTTAATCTAATTTATTTATATGATTATATTATCTTTTGAATTTGTTTTAAAGTGAAATTAGAATATATTTTTACCATTTAATCCAATAGTGGTCATTGGAATTAATTTCACTATGAAATTGGACTTAAACTAGTGTCAATCTTTTGATATATATTGTTTCATAAAAACACGCTATTTGTTCTGACAGCAGGAATTAATTATTATATTAATAAATGTAACTTATATGTTTTGAATTTTTTAAAATATACATCATTTTTGAATTAATAATATCCAATATATAATAGGGTGATTTTTTGGTATTTTCTGAAAAACCTCAATTTTTGATGAATAGTGAAACCACTAAGTGGTACTTAAAATAACTGATTTTTTGTTTCAATGAAATTTTACCACCTCTGTGTTTTGAATTTAAAAAATCTGACATACATGGTTTTCATTAGGAAGTAAAATGTGGTTCAATGGGATTATGATATTTTTTTTGGTGAATAGTAACTTTTAAGTTTTTAATCACGACTAGAAGTAATTAGTGTAATTTAAGGTAAAAATAATGTTTTAATAATATAAAATGTCCTTGACACATGTCCTACCCATATTGGATGTGTCATGGCCGACAAATAAAATCCATGGGTGAACGTGGGGACACCATGGAACCACTAGTGTAGGAAAATGACATTAAAAACTTTTTATTTAATGTTAATATAAAAATGTCCCAAACATGTGTTGTTTTACTAAATAAATTTTTAAATGGGGTCATACAAGTCATATTTTTGACTATAAATATTCATTAGAAAGATAAAAATATTTCCTACAACATAATATTTTTTTAAAATTTTTAGATATTATATAAATTAAATTATTTATGACACCATGATGATGCCGTGATTACCTCATTATTTAACGATTTAAATAAAATGAAAAGATAATGTAAAATATAAGGCCTAAACTTGTCAAAAACCTATTGTATGTGTTTATTTAGACCTATTATCACCTTATACTTGAAATATTTCATTTTTGGCCCTTTAAAATCCGAAATGCATGTTATAATAATGTTACTTTTCAGGACTTTTCAAGAGTGCCCCTCCTCTCCTCTTATAAAAGACCCCACCTCTACCACCTTACCCACACCTCTTAAGCCTCTATCTCTAACAAACCCTGCCCATTTTGTCTCTTCCGATCCCTCTATTACTCCTAGAATCCTCACTTTGGGCATAAGTCTTTCCAAGGAAGCCTTTGAGCTCAAATCAAAAAGAGTTACCTGATTTAAAGGTAGTGTCTTCTTTTGTGTTCTTATATTTTATTTTTGCATCTCCAACACCATAAACTATTTTTATTCCTTTATTTTGAGACAAAACCAGTATATAAAATATACTAGGATGTTTTTATGAGAATTATTAGAGATAAAACTACACACACCTTCGTCTAATGGTTAAAGAACATACTATTTCTGTGATTGGCGATTTTCTGCCTCACGAAACGATGATTGTATATTAATCTTTTAACACCTTTAAAGGTGGCCATTATGATGTAAATGTATTTTATATATTATATATATGGTATTTATGTTTACTATATGATTATTTATTTTATATTTAAAACATACCTTTATTCTTTTCATGTTGTGCAAATGCGATAATTTCCTATGAGGAAGTGTGGACTACCGCCCCCACAAGTAATGTGACTCGTTCATGCAATACATGGAATGTATAAAGAATGAAATTAATGAACTTATGTGAAATATATAACACATATATTATACTGGAATTATAATATATATAACTCTCAATTATTTTTAATTCCATTAATATGACAAAGAAATGAAAGTAGGGTTCATGCGTATGTACGGCCTACCGTCTCCTTGAACGGTGCATTTCATTTGTTTTTTTTCTCCAAATGTAATGGAATAGTATAAAATGAATATTTATGGGATATATATGATATTTAAATCATTAATACTATTCTGTAGATGATTTAATTATAACTACATGGACAATAATTTTCAAACAAGTTCATTTTTGACTCATGTACCAAACATCGACAAAAACGTCTGATATGAACTCACATTATTAAACAATCATTATAAAATTATAATATGTGATATGAACTGAATAATAATTTTTAAAGGAGGTAGTTAAGAAATTATAAATTGAACAAAGTTTATTATTCAGGAATGTAAAGAAACGAACAAGACAAGTCGGACTTGAGGTAAGGGATCCGACCTCTCTCTTTCTTTTCATGTACCCTCTTTTATGTCATTTCATTTATTCTCCAAGTTCTTATGTAATAGGATGTTATTTTATATTAACCATACATTAATTTGTATTTTCATATGATTATATACCCCCTCTTACTCTCATCAATTCATTTTTAGAATTTTTAAGTGGCACCATGAGACTGCCGAATTTTCGTAAGGGATCCTACCTATCTCTCTTTCTTTTCAAGTACTCTATTTTATTTCATTTTTATTATGATCCATGTTCTTATTCTGGAGGATGTTCTTTTATTATAATATTTAAATAATTTTTATGTTCATGTGATACGATACCCTATTTGATCTCATCAATCCATTTTTGGAAGTTTTATGTGGCGTCGTGAGGCTGCCGAATTTTCATTAGGGGATTTTCATCTCACTATTTATTCCCGTGAGATTCATGCTACATTTTCCACTATTTACTTTTGTGTGGTGTATGTACTTCCAATTATTATACTATTTGTATAATATAATCTCATTTATGTTTATTTACATCTTCATTGTATAACCCTTCTTCCATGGGGTGTACGTTTCGATAGTGGGCCAAATCTGTTAGGGAACCTTTCACACTCCTCTTTTTAAAAGACTTATTTTGTTATGTATTTTAATTTACATCTTTTTATGTTGGGATATGTTCTCATATATCCTTATTGATGTAAATTTTATGTCCAAGTTACGAGATACCATTTTCTCTCTCATCAACTAATTTTATGAATTTTAAAGTGACGATGTTAGGCTGTCGAATTTTACCAAGGGAACTTCTAAACCCAATTTCGATTTCTTTGGGTTCAACAGGTAGTTATTGAATATGTCATCCTCTGAATATGTGTGAATGACAATTGATTTTTTTACACTTATTATCCACTTATTGTTGGTGTATTTATATTTTTCACACATAATTATGAGATTGATTTATCTTTAATTTAAGGATACCTTCTTTATAAGGGATTTTATCTCATTTTAAGTTTCTATTGAGACTTCATTGTTGTTATGCACCAATTCACTCTTATATGGTGTATATACTGTCCTTGGAATATTATATCATGAATCCCTTTATTTTCTTGATATTATAAAGTTCTGATTAAATGTTATTCCTCAATTATTGTATTCAAGTGTCTCTCACTTTGTTAAAAACCCTTTAACTAAAATATCGTTTTAAATGTTTTAATGATTTATTCTTATAAATATTTCTCATTAATATCCATGTTTTCAAAATGATTCCAAGGATTTATTTATATGTATATTAATGGTTTAAAATGATAAAAGCTTCAAAGTGGTATGGGACACTTTGATTCAAAAATCTATTTATTAAATGGTTTTGAAAATTGTTTTTTAGAATGGATTCATTATTTCAATATCTTAAAATGATATATTGTTATTTCAATGTCGTAATGTTATCTTTCCTTTATTCTTATGTTATATGCTATGATTATGTTATGGTTCTTGGGCATTGTTTATTAAGATGGGTGGTTCCGTGATAAACTAAGGGCGGGTGAGCCCGATATAGTTCTCCAATGCATTGGGTAACGCGAAGGAGTTAAATGTTAAGGTTTATCCAAAGAGATTTAAGGAATATACTGTGATGAGTATCCCAAATGTAACCAAGAGGGTTAATCCCTAATTAATAATGTTATGAATGCCTCATGTTACATTTATGTTTTATAATTTCTATGATTTATTCGTGATTGGATGAGTTATGTTAAAGTGATTTTGTTTTATGAGTAATGTATGATTTCCTACATGAACTAATGTTTTCATTTCGTACTTTTATATACATTATTGAGATTTTTATGCTCATCCCATGTTTTTAAAATGTTTTTCACAGGTCAAGGGAAGGTTACATGATGTGATGATAGGGTCAAGGAAGTGTCATGAAAGAATCCATGTTTTGTTTTAAATATGTTTACGTCGATGGAAAAAAATGAAAACTATATTTTATGTAACCACTTTGTTTAAATGTGGAATGTAATGAATGATTTATGATCTAATTCTCTAAAACTCTAAACCTGAAACGATCCTCTATGTGAATTATTCATTTAATTCAATAATAAGTTATGTTTAAGGCCGGGTCCTTATAGTTGTTATCAGAGGACAGTTTTGACAACTTTAGGGATTAAGAGTTTTTGTTAGACACACGGTTAGTCCCAATATCAATTATTTTAGTTAAATTCTTGTTTTATAAATTTTTTTCAGGTCATGTAAAGTTAGTTACGAATGGAAGGAGGAGGATCTCAAACGACATTCCTATCTCTTCGTGATGACATGCTTGCAATAATTATTAAAAAGTCATGTTCGAATGATTGTGAAACTTTTTCTAGCATACAACTCACTTGCAAGCAGTTGTTTGAGATATCAAACACCTCCAATATACCTCGTTATCATCGTGGATCGTGGGTTTTATTTAGGCAAATACTATTTTCACAATATTCACATATTTTCAACAAAGGTAAATATTATCAAGGTATTTTAAAATATTTTACCTTATCACAAGAATTTGAAGCATATTATGATTTTAAAAATGGTGCGGAGGAAGGAGACCCTTGCGAAACCTATTTATATTTTCTTTTAAAATATAGTCTCTCACCACATACTTATGGTATTTTAAAAGGAACAATAATAGAAAGATTCAACTCAAATTCTGTCTGACTATTTTATAGAAATCATGTTTTATCAGATGTTTTGTAATTATATGTCATACCTGATTATTTTCCAAAAATATTTTCCTGTGAACACCCATATGAACCATGTTATACAAGGTGTATTTGGATGGAGGAAGAAAATGATTTTGCAGGATCTCTAAATCATTGTTGAAATTCATGGGGCTTCTACCAACGTGAACAAGATGACGATGAAACTGAGTGGAAGCCATGATCAAGGTATGCTGTTATACATTTTGGGAATTGTTTTATTTTATGGTGGTGAAATACGACTTCAATAATTAAGAAGCTGAGATCATAATGAATTTGGATGAAAATGAGATATATAAGGAAACTATTGAGGTTAAAACATGTTAGCGTTATTTTTGGATTTTTATAAAAAGCACAACACGCAGACCGTGTGACAACTCGTCTTGTCGGACAAAGCTGCAGGAATAAAACCCACAACTAATGTGAGATAGGTATATATCGCCTACCACTGGACTACGTGAAATCCCTGGTTAGTATGAATTATTATTTTTAGTTAGATGATTTTTGAATTAAGTGTAAGTTTATTTTGGGTTATATATGGAAATGATTAACCTATCATGGAGAACATGGGAATAGGTTGATTACATTTCAATACGAGACTTTAATAGTAACTGATGTTATTTGGAGATAAATGCTAAGATTTAACTTGGAAGACTCTGTGATCAAATCCATCAAATATTTGGGTTTCAATCTATGTTTGGTTTACATTTACGAATTGTATGGACAAATTGTTTATCGAATGGTCTTGTTTGAACTGTGGGTTTTGTTGGACAAATTTTGGAGATTAAGAATATATTTTCTTGTTATAAAGGATTATCGTTTTGTGGATTATCTGATCTTGTTATAGAAATATTGGTTTTAGTAAGGCTTTAAAGTCATGGGAAATATATAGTTCTATTTTTTGGATTAGGTGATTCTCAAGAATTTTATTATAGTACTCTTAATGTGAACAAGTCTTCCTAAATACTCATCATTTGGGAAAAGTATGAGTTTGAGTAAGAAATCTAGTAAAAGTTGAAAGTCAACATGACAAGTAAGTATGTATCATTAAGATCAAAAATAAATTCCTCAATGAAAAGTAACTTAAAACAAAAATTTTGTCTATTAACTTTTCCTAGTGGGGAATCGAATACCGTTTAACCCACCACAAGTTTGTGATTTTCTTGTGGTTAACTTTCTCATAAACATGTTTTCTATCACTATCCCTTAGAACATGAACCTTTACCTTTTCTTCCATATCCTTTTTTTCCTACATGGAATCATTGTATGGGTTAACTCGGGTGACCTCTGTGCTTCTCATTCTCTCTTTTAAAGTGATTGTTTTACCGAGTCTTGTTCTGATGTGAGACATTCAATGAAGTTTCTGTGCCCAATTTTAAAATTGTGAGGACACAATTCCCAAAAGTGCGGAAGGATGTAACACCCCAGGTAAATAAAGAATATGGAATTTTTATATTTATCCCTATTTGTGAAAAGATGTTAAAATTAATTTAAAGGGAACGCTATGCTCGATGGCTTACCCAATACGCAACAACGAGTTCCTTTGAAATCTTACGTTGAACTCTAATAACAAAATAATTTAATTTTAAATGGTAGTTAATACCTAGCCATTGAAATAATGGGAATGAACAGAAATAAATACAAAATGATTATATATGTTTTTCAAATATTTTTACTTTTTGCAAAAAATGTAAGAGGATTAAAAATGCGAATGAATCCAATTTTAAGCGTAAACATTCTAATATTCTGTAAAAGGTCGATTAACCGCCTTTTGATGGAGAACCTATATTATATCGACTTTTTGAAAATTTTATGTGTTATATATGAAATAATAAAACTCTTCTTTAGAATAGGGACATCAAAATTTACTTTGTGTATATTTTTGTTATTTTTCCGATAAAGTTCATTTTTTAAAGAATAGTGAAAAATGTTGTATTTTAATTCACAACCCCTTATTAATCTAATTTATTTATATGATTAGATTATCTTTTGAATTGGTTTTAAATTTAAAATATAATATATTTTTACCATTTAATCCAATAGTGGTAATTGTAATTAATTTCACTTTGAAATTGGACTTAAACTAGTGTCAATCTTTTGATATATATTGTTTAATAAAAACACGCTATTGGTTCTGACAGCAGGAATTAATTATTAAATTAATTAATATAACATATATGTTCTGACTTTTGTAAAATATAAATCATTTTTGAATTCAGAATATCATGTATACCTTAGGGTGAATTTTTGGTATTTTTCTGAAAAACTTTAATTTTTGATGAATAGTGAAACCACTAAGTGGTACTTAAAAAAACTGATTTTTTGTTTAAATGAAATTTTACCACCTCTGTGTTTTGAATTTAAAAAATCCAACATACATGGTTTTCATTAGGAAGTAAAATTTTGTTCAATGGGATTAAAATAATTTTTTTTGGTGAATAATAACTTTTAAGTTTTTAATCACGATGAGAGGTAATTAGGGTAATTTAAGGTAAAAATAATGTTTTCATAATATGAAATGACCTTGAAACATGTCCTACCCTTATTGGATGTGTCATGGCCGACCATGAAATTCCATGGGTAAACTTGGGGACACCATGGAGCCACTTTGGTAGGAATATGACATTAAAAACCTTTTATTTAATGTTAAAATAAAAATGTCACAAACATGTGTTGTTTTACTAAGACAATTTTTAAATGGGGTTATACAAGTAATATTTTTGACTATAAATATTCATTATAAATATAAAAATATTTCATACATAATGATATTTTTTTTATAATTTTATATATTAAATAATTTAAATTATTTATGACACCATGATGATGCAGTGATTACCTCATTATTTAACGATTTAAATAAAATGAAAAGATAATGTAAACTATAAGACCTACACTTCTCAAAAAACTATTTTATGTGGTGATTTAGAACTATTATCACCTTATGCTAGAAATATATAATTTTGGGCCCTTTAAAATACAAAACTCATTTTATAATAATGTTACTTTTCATGACTTTCCAAGAGTTCCCCTCCTCACGGCTTATAAAAGGCCCCCACCTCTACCACATTACCCACACACCTCAAGCCTTTGGCTCTCCAAAACCCTTACAATTTTGTCTCTACACATCCCTATATTACTCCTATAAGCCTCAAATTGGGAATAAGTCTTTTCAAGGAAGCCTTTGATCTCAAATCAAAAAGAGTTACCCGATTTAAAGGTAGTGTCTTCTCTTGTGTTCTTATGTTTTATTTTTGCTTATCCAACCCCCTAAACTTTTTTTATTCCTTTATTTTGTTACAAAAACAGTGTCTAAAATATACTATTATGTTTTTGTGGGATGTATTAGAGCTACACCTATACACACCATCGTCTGACGGTTAAAGAACATACTATTTCTGTGGTTGGCGATTTTCTGCCTCACGAAATGATGATTGTTCAATATTCTTTTAACACCTTTAAAGGTGGCCATTATGATTTCAATGTATTTTATATATGATATATATGGTATTTATATTTACTATATTCTTCTTTATTTTATATTTAAAACATAACTTTATCCTTTTCATGTTGTGAAAATGCGATAATTTCATATGAGGAAGTGTGGACTACCGCCCCCTCAAATGATGTGACCTGTTCATGCAATACATGGAAGGTATAAAGAATGAAATTAATGAACCTATGTGACATATATAACACATATATTATACTGTAATTATAATATATATATCTCTCAATTATTTTTAATTCCATTAATATGACAAAGAAATGAAAGTAGCGTTCATGCATACGTACGGCCTACCGTCTCCATGAACGGTGCATTGCATTTATTTTTATCTCCAAATGTTATGTAATAGTATAAAATGAATATGTATGGGATATATATGATATTTAAATCATTAAAAATATTCTGGATATTACTTAATTATAACTACATGGATAATCATTTTCAAACAAGTTCATTTTTTACTCATGTACCAAATATCGACAAAAACGACTTATATGAACTCACATTATTAAACAATCATTATAAAATTATAATATGTGATATGAACTGAATAATAATATATATAGGATTTATTTAAGATATTATAAATTGAACAACGTTTATTATTCAGGAATATAAAGAAACGAACAAGACAAGTCGGACTTGAGGTAAGGGATCCGACCTCTCTCTTTCTTTTCAAGTACCCTCTTTTATGTCATTTCATTTATGCACCATGTTATTATGTTGGAGGATGTTATTTTATATTCACCATACTGTAATTTTTTTTCATAATATTATATACCCCCTCTTAATCTCTTTAATTCATTTTCATAATTTTTATGTGGCGCCGTGAGGCTACCGAATTTTCCTAAGGGATCCTACCTATCTCTCTTTCTTTTCAAGTACTCTCTTTTATTTCATTTATTTTATTCTCCATGTTCTTACGTTGTAGGATGTTCTTTTAAAATCCTATTTGTAAAATTTTTATGTTCATGTGATAATAGACTCTATTTGATCTCATCAATCCATTTTTGGATGTTTTATGTGGCGCCGTTAGGCTGCCGAATTTTCATAAGGGGATTTTCATCTCACTTTTTATTCTCGTGAGATTCATGCTACATTTTCCACTATTTCCTTTTGTGTGGTGTATGTAATTCAAATTATTATTATATTTGTATAATATAATCTCATTAATGGGTATTTACATCTTCATTGTATGACCCTTCTTTCAGGGGTGTACGTTTCGAAAGTCGGCCAAATCGGTAAGCGAACCTTTCACACTCCTCTTTTTAAAAGACTTATTTTGTTATATCTTTTAATTTACATCTTTTTAGGTTGGGATATGTTCTCATATTTCTTTATTGATGTAAATTTTATGTCCAAGTTCTGAGATACCATTTTCTCTCTCATCAACTAATTTTATGAATTTTAGCGTGACGTTGTTAGGCTATCGAATTTTACCAAGGGAACTTCTTAACCCAATTTCAATTTCTTTGGGTTCAACACGTAGTTATTGAATATGTCATCCTATGAATATGTGTGAATGAACTTTTATTGTTTTACACTTAATATCCACTTATATTTGGGGTATTTATATTTTTCACACATAATTATGAGATTGACTTATCCTTAATTTAAGGATACCTTCTTTATAAGGGATTTTATCTCATTTTACATTTCTATTGAGACTTCATTGTTGTTATCCACAGATTCACTCTTATATGGTGTATATACTGTCGTTTGGAATATTATATCATCAATCCCTTTATTCTCACGATATTATAATGTTCTCATTAAATGTTATTCCTCAATTATTGTATTCAAGTGTCTCTCTTTTTGTTAAAAGCTCTTTAACTAATATATCGTTTTAAATGTTTTAATGATTTATTCTTATAAATATTTCTCATTAATATCCATTTTTTCAAAATGGTTCCTAGGATTTATTTATATGAATATTAATGGTTTAAAATGTTAAAATCTTCAAAGTGTTATGGGACACTTTGATTAAAAAATCTATTTATTAATTGGTTTTGAAAATGATTTTTTAGAATGGATTCATTATTTCAATATCTTAAAATGTTATATTGTTATTGTAATGTGGGAATGTTATCTTTCATTTATGATTAAGTTATTTGCTATGATTATCTTGTGGTTCTTGGGTATTGTTTATGAATATGGGTTGTTCCGTGATAAACTAACGGCGGGTGAGCCCGATATAGCTCTCCAATTCATTGGGTAACACGAAGGAGTTAAATGTTCATGTTTCTTCGAAGAGATTTAGGGAATAAACTATGATGGGTATTCCAAACATAACCAAGAGGGTTAATCCATACTTAAGAATGTTATGACTTCCTCAATTTACCTTTATGTCTTATGATTTCTACGATTTATTCATGATTTGATGAGGTATGTTAAAGTGATTATGTTTTATGAGTAATGCATGATTTCATTCATGGACTAATGTTTTCATTTCGTACTTTTATATCCCTTATTGAGATTTTTATGCTCATCCCATGTTTTTAAAATGTTTTTCATAGGTCAAGGGAAAGGTATATGATGTGATGATAGGGTCAAGGAAGTGTCATTAAAGAATCCATATTTTGTTTTAAATATTTTTCCCTCGATGGGAAAAAATGAATACTATCTTTTATGTAACCACTTTGTTTACATGTGGAATGTAATGCATGATTTATGATCTAATACTCTAAAACTCCAAAGACGAAGAGATCCTCTATGTGAATTATTCATTTAATTCAATAACAAGCAATGATTAAGGTCAGGTCCTTATATATATAGTCCAATGCATTATTTCATCATATGATGATTTATACATATTCGATAACATGTGACAATCATTTTCTTTTGGTAAATATCATCTGATAAATTAATTGAAAATCCATTATTTTCTAGATATTATGATTCATTAATGGTTAATTTTATTTCATAATGCATGAATATTTCATCACGAATATTAATATCCGGTAGAATGATATGAGATTAAATTGATCGAATAAAAACCAAATAATGAAATTGAGTTCATGAAATGGAATGAAATAAAGAATGAATATTTAATCATGTTTTCTATATTGATGGAAAAAGTATCCCTCAAATTTAGGAAAAGGATCATGAATTTAAAATGAATCTATTTAACAATAATTTTATACGAATTGATGAACTTTTAACCCATCATTCATTTTTTTCATTAACATTCTCATTACAATGTTTTCTATCACTCCCCATTTATCCTTGGATATTATTTCTCTCCTCTATGTGTATAATTTAATTTCCTTCCTTTGATTTTTCCATCTAGGAACCCGAGTATTTGTTATTTTTATGAAACATTTATGTCTTCTACTCTCATTTTCAATGGATGTTTTATTATCAAATAGTAGGATGATGGTTTTCAAAAAAGATATTATTTAGTATTTAACTAGTG
The DNA here is from genome assembly GCA_963277665.1 of Viscum album. Classification (NCBI taxonomy): domain Eukaryota; kingdom Viridiplantae; phylum Streptophyta; class Magnoliopsida; order Santalales; family Viscaceae; genus Viscum; species Viscum album. Next base: position 1,493,440,115 of record OY728121.1, read on the forward strand.
ATGTTTGAGATAATTTTTTGACAGAAAATTTTATTTAATAGGGGTGGGGGATAATGTAATATAATAAATATATAGTTAATAATAATATTTTTATTAATATCTTTCTTATCACACAACAGAAAACATTATAAGAGTTGTGATATCCTATAAAAATAAAATTATTTAAATCTTACCATTATAACCTAACCATTGGTTTGAAGGGTATAAATATGACAAACCAAATTATGGAATGTATTTATAATGGTAGTAGTCAATAAAAGTTCATTTAGTTATTTTTATGAAATGACTACCCAATTATTATTAAATTTATTTTATGCATCACAAGCACATTTTCTTTAAAATTGGGTTTTATATCATTATTTTGAGTAAATATTATAATAAATATAAGAAAATTTATAAAAAAATAATTTATAAATTGAAATTATAATTAAATCATGATGTAAAAAATTAATTGGTGATAAATTTTTGGGATTTATGAAATAATACATTTTTAGTGAATAGTGAAAAACATATATTTTCCGAATACTGATATTTATTTTTATTAAATAAATTATTTTAAATTCTCATTATCATATAGATTTGATAATAAATTAACATATGATATATTTGATTTATAATAATAAAATATATTTTATTTTCATCAATAATATTCAAAATGATAATGCTTGTAAATGTTTAGTCATAAAAATGCATTTTACAAACAAAATTCACTATGTTATACAGATTTAATTTAAAATTATTTTATACCACAAATAAAAATTGATTAATGTAAATTTTAATATATATTTTTAATATTTAGGTTACGTTTTGGTAAATATTCCCCTTTTCTATTTTTTATGAATAGTAACTATGGTTAATATTTATTACCATGGTAAGATTAAAACATATAAAATAGGGTTAAATCAATTGGATAAGCATTAAAAATGACCATAAAACATTAAATTAAAAATGGATGAGTGGTGTTAAAACATTTTGATAAAATATTATCTGTTATGGAAAATTCATACCATTTTTCTATGATAAAGACTCATATATTATTTTATGTAATGAAAAATACTAAATGACACCCTCTTTTCTTTTAAAAATGCCAATATTTTTTTATGGGGATATAAAGAGGACATTTTTATTTTAAAATAATTATTTATAATATTATAATGTTATTTTTATAATATTAATTTATTTTATATATTTAATGATGGTATAAATAACATAAATGCTTACGCAACGCTGACACAATACATTAACAAATATTAGAAATATTTAATAAATAAATTTCCAAAAAATAAAATTTATATATTTGATAAATTTTGGAGTGAAAATTTTTTTTATTGGTATTTATAATTTATATGTGAAAGTATGCATATTAAAAATACATTTTTGAATTCCCATAATTAAATTCAAATTAAAGGTCTTTTCCCAAAAAGTGTTTGAATGATATTTTCTGATATATAATATTTAATTAAATGATTTAAAAATCATATAAATGTGATAGATGAAAATGAGGATGGGATATGGATTATAATTTAAAACCTTGACCATTTGTGTCTAATTTTGACTATAATGGTATATTTAAGATAGTTAATGTTTAAAAAATTTGTAACCATGGAGAGGGATAAAATGGTTTTAAGGGGTTTAACTAATGACATTAGGGTTAAAATAATGATGGGAATGGAATAAATATATTTTCATGACATTATTTAGATCCTATATCTACATTAATTTTATTTTATATAAATTGGGAGTACTTTTCAATGAACATGGCTTTATAATATTTTTAATTTTTTAAAAATTCACAGGAGTTCCCATTCCCTCCATTATAAAAGGACACCACTGTGATGTCTTCTTTTCACATCTTTTATCCACCTATCTCAACCAAACACTAAAATATTATCTTCTAAAACCCTGTATCAACAAATTAGAGGTTAATTATATATTAAAATACTATTGCAAGGGTTATTAATTTGGGAGAAAAAGGTATACTACAAAATAAAGGTAATCACCTTACCAGACCAATTTCAATTTATTTCCTATTTTTCCTTCATTAAATATTTTTAATTAATCATAATATATTAAATTAATTATTTTAAATATGATAAAATTCAATTATCTGTACGAAAACCCCATTTTCAACCATATTATCCGTCAAATGGGATATAAAATATCACTCATGCATACGTGTGGACTACTACCTCAACTTGGAAATATGATTCATTTTCGATCATAATTGGTAATAGATTATTATTAATTTGGATTTAGTGTTTATATATTTACCTAATAAGAATTAATCTATAACTATAATATCTTATACACCTTATTATCTACCAATATAGAGGAAAACTATTATGCCCTTCGTTCGAACGTACATACTACTAGCTCCACTAAGAGATGTGACTTGTTTAGGAATTCTATTTTACCTAGATATTAAAAATGATATATTAAATAAATTTATCTGATATTTATGATATTATTATTATTATATAGTGGTGAATTATCATTTACCTTACTATCATTCAACATGATGAAAAATGTAAAGAACACTGGTGCGTAAGTACTGACCTTGGTCTCAACATAGTAATGATATTCAATTTTTTATATACGCATCATATGAATAGTTATAAATATTAATATAAGGAATATATATGATATTAAAATAATTATTTACATTATAGATATGAATTATCCATGTTCAGTGTTCATGGACCCTAGCTTCTGAAGCAAAACATTCATGAAAAATAAAGTAGTTAACACCCGAAATGATGAAGATAATGTAATATTATAATTGATTAGGTGATAAATTTTATAATTAAAACATTAATTGTATTATTTTTATATATATTCTTATCTCATATATTTATAATAAATTTAAATTTATTTTATTTGAGGTTAGAGTGCTTATGAAGAAAGAGGAAATTGATGTTAGTATTTCTTGTATAACATTTAATTTTTTGTGACATATGTCATTTTCAAAAATTATTTAATTTATGTGGTATATATACTAATACAATTATATTTTATATCATGTGTCTCTTTATATTATTATTATTTAATATTTCTATTTAATTCATTCACTTCATTGATATTTTGATTCAAAAGTTACTAAAGTGGTAAGGGTTTTGTGTTAAACTATCATTTAAAATGTGATTTTTTACACATAAATTTTCAATGAATAAATTATATGATATTCCCATCCCATATATTATGTGTTTTATTATAATTTTTTTATTTCAATAATTTTTATATTTCAGAATCATTTCATCTCTTTTTTACTCAAAATGGTTCAGAAAATATTTTTAAGAAATTATTACCTTACATCTATTCTTATAGTTGAAAAACCTTATATTCCATATAAATGATCCCTAAAATTTTTTCACGAATTCTTTTGACCAGTAATAAATTATTTGTAATGTGTTTTTTTTCATTTTTTAATTTTATTTTTTAAAATATTCATTTATTTATTATAAAGAGGGACCCTTTTACTCATGGTGTGAACATAATCTTTGTTTTAACAATTATGTGTTGAACGAAATTTCAAGTTGTCCAGACCTACCTATGGATTGAATAATACTTTTTGATTTTACAAAATTGATTTAAAATAAAATTATTCCTCTATATTTTATAATTATTTTCGGTTTAAATAATTTTTATAATATTAAATGTATAATTATCTTAATAAATATTCCAGTTATCTTTTAAAGTAATTTTTCCTATTAGATTAAATACTATTATGTTAATAATGATTTATTGGGGGATATAATCCATGTATAACAACCTTATTAATTCAATAGGTGGTATATGATTATAATGATTAGATCTTTATAAAACCTACTTATTTTCCATAGCTTATGATTTGATAAAATGATGGAACATTTATGAAACAACTTTTCCTTCTCCGGGTTATGATACCATGATATGATTATTATTTTTATCATATAGAATAAATATGTATAATTTTCAATATTTAATTAGTGGGCCTAAAATTAAATAGACCACTAATTAATTCTATAAATATGTATATTTAATGAGGTAAAATTGACTAGAATGACGAGTAAACATAATTGAGTAATGGACTCTATCAATTATGATCGTCTTGGGCATAAAACGTAATTATTGGAATTGAAGGGATGTAAATATAAATCAATCCAATATTATAGACTTATAATTTATACTTGAATGATGATATATATTTTTATTTTTATGTGTATTTAAAAGATATCTATATTATTGTGATAATATTTTCTCATCGCTCATTATTGATTTTTGAAGATTATGAACACTTATATCTTATTTATTTTGAAGGATAACACCATATTACATGATTCATAGGTAAAAATCATTAAATAAATTATTATGATTGTGATATATTTTGGTCATGTTCTAATTCGTTTATTCTTATCTTATTATTTCATATGATTATAAAATTATTTCCACTATATTAATCCTTACTAGGAATCTGAGAACACCCATTCTAATATTTCCTTTCCCAATGTCATGAATGAAGTTTTTATGTATGATATGTCTATAAAGGGTCGTGTTTGTAAAAACAATGTGGGGGATTATTTAGATCATTTATATACAATATTTTTTGTATCCATGTTCCTAATAACACAAATCCATTACATTTATGTCATGGATAAAAATGTTATGTAATGATTATTTTTCTGAAAAGATGTATTACTTATTTAGGAAATTTTTGGTTCACTAAAGTTTGAATCAAAAATTTTCTCAAACATCTCACCCTCCTTATGAAACTAAAGAAAGAGGGAACTAGTTGAAATCCTCATTAGGTAGTAAAATTATTCATGTGACTTAACAATAAAAATGAAATATTGGTCCTTTATTTATTTGTTTGTAAATTAGGTTTCAATCAAAGATATTTTGAACAAAAACCTATAATAATAAACAACAATATAATACAATATATGACTCTTTTTCATTTTCTTATATTCATCACACAAAAAAACCACTTAAACATTCACTGGATCTATAATCTCTCCCATTAATGACTCCACCGCCCAATGAAAATGTACCACCCATGTCTAGAACATACACTTTTAACATTTATCATAAACCTAGGGGTTTCTATGTGTTTCAAAAATGATTCTCACATGCTCGATATTCTCCACCTATGATATTGAGTGTTTGAAAATTTCATCCATGGATATTACTAGGAACTCGTGTAATAGAGATTTCCAGAGTCCTATAAACACAAATGGAAGATTCATGACACTAAGTAACATAATAATGAACATGAAGTTCCCATACTATCACTATAAAAAAATCTGAAAAATGATTAAATCATTTACCCTGAATTCATAATATCCTAGGAACATGAAAATTTTATAAATCCAACTAGCTAATATTTACTTATTAAATAGAATTTCAGTTCAAAAAATATTTCATTGATTCTTGATTATCACCTAATTCATCCCTTGGTGGCCTATTCACAACCACAGGCTACTATCTACATTCTTGGAAAACAAAATTAGATCTCCCCACCTTAATACACATGGTATGATAAATCCTTTCTCCATTTAGTCATCAATATAAATCCTTATCTCCCACCACTCTGTGGGTTCCATCTAATGTGGATGCATTAAAATGTTTGTAGAACCCATATTATATACTATCCTAGACATGAAATCACATCATGGTAGTACCATCATAGCCTCCTTAGGGAATTATATAGAAACTATAAAAAAATTTAATTCCACCACATTATATCTCATTGACTCTTTTAATTACATAAACATCATTGAAATAAGAGAATCTTATAACCTATTATCCAATAAAAAACACCCCTTATTGAGGGACACAAAAATTCCCCACCCATATTAGTTAACTAAACCCTCATCCTGAAACAATAAACAGCTATTTTATTGGAATAAAATCGATCAGTTTCAAGAATGATATAGTATGGATATATCTATAAACAACATAAATATTCATATAATTGATATTTCCCCGCCATCAGGAAACATACTCATGACATATGAAAAAAACTATCATATCAACATACTAGTAGGGTTAACACTAGGGGTATTAAATGACTCTCTATGTCAATTCCCTGTACAAGAAAAAATTAGGGTTAAATATATGAGTGTTAATATAAAAATAATATGAATAAGAACCCATGGATGATGATAAACTAATCAAACATTTAATAACCCTTGATCCCTTTGGAACCATCTCTTATATGTCGAGGATTTGTCCTTAGATGGATCTTCTTCCTATGTAATCATGACCTCCAAGTCTATGCTTTAATCTAGGAAACTGATGTGTAGGGACATCTAAGGTCTACCTTCTTCGAACTACTCCATATATTAGTTCAAGATATGTATATAAAAGATATGATGATGGTATGAACTATTTAAAAAACCTTAGTGTTAAATTCCACTACTTCTAGAAGTGGGACTAACAAATCAATCCATATTTACCCTCTGGGGAAGAATGGAACTACCTATGGTATGGACCAAGACCTCTACATCCATTGAAAAATAAAATAGGTGGGAACCTGGTTGACACATGGGAACTACCATCCAATATGAAAATAGATGATGGCTTCTAGGATTGTTTCCCTCTAAATCAAAACCAAAATGGGCCCATAATCTACAAAAACCATCAGATTTCCAACTCCTCATAGGTCCCTATATACACACGACAAGGGGTTTTCCATTCTTCTCATGCACCCCCTCTATATCATCTGGTTTCCATCTTTCATGTATTTCCCTTCTTGTCGCTTTTTTGGTTAAATTGGGAGTATCTTTGGACTCCTTAGGATACCTAATTTCATTAGGGGAAAATTCCATAAAATTCTTGGATATCAGTTTGTTTAAATTAATATAGTTCGATTATAAATGGGCATAAAAATTTTATGGTTTTCCCCATGTTTTGATAATTCCAAAGGTTATTTAGGATTTTCTATTGAAAAAATATATCTTTTTTTCTTCCAAGAGAAATGCATTCCATTTAATGTAATTTCACACCATGTGATTTTTCCCGGGAAGATGTTATGAACCTTGTACATTACATGAAGGGAGTACAAACTTTTTAATGTTTAAAGTTGGGGTTTTATTAAAAAAATGTGATGGATTTTTTTTCGTATATGGACCCCATTTATTTCACAATGAATAAAGGGATTACACACTAGGTAATCATCATGAGTTGGGATTTTAGGGTGATACATGATTGCTTTCCTATTTATACTTCCACAAACATCTTTTGTGTTGTCATATAAGAACACTACGGTGATTTTTGGAACCTCCTCCCTTTTTGGATCTATTTAATTGGAATTTGATCTTTAAGGTTGTGTGCAATGACTCTTTGAGTGAGAAATATGTTCTTCTTCATTTTTTACATTAATCACAGAAGTGAGATTAGGTAGGTTTACCATATATATTGACTCATAGTGGTGATTATCTTTAATATTTTCAACATCAATTGTACAATATTTTTCTAGGGGTCAATTATTTGTTAGTTATCGTGCAGAGGGAGTTAATTCTTAATATATGTTGTCATACTTCTACTTTTCAATCCCATTTTTAAACTGAATCAATAATGAGAAGATCGAATTGATTCTAGATCCACCTTTTTCATTTTTATGCTCTTTTTTATTGTGGAACCCATTGTGGGAAAGTGTGAAGAGTTTTGATGTATGTGGTTCCAAACCTATCATTTATTGGTGAACAATATTACATCAGTTTTTTAATTTTTTTAAATGGAATAGTTTGATTTACTTATTTTATTTCTATCCATGTAATCAAGTTTTTTATAAGGTTTTGTTATCTATTAGTTTTTTAAATGAAAATATGTTTTTATGGCATTGGAAAATTGGTTTTGCAAATGATTTTCAATATGGGTTGATGAAATTGTTTTTAAATTAGATCACATGAGAACCCATTGGTACATATGTGGAAGGTATAGTAATAGGCCTCATCCACTTGTAGGGTGTTCATTTATAGGGCACTCTTCTACTCCTTATAACTATTTTTCATGGGACAAGTTATAACTATTTGGGGGTGGGGTAAATTTATAGAGTGTTATTAATCTCTTTATATTCAATTCTTATGTCAAGAGACTCGATGAACATGATTAACTATGTTAAATTTGACTGAACTATAAATCTAAACCTGGTGTGATCCATGCTGTGATGTTACCGAAGCCTTTTTTTTATTTGGTGTCTCTTGGTTGTACTACCATGGATTTGATTTGATATGTGAAACATCCATTGATTGTACTGATATATATAATTCTATATATGTATATGAATGTATTTGAAGAGATTCAACACCTTTATTTGGAAATTTGGAAAATTTTCAAATGAAATTATTTTTCCATGATTTTGATATAAAATTCATATACTGTATATCATGCCTTGTTTTATTTAATGTTAAGAAATCATGACTGACATTACATATAAATGATATAGAACACATTGGTGGGACCCTACTGAACTTTTTATCTATTGCCATGATCTCCCCTTCAGTAGTGGACATACCTTGTTATGTCTTTTGATGTTGGGTAGGGAAATGAATCATAGGGATAGGGTGGGGGTTTTAATCAGTTGTGTCTGAGTAGCTAGTGTTATGATTGTTGGAGTTTTACTATGTTATCATATTGAAATTTTGGAGTATCAATTTTCATTTTTCAACCTTTGCTGTTATAATTTTCACTTTTAGATTGTTTTTATACATTTTAGTGGTATTGATTATATTTGTTTCTACATGTTATGGAATATTATTATCTCTTAGAATATTTCTCTATGATATGTGTAAATATTCCATTTTGTTTACTTCATGATGTGAGAAATTGTTCATTCTTGTTGATTTTTATGTCTGGGTACTATACGCCAGCCTATGGGGATCAGGAACTCCCATTATGTATGTGGAAATTTGGGTCATGTACTAGTTTGAGAGGGTATCCTGGTTGGGTTCATCAATGTTTGGTATTATTGGAATGGTTGTATTTATTTTGGAGTAATTTTTATAGGATATTTATGGGAATATAAATAACATTTTTAGGGCTCGATAGGTGGTTTATGGTGAGTGTCTTGCCATCTCATTCTATGATGAGGCTCAAGTTACCATGGGATGTTAGGATATGTGTCTCATATATTGATATTCATTACTAATATCAGCCTTTTATAAGGTATATTTTGGTTTTATGTGATATTATTCTTTGTCTGATCATTTATTCCATTTTAGCGAGGATTTTTATGCCTCCAAGACATGTTCTTTGAGTTCCATAGGAGGATGCAGCTAATGATTACCCTGAAAAACCTCATATGGATCATTATTTTATCTTGTTTTATGTGTTTTTAGTTTTTTTTATAAATAAGAATATACCGCATGTCCAGAAAATAATCATTGATGTAGGACGAAGATCTATAGGATTTAGAGATCTATAATGTGATTTCATTGAAGATAATCCACTATACTTTAAGGGGATGAATGAACCTCATGATGTGGAGTATTGTATTGACGGGATCTATAAGATATTTTCCTTTCTACATACACATTAAATTATCAAGGTTATGTGTATGGTTTTTAGAGTTGAGGGTCCCAAAAATCGATGGAATGATTTCATGGTATTGGAATATAGGTACATCATCTTGAATTGGAAGGATTTCAAGACTATATTATTCATGTAGTTTTTCTATAATAACTGATTATGGGTATGTCTATAGAGTCACTATCTTTATTAAAGGCATAGTTTTCAATGTTAGTGTACTCCAATTGATTGGTCCAACTGGTTCACCTTTTACAAGAGGTTAGAAAGAATAACTATTTGAAGGCTTAAAATTACCTATAGGGTTTACAACTGGATATAAGATCACTTATATTTATAAGAATGCCTTTGAAATATGTGGATATAGAATACAAGGATAAGGTGAGTGAGAGGAATATATATAGAATGATTTCATATTATTCCTCTTCTCCAACACATAGTGGAAGCTTGAGTGGTGTTCATTGGATGAAGTTGGAGTAAAAAATCATTATAGTAGTGGTGAAAGTAGTTCATGGAATCAAGATTGTTTGAAACCTCATATAATAGTAAACAGTTGGAATATGACATGAAATTATCATGGGAAGGTTGGATACACATAGTTTTCTTGTCCTTCACCTAAAAATATGTGCAATAGTTGTGGATGTTATGGCCATCTATAGTGTTTCTATCAACCTATTCCAACTCTATAATATGGTTAGGTATTGTTGGATCCAAATTCAACATCAACAAATTATGATTATTTATACACAACAAGGTTATAGACAAAGGCCTCAGAATTAATGCACATTTATGCAGTGGATGAGTTTTTAGTAGATGTAGAAGTAGGTGTAGTGAGAGTGGGAGGTACTGTCTTTAATGGACATTTATTAGTGATTTGTTGGTTTGATATTGGTTCTAACCAATTATTTATATCATTTTTTATATGATAAATCTTATAATATAACTCATGTAATTTTTTATAGAGTTAGTGACACATCTAGGGAGGTGGAAAGCGATGGGGTTTTAGTGTCCTTATTCTGTGCTTTCAATAGATAATGTGTGGTTATTATAGGTTATCCATTTTCTCAATCTGGATTTGTTTGAAATCATCATAAGGATGCATTGTCTTATTTCTCATCATTCTAAGGTTGATTGTATTCATTTATGTGTCTCATTTATTATAGAATATGGAATTTTATGAGTGTTTTAGGGGGAGTGGGATTTGAGGTCTGGTCATACAGGACCATCCCACCTAGAGCTCATGTGTTTATTTTCTATTACATTTTTCGACCCCAAAAAAGCTTCTTCTATTGTTGTTCTTCCTGCTATTTTTCAATTTTTTCCTAAAAATTTTCTAGATTATTTGTCTTGTATTACATTGGATATGGTCATAGATTGTAGGATTTACCTAGTTCCATATACACACTTTATATCGATTCCTTATTATTGTATGTCTTTAGGGGAGCTTAAAGAGATAATTATTCAATTGGAAAATCTGGTAGTGAGGAGTTTTGATCGACACAGTGTTTCGATTTGAGTAGCAACAATTCTAATTTCCCATAAGGTAGATGGTTCACACCGATTGTATGTGACATATTTTAATTTGAACCAGGTAATGGTTATAAATATGTATACTTTTCTATTCAGATATGATTATTTTTGAACAGTTAAAGGGGGAAAAGTGGGTTTGGAAGATTTATCTTTGATCAGGTTATCACAAACTTATTGTTTGAGAGTATAATATATCAAAGATGACTTTTAAGGTCTAATATAGCCATTTTGAATATGTTTTGATGTCATTTTTTATGGTGAACACTCTTGTAGTTTTTATGGATTTGATGAATCAAATACTCCATCGGTATGTTGACACGTTTGTGGTAGTGTTTGTATATGATATTATGGTTTATAAAATATCTAAGAGTGAACACGAGAACCATTTGATTTTTTTTATATAATTCCTAATTATTTTTTGATTATATGGAAACATCTGATATTCAATTTTTATATTCAAGTAGTAAATTTAATGGGGCATGAGATTTATAGGAATAGATTATTAGTTGATCCTCGGAAGGTGAATGATATTTATTTATGGGAGTAACAATGGAATGTCTTTAATATTCATAGAATCTATGTTCTTTCAGGATACAACTTAGGGGTTTTCAAGGATTTATAAAATTAGGTATCAGTGTTTATTTCTCTTACCATGAAAGGGGGAAATTTCTCATGGAATTCAAAGTGTGAGTCTTCTTTTTAAGAGCTAAACTAAATTCTAACATGAGCTTCAATTCTGATCTTATCTATTCCTGGTAAGGGGTATGTGTTTTGTTATGCTTCCAGAGTTGGTTTGGGTTTTGTGCTTATTCATGATGATCATGAGGTGGTTTATATCTCTCAATATCTTTAAATTCTTGAGAATAATTCTCTCACTCAAGATTCGGAACATTCCACAATTATACATGAAATTACATGTTGATAGAACATTATTTTGGGGATAAGCTAACAAGATTTATTGACCATAAGAGTTTAAGAAATATATTTTATTTCAAATAATTTATTCCTAACAATGATAATGTGTAACTACATGAAATTTTTGAATGATAATTGTATCCCAAACATATGATATATATTAGTTTATACATAACAAAAATATATCTCTTTAAGAATTTAGTGATTATAAATTGAAATGTGACCATCATGATTTGACTATTATCTGAAAATTGGACAATATGAATGCTGAAAACTATACTCTATTTAATACATTTAATTTTATAATTACAATTTCTATCTAGAAATGATAGTGGATAGTGAATACATAATGGGGAAATGATGTCCTCAACCATTAAATTCATGTATTATGAAGCCCATTTTTCAGACCATGGGAGGGAAGTAGTATTACTGGTATTATCTCTTGACCAAGACCAATCATATCTTTAAAAATTATTTTTTGAACAAAATCACATATAAAAGAAGAACAAGTTTGTGGGAATTTCAACTCAGGCGATGTTGGCTGAGTTGACCCATGAATCAATCTCCATCACACACCTACCGATAGGTCTTATGAAGATTTTATAAGGGGTTATATTTCAAGGCCTTAGTTACTAAATTTATAATACATTTTTTTAAATTTAATTGTTGATCCATCAATTCAAATTTGAGATTGTTTTTTCATAAAAATATAATGAATGTGACAAATTGTTTTTTTTGGAAAAAATGTGTACATTTTAGAATGGTTATAATTATTATAATAAACTATTGTAGTATAAATTATATTTATCTTAACAAAAAATTATTATAAAAAACACTTCATAAAATATAAATGATAAAATAATTTTATTTTATTTCAAGTGTTATAAATTTTACAAAGCATTTTATATCAGCTATTATTTTTAATAATATGGTTATTTATATATAAAAGATAAAAATATCATATTTATGGAATTAATAAAATAAAATAAAAATAATTTTTGAAATAATAAATTTTAAATAAGGTTACTTTGAATTTATGATAATTTATTAAAATATTTTGTTTTTCAGTGAATAGTAAGAATATAGTTCGAGTTTTTTTTGGTAAGTTTAATGACATAATAACTATTTCATATTGATGTAATAATTAGTTAACCATAATAAAAACTATAATTATGTTGTTTTATTAATATCATGAATTATAATATATTTTAATCAACTTCCAAATATATAATTTATCTTCAAAATTTTAAAATTGAGATTTTAACATTAAAACATGATATTTTGAGAATTAATTACATTTTGATGCCAAAATAAGTAATAGAAAATTATGTAGGGATATTTTAGGATAAAATTAAATAAAATACTATCAATGTTTCCAGTAACATGGTATAAAACCATGGGAAATCCCATGGTTTTTCAATTTCCACTACCTTGGGGACCAATGATTTTATTTAGAAATTAATTAACAAATCCCCCTCTTCTGCAATAATTACTCGCCCATTTATATATTTTCATTCATTACCAATTCATCCCCCACTAAACTCTGATTTTATTACATAAAAAGTTTTCCTCAAGCTTCGAAGGGCCCAATATTTGAGTTTTAGTAGTTACTTTTCAATGAAAGGGAAATATGAACTTCTCTTTCCGATTCCAGAACCCTTTTAATGTGGTATGTATATCATGTTTTCAAACTATGTTAATCTAACGATTTTATTATATCCCTTTAATTTAATATTATCATTTTATTAATATGATTACTTTTCCCGCTATCTTTTTTCCCTTTTCTAAAATCATGTTTCATACTGTTCTACTATCGAATTTTCTTCTTAAAATTTCACTATTTTTCTTAAGAAAACTCTTTTTGGTTTGATTTTATTAATACCAAAACAAATTTATTTTCCATGGGTTTTAATGATGATTTAAAAATGATATATTTTATTCAATTATTAACATACATAGACACAATTTCCATTTCAATGAGTTTAAAAATATATAATGATCGTGCCTTTAAGAGCCACATCAAAATGTCAGGATTTTGATATGAAGGCTGATTATTTTTTCTCCATTGGTTATTTTTGAAAATTTTAATTAAGATATATTTGGATTTAATTAATTAATGCATATTAATGGTGAACCATGATAGGTCTCCAATGTATTGGGTAAAGAATTTAATCTCTTGAGATGACATGTATACTGATATCTTGGGGAATAAACTTAGTAATATTTTCTACACCACAGTGACAATCCTTGGTGATACGCTTATGAATAAAACCATTAAATGTTTTAGACACATTTACATGATATTATATTAGTTATTTTTTATTATGATATTCCTTTTATCCGTTTTCTCATTCCATTTTGATATTCATGAGGATCTAATTAATATTTTTCAAGATCACATGTAAAATGTTACAATCATTTTCCCTTAATAGGACCTATGATCACCATTTCCTTTTATGTATGTCAATAGATTATGTGATGTTGTAATAGTATATTGGATGAACCAAGAATAAGCCATTAATTTTTTGTAGAAGAATGTTTTATGTTTTTTTCTAATCATGTAACTTGTTTCCATGAAATGAAAATTTAAAAGAATCTCAATTTATTTCAAGGTAATGAAACATTTGTGAAATATAAGACCAGATTCTATATAGTAAGTGGAATACCTTTAGGAATTTAACATCAACATCTCCTACACCCTAGGTAAGGGGAATTTAATTATAGAGACTCCTAGTTGGATTGTTTCATCACATTCTGTTTAGGAATCAAAGGAGGAGTGGAAACTTATGAGGATTTTTTCAAAATGGAATCTTGATGCTCAGGAGGGAGTTTTGGTATTGCTATAACAATTGTTCAGTTAGCATCATCTCAAATTGATTCTATTCTATAAGTCCAGTCACATGTTGATGAGTTCAAAGGAATTCTATAAACCATATATGATGGGTGTACTGTGTCTGTCTTGCCACTGTCTTCAAATGGTATTCTCAATTTTAGGGATTGGTTTTTGATCCTAGCATATATGTGGAGCTAAATTTTGTAGTATTTTCTTAGTTCATCATTGACTGTTCATCCAATAACTACAATGATTTTTTATGAAATTTGATGGTGATTTTTGGGGCTAGGTATGAATCAGGTAATTGCTGATTATATGTCCCATTGTTACACCTGACAAAAAATAATGGAAGAGCACCTAAAACCTTCTTATTTTCATAAACCTCTTCTAATGGTGGTTTGTAAATTGGATGTGATTTCCATGAACATTTTCTTTGATTAACATAGACTCCATGTGGGAGGAATTATATCTGGGTTACAAATGATTTGTCGACAAAGTATGGGAATTTAATTATGATTAGGGGAACAACTAAGGGTGAAGAGCATGGCAAGATACATGTGTTGGAGATTGTGTGGAAACATGGTGTTTCATATACAATTGTTATATATAGGTATAATAGGTTTAATATAAAGTTCTATGGGAGTCTCTAGGAGGAAATGAGGACTCCCTTCATGTTGAGTACAACTTATCATCCACAGAATGAAGGATAGAATGTGTGTCCAATTAATATCCTAGAGGATATGATCTGTGCCTATTTCATGAATTTTATTGGATCGTAGGATAGATATCTATGACTGAATGATTTTTCTTATAACATATGTTATCAGTCATTGATTAGAGTGGATATTTTTAAGGCATTGTATAGTCTCCTATTCCAATCATCTATTTTATGGAAATAGGTCGGAGAAGCTTATTTTGTGGGACTGAGTTTGGATCTACAGACATGTATGATGATTCATGATATATGATGGAATATGGTTACCACTCAGATTCTATAGAAATATTATGCATAACAGAAGTGTAATCCTTGGTATATTTTCATGTGTTATTGGGTTTTATTGAAATTTTCATCTTATTTGTGACAGTATAACCTAGGAAAATAGGGAATGTTGTCTCTGAGAAATGTTGGAACATTTGAGGCTATTGAGTGGCATGAGATGTTTACTTATCATTTGGAAATACCAGTTTAGTTTATAGGTATATTTGATCTTTTACACATATCATACCTCAAAAAATACCATCTTGACCCCCTTAAGTTATGAGGTTTTAATAAGTCACCTTAGATACAAATGTTTATATTATTGATCATCCAATAGATGTCATTGTGTCTCAAGTGAAGGACGTGCATGTGAAATCGATTCCATTGGTCAGAGTGTTGTGGCGGAATGAATCTGAATCTCACGAGACTTGGGAACATGAGTCATTAGTGAAGGAGAAGTGTTCTCAACTATTTTTTGGAATTAATTCATTAACTTGACATCCTAGGGATATAAATTCATATGGTGTGGAGTTTTTAACATTTCATTATTTTCTATTAGGTAATTAAATTCTTGTTACTTGTCTTCCCCATTAATTGGTTGCATCTTGGGACTCTGAAGGATGTATAAATTTTTTTTGGATAATGAATTAATGTTAAGGGAAGTATGTTTATTTTAATAGATAGAGTGTGGGTATAAACATGTAATGAATTTATAGGTTACCCCCAATTTCCTAGAATATCAAATTTTGTTTTGGTTTTATGCTGAGAATTGGACTTTTTACAGTCTGTTATAGAATTACAATCCTTCTAATTGTATTACATGTCGTGTAATTTCTACAGGGCAGATTTCGTGAACCTGGTTGAGAAATGTGAAGAGAGTATACACCATGTAAATGATAAGAATCAGGTAATGTTAAAAGTATTTTTTTCATCATAATTATAACTAATGAATTATATATTGTGTAATGAGATTATACAACGGGTAATCATCATGATCTTGGATTTTAGAGAACTGAATGGTTTATTTGTTTTTAATTCATCAAAATCCATCTTCCCTCTTAACCTAAACGCATTCTTTGTTGATTTTGGGAGACTCTTCTCCTTTTGTATCAATTCATTTGGAATTTTATCTTCAGTGTTGTGAAAAATGTCTCTCTAGGTGTTCAATACATTATTCTTCATCATTTATATTGATCATGTGATTACTATTTCATTTCATTATCAAATATTTTGAACAATGGTGATAATACTATTTATTAATTTATATATATATTTTTGTGTAGTCTTTTTTAGGGGTCAATTCATTATTGGTCATGGTGCAGTAGGTGTGATTTCTCGAGGTTTGTTTTTATATTTCCACATTTCTAATACTTTTGATAAATTGTATAAATTTTAAGATGTGTGGATTGATTCTGGGTCTTTAGTTTTCATTGTTTTTTCCTTTATCTAGTTGATCCCTTTATGGTCAAGTGCGGCCCGAGCTTTGAGGTAGGTGACTTCATCTCTATAAAAAAAATTTGAAATGGATTTCTATGGTTTTTGATTTTTTTGTAAATTAAATTGCATAAATGACTAAATTGATTTGTTTGTGTGGAAATGGTTTTTTGATTAAATTTGTTTTCTTCAACTTTTTGTAAATGAAATGATTTTTTCAAATAATTGTGAAATTGTTTTGTGAAATGATTTTCAAAGAATGGTTTGATGAAAGGTTTAAAAAATATAGAACATAGTACAAATTTGGTACTTTGGTGGAATGTATAATAATATGCCTCATCCACTATCATGGGATTCATTCATGGGGTGTTCCTCATCTCCAAAGTCCTATC
Organism: Viscum album; assembly: GCA_963277665.1. NCBI lineage: Eukaryota > Viridiplantae > Streptophyta > Magnoliopsida > Santalales > Viscaceae > Viscum > Viscum album. Next base: position 1,493,457,702 of record OY728121.1, read on the forward strand.
ATTCTATGGACATGTTAGAGCTTTTGTGGGGGTGCACTTTCATGGGTGTTCCACTACTCTCTATATTGGGGGAATATTTCTAGTAACATTATGCACTTTTTTATTCATGTTTGGTATGAGTTTCCTAGATATCTTGACATTGTGTGATCCCTAGAATGATGTTATCTATGATGTTAGTCGGTTTTCCTAGTTTAGATTATACTTCTTTTGTAGTATTACAAAGGATTTGATATGATATGTGATACCTGATTTATTTTTTTGATATAATTTCTTGGATATATGTATATTAAATTTTTTTATGTCATTTAAATTATTTATTTGGAAATGTGGAAGAATGGAAATTAAACTGTTTTACCATGATGTTTTCTTTAAATTTTTAATCTATATATCATTCCTTTTTTCATTAAATATGAGAATACATATTCTTGAACAAATACTTGATATGGAAAACCTATGTGGGACCCTATAGTGAATATTATCTCACACCCTATTAGCTCATTCGGTAGTGTGTATACATTAGAATCATTTATAATGTAGGGAATGTCAAGGTGTTATTATGAGGTGGAATGGTTCTCGATTAACAGGGTTCTAGAAATTGGTTGTTTGATGGTGGGTGTTTTGAATGCTGTCACATGGATATGTTGAAGTAGTTATTTTAGTTTTTTCATCCTTCATAGTTGGAATTTTTTCTGGGATATCATTTTTCTATCTTTTCAGTTTTATTGCATTCATTTTTTTAGATCTTGTTTTTTATGTTTATCACTTCTATTATTTCAATTTTCTTGGTGTATATATTTTATTTTGATTGATTTATGTTGGGATAAATTGTTCCTTATAGTTTTTTATGTATGGGTGTTAGTCGCCAAAGAATTAATATTAGGAACTCCCATTAGGTATGTTGTAATTTGGGTCAGGTTCCAGTTTTAGAGGGTATCTGGGTTAATAGTTCCTCACCCTAAGAAACATTACATAATTCTACACCTCAAAATATGGTTGTGTCCAAATTGGTATGATTATTGAATAAAGTGGGAGGAACAAATCCTCTTCTAATATCTGTTAATTGGTCTTCTCGTCAACAAATACATGAGGGGGGAATATATGTTTTTAATAAACATAATTTTTATATCATAAATACTTTTTATCCCATTGTAGTGGTAGAGAAAGTCATTTATCCCAATTTCCATCAATATCACCGATAAGAACTCAACTGTAAAAAAACTACTAGATATTGACCACTAACACATTTATCTCCTTTCACTCCCTCGAGTATAATGTCCACCACTGATATGCCTCTAATCTCAACTAGATAACCATGATCGGAACACGATTCTCATATCATGATCAAATAATGCTGAAGGAAATCTCTCATTCCTCCACCAAGCACTATATCTCTTGATCAGATATTCAAAAAAAATATTCACTAGGTTTTATTGCTTAATTTTTCACAACATCAACTATCACTACTCATCCCCTTGATCACGATTGATAATCAAACGATCAATAGGTTCAACTTAAAAAACATCCCTCACTCGATCCACCCAAGGATGGAGACCAACTAAAATATCTCAAATTTAAGTACAATTAACTATTTCTGATATCAGTGGATGTATATAGATTCATTTATTTAATAAATTATTCCCATAAAAATCTCATTAAAAATAGAACTTAATAATGTTTGATTCATGTAATTATTCTATCTCACTACCCTTCAAGCAGTTTCAATATACCTAGTCTATTTTTAGAGTAAAATTTCCTTGCACTGGATCCAAGGGGGTCCAAGAATTATTTTTCCTAGTTTATATACCTGTTTTTTGTCACATGATAAGCATAAATAAAACTTTTTCCATACCAACCCATGCTGTACTTAGTAGTACATAACTTAAAACAAGACCCTATCTCATAAAAAACACTTAATATCACTTTTTCACAACCTCGCCTCTATTACTACCCCTATTAGGAAGAAAATGAAGAGAAGGGGTAACCCAAACATGTCTCCACTAGCAAGATCTGAGTTGGTGAATAGATCCTAAGGAATAAACATATATAATTATAGTACATACAATATAATATCACGATATCATAAATTAATACTACCAACTAATAAATAATACCAACAAATTAAATAAACAAAAATCCCATATAATATATACTGTATATTCATGAACATAAAATAGATAAAAATTTATCCAAAAAATAATATTAAAAGAAAATCATAAGGAAACAACCACAATAACCCATGATCCCTGATCGTACTATCTAGATCGATCTCTAATTTATTACTGGAAACATAAAAAACAATTTTTACATATATATATTGAGTATAATGTGTAAACGTAGTATGATCTGGCCTAGGGTCTCTCATGTAAAAGTGAAAAAAGTATAATAATTCCCTGATGAAAAAATTACTTGGATAACCATCACCAACACTGGACAACTAGTCCCCTAGCCTCATCATGGATCACTCACTAAATAATTCATCTAAAAATAATAAGATAAAAATAAAAATAATATAATCATTTGCACTCTATAACTAGTTCCCAACTAATTTCACACTCTCACCCAATGAGAATACATCATTTTCTCCCATCCCTTCTATATCCACCAATAATATCATTAACCATATATATTCCCTCACAAAACCAACCATGTATCACATATTATAATTATAACAACATATTTTATATCACTAAACAAGCTATGTAGGTTATAATTAAAATGTAATACATAATCCTTTCTATATCATCCTAACACCGATAAACCCCACCATATTTCCCAAAATACACCATCAGTATAAGAAAAATAATCTATTGATGAGATGGAGGGGAAGAAGGGGTTGAAAAAAATACAAATCCTCCCCATCCTAGATGTTAGGGGAAACAAACCCTAGAGACTTGAAGTTCATATTATCCAATATGGGGGGGGGGGAATTCATGAAATAGTAAACATATATAATAATATCAAACAAGATTACACGAATGGGTTCACAAAAGTAACAATACCAAAACCACCATCATGTCACTACTGATATTGTGACCCCATGTTGTACCTTTATTTCTTAAGAAATATATTTTATATAATTAAAGGAAAGGAGGATGCTCTTAAAAATATTATTGGGGAGGTCAGAAATAATGAATCCCAACGACGTTAGTGTGAAAAAATTAATACCCTATAGGGGAAAGGAACCAAGAATGGAAAAGGTATGAAACCACTCATTCTAATATGATCTAGAGGAAATAAATTCAGAAAAAACATTACCTTCCCACTGCATATAAAGAATGGACATGGAGTTCCCTATTAGCCCCTTTCCCCATCTAACAACATATTCAATGGTTCATAGAAGATACTCACTGCATATAATTTCATTGAATATGGTTAGTGAATCGGTCTTGATCTTCCTAAAAGGAATAATCATATAATTGAAAAAAAAATAATGCTCGTGAGGAATGCATGGGGCTTCACTTAATGGGAGTCATGGTTCCCAATGAAATTTGAGAAAGTCTCCACAACTAAACCTTTGGTATCTATGATCACACTACCACCTGTCATAGATCCCATAAATCATGAATCATCATTGTTTAAGAAAATAACTTTATTTAACTATATTTATGTATTAAATCATTTAAAGCGTATTTATAAATCAATAAATCCCTATATATAATAATTCCCCAAAAATGATATAATCTGTAACAAGAAAATAAATATCAAGAAATATAATAACCACAGATGCATCACACCAATATATTTAAATTCATAGTCTATTTTATTATAATTTTTATACAATTCATAGTGCTCACCCAACTAAAACAAATTTTTATAATCCCATATATGAACATAAATTGGAGATTATGCAAATACCCTACCATAAACGAAGCTTTCATATTCACTATGCAAGATAGAGAAAAATAGGGTGAACTATGGTTTCACAACCACACAAGGTTACCTTGAGTCGAACCTAAAAATAGTTATGTATCATTAAAATAATATGTATTCGAATACCACTCTAGAATCTAATGGAGAAAACCATTGATAAGGGGATTTTTTGTGATCACAAAATCACATGGGAATCACCTGATGTATGGGAGAGAGGATATTGGAATGAGGGATATGGGAAGAAGGTTCTGATTTATATACAGCCTATAAATCACACCATTCGAGGCATGAAATGATGGTTCAAATTGTTTACCTTAGGTGGTCCATATCTAATAAAAAACTTATTGGTTTGACAAACTCGAGAGGTATTTCACATTCTGAATGTAGCTTTTCACATCATGAAACTTTTAAAGATATAACTATAAAAAAAACACCAAGAACATTATTGTCATGAACAATAAATTATTCTATTAACAAATCTTTGAGAAAAATTCCAAAAACTAGGACTGAGAATCTATGATCATTCATTAAAAATCATGAACATGTGAATTAATGCATTAACCACCACCTGTAGTTTGAAATTCAACTCCATCTCATCCTCTTTAATCCACAAATTATTCGTAAGGATTCCACCACAAAAAACCAATAGAGTATTCAAATTAAAGGGTTTGGTCTATCATAATAAATATAATGACGTAATATTAACATCATTTTTATTTAGTAAAATTATATTATCATAATATAAATCTACATTATAACACATTCATTAGTTATAAAATGTTTTTATTTTGGTTTATCTATTCACCTAAATGAATGATGTCATAATCTTACCATGATGAATGATTAATTAGACATAAATTCTTGTAATTTTATTTAATAATACTATATTCCATATGTTTTCATGATTAAGGGGTGATTTTATATATTATTATACTCATTAATTAAATCTATTCTTTTATCAAATGATAATTCGAAAAAAATATAATCATAAATTCTATTTAAAAACAGTCCCTATAATATATAAAAAATTATAATTATAATAAAGAAATATTTGAATAACGCCCATGTTACATATATAAACATTTTAAGGGTTATGGCCATGTGTTCATGGAATATTGATTAGAACAATCATTCATAAACATGCAAATTAAAAAACAAGAAAATTTTATCAATAATATTATTTTTGAAAAAAAATGATAAACAAATGAGTAATAAAATATATATATTAAATTAGTAAAAATAAAATTTTAATATGGTTAGGATACTTATAATAAATAAACAAAAAAAAATTATAATGATATTAAATAACGATCGACGAAGTAGGAGTCAAACGTAAAGGTTTCCCATATAAAATTACTTATTTATATATATGCTTCATATTTAGTAATTATTTTATTTCATATAATCTATATAATTTCATGTTGATTTTGATTATAATAATTTTTATGAAATCCTATTTTTGTAAAATTTCATCCTTATTTCCCATATTGATGATTTTTTTCAATAGATACAAATGACAGAAGGTGTTTATCATCACAATAACCCTTTATTGAGATATAATTCATATTCACCCCTTGTTTTCTTTTATATGGTGTATATTTTTCTCCATGATTGAGTTTTTTAAACTTTTATTGAATTTCAAGGGTTATACAAATTCATCTTGCATTCCCTATTACAAGATTATTTGATTCAAAATTTAACAAATTATTAATGGTTTATTTTCCAATATCAATTTATATTGAGATTGGTTATTGTTTATGTACTTATTTAGGAAAATTTTATGTTCCATATAAAACACTATATATTTTATTCTCTTTATTTTTAGTGATTATTATTACCCCAATAATTTGACTTCATTTTTTTTCACAGCTCAATTAAATGGATACTTGTATATTGAGATAACATTATCCCCTCTCTATAGTTATGAATATTTATAATCCACGTCCATGTTATTATTTTTATTTTATAGATGTATATATCTTAACATTTCTGATTTCTTAAGGATTTATTATTTTAATATTATTTTTATTAAAAATTGAAATGGGATAATTTTTATCAATTTTGGTACTGTATCTTTCTCCCCTATATTCCTATTTGTATATTTATAAAAAATCATATGCATGTTTTAATGGTTTTAGAATGTAAATATTTTTCATTTTATCATTTAATTTTAAAACTATTATTTGAAAAATTTCTTCATATTAAAATAAATTTTATAAAACATTAACAGATATTCCTTCTTATTTTTCAATTAAATTTTCTAATCATTGTATATTTATTTTCATTTTTATCAACACTATTTAATGATTCTGTTGATTCACTATTTATATGATATAATATTACCATCCAAAATCAATATCTAGATGGTTTGTTATTATGTTTTATAAAAATATTCACTAAACAAAATTCCTTCTCACATGTAAATATCGTTATGATCCAATTATGAATGTAATTTTGTAAATGTTATACACATATATATGTTTTTTTATTATATTATTTGTGGTTATGATATAGCCCTTATTTGAATTGCATATATTTTTTTATAACTAATCATATAAAGATATTATATGTGTAACTAAATGAGTATAGCTATGCTAAAAACCATATTCATGGAACCAATTGGGTATATGTATATTAACAACCCTATACATGGACCATATAAAATTTAAGTATTTTGAAAACCCTATTTGTTGACATAATTTCATTGTTAATATTTACAAACATATAAATAATGCTAATTATGCATCATTATGTTGAAAAACCTATATGTGGTTCTAGTTTCATTTAACAATGTTCAAGAAACTAGGATTAAACGTTATAGTGTTCAGCATTATTCAAAACAATTTATGTGGTCCTAATTATGATTACCTCTATTAAAAATTATATGCATAGAACTTATTTTGTTTAGTTATTTTTATAAATTTATGGTTTACCTATTTTTTTGTTTATTTCACATGAATTTTTTTCTTTATGAATTATTATTTCCCCTCATGTTTCATCATTCTTACACCATTCTATAAATTATTCTTCCATGGTGATGATTTTTTGGTTATATGACCTTCTATAATTAGATATGAAAAACATTTATAATTCATTTCCCTTCTTAATAATATTTTTATCCCATGTACATGTTTTCTCACATTATTTTTTATCTAACCATTTTGAACTATTGTAATATTTTTTATTTATTGAGAAATAGATATAAATCCTTCTAATTGTTTTTCCAATTTTCCTTGAAAAAAATATAAACTTGAATATATCTAAGAGAATGTCATTTCTATAGATTTTTATAGAAATATTTAATAAATAATGCCACATAAGACAATTATGTAGCTAATATGTAAATACACTAAACACACACATTAAAGGCTTTGATTTCTTGAGTTATGTAATGAATATTGATGTAAGATGATTTAATATTACTATATGTTATGGTTGGGTCATTTTAGTTGGTAACAGAGTAATATTTATTTAATTTTGGGATTTGGATATAAATAATAAGATATTGGAAATTAAAACAACATATACTAAATTAAGCTTGTTATATGATGTACCAAATATGTTATAGGTTGAAATAAAGGTGATATAATTTATGAAATCATGGTCTTGATGTCCATTTTATCTGATTTTAAACATAGTTTATTGTTTTTTTATTCTCACATTATCTTTTTTTGTATGTTTTTTATAAAATAATAATGATATTAGGTCGATGGTGTGTAATATAAATATTTAAATCAAAACTTTTTATCCTTGTTCTATGATTTCCCTCATATCATGAAATTTACCAAGATCTACTAAGTAAAATTTCCAATGTACAGATATTAAATTAATGTTTAAAACTCTTAATTGTATGGTGATTACATTAAAATTTTACAACTATCCGTTCATTAATGTTTTTAGTAATTTCCTTCATAAAAATCAACTTGTTCTCCCATTAGTAAAATTTCATGTTGTTATGGTTATGTATTTTCTACCTATATATAGATACAATATTAATTAATGAGATATGTAAATCATATGTAATATCCCAAATAAACTGGTGATCATCAATTTGTAGAAGGTTGACTATGAACTATCAATTGAAATTACATCCATTTATGGGTCGTAACACCCAATAATGAGGGGTATTTAGCTCAAATAATTTTAGTTGATGTAATCATTAAATAAAAAGAAATTGTATAGGAATATATTAATGAATATCCCTATGAACTATAGAGTCATCCACCGAGAACATGTGGCTGATTTTTAAATTTATGTCATACATGGTTCTATACAAATATTAGTGAGCCCTTATAGAATGATCTCCATTGGATTATAAAAACTAAATAAGAAACTACAAGGGAATATTTAAATTGTAATTATTTGACAAAATACTGCATCATGGGTTTTAGAAGTCCTATTTTTTACAAGGAAAGATGGATAACTAACTCTATTAATTTATTATGGTTAAATGATCATGATCATAATATTGAAAAAGAATCATCTTCCATGTATTAATGATGTGTCTACTCAACTATGATGGGATAAATTGTATTGATCCGACCCAAGTATCCTAGTTACAGTACCTTATATTATAACATTTGTTTTATTAAAATAATTTTCTATCCCAATGTAAATAATTTTTTATTAATTTAGGAAAAACGGATATAAATATAATCTTACTAATTAAACATGAAATGAAATACATAATAGAAAATCCAAATGACTCCTTGATTATCCCTATAACTCATTTATAATATTCATCTTCAAAACCTATGGAAAATATAAATAATAAAAGGGTAAGATTATATGCTCAGAATGGGTAAGTAAAAAAATGGTTGTTTTCGTAAAAATAATTACTTTTCATGGTGAACGACTAAAAACTTATGCCATTAAAAATATACTTGAGCATAATATGGAAGGGATGAAAGTAGATTTAATATGGCCATATAAATGATAATAAGATAATGAAACACATCCATTTATGTTCTACTAGACTGATGATCACATGGTTTATCAATTAATAATAACAAAATGAGGGAATGCATAATTCAAGACATCTGAAACACATTTTCAAGGCATCTGAAAAGATGTCTGAAAATACTAGGGTAAGGCCTCGCCCAAAATCAAATAATATTTTGTCTCATTAGATGTAATGATGAATCTAGGGTCTATATAGGTCTCTAAAGGAAAAATTATATTTCCAATAAATTCATCATATTAATGGTTATATATATAAACAATATGAACATGTAAAATAACTTTCCCCAATATGTACACATAAACACTAACCATTCTGAGTATCATGGTGAATTGTATATGATAATAGATGTTCATTTAGAATGTGTATAATTATATAGAATTTAATTTATAATATATTGATGAATATAAATTTGTGTAATTTTTTATACATATAATTTTAATTTATATTATGACTATGAGTCATGAGATAAAAGATTTATTGATAGTCGTTTAGATTTTTAAGGCAGTTTCTTGATCATAATGAACTAGTTTTTTTCTATTATATAATATCACATTAAATTATTGTTCCATAATCTTTAAATAATACATAATAAATATTTAAAAAAATTGTAAAAAATAAAAATGGTTTCATGGGCAGACCTGAAGAGGAAAATAAAGAACAAAACTTCATCGTCCACAAATGATGTTAATTTGCACCTTTAGGATGATGATTTTGTTTTTCAAATAAAAGATAGAGTGTGTAAGGATATTTTAGATGTATCATTAATTAACATTAATTAATTATAGTATATTAATGATACTAGAGTTACCAAGATCATTTGGGCTGAGGTTTGGTGGAGATAATAATAAAATAAGGAACAAAAAAATTAAAGGAAAATGGAAGAGGATTTTACCTTCTGAGTGAACCTCTATGAGAACATCCTTAAGGTAAGGGGTATTGATCTTTTGGAAATCCCAAGATCACATAAATGTGGGGAGAGACTAGGGAATAATATTTGGGTTGAAATTTGAGAATAATAATGTAATATATTTAGGGAATAGGGAGTGAGGGGTGGTTTTTTTAATGGATGAGGGGAGTGATTTTTGAATATCTTATTCATTATAAAATTATTTTCCCCAATAAAAGAAATAGTATTCGTTTAGTGTGACCAAATAATGTAATATTTTCATTTAATTTCTAACTAATTTCCATTTACATCATCCATTACCAAATCATGATGTATAAATTCCATTATTAAACTTATTGCGTAAATTATCAAATTTCTCTATTCACAAAAAATTGACGTATTTTAGAAAAATCCTACAAATTCACCCAATCCATTTTTCAACGTTTAGAATTAAAAAATAATTACATTTTATCAAAATTATTTTCTAAATAATAGAAATTTAATTAAAAAAATTATCATTATTAACTCAACAAATACATATTTTAAATTTTAAATTAATTTTATAATACATTCCAAAATTAACTGAGGTCTCATGAAATTATCCTAAAATCCTATGAAAAAAATATATTTATCTAGAAATAAATTTTATTAAAATGAATTTTATTTTATATAAATATATAAATTATAAATTGAAATTCCATATTTATTACTTTAATAAAATATCTACTCTTATTTATTAAATTTTAAAATATTCACTGTCATTTATATGGTGCCTAAATTTTATTTTTATATATATGAGTGAGGTTTCTATTAATAACAGTACATTACTATTCATAAGGGTAAGTTACTATACATAAGGATAAGTTACTATTTATAAAAAATGTACATAGATCCTTTTAGTCTCTAAGTATATTACTGATCGCAACCATGTATGTCAGTTTTTCGAAATTAAAATCATGGATGTAGAAAAAGTTTTTTTAGAGTCTTAGTTATAAATATCTCCAATATGAAAGTGTTTATTTCATATCATCTCAGTGTTGTATGAATTCTATATTAAATTTATTTTAAAATCATTAGGGTGTTACGTTATTCCCCCCATATAAAACAATTTCCCAAAAATTACTCGAATGTTACCTCATAAAATTATTTGGGTATCTAGTCATTATTATTTCCCTAGGATCCCACATTTCATCTTCAATTTTATAACTTTTACAAAGAAACATTAAAATCTGAGTCATCTGACACCTCAACGAGTATTCTTTAGTGTCCATAATCTGGACAGGCTCTTCATAGTATTATATATCTACTTCCAATTCAATACCTTTAGATGTGAGTACATGTGTGGGGTCTGGAATGTACTTTTTCAACAATGGGACATGGTACTCATTGTGTATCATAAAATGTCTATGTGAAATTGCAAAATTATATTCCACTGTAATTCATTCAATAATTTTATAACATCCAACGTACCATGGACTCAGTTTACCTATCTTCCCAAATCATATAAAACACTTTGATGGAGATATTTTTAAGAAAACATGATTTCCAACATGAAATTAGAAATCCTTCATTCTATTATCAACCTATCTTTTTTTCCATAATTGAGCTTATTTGATATGGGTTTGAATAGTATTTACCTTTGTTATTGTTTCCTCCACAAACTTTGGGCCCATAACCTTTCATTCACCAAATTTAACACAACATGTTGGTGTATGATATCTATTTCCATACAAAGATTCATATAGTTTCATTTGAATAATTTATTGGAAACTATTTTTTATAAAACTCCACTAATGTTAAATACTTATCCCACATACCATTAACATTTAGTGAGAGAGATCTCAACATGTCTTCTAATGTTTGGATCATCTATTCTGATTTCCCATCAGTTTGAGGGTGATAGACAGTACTCAATCAAAGCTGAGTATCATTTTTTTAATAATTTTCTAAACTTTCAATGGGAATAATGGATCATCATTAGACACAATTATGAAAGGTTCTCCATGATGTCTGACATCATCATTTATATAGAGTCTTACAAGGTGCTCCAGTTTAAAATCATCCCTTATATTGAGAAAATGTACACATTTCGTAAGTCTATCTACAATTACCCATATTCCATCATATTATCTTTGATTATTGTGTAATATAGTGAAAAAATATAAAGTCATGTCATCCCATTTCAATATTGGAAAAGGTTTATGTTTCAGGACTCCTCTTGGATGTTGTCTTTCAACCATAACTTATTGACATTCTAAACGTCTTCATACATAATTTGAAAATTTTCAGTTTATGTTGTCCCACTAGAAATTTTCATTAATATATTTTTACATTTTAGTGCTACGTGAGGGTATAGATAAATTTGGGCAATGAGAATCATCCATTAAATTCCTTTTTAGATCTTATATAGAGGGAACACATAATAACTTCCCAAATATGAATATTACATCTCTACACACAAAGTCTGCCAATATCCCATCATTCACACCATTAATTTTCATTTCATGTTTCTCATCAACATAATGAGATGTTTTAATTCATTACAATATAGATGGTTTGGAAACCAATTGAAAAAGTAATGTTGTTTCCACTTCATTTATTATTCCAATATTGACATTTAATTTATCCATGAATACATGATCTCTTTCAATCCTAATTTGTTTTAGAAATCCACGATCCTTACTACTCAATGCATCAACTACCTTATTTTCCATTCCTGGGTATTAATGTATGGAAAAATGAAAATCCTTGAGTATCTCAATCCATCTCATTTTCCTCATGTTGAGTTCTCTTTATGAGAAGATATATTTTAAACTCATGTGATCCATATATTTCTCACACCATTATCATTAGAGATAGTATCTCTATATCATCAAAGAAAGGATTACATCTTCTAACCCAAGATCCTATGTTTGATAGTTTGGTTCATGAATTTTTAACTTCCTTAATGCAATGGTAATAACTCTATAATTCAACATAAAGAAACATCCTTGTCTATTCATTGATTCATCATTGTTGATCATAAATCCACCATTTCCAAATGATATTATAGGGATTATAGCATTCAATAATCTCCTCGTTAATTCTTAAAAAATATTCTTTATATTACATTGTCTATATGAACATAACCACTTTATGAGTATGTTTGGTCAGATGGTTGGCTAAATGGGTGAAATTCTAAATAAAATGACTATATTAACAACCTAAACCAATAAAACTATGTTTCATGGTTATGATCATTGGTTTATGCTATTCCAAGATAGATTTTTTCTTCACAGGATAAATTAAGATTCCATCCTTAGAGACAGTATGCCAAATAAAAGTAACTGACTAATTCCAAAATTCACACTTTCTAGACATCCCATATAATTCATTAATTCTAAGAGTCTTTAGAATAATCTGCATGTGATTCTCATGATCTTCATAGATTTTTGAGTATCCCAGAATATCGTAAATAAATACCACAAAAAAATAATCAAGATCTTCCAAGATAGAACTATTCATTATATTCATGAAAATAAGCGGTGCATTAGTCTGTCCAAAAGGCATTATTGTAGACTCGAAATTCCCATACCTAAATATAATTGTTTTCTTCGTAATATATTCATTCCTCAAACACAACTTATGGTATTTATATCAAAGTCCAATTGTAGAAAAATATTGGTCTACATGAAGTTGGTGAAATAAATCATCAATATGGGGCATGCGATTCTTGTTCTTTATTATAATAACATCGATTTCCCTATAATCAATGCACAACCTCATAGAATAATCTTAATTATTGATTAATAGAATTGGGTATCCCTATGAAGAAACATTAGGGTTGATAAATCATTTTCACTTAATTGCTCATGTTTTTTCTTGAGTTATACTAATTCCACTATATTCATTCTATAAGGATTATTTAATATAGGCCTTTCTCCAAGAATTAAATATATAAAAAATTCAACTACCTGATCCTAGGAATGTCTAGATAAATTCTCTAGATATTCATCAATTAAATATTTTATAAAAGGTACATCCTCAATTTTAATCATTCATTACACACTCATAGATATTGAGTTCTTATCCCCCCTAATAATTTCATTTGATCGAGCTACTAGGGTGGATCAAGATATGAATCATAAGGTTATGTTTCATCACTAATGATAATGGATTATAAAGATTTGTTTCAAATTATAATTTCCTTTCATTGATAATATATTTTTGAATTATATTTTTAAATCCAATCCATTCCAATAATTATGTAAAATATTACCAATGGAATAATGATAAAATTAGCAGATAAATCATATTTATATACCATAATGGGGACTTCCCAACACATCTTTTTTGTAGTGAGACTACACATTGGGGTATTGACTGAAAACTCCCTTATTAAGGAGAAATGGAAATATCTAATTTATAAAGAAGGCTATAAGATATAATGTAATGTGATGATCTAGAATAAAATAAATAATTTTCCATGTTTGGGGAAACAACAATAGTATTCCACCACATCATTTGGAACTTCAAATTCAGTAGTTTTGACCATATAATCTTGGACATTCTCTATTTTCATTCCATGGGGAGCTTTTCTTTGACTCTTTAGAAAATCATTGGCATAATGTCCCATCTCTTTATTATTGTATCATTGAACATTGGTAGCTTCTTTATGTCCATTTAATTATTGATATTGTTTCCCTATTTCTCTACATTTCTAGTAGATTCATTTTCCTTTTATTCAAGCTCTAGGGTTTTTATTTCAACAAGTATCACGTATTAGAAAAATTTCTTATTAATTCTTCCCTACATGAATTCTTTCATTTACACCCTCTTCATCCATTTATTTTATTTAAATTCATAAGACATAGAGAATTATTTCTTTGTCATTATGTTACATGAGACTATATATTTGTAAGATTATAAAGTTTCGTAAAAAAATTCTCTTTAGAGGAATGGTTTTAATCTGTTAAATAATCAATTAATCATTCTCATTATATTATGTATATTGTCTGTGACATGAATTTCTAGACATGTAATATTTTCAGCAGAAATTGCATCACTTTCACCATTTTTTATTTCAATGTCAACAATTTATTTGTCTATATCTTATTTATATTCTTATGGAAAATATTTTTCTAATAATATCTCCTTAATTCCCCTCCATTATAATTCTTTTATTTTATCTTTCTCATTGTTGTTTTGATATAATGACCACCATTGATCCGCATCTTCTAATAGATGACAAACTGTAATGACAACCTTCTCTCTTTTGTTACATCACAAATCATGAAATATATTCTGCAATGAACTTTTCCACTGCTTTGCTATGAACGAGGTTGTATTATCATTGAAGGATAGAGTCTATTGTTGGATAATGTGTTATAACATTGGTTCTTCACATTATGGATCAAGATGCTCCATAAGGGGATGGTTATAGTTCATAACCTTGGTCAATTATCCCAGTATTGTTATAAGATTCTCAGTAGTAGTCACAACTCTAGTACCAACATCAATTTCTTTCATAGGAGAACAATACCTACAAAGGATACATGCATCAATGTAGTTTCCATTTCATTCACTAGTAACCATTTCAAAATTATGTAATACACTAGATTTGGATATGATTTTTATTTCAAAATCTCAAATAATAGAATACATATCAAAATTTGAAATAAAATGCATAGAGAATCCCATAATTATAAAGATAGTTTCATAAAAAAATTAATTTTATATCCATCATAATGGCCTGTAAATAAGATGTGAATTATCCTAATAATAACTTCAGGTGTGTTAAACAAGTTGAAAAGTAAGGCATGTTGTCATGTACCATGTTATCTCGGCTTATGCACAAAACACCTTGTTAGTGTTGTTACTAATTAGTATATCTATTCCAAATCCTTGTCCACTTATCGTATCTAGAAATGAATGTATTTTCTTGAATTATACACATAATATATTACTTACCAAAATTATATTATTTTCTTGATATTTTATCCTGAAAGTCTATCCTATGGTATCTTTTCTCAATCTAAATTTTTTAAATCTACTCTCCATGTTTTCTACTAAAATTCCTTTAATAAAAACTGTAAGGACCCACCCATATTAGCTGAGAGTCAGAGCCTTATTTTATTACATTATCATGATTATAAGAAATTGATATCCTGAGGGAAAAATAGTTTAGTAGTTTTTGAAAACCAGATAGAATCATAAGATCTGCATTACAACATGAAATGAAATACATAATAGAAAATCAAAATGACTTATAGATTTTCCCTAAAATTCATTCAAAACATTCATCTTCAAAACCAGTAAAAAATAGAACATAATAAAGGGGCTAACATAGATACTTAGTAAGGGTATTTAATACAGCATATGTTATCAGTAAAATAAACACTACTCGTAATGATCAATTAAAATCACCTTCCATTAAAAATATACTTGAGCATAATATGGTAGGAATGGAAGATGATTAAATATGGCCATATAAATTATCCTAAAAGAATAAAACAAAACAAATAATATTATATAATTCCAATAATCAAATGTTTTATCATTTATAAATACTATAACGAGGGAATTCATACTGATGGTCATCTAAAACATATTGTAAAGGCCTCAGCCAAGACATTTGAAAATAGTAGGGTAAGGCCTCGGCTAAAACCCAATTCTGTTTTGTCTCAAGAGACCTACATATTCATCGAGGAGATATAGGGGGGAAAATAAATCACCTAATAAGTACAATTTATTCATCATATGAAATGGGATAAACATAAATAATAATAACATATGAAATAACTTTCCCCAATCTGTATACAAAAACACTAACAATTCGAAGTAGCATGGTGAGTAGCATCAAGATAAAACATCAATGGTAAAAATGATTATAGAATATTTAACAAAATATTCTAGATGATAAACATAGGTTATTTACCTTAATAGGACATAAAATTAAATATATGTTTATTAATATACAAAAATACTCTAATAAAATCATTGAGAATTCTTTGAGAGAAAAAACATTTACTTTGAAAAGAAGAGTTATTTTGAAAAAATCATTTCATAATCACTAAAATGAAGTAAGGTAGTTTTACCATTATAAAATTAGTGGTTTTATAAGATTAATTTTTGATTAAAATAACTTATATAGCTCCATTGAAAATAGGTGAAAAATAGAGATGTTTCCTTGAATAAGGTTTGTTTATCGGGAATAATTAAGAAATATCTCTATAAAAAATTTAAATACCCATAAAATAATGAAGGATTATTATTGGTAAAAATATATATAAAGTTAAAACATAACTATGTTTCATTAAATTTGAATAATTAATAATTTAATTTGGAGTAAGATAGATGAAGAGTATCCTTAAATAAAATGAAGGTTCCGGAAGAAAACCCTTACCTTGTGTTTGAATGTGTTCTATACATGAGCTTACCATCCTGGATAATAAAATTAAATCCTATACTTTTTTAATTCATAACCTTATTTACAATTTTTCATTATTCATAATTTTTTATATTCTTTTATGTAATTTTTATTAGTTATAAGATAAAAATTTATCTCTAGGGATCGTTCTTTTCCTTGGTTTTCATGATTGGTATAATTGTATACGATAATGGAAGTTCATGTGGAATGGGTATAATTCCAAAGATTTGAGTTTATTTGATATTTATGAGCATATAGTAGTGTAAATTTTTATTAATATCATTTGGTTATATATTATTAGTATGAAGCATTAGTTAATCTATTTAGGGAAAATCGCTTAGATTTTTATGGTGGTTTCTTGATTAGAATGAATGAGTTTTATTCCATTATTAAATATCGTGTATAAATGATGGTTACAACATAATTAGATAAAATATAAAACAAATTTTATAGTATTTTTCAACCATAAAGATTTATTTCATTCTAGCCTTGAATAATAAATTTAATAACGACACTTTGTCGTCTACAATGTTTGTAAATCAGAATCTCTTAGACGATGGGTTTGTTTTTAAAATAAAGGAGAAAGAGTTTAATGATATTGATGTTGGATATTTCATTAATAAGACATAATTTTCTTATATATATTACACTAGAATTGCCATTATAATTTGGATAGATTATGTGAGGATATAATAATAAAATAATGAACTAAAATGAAATTGAAAGGAATGAAGTAAAGAAGATTTTATGTATTGTGTACACATCCATGAGAACCTCATTAATGGTAGGGTTTTTTGTCTTTTGGAATGCCCTACAGCTTCAGTACAAGGGGAGATATTGGGGAATAATATTTTGGTAGAACATTGAGAATCTTCAAGGCATAGTGGAATTAAGTGAAGTGGTAGTCTGTGGTGCTTTTATAGAGGAGGAGAGAAGTGATTTTTAAAAATCTTATTCATTATTTTATTATTTTTCTCAATCCAAGAAATATTGTTTGATTCTTGGGGAAAAATATAATAATTGGTTGATGTGATTTTGAACCAATGTACCTTTACATCATCCATGTAATATGCCATAATTTCTATATAATTTTATTAATTATCTGGAATTATTTAGAGACCGAAAAATATGACGACACCTAATTCTGAGGTCCAGAGTGTCCAGAATGATCTGTCTATGTTTTGATAAGCATTAATTATCATGCGTATGTAGTTTTACATAAAGATTGGAATAACTCATAAATGTTTTCCCAGATCATAAATCTAAGGGAACAATTGCGTTTAGGATGGTGTGTTTACTCTTGGTGCGACATAAGTTTGGTAGGCGCAAGCCTCTTTTGAGAAAACCCAAAAATGGCATAAGCATAAATAAAATAATTAAATGAATATATTTCATTTTTCAAATTCATATAACTCATGAATGGTGACTCAAATTAAAAATATGAGACCACCACTAATCTTGTGAGGGTATGCTTTATTTTGGAAGATACTAACAATGGCCAATGCGGGCCAACTACAGAGGTTAGTTTTTTTTTTCATAAATAAAATAATTAATGATAATTATTTTATTCTAAAATCATTAACATCTAAACTATAACTTGTATTGAAAATATGAGAGTACCGTTTAGCTTTTGAGGGTGTGTCCTCGTTAGGTGAAGCCTAACCTTCACAGGTGAGAGTTGAGGGTTATTGTTAAGAATTTTTTGAAATTTTTTACGGTATGTTCAGTAAATGCGAAAGTGGTGTATTTTAGCTTTTGTATTGGTTGTCAGAATAAAAATATAATGGCATCATTGAATCCACATGACTAAGATTCTCTTAAGTAATGCTTCACTTCGAACGCAGTAGGTCTCGAGAAAAAAGATAGTTTGGAGCTTCTAAAAATAATAACAAAATAACTCTGTTATTTTGTTTCCCTATTATCTATTCCTCTAATATACATGCAGCAGTGGTGAGAGAAACGACATGTCAATCCATTAAATGGATTCACCCCACAAATCCTTGTAACAACACCGCTGGATTTAGGAAGGTTCATATTAAATGATCCCCCAATAAATTCAACATGCGTTACTCACCCTGTCCTTCTCCCATTTATATAGAGCTTGCGGAGTGGTTTTGGAATGACATCACCTAATGATAATGTTCTAATAATGTTCCATGATGCCATCCACAAGGAAGATAGTACTAGCTCAAGTGAGTGGTGGCGAGCGACACCAAATCAGGAACTGAAGGATGACATTTGAGCGACATCATTGGCAGCTTGTTGTGGGGACATAGAACACTGAAACGTCATAAATATAAAGTGTTCACCTATGATCATGAGTTAGGGGTTATTTTGATGTTTTCATTGATAAATTAAATCATCTCCCACTTTTTATCACAATAACATGGAGGGCGTATTCCAAACGAATGAGGCTTTGACCCTTCGTTTCTTCGTTCTTGATGTGATCTGCGGGGGCCAATTTCAAACATGATAGAAACACGTGATAGTGTATCATGAAATGACAGCGGTAGAGATGAAGAGTCGTAGGCACATAAAACACCAAGAATGGACACCAGAACATGTCTGGTGACTTTTGAAAGAAACTGTTGGCATGAAATCTCAGCGACGTCCAATGGTGGTTGGATAAGACCCACAAAAATCGGCCAAGGTCACTGGGATGTGGCGTGTCGTCGCATGCCATGATGGCCAAGGGCGGCCGGTTTGAGTCTTCCATGTAGGACATGGGTGGCACTCGCAAGAACTACTGGAGAAAGTGGTCATAACGAGCTAGCCATTGAAGGAAGTGATGACATGGCATGATCCGTGCCATGTTGGTGAAACCTCGGTCAGTATAACGGTTGACAATTAAATGCGGTGGGGGAAGCACCCCACCGGATGGCTGAAACAACCCCACAACTATAGGGCCACCAGGATGAAGCAGTCTACCTCCAAAAAAACTGACCCGACATGGGCCATCCGTGCAGGCTAGACCCGCTAGCAGGTCGGGACAGACCCGTGACCCAGCGGGTCGGACCCGCCCAGCAAGCCAGCACGGATGGGCGGAGACCCACCCGGCGGGCCGGGCCAACCACAGCCTAGGCCGAGGAACCAGATCGGTCCAACCTCGACGGGCCAGACCCAGTGAACCAGGTAAACCCTTAATGGTCTGGACCTATGTAGGATATGGTAGAACCCGGGACTCGATGCGTCGGGCTAGTTTGACCGAGTCATACCGGGACCGTACATAATAGGTCCCTGAATAAAGAAACACCTATAACTGAAAAACTGGGTGTCTGATTGACACACTATCCATGCCGTTGGGGCCAATGTTGGGAAGAGTCCCTTAGTCATATTCTAATGGGACTGACTGAGCCAGGCTTGACTGATGTGCAATCACCCCCATTCCACAGAAAGTGGTGTAACTAACAGACCGAGCTTCTGATTGACGTGTCGTATATGGTTTAAGGACCCTATTGACAAGGTGTACATATTTAGATACTCTATGTGTGTTTTGGAGAATTATGGTATACAACCTTTTTTGGTTGACTCTGAATCCAACCGGGCCATCTGCACTAAAATTCCAATAGCTAAAAGTCCAGGATTCTGATTGATGCCCTATATGTTGCGTTAGAAACCTTATTATGTGATGAATCATTGGGTTATTTCTTTTTGGGACTTCGTTGCAGTTGAAATATTACCTAAGTCTTGAGGAGTGGTTCTCCCTGAATCAAGCAAGCATTAAGAAAGAATTTAGTGGCTGGATGTGATCCTGAGGATAGAGAAATATCATACAGAGGTTAGTACTAATCAATCCTGTGTGGGTCAGCACATATTTTGTGTGGGAAAGATCCTCTGTGGATCAGAGATTATTGATCATATGTGGGTTAGCACATACCAATTTTTTGTCGGTCAGATTCTATGTGGGTCATCACTCTACGATCCTGTGTGGGTGAGCTCATACTGTTCTTGTGTGGGTCAGATCCTATCTGGGTCATTTTGGGGGATAATACCTATCAACTCTGGGTGGTTCAAGTCCTTTGTGGTTCATTGTAGGAATTAGTACCAATTGATCTTGTGTGGGTCAGACTCCGTATATTCAGCAGCAGTGCCTCTTGACAGAATAAGATGATATAGCTTCATGACTAATCATCTATACTTCTAAGCTTCACTAATACCTAGTGTGAGCTGAGTCTTTTACCATCTTGGTGATAACTGGGTGGTACTTTTACCTTCATGGTGATATCTTTGTGTTGATACATTTGTGGTACTATTACCTTTGTGGTGATTCCTATGTGGTACTTTTACCTTCATGGTGATATCATTGTGGTGTTAACTCTATGGTACTTTTTCCTTCATGGTGTAATCTTCATAGGGTTAACTATGTGGTACTTTTTACTTCATGTTTTTACCTTTGTGGTGTTACCAATGTGATATTCTTCCCACGTGTATGATATGAGTATATCCTTGTATCTTAGGTATATTTTTTGGCATACACCTAAGTATATTTTCGAATTGATTCAAGCTTTTTGATTGAGGTATTACTTTGTGGTTTTTCCGTTCTGGAAATCAGAGAGTCCTTCAGGGGTATCGATGTCCCTACTGTGTATTCTCATACTCACCCCTGAACAAGTTCAGCCCACACCTTGTTGTGTCTTGTGAAGATGAAAAACCATTTTGATCGAGGCTGAGGGATCTAGGACTGGATGGTGCTCTCTCATTTATATTGGTCATCCTCCTTAGGAATAAGCCCCAAATCCCTATTAATTTAGGCATCCTCCTTAGGATTAACCCCAGTAATAATTCCCTTAACCTGGGTCTCCTTTTCAGGAGTAAGACCTAGTCCAAATTCTCATTAATATTGGGCATCCTCCTTCGGAATAAACTCCATGTCCTCATTAATTTGGGCATCCTTCTTAGGAGTAAGCCCCAGTTATAATTCCCTTAACCTAGGTTTATTTTTCATGATTAAACCCCTATCAAAGTTCCCAAATATGGTCATCCTCCTCAGGAGTAAGCCCCAACAAAATTCTCTTAACTCGAGCTTCCTTTTCCGGAGTAAGCCCCAGTCTCAAATATGGGCATCCACCTTAGGATTGAGCACCTAGTCCCTTTATTTTTCAAATCCCTTTCACCTGGGCCTCCTTCTCAGGAATAAGCCCCAGTCTTAATTTTTCTTAACCAGTACTAATTTAATTTTGATCTAGGCTTCCTTATTAGGAGTAAAACCCAATCAGAAGTCCCCTCCTAATTTGGGCATCTTCCTTAGGAGTAAGCCCCAATATTAGAGTATCGAAATATCTATAAAGCACATATACCTTTATGGACCATGTTCGTACATTTCTTCCCTGAAGTAAATATTAATATTCATCTGTTTGGGAAGTCATACATACATAATACTGACGTCATTTTTTATGATTGCATCTTTCATGGAACAATTGTCTGATTTTACCAATACCTCTTGTTTCTCACACCATGCATGACTCACATGAGATTAGAGTGAAAAAGTAATTAGTACATATATCTTTGAGACATTAATCATACATAAACATCATACTCCCTTACTCAATCTACGTGGGTTCTGATTCCTTTTCTAAACAAAGGATATGTAGGTAGCCCATCTGCGGGTGCGATCCCAACACTGAAATAATCCATGTCCTTCTAAATGACAATAAACATCAAGTGCCCCACTAAGTGTCTTTAAAACCACTATGGTCATCATAATGACCAAGATACTTTTAGGTATTAAAGGATACCATTGACTAAGAATCTCTATCAAATACAGATGATTCTCTATCGATGATGAATCTCGAATACATAGAAAAGATTCTATAAATTTACTACATATTTAATCAGCAATTGTAAGATCTAAATAAAAGCTTATTTTATACATGGTAATGTAAAAATTATTCATGAACATAACATAAATCTGTAAAGAGAGTCCCAGAATAGACAATAATTCCCCTCAAAAAGGTGTGATGAGTCCGACCTCCCATCCTCTCGACCAATGAAAATTCCTAAGCCTCATCAGTCCACAACTAATGAGCGCCTACCATTGGAAATTATGTCCAAATAGATATGGAATCATTAGAAGTTTCTGACTCTACAAAAAACGTATTAGAAACCTCTTGAAATGTTTGAATATTAAATCAATGAGATTATCCCAAATTCCAGATGGAAACAAAAAATGACCATTTGATGTGATGTGATGTAGGACTAATGATTTTGTTTTGTACCTACCCTTTTGGTTGGATACTCTGTAGACATTCTAGGAGCAATTTTCCTTTTCATATATTATTTTTACTTTCCATTTGGTTTGGTATTCCGACCCCTTTTTCTTTCAGAACACGTTTTACATCAATAGTTTAGTTCATGGTTTCTTCATGTTGTGTTCTTGAATTCTATGTTTGTAATTGTTTAAAGGAAATTCCTTCCTGTTAAGGGATACACCATTCTGCTGCTAGTCACCACCACTTTCTTATGGAAGGTGGGCTTGGGGTAGTCACGACACAGGCCCAAGGGGATGGTTTGTGAGAAAGTGGTGTTAGAGGAGTGTGTTCTACTAACGAATTATGACTCTAATAATTTCTATATGGCAATAATGTTATGTGTTATGAGTGTGGTTTTTAGTTTGGGGAATCCTATATCTGTGCGATGGCTGACGTATCCATACACTAGTACCCGGAATTCTAATTTCTAACTCAGCGCACGAAAACAATGATTGCGTGTGTTTTTGAAAAGTTTTTATTTTTGAGTCAGCACACCAGGTATAAATTATTGACTGTTTTTCACCTTTTTTCTTACAAGAGGCCGGCACATAGATAACTAGACAGGATTCCCGAGAGAGTACTTGATGATGGCCCACCAAGCGATTAGGCTTCGATGCAGGGAACTCTTATAGTGTTAGCACCTTCAAGTGGTGTACCAGTAACACCACTACCCATTCGACAGTCATTTCCACCAGCCTCTCTAGCGGAGGGTGCACGCAGACTGAGCATGTTGCATGAGTTTTAGTGGTATATATTTCTATGGTTCTGAGATGAGATGGATCCACATATGACTGAGGACTTTCTGGAGGTTGTGGCCAGAGTTTTTTTGCTCAGTTGGGACACCAGCAGATCTGATAGTGATCCTTACTACTAGTCTCTTTTAAAGAGTAGTTGGGAGATGGTGGTGTATAAAAATCTAGTTACACGACAATAAGAACTTAAATTGGGTGGACTTAGAGGGACTTTTTAGTGTGGAGTTCGTCCGAGTGACTCTATGCTTAGTGCATATACAAGATCTTCCGCACTTATAGTAGGGAATCATGTCTGTGGCCCAGTACTTGGAATGGTTCACTGATCTCTCTAGCTAATCCACCGACATGGTACAAGACCCATTCTCCAGGGATTAGAACTTTTAGTAGTGTCTTCGATGGGTGATCAAATCATTGATGATATCACTCGACATTCCGACGTTGGTTGGGGTGCAAGAGTGAGAAATTTTTGTGGATATCTTCCTACCTGAGCATGCACCGACAACGAGATCCACCACCAGATGCCGGGTAGCACAGTCATCTCCAGCAGGCAGGAGATGGATGACTGAGGGACCAATGCAGGCTAGACCAACTGGTGGATGACCTCAGGATAAAGGGTCAGTGGTGAGGGGCTAACGATATAGAGGAGGATAGGTGAGGATCATGTAGTGCTACTCATGTAGTGGGCAGGGTCACATGGCTCGCGACCACCCAAACCTCCATACAGGCAACCAACTGATGGTCGAGGGACCTCAGAGGTAGTGGAAGTGGATTGAGAGACGAGGTCCACATGGTGGTCGATATGGTAGACGAGCTGGTTGTGCAGTAGGTGGTGGGAAGAGATTTGAGGTTCTACTGCCACTACCTCTTGGTGGTCCACCTAGACCATAGGAAAAAGGAGGATCTGGTCGAGCTCAGCTCCAGGCAGCAGGGGCCTATGACCACGATGCTCTATAGATTATTAGAGGTACGCTCTGTGTCTATTCCCCCTAACTGCAGTACTTATCAAAACAAGTGACAATCAATATTTTATTTCCACAACCCTCATTCGGAGCTTGAAGATTCCGGTAGATCCATTGGATATATCCTTAGGGATAGAGAGTCCAGCAGGAGGGGATTCGATGAATACCCATGGTTGTCGGCAATGTGAGCATACTCTATGAGATGAGAGCTTCGGCTGTGATCTTTTTGTAGTGGCATCGAGGCCTTACGAAAAAATCTTGGGTATATAATGGTTATCCACAATCCATTCTCAGATTGAAAATATTAGGCGCAAAGTGAGGTGTTTCTGTGAGGATGGGACCATTTTTTCCTTGGTCGGAGAAAAAGGAAACCCTGGCAGCACATGATAAACTCATTCATAGGACGGTAAAACTGATCACTCTTGATGCGGCCAACATTACCCACATTTCTATAGGAGTTTTTAGTTTTCATTTCGCAAAAGTAGTGGTAGAGTGTGGGGACAGCTTTACAAAAGAAGTTTCTAGGACAACCTCCTAAAAGGTAGAGGGACTTATACTTTGGATGATTATTACCAATGATTTGTACTTGAATTCTCCAGGGTAGTGACAACCATGAAATCTTTGATAAGTAAGGGGGGGGATTTCATATGGACAAGGAAGTGTCAAAAGTGTTATGAGGAGCTAAGATAGAGACTGAAAGGTGCCCCATTATGAGGAAACCAGAAGAGGATGTTGGGTACGTAGTCTATCATGATGCATTAGGGATCAGACTAGGTTGTTTCATGATTCAAGAGTGGGCAGTGATCGTCTATGGCTCAAGACAGTTGAGATAGCATGGGCAGAACTACGCTACCCATGACCTGGAGTTAGCAGCAGTGGTATTTTCACTGAAGATGTAACAAAACTACTTGATGGGTGAATGGTTTACTATTCTCTATGATCACAAGAGTCTCAGGTATATCTTCCCCCAAAAGGACTTTAACTTGAGGCAACAACGATGGCTATAGTTTGTCTACTACTATGACCATGAGATAGTCCATACCCCAGAGAAGGGGAATGTGGAAGTGGAAATACTCAGTAGGAGGTCTATCCTACAACTTTTGAGTTAGGCATCAGAGCAGCTAGTCATGATGCAGATATCCTTCATGGAAAAATATGGAGCATCATACCTCCAGTCTATGAACGTCACTTCAGTAATTCATTAGCGAGTTTGGAAGGCATAACTTGGGGACATTGACTACGAGGCCCGACATGCTTAGATATCCCTAGGACGGTCTCCTCAAGGATTTTATGAAGGTGGGAAGCATGTAGTTATCTTGAAGTCACTCACCATTGTTCCAATGATCTTACAGGAGGAGGTTTTGAGGGAGTACCATAAACCCCCTTTTAGAAATACATCACGGAGTAGTGAAGATACAACCGGACCTCCGACGCTAGTACTAGGGGCCATGGATGATGAAGGCACTGGTAAAGTTTGTATCATTATGCCTCACTAGTTATAAAGTTAAGACTGTACAGAATAGGCCAATGTTTTATGCCGATAACAGACATAGACACTTGGAGTTTGAGGTGGGAGGCCATGTCTTCCTATGGGTCTCACCCCGATGAGGATTACAGAGATTTAGCCAGGGTGGCAAGATATCTCTGAGGTTCATCAGACCTTTCCAAGTCATCATTAGACTAGGCTAGGTGGCATACCATACTTATATCCCCCAAAAAATGCACAAGGAGCATAGTATTTTCCTTGAGTCATAGCTGAGTTGGTATGTGCTTGATCGATCGCATGTTATCAACTGGGGAGAGCTGGCCATCGATGATGGGGAAAATTCTACTGAGTTTCATGTGGAGATAGAGGATCAACATGAGCGATTCCATTATGGATGGATGATCCCTCTGGTGCTTGTTCTGTGTAGCACAAGAACCTCTATAAATTCACATGGGACTGGGAGGCTCAAATTCATGCTCATTACCTTATTTTGTTTAATTTCCCTTTGTTTTCGATTTCATGGATGTAAATCCCTAAGGTGGTTAGAATTTAATGTACCAGAAATTCCATATAATTTTTTTTAATTATATGGAATTCTTTCAAGACATTGAAATCTAATGGAATGCGATTCTGAAGCCGGTAGTTCCTGAAATTAACCATGAAAGTAGTGATAGGAATTAATTAGCATGTGTAAGCATTTTACTGAAAATGTTGAATAACTCTTAAACAGTTTCCCAGATCAGAAATCTGAGGGCACTGTTGCATTTAGGTGGAGCCTATCCTCGACCTACATGAGTCATGGGTGACTGTTAATAATTTTATGAATTTAATTTTAATGCATGTTCAATAAAACCAATAGGGGCCTTTTCTATTATTTGAACTAGTTCTTGGAATAAAAATATAAGGGCACTGTTGATTCCCCAGTTCCATGATTCGCTTACGAGAGTATTCACACTGACCTTAGTAGGTCTAGAGAAAATTATTTATTTTTGACATTTTAAAAGATTAATAAATTAACATTGATATTTTATTTCTCTTTTTCTTTTCCTCCAACAAAAAAACAGCAGTTATGGGACCAACGACATGTCAAGGCATTTAATTTCATGAATCCACAAATACTTTTTACCAATACTGCTGGAATTATGAAGGTTTCTATTAAATGAATCCCCACAAAACTCCATGTGCATCACTCACCCTCCCCTTATCCTATTTATATAGATCTTGGGGAGGGGTATTTTCATGACATCACCATGCGACGATGTTATGATAATGTTCCATGATGAAAAACACTTCGAGGATGGGATCAGTTCTAGTGAGCGGTGACGAGCAACACTAAATTACAAACTGAAGGATGACATTTGAGCGGCAACGTTGGCGGCCTATTGTACGGACGACAAACATCATCACTTCCTCAGTAAACAGTGTTCTCTAATGATCGATCTTGAGTTAGGGGGTTTATTTTGATGTTGGCTTTAATAAATTAAATCATATCCCACTTTTTATCACCTTAACGAGGAGGGAACGAGCCAAACAATCAAGTCCCAAACCCTATGCTGCTTCATTCTTGATGTGTACATCATGGAATAATTTTGAACTCGATGGAAACAAAATATAGTGGGTCACACTATGACAGCAGTAGCGCTGAAGTGCTATAGGCACAACCAACACCATGAATGGGCTCTAGAGAATGTTCGGTGAAACATAGAGGAATCCTCCAGCGTGCCATGCCAGCGGCAGTTGTCAGTGGCTAGAGGAGACCTGTGGAAACCAGCCATGGGTGGTGGGAATCCGAGTGTTGTCGCGAGCCGAGGTGGCCAAGAAAGGCACCCACAGACATCGCCGATGGAACAGGTCACAGCTTGCAAATCCATGACATGAAGAGGTGGTGTGGTATACCCTACGCCGCATTGGAAAATCTATGGTCTGCCAAACGAAAGACCGTTAAATGTTGTTGGGCATCACTCCAATGTCTGGCTGAAATGGTCCTGCAAACACGAGGTTAGCAGGATGCAATGGTATGTCTCTGCGTGTACCAAACCGACATGGGTCGTCTGAGTAGGCATAGTTGGGCTCTTGGCCCAATGGACCAGACTCACCTATGGACCTGTCCCACTTCCCAGCGGTCCAGCACGTGTGGGTCGAGCCCCACCCAGCGGCACGAGCCAACCGCAGCCCGATCCTTAGAACCAAACCGTGCCGACCTCGATGGGCCAGACCTAGTGAATTGGGCCAAAAATTAATGGGGAAAACCTAAACAACGTTGGGTAGATCCATGGATCAATTGCATCGGGCTGGTCTGACCGAGTCAGACCGAGCCCAGACCCAATTGGTCCCTGAATAAATACACGCTCGTAACTGACAAACCGAGTGTTTGATTGAAATGACATTAGTGGCATTGAGACCCATTTGGGGAAGTGGTAAATTTTTCATATTCTGGCGAGCCCAACCAAGCCGGGTCAGGCCAAGGTACAATCACCCCTTTCCACAAGATTCAGTGTAACTAATAGACAAGGCATCTGATAGACATGTCATCATTGGCATAAGGACCCTTGATCCAAAGCAGTCCTTTTGAGATACTCCACATGTGTTTTGGAGAAAGATGGAATATGACCGGGTTGGATCGAATCCAAACCCAACCGGGACCTCAGCACTAAAATGAAAATGTATTACAGATCGGGCATCTGATTCAGGAACAGTCTATTGTGTTTAACCCTTATGGTGTGATAGATCAATGGTTTACATCTTCGTGGTACTTCATGCCGATTGAAATATGACCAAAGTCTTGATGATAGGTTCTCCCAGAATCAAGTGTTCTATGAGCGTGAATCTAGTGGACGGTTGTGAGGCCGAGGTTGGAGACATATCATACGAATGTTAGTACAGAGCGATCCTGTGTGGTTTAGCCCCGATCCTATGTGGGTCAGATCCTGTGTGGGTCAGAAATCAGTAATCCTATGGGGGTAAGCATATTCCAATCTTGTGTGGGTTACCGCATACCAATCTAGTGTGGGTCATTGAGGGGATCAGTATTTATCTTCTCCAAGCGGGTTGGATCCTGTGTGGATCATTGCGGGGGTTGGTACATATCGATCCTATGTGGGTCTGACTCCGTATAATCAGAAGTAGTGCCTCCTGAGAATATATGATGATATAGATTTGTGACTAATCATCTGTACTTTTATACATCTGTAATACCTAGTGTGAGATGAGTCTTTTACCTTTATCGTGATACTTGTGGGGTACTTTTACCTTCATGGTGATATCATCGTAGTGATACATGTGTGGTACTTTTAGCTTCATGGTGATACCTGTGTGGTACTTTTACCTTTGTGGTGATATCATCATGGCATTAATTATGTGGTATTAGGCCCTTCATGGTGTTATCTTCATGGTGTTACTTGTGTGGTAATTTAACCTTTAGGGTGTTACCTTTGTGTTTTCACCTTTTGGATATTTTCCCTCATGTATGAGACAAGTATATCTTGATATCTTAGGTATATTAATGGTCATATACCTAATTATATTTGATGAATTTTTCGTGCTTTGTGATTGAGTTATTTCTTTATGGTTTTTCCGTTGGGGAACTCTAGGAGACTTTAGGAGGTCTTGGGGTCCTTACTGAGTATTTTTATACTCTCCCATGCATGGGCTCTGCCCGCACCTTGTTTTGTCTTGTGAAGAAGACGAACAATGTGGATTGAGGCTATGGGTGCTTGGAATGGATGATGCTTAGAGGCAGACCATTTGACACGACGTGACATAGGACTAATGACTGTGAGTTGTACATATCCTTCAAGTATGATCCTCAGTGGTCGTTACAAGAATTGTTTTCCTTTTCCTTTTATACTTTTATATTCCATTTGGGCTTGTATTCCAGCCCCATTTTCATTCATCACACTTTTTTACTTTAGCAGTTCACTTTTTCGTTGCTTCTTTTTGTCATCTTCGATTATGTGTCTGTACAAGTTTTCAAGAAGTGTCTTCCTGTTAAGAGATACACCTTTCCATGCTAGTCTCCAACCCCAGGCCTATATAAGGAAAGCTTCTTAAAGTAAAGGAATGGGCCCTAGGGGAGTGGTTGTGAAAATCCATGAATAAATCATGAGTTAAAAATTCATTTATATTAGTATATTTCGTAAATTATCTAATGTCACTATTCCCAAAATTTCAAGTATTTTAGAAAAATCCCAAAGAATCACTCTAACCATTTTTCAACCTGTAGAATTAAAAAATGAAGTCACTTTTATAAAAATTATTTTCTAAATAAGAAAAAATTAATTTTTAAATATAATAATTATTTAATTTAGAAAAACATAATTAAAATATAATACTTATTTTAAAATACTTTCAAAAATAAACTAAGGTCTCATAAAGTTGTCCACAAATCCTGAGGCTAAAAAATTATTATTAAAGAACACATTTTATGAAAATTAATTTTATTTTAATTAAATTTATAAATTTAAAATTGAAAAAATAACTTTATTATTGAAAAAAATATCAACACTAAATAATTATTTTTTAAAATAATCACTATAAATTTTATGGTGCCTAAAATTTTTTTGTACATACATGGGTGAGTTTTCTCTTCATAAGGGTACATTACTATACAAAAGGGTAATTTGAAATTTATAAGGATAATTTAATATTCACAAAAAATGTATATTGATCCTGTCATACTCTGAATATCATACTGATCACAGCCATGTATGTCATTTTTTAAATTAAATATTCCAAATGGGAAAATTATTTTCAGTGGGTAATTTATAACTATCCCCTATAAGATAATGTTTTTTTTCAAGGGATCAATGTTTCATGCATTCTATATTATATATGTTTGTAAAACCTTGGGTTGTGACCTAAATAAATTTCCATGATTGACCATTAACAAAGTTATAATCAATTACAGGGGAAAAGAGATGATAACCAAAAATAACCTTTCATACAATTTATATACACTATTAAATCATTATTAATACATTCAGACTTTTAAATTCCTTGGATATATACATGAATCTATTGAATATATTCCTTAAATATTACATTGATCAAATTGGGGTAGTCTTGGTATATAATATTATTATATATTCAAAGGCCATGGAAGATTATGATGATCATTTGAGGACTGTATTAAAGACCATGGTAAATTAGAAACCGTACAAAAAAATTTAGCATGTATGGATTCTAGCCACATCATGTATCATTAACAATTTATGTAATCACGATAAAAGAATATCTATAGATCCTTAAAATATATATGCAATTAGAGAATGGAGAAGGAACACTATTGTAATATAGGTTTATAATTTTCATGGATTTTATAGATACTATGGAATATTTATGAAAAAATTCTTATAAATACAAAACACACTAACTATGTTAACTAAAAAAGGGAGTCAAATCTTCCTAGATTGAATAAAAAGAAGAAACAATCAAGGATCCAAAGAGAATTCCGGTCACTAAACAAGTAATCACAAATCCCAAGAGTATAAAAAAGAATTTTGGTATATTAATATACATAAATTAATGTATTCATATGTGTGAACATGAAAAATAATGTGGTGGAAGATTATGACTCATGTCAATTACTGTTCCTGGAGAAAATTTCCACAACACCTGATACATATCCATCATCAGTAGTAATTTCATTTAAGATATGAAGTAATATTTTTCAAAAAATATCATGAAAAATGAAAATATAATAACATCCCTATGACAAGGTATAGATAATACTTTATAGTCTAACCCATGATATTATGGAAGATATCTAAGTTGAAATTATTTATGGATAAATGACTATATTTGGAATACCATCATCTATTTTCATCAGTGACTAAATGTAACATCCTTGATTTAAGTGTGAAGTTTATTTACCTATATTTCTTATATTATTTATTATAATGAATGGAAAATATGTATGAAATAAATCATATAATAAATCTATAAAATTAATAATAATTTATTCAGCAATAATGTATCATTTGAACAAAAGTACATGAAACCATGTATTATATACTATGTATAATTACATGCCATGAATTATTACAAAACTCAAAAGATAATAAATTAATATATTGAAATAAATTGAAATTGAAAATATTTATAGAATTAATAAATCTATTTGATCATCTTCACCCTTTAGAATCAAATTTAATAAAAAAAACATAAAATGGAAAATTAATATACTCATGTATAAGTATTTTTCTAAAATAATAAATGAAAATTAAATGAAAGAATTTATAGTATTTAGTAAGGGTAATATAACCAATATATAACTAATAAAAATGGTATATAATTATTGTGTCTGATATGAAAAAACTTGTTATCAGTTTAGAATGACCAATAACCACAAAAGGATTCAGTACGAAATCTACTTTAAAAATAATCTATGTTAATTAACATGTTTCACACAAAACCCAAAATCAAATTTAATATTATACCTTTTTTATATATATTATTATAATTAATTAAAAATGTTAATAAATTAAGATAGTTTATTATGAATCAATATTAATAAAATTGCAAGTGGAATAAACTAGAAATTAAAAATATTACCCTAAACATGTAATCTATTTCATCATGGTTTTCTATGAATATAATCTCCCCAATTGAAAATGAGGAAGTAAGGTAAATAATTATAAAAATTATAGTCATTTTGAGAGAGAATTAAATAATATGAAGGCCATTAGTGTTGTGTTTAAGGTTATATAGCAGAATGAAATGTGGTTTTTATATAAATGGTCAGTAGAAATATGATTATTGGAAATATAACCATTAGAAATATGGTCATCAGATATAAAGTCATTGGCTATGAATGTGTCTAATATTAATATTGAATATTATTATTTCTTAATAAAAAATTTAAATTAATATAACTCAAAAATTAAAAAAAGTATGAAATTTATTTAGATTATTTTACTGTAAAATAATATTTTTCTGTGTTACATTTTAATATAATTATTTTACTATTATAAATAAAGAATTATTTCAATAAAATTTAATTTTGAAACAGGATTATTTTTAATATAAATAAATATAATCTATAAAATATTTATTGAACTAAAATCAATTATAAGTTAATTAATCATGCACAAATAATTATTATTTATTTAAAAACATTTTTTAATATGTTATATATTTTTATTTAAAATATAAATATATTTTATATTATGAAAGTTAATGAAAATAACATTATATGTATATTTAAAATAAGTAATATTCGTTGAATTATTTATAATTTCTTAAAAATAATAAAAAAGTAGAATAATTTTAAAAATAGTTATTTTTAGTAGTTTTTTAAGTATTGGGTATTTTTATCATAATAAATTAAAATAATAACTTTTAAATAATTAGTATAATAATATGATTTAGTTTATAATAAATTATATTAACACTTATATAATTAGTAATTCTTATAAAATAATAATAAGAACACTTAAGCATTAAAATTTCATTCATATATGAAAAATGTTTTTCTATACTTTTATGTAATCATTTAAAAGTAAAATTTAAAAATAATAAAGTCTAAATTATATTAAATGTATTCAAAAAAATCTAGCAGTATGTTTAAAATTGGTTCGGGTGAATTTCATTTTATTGGAATAATAATAATTATCTTAGGTAAAAAATATTATACATGAGTAGAGATAAAATGAGATTAAAGGTTAGTAAAATTGTTATAAAGATAGAAAATATCTAATATAAATATCTCCAAGTATTTGTATGAGATAATTAAGGAATTTTTATGATTCCTTATGAAATAATCCACCTATATTAAAATGACATTCCATTCACATTTAGGAATAATTATTTATGAAATTCCCACCCCTCCTCTCTTATAAATTGACACTATTTATACCACTTCTAAACCACTCAAATTTTTTTCCCCAATAATATTTATAGATTTTTCACCTATGGAATCATTCGTTGTTGTTTAGGGTCTTCTAGTTCCAAGAAAGAATTCAAAATCCTCATTACAAAGGGAACAATATCACTAAGGGGAGAATTCATCAATTAATTATATTGGTTCTTATATAACATCTTCAATTACATTGTTAGGTCCAATCAATATAAAACTCATACTATACTATAATGATGTTATATTTTCATCATTATTATTTTTATATAAAAATATTACTATTATGTTAATCTTATCATTTACTCATCCATAAGAATAACATGTTCGTGTTTGGATTTTTTTTATCCACACACTTGAATGATGCTATGATAATGTCATTATTTTCATCATTAATAAGAATAAAGTCATTAATAATGGTTATATAAGATATTAATGATTAATTTATATCATTTATATTATTTTATATATGTGAAACAAAAATGAATGATTAATATCATGTAATTAATTTTTATCGGTAAATCACATGAATAATGATCCTTATGAATTCCATTCTGACAAACCAATCCCATGTATTATATCAATTTAAAATTAATATATATAAATTATTTCAATAGAATAATGTGACTACATTTTTCTATATGGAAATCATGAACTTGGTATTAAAGAATGAGAATTGGCATATCTTTTGTGATTCATATACGAAACAGTCAAAATTAATTACATTAAATAATTAAATTAACCAATAAATAAATATTATATATATAATTAAGAATCATATTTTAAGAGTATAAATGGTAAAACATTGAATAATTTTATTAAATAATTGATTAATATGGATATTTTTATTACACATATGATTAAACACATTTCATGGTTTTTTGGAGTAAAGGCAAGGATTTTATCACCTCGATTTTCCCTTATAGATATTTGTTATATTTTAACCAAATTAATTATTTATGTGGTATATCTAATAAAAAATTATTTTATTATACCATATTTATTTTTTATTAAATCATATTTATAAATAAATATCAGTATCTTTCTTTTATTGGAATTTGTTTCATAGGCTACGAAATTTTTAGTGCTTTTTTCTGATATAATAATAAATTTAAGATTATTATGATTAAAAATTAATCTAGGGATATTTTATGATATTTATATATAATTATAAAACAATTTTTTTCTAATAAAAATATTTAGTTGGTCTGAAAGTATTGTTACCTTTTTATCCTTCTATGTTTCATAATTTACACACAGTGATGCTTATAAGAAAAGATGACCACACCTTTTCTTTTAGCTGATCAATTTTCAAATATTTGTCCACATTTTTTTTCATCAATGAACTTATCTATATATATATATAGTGTTATAAACTATTAATCAATTTATATATCATTATAAAATATGTTATTATTCTATCATTTTTTATATGGTTGTTTTATAGAAACATTAACAATATTTATAAAAGTTTGAATATATAATTGTTTTTAATGGGTTTTTCGTGAACACAATTTATATATTTTATAACCATTTTTTCAACAAATCATGTCTATATGTCTTCATGGATTTTAATTGAAATATATACATACCCTATTTTCGGAATTGATTAATTTAGAATAATTTTTATCAATATAAATGGATGTTTTTTTAGTTTTTCAATGAAATTTTCTAAATATCTTATCAATGGGTATTTCAAAAAAAATTATATAATGTTTAAAATGCATCTCAAGTGATATTATATATTTTTCCCATTTACGTTATTTCAATATACATATTATGTTTGTGTTATGTTAAAATATTTATAATTACCTGTTGGTCGGAGTGGTTTACTCAAGAGGGGGGTGAATTGAGTACCAATTAAAATTTTTGTATTTAAAAACACTGTCTTAAAGACCCCCAAATAAAATAATAAATTAAACTGTAGTGAATTTATATTAAAGTAGAGGTTCTATTAGATTCTCAAGGGATTGATTAATTCCCAGTTAATCAACACAGGAGTGTGTGATTATCTTTTGAAACTAACTTACTAATCTACACTTAACATAAACACTTGCTAATTTAATTATCAAAGTGACTTTAAAAACAGTATTGGTTTTAAAGTGATTAGCAGCGGAATAAAACTTTGAAAGAGATGGCACAACAAATGTAACCAAGAGGTTCAGTCTCAAGCCGAGACTTAGTCCTCTCAAATGTTTATATAAAAATGATACACACCCTGGATCGGGGTTCAACAGTTTACAACTGTCCAGGTCCAAGA
This sequence comes from Viscum album, assembly GCA_963277665.1. Taxonomy (NCBI): domain Eukaryota; kingdom Viridiplantae; phylum Streptophyta; class Magnoliopsida; order Santalales; family Viscaceae; genus Viscum; species Viscum album. The sequence goes on from OY728121.1 coordinate 1,493,494,386, forward strand.
CCTCTACCACTGTTATTCGTGGGAAACAGTACAACAGCAACCAGCTGTCCAGGTCACACACGACCTCTACCACTGTTATTCGTGGGAAAGAAAGAATGCAGGAATTTGGTAAGGATTTACAAATCCTCCAGTTTGAGTACAGGAGACAGTGTATGTGTTAGATACAACAGATAACACACACTGCTCGAAAAGAATAATAATAAATCACAGAACAAGAGATGTAGAGTTTAGAAGTGGTTCTGGTGATTTCAGTGTAGCTCTGGACTCCTTTGGATTCGATCAGAAGTGAGTCTGAGTCCTCTTCTCGTTTCTGTTTGAGAAACAGAGTGTCGTATGCTCCAGGTTCACAGACAGTGAAAATGTAGTGGTTGAAGTTCTTCATTGTTCTTCTTGTATGCACAGAACACTTCTCGAGTATGCTTGATTGTCTATGAGCTTGTGTTCTTGATGGAACTGGTTTTTCTCTTGATTATTCTTCTCGTTCTTGTGTTTTTGGTATATTCCATCCACCACACTCTTCTCTAGTTGGGCAGCGTAGTCTTCTCGTATTTATCTCACGGGCAACATGGGACAGAAAATATTTCCTTTCTGCAGGTACGAGGTACGGGTTCCTGATATCCGACAACCTTTATCAGATATTTGACAAATCATTAAAATGTACATGATATGACTGTTGGATAGATTAAATAAATATAGGAAATAAATAAATTCAAACAGTGAGTTGAGTGATCGGTAGGTAATCAGCATCGGTAGCTTGGACATTGGTAGCTCAATTTCATTAGTTGCTTTGACTCTATCGGTGGCTCTATGCATCGGTTGGTATATGCTTGTATCGGCGACTTTTTTTATCAGTAACTCCATGCGTCGGTAGCTCCATGCGTCGGTAGCTCCATGCATCGGTAGCTCCATGCGTCGGTAGCTCCATGCGTCGGTAGCTATGAGTCTGTCAGTAGCTTCGTCCATCGGTGACTCTTATTCCATCGGTAGCTATTTATACTTACACTGGTAGCTCTATGTTTGTATCGGTATCTGTCTGTAAGTCAGTAGCTTACATTTATAAGCACATCGGTAGCTCTGTGTTAAGTATATCGGTGACTCTGTCTGTCGGTAGACTAAGTCTATCGGTAGACTGGGTACCGGTAGCTCTTTATCAGTAGCTATAGGCAGATTACTTATCTGTTTTATGCAGAACACATCCGATTGTGTTAGAATCAATTTATAACTTGTATGAACATGGATAAATGAGGATTAACATATTCCAAAGACTATTTTAAAAATTATTATTAGTTTGATCACAGATTTGAAAGAATTAAAGTATAGATCAATGATACTTAAAAATATCATAGAGAATGAAAACATAATTGGGATTTTCAACACATATGAATACATGATTGAGATTATCAAAACAGGTGAGGTCAAAAATCTCCCCCTTTTTGATAATCACAATTTATGATATGGGCATTTAACATAGTAAAAATATAATAGTATAGAGTATAATATTGAATTCAATTTTCTCAGAGAAAACAGCATCAGAGATGATAGAAATAGTATGATATAGACATAAGTTATCAGAGGTAACAATCATAAGGTACCGAAGGTAAAAAGAAACACAATAATATCAGAGATAAAATTGAAAAGAAGGTTATTTTTCTCCATTGAAAATATTTCTCATTTTCTCATTTTCCGCTTATTGTTCTCCCCGCTAATTGTTCTCTCCCTTTGTGATAATCAAAAAGTGGGAAAGCATATATAGGAGACAAATAAAACATGAGAAGTGAAAAGAGTTCTTCTGTATTAGAGCAGTCAGAAAGTACAGAAACAGAATACAAATGAATTCCCATAAAAAATCCTGGCCACTGGATCAATCCACATCTTCAACGTGAGATTTTCCTTTGGGATCAGAAGAAGGTTCGGGTGGTGAGGATGCAGGTGAAGGTTTTGGAATGCCAGAAATGATCAAAGGAGGCTGAGCTACTGACACAGAGTCAGGCCTGTAGGTTGAAGATCTTTGGGTGATCATTGGTGTGAGGCTTTGAATAGCTTGGGCAGGAGTCAGCTGGACTGTGGAAACAGCTGAGGCAGAAGCAGGCAATGCATGAGGTATGATGACTGGTCTGGCATCAACTTGCAAGAAGGGCAGCAAAAAATTTCTAAAATCCATAATAATTCCTCCTCCTCTTTCCATAGCAGAGATGAAATCATCTTTTTTATCCATGAATTTCTCCAAGGCAGGAGTCAATTGTCTTAGTTTGGTCACTTGTTCTCTAAAAGCTTGAGTTACTGGAGGTAGCTTCATGTTTTCCAACATCAGCTTGAAGTGGTTATCGAGTTGATGCTTGGTGAAAATTCTGGTGAAGTAGTAGTCCACTTTGCTCTTTATGGATTCCTGAGAGGCAGAGGCTTCTCTCATATAATCTTGAAAAATCTTCATTATTTCTCTAGCAGAATCTCTTTTAGAATGAACCACTCGGATCAACTCTGATGAGTCCACAGAGCCACTGGTTGAAATAGAACCAATCTCCTCCTTTAAAATTGCTCGCACTAGATTCAGGTCAACTAATAGTTTGGATGTGAGAGGGCCAAGAGAGAAGGAAACAGTTTCTTTGAAACTCTTAGACAAACCACTGATTAGGCTTTGAACTTGAGAGTCCTGTAATTGAACGTGATCCTTCACTGAGGTTCTGAAACTTTCAAACACCGAGACAAACTGGCTTACTACACTCTTCACATAAGCTAGGTCCTTGTCAGCTGGAGACTTGGAGCTCATATAAGAATCCAAAGCAGCAACTGATGTCTGGAGAGCTTCAAGATCTGCTTCGATTCTAGAAGACTGAGTCTGGCACTCTTTCACTTCTTCCATAAGCTCAGACACAAAAGAAGATAAATTACAAGCCAGAGATAGCTCGAAGGATCTCTCTAACATTTTCATTTCTTCATTAAATCTTTGCTTCATCTCAGCAACTGATACACTGAATGATTCTTTCAGCTCATTCTTCATGGATTCAAGATCAGATTTAGAGACAAAATCATTAGGGACAACTGCAGCAGATCCCTTTACTGAGGCCAAACTAACTACAGAATCAGTCATTATTTATTGAATTGAGGATGCAAGGGAGGTTTCCATTAACTTCACTTCTTCAACAAAACTGGTTTTGAGGTCCTATTTCAGCTTATTCAGATCATGAAATCTGACCACATTATCGGGCAACAACATAGAAGCAAGATCACAATTGGTCTTCGGTCTATTCACAAACATCTCATTATCAGAATCCGGATAATCCAATCCACAGACTATAAACCCTGGGTCTTCTACCCAGTCTCCAAACTCAACAGCTATTGTAACATTTCCAAGAACAGATTGATGCTCCCCCTCAATGGGTGCATTCCCATGTATCACAACAGCATTCAGTGCTGGATTCTCTTCATCAGAATCTTCTACTACAAGTTCCATCGGTGCAGCATCTAGAAGATCTTCTGATACAGGTACAACTTCTTTTGTATCTCTTTCTACTTTAGCAGTCGGCATAGCTGAGTTTCCAATCAAAGGACTCATACTTAAACTACCAGAAGCAGAAGATTCAGATACATTCTCCTTTTCCTCTTCTTCTTGGTGAGGTACAGACTTGTCTTCCTCATAAGTAGACAAAATTTCCTCTACCTTTCCTTTCCTAGAATAAACCAATTCTGCAACAGGACTTGGGGGAAAGTCTGGATCTCCTCCAACATCCATGGGAGTTTCTTCTTCTTCTTCTTCTGTTTCTTCTTCTGTTTCATTACTATAAACAGGTTCCTCTTCATCAGGTCTCAGACTCGGATCTCTCATATCCTTTGGTCTTGAGGGATGATCCACAGGATTAAACTTATCATATATCTTCTGATCATCACTGACCCATTCTCCCTTCCATGGGTTCCAGTTAATTTTCATGTACTTACAAACAGTCGAGGTGATGCAGAAATTATTCCTGACTACAACTGTCTCATCCTGAGACTCAGCTATTCCTTTCACTTTTATCATTACTAAAATCATCTTGTCAAAGAATAAAGCATTAGTCTTTGACTTTGGTCTAATCATGTCTTCCATTTGAAGCATTAACAATATGCACAGATTGATTTTCACACCATGTCTTAGCAGATGAAGAAGATAGATATCTTGATATCTCATATTTTCAAAATCTCCTCGCCTCGGTATCAACACATGCTGAACAAACTTGAAGAGAAGTCGATTCTTACCATCCATTTCAGCAGCAACCACTTTCCTTTGATTCCCATTACCGGTCAGCTCATTTAATGAGGCTTCATAATAAAAGATGTCACTGCTAGGTGGCATTTCTCTTGATACATACCCAGAGACACCTTCATGTGGTACTTTTAAACACTCAGCCCACTCTATTGAAGAAAAAGACATCTCTTTTCCATTTAAAAAAGAGCTTACCCGATTCTCATTTTCATACTTCTCGAAGGTTACAAACTCGTAGAACTGTTTTACCAACTTCGGGTAGTATGGGCCATTGTTATTCGAGAAAAAATCCACCCATTTCTGGTCCTCCAGAATCTCGAGTACTAACGATTTTCTAGGTAGTAGCCATTCCACGCACAGTTCCTTCTCGATTACTATGTCTCTATTCTGCAAGTGAGGATTCACTGGTCGCTTTCCCGATCTAGTTCTGACTTCACTAACACTGGCTTTATGCTGTGTCTTCTGCTTCTTAGCTTTTGGTTCTACACTTTCATCTCTGACGGTAGGAAGCTTAGTTTTTGCCATCGCGGGTTTAGGGTTCTTGGCCGATTTGGGAGCTATGGTTCGAAGGTGAGAGATTTTGAGCTCGGTGAGGTAAGAAGTTGCTTAGACATAGTTTTATCATTTAGGAATTCCAAATAAACGACAAAAATAGAGTAAGATAAAATAAAATAAAACGATTCATATTCTTGGCGGCAGACAGATGTTTTAAAATATAGCATCGGTGAGAATTTCAACATCGGTGAGAATTTTCACATCGGTGAGAATTTCACATCAGTGAGGATTTTCACATCGGTGAGGATTTTCACATCGGTGAGAATTTCACATCGGTGAGAATTTCACATCGGTGAGAATTTCACATCGGTGAGAATTTCACATTGGTGAGAATTTCACATTGGTGAGAATTTCACATCGGTGAGGATTTTCACATCGGTGAGAATTTATCATCCCCAGCTCGTGCCTAATGTAACTTAGCCTATCCGAACTTAAAGGTTTAGTGAAAATATAATCCAATTGATGTTTAGTGCCAATAAATTCAAGAGAAATATCACCTTTTTGATAGTGATCTCTTAGGAAATGGTGTCTTACATCTATGTGTTTGGTTCTAGAGTGAGGTACAGGATTCTTAGAGATGTTTATTACACTGGTGTTATCACAGTTGATTGAAACATGTTTAAAAACATATCCATAGTCCAAAAGAGTGTGTTTCATCCACAGAATTTGTGCACAGCAACTACCAGCAGCTATATATTCTGCTTCGGCAGTAGATAATGCAACTGAGTTCTGTTTCTTACTACACCAAGAAACTAAGGATTTTCCATGCAAATGACATGTTCCTGATGTGCTTTTTCTGTCTAACTTACAACCAGCAAAGTCAGCATCTGAATAACTCATTATCTCAAAGGATTGTCCTTTTGGGTAAAACAAACCTATGTTAACCGTGTGTTTGAAATATTTAAAAATTCTTTTAACAGCAAGAAAATGAAATTCTTTTGGATTAGCTTGAAATCTAGCACACATACACACACTAAACATAATATCAGGTCGACTAGCAGTAAGATAAAGTAAACTACCAATCATAGCTCTGTAATTTGTTTGATGAACTAGTTTCCCAGTTTCATCTGCGTCCAATTTACAGGTAGTACTCATATGAGTTTCACGTTCCTTGATACTATCCAGACCAAAACGTTTTAAAAGATCCTTTGTATATTTACATTGATTCAAAATAATACCATTTTCATTTTGAAATACTTGAAATCCAAGAAAGTACTTAAGCTCTCCCATTAAGCTCATTTCAAATTCATTTTTCATACTTTTTGAAAAATCAGTACATAAAGAGTGTTTAGAAGATCCAAAAATAATATCATCAACATATATTTGTACAACTAAAACATCTTTAGAAATTCATTTAATGAAAAGAGTTGGATCAGCAATCCCTTTAGTAAAACCATTTGAGATAAGGAAATTGCTAATTCTATCATACCAAGCTCTTGGAGCTTGTTTTAAACCATACAAAGCTTTAGAATGTTTAAAAACTTGATTTGGAAAATGGGGGTTAGTAAATCCAGGTGGTTGTTCTACAAAAACATCTTCAATTATAAAACCATTTAGAAATGCACTTTTCACATCCATTTGATATAACTTGAAATCCAGATGTGCAACATATGCAAGTAAGATCCTAATGGATTCTAGTCTAGCTACAGGTGCAACAGTTTCCTCATAGTCTATACCTTCTTATTGACTATATCCTTGTGCAACTAGTCTAGCTTTGTTTCTAACTATATTTCCAGATTCATCTACTTTATTTCTAAAAACCCATTTTGTGCCTATTGTCAAGGTTTCCTTAGGTCTGTCAACTAATTCCCAGACTTTGTTTCTTTCAAACTGATTTAATTCTTCCTGCATTGCCATTACCCAGAATTCATCATTGATAGCATCATTGATATTTTTGGGTTCTAACTGTGAAAGAAAAGCTTGATGTTCAACCTAGTTCCTTAGAGAAGCTCTAGTTTGTGTTCCTCTATCAAGATTACCAACAACAGCTTCTAAAGGATGATTCTTTAGAATCCTCGTTGATCTGGTAAAGGTTGGACTAGAAATTTCAGGTTCATCTATAGGTTCGGGTTCAACAGAAGCAGATTCTGGAAAAAGTCCAGAACTGGATGTTTTGATAACAGGTTCTTTAGATTTATCATTAATGTCCAGAACAGATAAGTCTTCTTCAAAATTTTCAAGAGAGGTTTTAGACTCATGTGGATCAGTTTCATCAAACGTGATGTGAACAGATTCTTCCACACATTTAGTTTTCTTATTGAATACTCTATAGGCTTTACTTGAAATAGAGTAACCCAGAAAAATTCTTTCATCACTTTTGGAAGCAAACTTATCCAGATTATCTTTAGTGTTCAGAATAAATACTTTGAAACCAAAAACATTAAAGTAATTAACCTTAGGCTTTCTATTGTTTCACAATTCATAAGTGGTTTTCTTAAGAACAGGTCTAATTAAGTCTCTATTAATGAAATAACAAGCTGTATTTACAGCTTCAGCCCAAAAATCAATAGGCAGGTCATATTCATTGAGCATGGTTCTAGCAATTTCTTGAAGGGTTCGGTTTCTTCTTTCTACTACACCATTCTGTTGGGGTGTTCTAGGGGCAGAAAAGTTATGAGTATAGCCATTGTGTGACCAATAAGATTCAAAATCTTGATTTTCAAACTCATGACCATGATCACTTCTCAATGTTTTAATCTTATGTCCACTAAGGTTCTCTACAGATTTAGAGTATTTAACAAAAGAAGAACAAGCTTCACTTTTGTGAGCTAGAAAATATACCCAAGTATATCTAGAAAAATCATCTACAAGAACATAAACATAGTTCTTCCCATTTAATCTAGAAACTCTTGATGGTCCAAACAAATCCATGTGAACCAATTCAAGTGGTTGAGAAGTCAAAACTTCTTTCTTTGATTTAAAAGAAACTTTGTGTTGTTTTCCCTTTTGAAAGGGGTTACACACTCTATCATTTGGGAATTCTAATTTTGGTAGGTCTCTAACTAGGTTTTTTCTAGAGAGTTTTCTAAGTGAGTGAATGTTGCAATGTCCCAATCTTCTGTGCCATATCCATGATTCTTTATGAAAAGCATTCAAACAAGTAATATTCTGCTTAGCTAAAGAATTCAGATTAACAGCATAAACATTTTCATTTCTTAAGGCAGAAAATACCAAAACATTCTTAGAATTAAAAACATTGCAGGAATTATTTTAAAATTTAACATGAAAACCATCATCACATAAATGAGAAATACTTAATAAATTGTATTTAAGGCCATCAACAAATAAAACTTTAGAAATCAAAATTGAATCAGTGTTACCAATCTGGCCTAGGCCGATAATTTTTCCTTTAGAGTTGTCACCAAAGGTGACATGACCTCCATCAACCTTTATTAAAATCTTGAAACAAGAGAAGTCTCCTGACATATGTCTTGAACATCCACTGTCCAAATACCAGGTCTCTTTACAGGAGCTCTTTAAGCAAGTTCCCTACAAAACAGATTCAGATGGGAGTCGATTTTGGTACCCATATTTTCTTGGGTCCAGATAGGTTATCCAATAACACTTTAGGTACCCATATTTGTCTAATGGGTCTCATATAATTTGTAGAATTGACATGCTTTGAAAGATAAACTTTATTAGATCCATAGCTATGTATATAACTGGTTGAGGCATATGAAGTTCCAGAATTACCTTCATTCTGTCCAGATTTAGAAATGAATCTAGTTTTGGCAATTTTCCTTTGTCCAGGTTGGTATCCTATACCAGTAGTATATTTAGGTGCTATTTTCTTTCCTAGCATCTGTGTTAGTGTATTTTTTCCATTGGTGAACTTCTCTAAGTCTTTCTTGAGTTTCTCATTATATAGTTTCAGTTCAGTGTTTTCTTTTAACAGTTGAGCATTTTTCTCTTTTTCAATAGTGAGTTCGGTTTTAACTGTAGTGGTGAGAGCATGATGTTTCTTTAATAACTTTTATTTATCCTTATGTTCATTACATGTCTCTTCCAGCATATCACAGTACTCAAACAATTCATTTTTAGACATTGTTCCAGAATCAGAATCAGATTCTGCATTATCTCCAGAGTAATAATTTAAAGCAGGAGTTTCAGCAGTTACCTGAGAAGTAATTGTCATAAAGCACATATTTGCCTTATTTTTGTGTTCAGTTTCAGAGATTTCAGATTCAGTAGAGCTATCCTCAGAAGAACTACAAGTAGCCTTCATGGCTTTCTTAAACTTATTGTCCTTATATTCATATTTCTATTTATACTTCATCTTTGGACAGTCGGCTTTAATGTGTCCTTTTCTCTTGCACTCATAGCAGACATCATCATCTGATTTGTCATTCTTCTTCCAATCCTTTTTCCATTTACCTTGGTGATCACCCTTATAATTTGTTTTTCTGAAGAACTTCTTTTTCCTATAAAATTTCTTAAATCTTCTAGCAATGTGAGCCATCTCAGCATCACTGTCAGAATCACTTTCACTGTCTTCACAGCTTGAACTTTCAACTATAACTTGAAGCTTTTCTTTGTCCTTATTCTTTGAAGTTGAAGATTGGAAAGCGACAGACTTTCTTGGAGGTTCATTTTCTTCCTCTTTATTCACTTTATGCTCTTCTTCATACATCATCAGCTTGCCAATTATTTCCTTGACAGGTAGAGCAGAAATGTCACATGATTCTTTGATTGAGACAGATGTGCCTCTCCATCTATCAGGTAGACATCTCAAAATTCTCATAATTTGTTCCTTCGATGAGACATCCTTTCCCAGCGAGATCATTGTATTGAAAATTTCATTGAACCAGAGATACATGTCAGAAATGGGTTCGTCAGGCTTCATTTTAAAATTATCATACTTGATAGTATAAGTGTTCAATCTCATTTCTTTGACATTCGGTGTTCCTTCATGAGAAACAGCTAAGGTATCCCAAATTTCATATGCAGTTTTACAAGAAGAAATTCTATTAAACTCTTCATCTCCTAGAGCACAGTACAAGGCATTCATAGATTTACAGTTGTTATTGTAAGCAGTCTTTATAGGTTCATCCCCAGTAGATCTAGCAGTAGTGGGAATTTTGTATTCTGATTCAATAGCAGTCCAAATATCAAAACCTATGATTTCTAGATGAATTTTCATTTTCAGTTTCCACTGAGCATAATTAGTTCCATTGAAGAAAGGTGGCCGGTTAGTAGCAGCACCCTCATGTCTATTGTCCATTATGAGAAAATTTTAAAGAGATAAAAATTTAGATATAACAGAAATTTTAAGAACTTTAAAATACAACTAAAATAACAGTTCAAAAGCAGACTACTTTTAGAGAGTATTTTCAATCCTCTGATACCAAGTGTTGGTCGGAGTGGTTTACTCAAGAGGGGGGTGAATTGAGTACCAATTAAAATTTCTGTATTTAAAAACACTGTCTTAAAGACCCCCAAATAAAATAATAAATTAAACTGTAGTGAATTTATATTAAAGTATAGGTTCTGTTAGATTCTCAAGGGATTGATTAATTCCCAGTTAATCAACACAGGAGTGTGTGATTATCTTTTGAAACGAACTTACTAAACTACACTTAACATAAACACTTTCTAATTTAATTATCAAAGTGACTTTAAAAACAGTATTGGTTTTAAAGTGATTAGCAGCGGAATAAAACTTTGAAAGAGATGGCACAACAAATGTAACCAAGAGGATCAGTCTCAAGCCGAGACTTAGACCTCTCAAAAGTTTATATAAAAATGATCCACACCCTGGATCGGGGTTCAACAGTTTACAACTGTCCAGGTCCAAGACCTCTACCACTGTTATTCGTGGGAAACAGTACAACAGCAACCAGCTGTCCAGGTCACACATGACCTCTACCACTGTTATTCGTGGGAAAAAAAGAATGCAGGAATTTGGTAAGGATTTACAAATCCTCCAGTTTGAGTACAAGAGACAGTGTATGTGTTAGATACAGCAGATAACACACACTGCTCGAAAAGAATAATAATAAATCACAGAACAAGAGATGTAGAGTTTAGAAGTGGTTCTGGTGATTTCAGTGTAGCTCTGGACTCCTTTGGATTCGATCATAAGTGAGTCTGAGTCCTCTTCTCGTTTCTGTTTGAGAAACAGAGTGTCGTATGCTCCAAGTTCACAGACAGTGAAAATGTAGTGGTTGAAGTTCTTCAGTGTTCTTCTTGTATGCACAGAACACTTCTCGAGTATGCTTGATTGTCTATGAGCTTGTGTTCTTTATGGAACTGGTTTTTCTCTTGATGATTCTTCTCGTTCTTGTGTTTCTGGTATATTCCATCCACCACACTCTTCTCTAGTTGGGCAGCGTAGTCTTCTCGTATTTATCTCACGGGCAACAGGGGACAGAAAAGATTTCCTTTCTGCAGGTACGAGGTACGGGTTCCTGACATCCGACAACCTTTATCAGATATTTGACAAATCATTAAAATGTACATCATATGGCCGTTGGATAGATTAAATAAAGATAGGAAATAAAGAAATTCAAACAGTGAGTTGAGTGATCGGTAGGTAATCAGCATCAGTAGCTTGGACATCGGTAGCTCAATTTCATTAGTTGCTTTGACTCTATCGGTGGCTCTATGCGTCGGTTGGTATATGCTTGTATCGGCGACTTTGTTTATCGGTAGCTCCATGCGTCGGTAGCTCCATGCGTCGGTAGCTCCATGCGTCGGTAGCTCCATGCGTCGGTAGCTGTGAGTCTGTCAGTAGCTTCGTCCATCGGTGACTCTTATTCCATCGGTAGCTATTTATACTTACACCGGTAGCTCTATGTTTGTATCGGTAGCTGTCTATAAGTCAGTAGCTTACATTTATAAGCACATCAGTAGCTCTGTGTTAAGTATATCGGTGACTCTGTCTGTCGGTAGACTAAGTCTATCAGTAGACTGGGTACCGGTAGCTCTTTATCAGTAGCTATAGGCAGATTAATATCTATTTTATGCAGAACACATCCGATTGTGTTAGAATCAATTTATAACTTTTATGAACATGGATAAATGAGGATTAACATATTCCAAAGACTATTTTAAAAATTATTATTAGTTTGATCACAGATTTGAAAGAATTAAAGTATAGATCAATGATACTTAAAAATATCATAGAGAATGAAAACATAATTGGGATTTTCAACACATATGAATACATGATTGAGATTATCAAAACAGGTGAGGTCAACATTAACTTACATAAACATTCCATAAATTGATTATTTATACAAGAATTAGTTTTCTTACATTACCAAATATCATTTATGATTTTATTATTTATATAATTGGATCATCACCATTATAATAATATTATATTACATCATAACTTGGAAACATACACATAGTATCCATTTGTTCCAAAATACAACACATTTTTGATATTAGATATTTTTCTTCATGACATACCATCAAATTTTTTATCTTGGCCTCATACTTTTCCATAATCATCCTCAAAACCATGTGACAAATATTTGAAAACATTGGCTGAGAAAATAAAATAAAATTAAGGGACATATAAAACTAAATAAATAACCGAGTTATTCTATGGATTTACATTATTAAAATTATCCTTCTAAAACTAACCTATGAGCTTAAAATAAACATTTTATTACCCATGAAGTCAACTTACCTTCCTAAAACATTTCATAATAAATATTATATTAAATATAAAACTCATAGAGGATTTTTTTGTCTTGAAAAAATCCTGATTTTTATTATAACAAAGTCAGATATTTCATCGTAAAGAACTATCATAACATTTTCCCTAATATTTTTCTTATTGTAATACACTGTGAAATCCGAATAATTCTATAATAACCCCTAGAAACCAATGATAAATCCCAATGATAATTTAGAACATAATTTTCAAATAAATCTAAAAATAAATCTTACTAATGCAATAACATCCTTAGTAGATTCTAATAATCTGCTAGGATATACCATTAATCAATTAAAAGTTTCCTTCACCTAGTGCATTGGATAACTATATTATAATCACATATCATCATGAGAAATAAAAGTTTCAACTATCATCATGAAATATATGTAACTCACCAATAATTCTAAAAATGTAATATAACCATATCACAATTATAACACAATATTTTTTTTCATTCCCTTCATGATAATCATGAAAATATCTTTTTCACCCATAAAAAAACATTTTTGGATATTAAAATAACCATACCATTTAAAAACTTGAAAATACATAAAATAAAATGTAGAAATGTTTTTCAGTAAATAAATCATGAATTATTGTAAATGAATATAAATTGATAATAATGTTTAAAATTATGGCAAAAATCATTTACAAAATATAAGCTAAAACAAAACATTTCTTTTTGACTATTTGTGAAAAAATTCCATGTAAAATATATAAAAGATTCATTTTGAAAACCATTTATTTAAATTAAAAAGAAAAATAATATTACATTTTAAATTCATTTATTTCAATATAAATAATTTCATAAAATAATTTTTACTATATGGACATGGAGTAAAAATGTAAATTAAATAATTAGAACATTTAAAATGATGTTTTATGGTGAACATCCTCTTACATCAATTATTACTTGTCACATACATTATTTATCATCCTAAATAAAAACATTCTATCAATTACTAAATTTATTATTATACATTTCAATTTAACTATAAATTTTAATTCAATTATTTACTGGTTATAATTAATTTCTTAATTAATTAATTTTTCTTCAAATGATTTGATGATGATTGGCTCAGAAGACAGAAATGTATTATGTAGTTTGGATTTGGTCAAATGAAAAATTAATTTATCTTTTATGGAATATTAGTTAAGTTATATTTATGATTTTAATTCATTTATAATAATTTTAGTATCAACAATGTATGATTTTTAAAAAAAATAATTACATTACAATTATGGAGATAGAAGGTCATGTGTATGTTTATGTAACATTTCAATTTTTCAAAAAACATGATTGAATGAAGGAAAGTATTATTTTATATTTGAAGAATTATTATTATATAATAAATATCATACTAAATATTTTAATAGACTTATGTTTACCATCCTCGAGATATGGTGATAAAAGACTATTCACATCATTTTAAGAAGGTTGTAAACTACATGTATGCACGAACGACATTACCTTTTCTAAATGGATGTAATTGTAAGAAATTGAAGGAAATATTAAGCTTAACTAATTATATTTATTTAATTAGTATCATATATATATAATTTAAATTAATAATTATAATCATCCATAAAAGGTGATGATGGAGATTGAATTATATTAGTTTTTAGGTGGTAGTCTGACTTACACATAAATGACTATTTTGTTTCCCATGGGTTGAAGAAGGAGATAGATTAAATTTAATTATTAAAAAGAATAAAATATATCTATATGTAATATACTATCTTTATTATTTCATAATTTATATTATTGTTTTTTTGGTGGTAGAATATAAAATAAAACTATAACATTCTGGTAAATGTTTTACCTCTTCTCTGGACAACCAATACTTCTTTACTCTTTAAATCATATAAGAATGGTATTATGACTAATATAAGGCCTCTAGGAAGTGATAGGGGATGTTAATAAGGCATTAGGATAGGCATTGGAATTCCAAATTTGATCTTGACAGTTATAGAGTAAAGGAGTTATGGTGTCCTTCTATAACTGTAGGAGAGGACCCACTTCGTATCTTTCAAAAGATAAAAATATATTAATTTCTTAATCAATAATAATGCCTCAAAATGAACAAAATCATAGATTATATAGGGTCAAATTATGTCTACAATATATGATTTATAAACATTTATAGTTTATTATAACCCTTAACACATTTTTCTTAACTCTTTATAAGACACTTTTTTCCTTAACCGTGGTAACCAATATTGATAGTTTTTATTATTCAGTAAGAAAAATTTTTATAGACCATATTAAATGATATAAATTATGTTTATTCAAAATTGGATTTTATTTTATTATATATATTTCATTTATGTGGAATTATTTAATATATAGTTAAACCCATAAAATATAATGTAATGTCATTTTTGAGAAAACTATCTTCTTATATATAAAATTATTTTATACTAATTTTATTAATAAAATTGATTAAAAAGTATTAATTGGATTACTAATAACATATATTACATTATCTTACATCGAATATTTTTTTTTAAAAAAATGTATCTTGGAAAATTATTTATATGGAAAGAAAGTATTCAATAAAATTTATTACAATTCAGTATTCATTCAAAAAATATATATTTTCTAAAAATGCTAAAAAATTAATCCTATAGTTATTTTTATATGATTAATTCATAAATGATATATATTTTCTGTAGTTGAATTAAAAAAATATTAAAATTATACATTTAAATAAAACCATATAATTCATGAAAACAATGTTTATTTAGAAATGCATTATTTCCCTTAAAATAGAGAAAATAATTAGTATTATAATAATTAATAACAATTTATAAAATAGAATTGATAAATATTTACAAGACATGAAAATGGTTTATTCAAAAATTAACTTATTTATCACATTATTCCCTATTTTTTAATTCCATCATCACAAATATATTTATTATTTAAATAAGCGGGGATATCATTCCCTCATACCATTTTGAGATTCCCTTATTTATTCATCAATTATATGATTTTTCCAAATATCCATATCTTAGTCAATAAGTTATTTCAAAAAACACATTCTATATATGACCTAGAATTTATATGGGATGTTTCACATAATAAAGGATTTGTTCTAAATGAACTACTTTGGGGCTCAAAACATGGGATGCATCTGGCATAAATTATTCAATAGAAATGGAAAATTAAATACATCATGTTGCTGAGATAATATCTATGTCAATGTCACTTTGTAAGAAAATATTCAAATATTTTCTAGAATTTCATACAGTCCAATGAAATGAAGACATTGTCACATCCGTTTTTTTAGTCATTGTAATTTTTTTTTTCTTTTCCACTTGGCGTCGGGTGTTTTTGCTTAAGTGAGGGTGATTCCTGGTTTAAATTTTTAATGTTGGGATGGGTTTATGGTTTGGGTTAGTGCGCGAACACCGTACGCTTAAGGCGCGCAGTTCGCTTGGGCACGTGCTATCCGCTTGGGTACGTGCAACCTGCTTGCAGTCCGCTTGGATACCGTACGGCGTGCGAATACCACACGGTCATCCCATTTTAATGTTTTGTATGTATATATATGCATATGTATGTTTGTTTGTTTATATATGTACATATATATGTGTATCTGTGTTTGAATATGTTTATGTTTTGACGTTGTGTGTATATATATATATATATAAGGTTTGTGCATATATGTTTATTGGAGTATATATAAAAACATATGTTTATAAATAACTATGTTTTAAGTTATATTCTTATGTGTATTTTTGTTTATACATCGGTTTATATATGTTTATATTGTTTATATATGTTATATATATGTTTATAAATATATATGTATATATGTATTTATGTTTATATATGTTTATATATATATTTTTATATGTGTAGATAGGTTTAGAAAAAAAAATGATTTATTATTATTGTTTTTAATTGATTATTATTATTATTATTATTTGTTATTTGGGTATGATAATTATTATTAAAGTTAAATTATTATTAATATTAATTATATTATAATTATTATAAAAAAAAGAAAAAAAAATTTAAAACCCTATCTACCCCGCGTCGCCCCCTCCCCCGTTCTTCCCCTTCTCCCTCGCGCTGCGGCGCACATCGCCGCGGCTCCCCCTCCCTTAGCGATGCGGCCTCGCCGCCGCCGCTGGGTGCCGCCCCCTCACTGCCTCACCGTCCAGCCCTGCCGCCTCGCCATCCGGCCGACCTCGCCGCCCTCCAGCAGCCTCCAATCGCAGTCCGGCCGACCTCGCCGCCCTCCAACAGCCTCTGACCGTCGTCTGGCCGCCGTCCGACCCCCTGCCCATGCCACCTTTGCCCGCGCCGCCCCTGTCGGCACTGCCCTAGCCGGCGCCGCCCCTGCCGTCACAATTTTCGTGTTCCCCCGCACCCTGTCGGCGTCTTTCGGGCGAGCGCGCACCCTCTCGGTGTTGTTCCGGCCAACCCGCACCCCTCTCCGGCGTCTCCTCTGGCCGTTCCCCCTGCCGCGTAGCTCGTCCGGTTGGGCGCTTCTCCGCACCGAGTTGAGGGTTACGTTGTTTAGTTGTTTTAGTTACTTTATTTATTTGTTTATTTATTTTTTTATCATTGTTTATTTGTTTCGGGTTTAGTGCGATGACTTGTTTATACGTTCAAGGTTGTGCGGGTGATGTTTCGTGACGCGCAGGTCCACTCTGACAACTGCGTTTGAGCGTGATTATGTTTTATCGCTGATTTATGGGTATGAATATATTTATACATTTTCATATTTATTTACGCCACGTTAAAAATATGAAATTGAGTCGCGGACCCTTGAGGTCTTTATCTGGTCCGGAGTCATCTTTACCTGAATTTTTATTTATTTATTTATTTATTTATTTTAGAAATGTCTCGCTTTGCCGCTGTTGTATCGGGTATGAGTTTATACCAGTTGATTTGTTTTTCACTTCTTTATTTTGTTGTTTTTGTGTCCCTGGATCTCTTCTGGTTGTGTGTTGGTCTGTGCCGCTCTAACATTGGATGTTAACTGTGTTTTTAAGGTGTGGCGATGATTTTTCTGGTGCGTGTGATTTTTTTGGGGTGCATGTACGTGAGTAGTTGGAAATGCGTTTTTGAAAGTGTCGGCTCGGCCAAATTCTTTGAGGTAGGTGTTTCCAATCATTTCCCTTTTAGATTCAAACCTTGAGCACTTGAATATTTTCAATTAATCTCTTTATAGCGTTTGCATATCTACCGTATTTATGAAAAGCATCTGGCTTAGTTATGTTGCTATTTTAAATTTCTGAAAGTGGCTTTTGATGTTTGGTTATTTGAAATGCATAGGTTCTTGGTAAAGTAGAAAAATTTCTTTGTGACATGTTTGGTTGCAGTTGTTAGTGACTGTGTTTAGGAAATGAAAAAGAAATATTACTTTGGTGTGTTTGCTTAACAAAAATATGAACCAGTAGTTGTTTTAGGAAAGTCTTGGAAAGAGTAGTTGGTTTGAAAGATGCTTTTGTTTTTATAAAGTGTTTTGAAGGAATTTGAATTTGGTTTCAATGCTAAAGTGTTTTATGAAAGATGGGTTTTGAGGCGTTTCTTCAAAAAAAACTAAATGTGCCATTGGATGTTGGCACATCCATGGGAGCCCTAGGTGCTCACATGGATGTGCCTCCAAATTAAAATGACACATTCAAACTATATTTTTTAGAAAACTAGGTTTTGATGGATGGTTGGAAGCGTGGTTGGCCCGGTTGGCTTTTTGTGTGAGTGGAATGGTTGTTTGGTGTAAAGGTCCATTTGAAATTTTAAAATGTAAAGGGATGATTGTGTTAGATTTTGAGAAAGGTGGATTGTGCCCGATTGGCAACCCAACCCATTTTTTAATTATTTTAAGGTTCTAATGTTGTGAAGGCCCGGTTGGCACCTTATTGAATGTGAAAGAACTTTTGATGTGTGCATGCTTGCGGGGCACCTCTACAGGGGGACTACCCTTGAGGGTTTTCGTGTAGCGGTGTCCGTGTAAGGGGTTGTCATGTGCGGTGAGATGAGTCACGCGTGCGAGGGCATCCCACTTAGACAGTATTACAAAAACCACCATGGGTTCCTGGGCATCTTTTAGAGAATCGAGTGACGGTTGCTGGCTAACCCCGATTAGACGGGTTAGTCACCCCTTGGTATGTAAGGCCTTGTGGGGCGTGCCACTGGTTGGCTATTAGGGCAGCCAGTTGGTTATTGACTGTGGAGTACCATGCCGGCGGGTAGTCTGAACCCGAGTACGTCCAGGGGTTTTCTAGGGATGTTTAGGATCGCCATGTTTATTGCTTACTTCTTCTTGTTTACTTTTACTTTCACTTGGTTTCCAGCTTTTACTTATCACCTGTTTGTCCTTTTCATAATGTGATAAACATAGATTTGAAATCCAGTTGTTTAGAAATTCATTATTTTGTGAAAAACTTGTTGTGGCGTGTGTTGGTTTTGAAATGGTAAATTGGGATCATTTTTCCTTTAAAATGTGAAAAACCTATTTTTCTATCATTGAATGTGCAAACTAGTGTTTTGGGATTGTTTCTGGAAACTGGTCTTGGTTGGATCATGTGGTTACTTTGGCATCCATACTGAGCATTTTTAATGCTCACGCTTATATTATCATTTCAGTTGCAGGTTTCCCTTGCTCAGGTTTTCATGGCCGAGTTGCTCATCATGGGAGAAATGTTGGCCTTAGTTGGGAGGTGACCAATAGGTCACATGGAGGTAAGTCTGCTGTTCGGTTTCTCTTCTTTCCACTGCTAGAGTTTAGTACTTTTCTTCTGTTTATTCTTATTTACTTGTTTACCTTTTTGGGCCAAATCGTTCCCAATGATATAACTTGGATGCCCGACACTAGTTGTCATCCCGGGGGGATCGGGAAAGCCCCTCGGGACTTGCCGCGAGTCGGCTCGGGTGACCGGTTCAGGGTCGACCCGGGCTGGTTCGTGACAAAATGGTATCAAAGGAGGTTCTTGATATTTGGGAGGTCTGGAAGAAGGAGATTAGGACTTTCGGGGCTCAGGAGGTAGGTTACGGGTCGGTGCCTGATCACCACCGATCGTGACAAGACCTGAGTTACCAGGGTTAGTCCGGGATTTGAGTCTTTTTTCTTTGGTTATTTTGGATTGAGGGATGAAAATGGGAGCAAATCGGTTCGCGTTGCGGCCTCACATGGGGTGGTGACCCATGTGGAGTCCAAGTGCCTGGTTTAAGGTCCTCCTAGTGTTATGTCTTACTTGGGGCATGGATCACCACCATGTCGCCGAGTTAAGTGCAGACACTAGCCCCCCATTCTGATGGTTTATAGTTGGTTGTATTTTGTTTTAAACTCAGTCTTTGTGTGTGTGTGTTGAAAATGAAAGTGATTTGGAAATGAAAAAAAAGGGGTTCCTTCCAAATTGTTTTTGAAATTAGTAAGGTGGGTTTTTAAAGAAAAAGTGTTTTGGTTTGGAACAATATGTTATGTGTTTGGATTTGGTAAGGAATGAAGTGTTTGAACCTTGGCACTTCTTATGGAGGGTCACATGTGTGTGGGTATGTACAGAGAGTGCGTAGGGGGGGGGCACTTGTTTGCAGATGATGTGAGCGAGATTGAATGAACACACATGTGACGGTTCATAAGGTGCCATAAGTGAGTTGTAATGTTTTAAAGAAATGATGGTTTTGGAAAGTGATTTATTCTTGTGTTTGTATATGTTTGGCTTATGGGACTTTTGACTTCGACTTGTGTTGTTTCCTTGATTGAGTTTTGGCTTGATGCCAGTTTCGACGATGTTTCTCGTGTTGTCATGAGTATGCCTCCCAGAAAGGTCGTTAAGGTTGGTAATGAATCATACCCAGTTTCCAGTTCGCTCTGCATGTTGCCTATCGATCAAAGTAATCAAAGTCCATGAGGGGTAGTTTTTTGGTTGTGGAATATGAGTGGGTCTTCAGGTTGTTGGGAACTCCCAGGGTTGTTGGTGTGCGTGTCATCCTAGGTTTATTTGAGGGTCCAGTTTTGGACTAGTAAAGATGAGATGTCTCATCATCGTTGGAGTTTTGGGTGTGATTAACGATGGTCGCCTTCCGCGAAGGTTCCTCACCTGGCAAGGAGTGTGGGCCAGTGGAACATGTCTCCAAGAAACCATCCTCGTCAGTACCGGCTCACAGTTCGTCGGACCACTCTCTTGTGTGCCACCAGTATGGCTTATCCAGACATTCTAAGTCACCTTGCCGCATCCCTTCAAAGTCTTGCTACCATGTGGCTGTTCGGGCCACCGGTGAGAGTTCTGGAAGAAGTGTCGTCCGGGAGGAAGGAGCTAGGGACCAGAGGATGCAAATGTCTGACTGTGAGGCGGGAGATGCTTCAGCCATCAGGGCCCCAACCGCAGGTCTCGGGGTGAAGCTCGCGCACAGTCAGGAGCTGCTGAGGGTGCGTAAAACCTCACTTCGGATTATGTTTTCAGCTTTCTAAAGAGAAATATCCAAAGTTCCTTGTTCTGTTCGTGTCACCGTTGGAATCTCATCATAGTTTTGGTGATGTGATGAACTTATTCTACCGCAGTCTAAGCGGTCTTATCTGTTCTCAGTTTGTTTTGAAATCGTTCGGTTCTCCTTGAAGGGTGATGGACCCGCGAATGAACGGGTCAATCTAATTTTGAGTTGGGTCTCAATTGTGTGTGTTTGGGGGGATGTGTGGACTTATGAAATTAACAGGCGTTGCTTCAAGGTCCTTTGTGAGTTCGGGATCGAAATTCCCTAGACTCTGGTTGCGATGAGGTTTTTCTTTGGTCGGTGTGTGAAGGGTTGAGTTAATTCCTTATCCTAGAGCTATTGGGTCTTTTTGTAGAATGCTTCCTGTTTAAAACTCCGATTGTTGTTCGGTCTGTGTGGGGAAAGTAACTGGGTTCGTTTGGGAGTCCCCGTGTTGCCCCCCCCCCCTCCGGGGTGGTGTGTTCGAGTTTCAAGGTCTCCATGTTAGTATATTTTTGTGGTGGGGATAACCCTCCCGTGTTCTCCCCTCAATCTCGGACAATGTTTGTACTTGAGTTGGTCGGGTGTGACTTGTGTTGGTAATGGTCACCCCGAGCCTCTCAGTATGTTCTGGTTTTTCCTGGGCATAGTCTCCAGTTAAGATAACTGTTGGCTTGGTGACTTTCTGGGGGCAGAAAGTGTTTGTGGTGGGGAGAATTGTCACATCCGTTTTTTTAGTCATTGTAATTTTTTTTCTTTTCCACTTGGCATCGGGTGTTTTTGCTTAAGTGCGGGTGAGTCCCGGTTTAAATTTTTAATGTTGGGATGGGTTTATGGTTTGGGTTAGTGCGCGAACACCGTACGCTTAAGGCGCGCAGTTCGCTTGGGCACGTGCTATCCGCATGGGTACGTGAAACCCGCTTGCAGTCCGCTTGGATACCGTACGGCGTGCGAATACCACACGGTCATCCAATTTTAATGTTTTGTATGTATATATATGGATATATATGTTTGTTTGTTTATATATGTACATATATATGTGTATCTGCGTTTGAATATGTTTATGCTTTGACGTTGTGTGTGTATATATATATAAGGTTTGTGAATATATTTTTATAGGAGTATATATGTACACATATGTTTATAAATAACTGTGTTTTAAGTTGTATTCCTATGTGTATTTTTGTTTATATATCGGTTTATATATGTTTATATTGTTTATATATGTTATATATATGTTTATAAATATATATGTATATATGTATTTATGTGTATATATGATTATATATATATTTTTATATGTGTAGATAGGTTTAGAAAAAAAATGATTTATTATTATTGTTTTTAATTGATTATTATTATTATTTTTTGTAATTTGGGTATGATGATTATTATTAAAGTTAAATTATTATTCATATTAATTATATTATAATTGTTAATAAAAAAAAGAAGAAAAAAATAAATTTAAAACCCTATCTACCCTGTGTCGCCCCCTCCCCCGTTCTTCCCCTTCTCCCTCACGCTGCGGCGCACATCGCCGCGGCTCCCCCCTCCATTCGCGATGCAGCCTCGCCGCCACTGCTGGGTGCCGCCCCCTCGCCGCCTCACCATCCAGCCCCACCGACTCGCCATCTGGCCGACCTCGCCGCCCTCCAGCAGCCTCCAATCGCAGTCCGGCCGACCTCGCCGCCCTCCAACAGCCTCCGACCGTCATCCGGCCGCCGTCCGACCCCCTGCCCGTGCCACCTTTGCCCGCGCCGCCCCTGTCGGCACTGCCCTAGCCGGCGTCGCCCCTGCCATCACAATTTTCGTGTTCCCCCGCACCCTGCCGGCGTCTTTCCGGCGAGCGCGCACCCTCTCGTTGTTGTTCCGGCCAACCCGCACCCCTCTCCGACGTCTCCTCTAGCCGTTCCCCCTTCCGCGTAGCTCGTCCGGTTGGGCCCTTCTCCGCGCCAAGGTGGGGGTTACGCTGTTTAGTTGTTTTAGTTACTTTATTTATTTGTTTATTTAATTTTTATCATTGTTTATTTGTTTCGGGATTAGTGCGATGACTTGTTTATACATTCAAGGTTGTGCGGGTGATGTGTCGTGACGCGCTGGTCCACTCTGACAACCGCGTTTGAGTGTGATTATGTTTTATCGCTGATT
This sequence comes from Viscum album, assembly GCA_963277665.1. NCBI lineage: Eukaryota > Viridiplantae > Streptophyta > Magnoliopsida > Santalales > Viscaceae > Viscum > Viscum album. Next base: position 1,493,517,426 of record OY728121.1, read on the forward strand.
TCTGGGTAAGAATATATTTATACATTTTCATATATATTTACGCCACGTTAAAAATATGAAATTGAGTCGCGGACCCTTGAGGTCTTTATCTGGTCCAGAGTCATCTTTACCTAAATTTTTATTTATTTATTTATTTATTTATTTTAGAAATGTCTCGCTTTTCCGCTGTTGTTTCGGGTATGAGTTTATACCAGTTGATTTGTTTTTCACTGCTTGATTAAGTTTTTTTTTTGAGTCCCTGGTTCTCTTCTGGTTGTGTGTTGGTCTGCGCCGCTCTAACTTTGGATGTCAACTGTGTTGTTAAGGTGTGGCGATGATTTTTCTGGTGCGTGTGCTTTTTTTGGGGTGCATGTACGTGAGTAGTTGGCAGTGAGTTTTTGAAAGCGTCGGCTTGGCCAAATTCTTTGAGGTAGGTGTTTCCAATCATTTCCCTTTTAGATTCAAACCTTGAGCACTTGAATATTTTCAATTAATCTTTTTATATCATTTGCATATCTACCGTATTTATGAAAAGCATCTGGCTTAGTTATGTCGCTGATTTAAATTTCTGAAAGTGGCTTTTGATGTTTGGTTATTTGAAATGCTTAGGTTCTTGGTAAAGTAGAAAAATTGCTTTGTGGCATGTTTGGTTGCAGTTGTTAGTGAGTGTGTTTTGGAAATGAAAAATAAATATTACTTTGGTGTGTTTTCTTAACAAAAAGATGAACCAGTAGTTGTTTTAGGAAAGTTTTGGAAAGAGTGGTTGGTTTGAAAGATGCTTTTGTTTTTATAATGTGTTGTGAAGGAATTGGAATTTGGTTTCAATGCTAAAGTGTTTTATGAAAGATGGGTTTTGAGGCATTTCTTCAAAAAAAAACTAAATGTACCATTGGATGTGTGCACATCCATGGGAGCACTAGCTGCTCCCATGGATGTGCCTCCAAATGAAAATGACACATTCAAACTATATTTTTCCTGAAAACTAGGTTTTGATGGATGGTTGGAAGCGTGGTTGGACCGATTGGCTTTTTGTGTGAGTGGAATGTTTGTTTGGTGTAAAGGTCTGTTTGAAAATTTAAAATGTAAATGGATGATTGTGTTAGATTTTGAGAAAGGTGGATTGTGCCCGATTGGCAACCCAACCCATTTGTGAAATTTTTTATGGTTCTAATGTTGTGAAGGCCCGGTTGGCACCTTATTGAATGTGAAAGAACTTTTGATGTGTGCATGCTTGCGGGGAACCTCTACAGGGGGACTTCCCTTGAGGGTTGTCATGTAGCGGTGTCCATGTAAGGGGTTGGCAAGTGCGGTGAGATGAGTCACGCATGCGAGGGCCTCCCACTTACACAGTATTACAAAAACCACCATGGGTTCCTGGGCGTCTTTTAGAGAATTGAGTGACGGTTGCTGGCTAACCCCGATTAGACGGGTTAGTCCCCCTTGGTAGGTAAGGCCTTGTGGGGCGTGCCACTGGTTGACTGTTAGGGAGGCCAGTTGGTTATTGACTGTTGAGTACCATGTCAGCGGGTAGTCTGAACCCGAGTACATCCAGGGGTTTTCTAGGGATGTTTAGGATCACCCATGGTTATTGGTTACTTCTGCTTGTTTACTTTTACTTTCACTTGGTTTCCAGCTTTTACTTATCACCTATTTGTCCTTTGCATACTGTGATAAAAATAGATTTGAAATCCAGTTGTTTAGAAATTAATTATTTTGTGAAAAACTTTTTGTGGTGTGTGTTTGTTTTGAAATGGTAAATTGGTATCATTTTTCCTTTAAAATGTGAAAAACCTATTTTTCAATCTTTGTATGTGCAAACTAGTGTTTTGGGATTGTTTCTGGAAAGTGGTCTTGGTTGGATCATGTGGTTACTTTGGCATCCCTACTGAGCATTTTTAATGCTCACGCCTATATTATCATTTCAGTTGCAGGTTTCAATTGCTCAGGTTTTCATGGCCAAGTTGCTCATCATGGGAGCAAGGTTGGCCTTCGTTGGGAGGTGACCAATGGGTCACATGGAGGTACGTCTGCTGTTCGGTTTTTTTCATTCCACTGCTAGTGTTTAGTACTTTTGTTCTGTATATTATTATTTACATTTTTACCTTTTTGGGCCGAATCGTTCCCAATGTTATAACTTTGATGCCCGACACTAGTTGTCATCCCGGGGGGATCGGGAACGCCCCTCGGGACTTGCCGCGATCCGGCTCAGGTGACCGGTTCAGGGTCGACCCGGGCTGGTTCGTGACAGACATAACGTTACATTTTTTCAAAAACACATAACTCTTCCCCATTAATATAATCTAATATTAATATGACCTCCATAATTGAATGAAAAATATATCATATAATTATAATAAAAAATGATCTATTTACTCTACAACATTCTGATATTCATCTGAATCACCTTCCCTTTCTGAACCATTTCTCCTTCTAATTAGTGTCCCAAAAAATCTATCTTCAAAATCATCACAATAAGATGGATTCTAGATTCACATTCGATATAATGACTCAAAAGGTTCTATCTATGTTATAAAATGAAATCTATTATTATAAGAAAACACATTCAAAGTCATATATTGATCCCATGTTCCATGATAATCCTTTGAAAATGATTTCATATTACCCTCCAAATTATAAAATGTTTAATCTAATTATCCATAAAATTTTGGTTCAATGGTCATAAGATAATTTAAAACAAACCCCATTACATATGAATGCAATTTTATAAATATGTGGTGAATGTGGTATCATGATCCAATATAATAGAAATATGGAAACCATATAATTTAATTATTTATTAAACAAAATTTTGATAAATTTATCAAATGAAATATTTTCTCAAAGGAGAATAAATTGAGATGATTTATATAATTAACCATGAATTACCCAAATTACATTGTTACAATGAGATGTCTTAGTAATACCACCATGAAATCCATCAATATATTATCCCATTTTGATTTTGGAATTGGAAAAGGCTAAACAACCCTCTTTGGTAACTTCTATTCATCATTAACCTATTATAATGTAAAATATTTCATAATAATATCATAAATATTATTCTTTATTATTTCCAAAAAGAAATTTTAATAAAGTCCTTAATATATTTATATTCCACAGGGATGATTTTAAAAAGAAGATCCATGAACCTCATTCAATAGTTCATTATTCAAATGAGTGTTTCAAGAATCAGGTAAATTTTCTATAAATCTAAAACATGTTCTTTATGAATATTAAATTGTAGAAAACTAATAAATTTAACCGATTATATATTTTACATAGACTCAGTGTCTTCCTTTTAATAATTCTTAATCAATTCTAATAGAGAAGATTATACTTTCACCTAAAAAGAGTGGGATTTTCTATATGAAACATTTCTAATCCAATAATCGTAAATCCATTAACTAATTTTTGATATTCAAAATATATCTTGGTCAAGGTAGAATTATATTTCCCAAATAAAACATTAGAAACTATGGTTTCTTTAACATGTTGGTAATTAACTGTGTTGTGGTAAGCCTTTATCAATTATATCCATCTCCCCAATCACAATTTTAACTCTTTCAAAGTGAATATATATTTCAAATTTTTTTAATTAGTGTATATTTAACACTTAACATTATATAAATTATGCCTATAATTTTTCAAATAAAAAACTACTTCAATTGGTTTAACATAATGAGTTTGATATTTTTTCTGATGAAATTATAATTATTCTAAAATATATAGAAATAATGGATTTTTTTTATCAAAAGACCGACAAATACCTTCAATGAAGCATAATTATAGATAAAAAATCATCATTTATTGATGGAGGGGATAAAACTAGAACATTCAAAATTGATCTTTTGAATTATTAGAAATAATCATTATAATAGATTTTCTAGAAGTACCTAACTCACATTAATGTTAATATGGTTAGTGGGTTAAATAAACCATAAAATTGTTCAAAAAACAACAATTAATTTCCTTTAAATCCATGAAATCAATGAATCATATTAATATGTTAAATTCATGTTGATTTGACAATAACTGTTTTTGGATCAATAGTTTTTTCATCCCTATTTATAGTATTTCCAATGAATGAAATATAACAATACATAAATTAAAATTTACAAAATTTTAAATATCAATTATTTTCATTATTGTTTCATAGAAAAATCCATAGGTTTCTTAATGATCATTATAAATTTTAAAATTAACTTGAATATCATAAATAAAAATAATATACAATTTCGCCAAATATCAATGGGAAATATTATTCGAATGATCGATGAGTATAACCAGTGAATTAATTAACCCAAAGGGTATAACCACAATCTGAAAATGTGAATACCTACTATGATACACTATCTTAGTAATTTAATCCACATTCACCTTCATTTGATGATAACCAAATTTTAGATCAACCTTTGAATATTATTAATCTCTCTAAAGCTGATCAAACAAGTCATCAATATGTGGTGAAAGATACATATTATTAACAGAAATCTTATTCAATACAATATAATGAATGAAAAATATCATAAAATGATATTTCATTTGAAAAAATAAAAAATTCTCATCCCATGATGTATTTCAAGGAAGGATGAAACCTTTATCAAGCAATTCATAGAGCTTCCTTTTCAATTCTATAAGTTCTTCATTTGCCATTTGATAAGGGGGTTTTTAAATTGTATTAGAATAATGCACTATGTCAGTAGTATATTCCAATTCCATATTAGGTATAATACTAAGAATAACATTATAAAAAGCATCCATATATTATTTTACTAGTAAAACATCATTAATTTGAATTGTTTCTATATTTTACATAATATGAGAATGAAAACATTCAATTATATAAATTAACATTTTAATATCTTTTTGATATATTATAATTGTTTGAATTCATTAGTATATATAAAATATAACTCATTTTAAAAAATATCTTCTTTGGAACTATACTTCCTCTCAACATTTTAAACTATATTCTAATCAATACCAAAATTATAACCAACATCTACAATAATAATGAAAAAAATGTTTATTTGGGAAACTACTCCACCAATTATAATAAGATATTATTTTGACCTCTTATTAACTTAATATATTGTTTAGGTATTTTCAGAAAGATTACTGACTTTATTTATTGAGGTGAAGTTTTCATTATTCTTGAAATTTTTTTAGGATTGAAAGATTGTATAGACCCAAAATAATATAAAGGATATTTTAAAAATATAAATAAAAATGTAATGTACTTGTTACCAATCTCTTTGATGTACAAACATCTACCCATGTTGTTGGAATGAATTTTACTAAACCCTTCTCCCTATGTTCATTCTTATTCCCATAATTCAATCACTTCTTCAAATATACACCCCTATAATGACTCATCTAATTACTTTTATACCACCTTATTTTCTACTTATAAAAATTGATCTTACCTCCTCGAAGATCCATTTATTTTCAATCATGATCCATATTCCCAAAATCACCACATCAGAAGCACATCTAAGATTTTAGAAGACATTCCCAATGGTGATTTTTACAACACCAATCACAAATTGGGAACACCATTTTCTAAAATTTTGATGTCGTAAATCAATTCATTCCCATTATCTTATAAAAATTTATTTTTGTCTCTTTTTTTTCAGTGAAATATTGTTCATAGAAAAACTATTTTTTTTTATTCTTATCACAAAAATCATGTTTCACAAAATATTTATATTTGTGAGAGGAAAATAATATTTTGTATCATGGGGTTAATCCTGAGTAAACATGATTATCTTTACTACCAAGACCATAGAAACAATTTGGTGTTTACCATGTCATGAATGTGGGGTTTTACTCATTCACAACCATTGAATCTTCTTCTTTCTACCTATATTACACGAATTTGTTTTCAGTCCTATGTCAAACAACCTTAGTAATTTTCTTCTTAATGAAAAAATTCTTAAATGTATCCCATATGATGTTGTCAATATCTTCTCTTTCTATAGTATTCTTAACCATTTACCATTGTTGACTAGATTCACCATTACAAAGTTACATAGAAATAGTTACCTATTTATTCTCTAAATAACCATTGATTTTGAATATCATTTCATGATATTTAATCTATACCTTAGTTACTATTATTTTGGAAGATGCACATAATACATGAGGGCGTTCTAGTATAAAATGATCCACTATCAACATGTTTTGTTATGGAAGATCTAGTTTCTTTATATCTTTGATTACACAACCATTGATCTTCATTGTTGACTAATACATTATAAAAAACATCTTTGTTAGAATTAAAAAAATATTAGGTTGTTTATTCAGAAGGATATTATGCTATTAGTTCCTCCAAACATTATCTTCATTGTGTCTTATATAGAATTTTTTTCCGAGTAGACATTTTTTAATTAATGAAACATGGAAATATAGAAATTATATATATTGATAACTAAAAATAGTAATATATTATGGTTATATACATACATTATCCTATAATATAGAATAATCTAAACATTCTCTCTAATACAAACCCCATTGACATAATCTTTAACTATTCAAAAATTATATCTTATGACCAGAGATAATTTTCAACATCACAATGTAACAAATACCACTAAGTATCAATTTTTCTAGTAATACAAAACATTTAATATATAACATGTTTTATTTTCATGTCATATTTTCAGAATTTTTATTGTGAACTCATCCTTGTCCTAATTCATCCTTAAAACCCCATGAAAAACATTTGAAGAAGTATAGTGAGTATTAGAAAATCAACATGGGAAATATAAGTTGAAATAAAGATGAATGTTAGTCTATCAATGCTCAATATTTAAATATTTCTATATCAAAATAATGTTTAAGCTCAAAATTAATATTTATGATTTATGAAATCAACTTCACTGCCCAAATATTTCCCTAAAATATTTCATAAGAAATAATAAAGGAAAAAATAAAACACATAAATGATTATTTATAAATATAAAAAACTCATACGATCTTTTAAACAATTTGATATATTTCAACCTTAGTAGTTAACAGAAACATTCCTTAAAACATATCCTCATTATCTTACCATGTGAAATCATAATATTTCATTAAAATCCCATATAAGGAATATATAAATCACATGGGTAATTTTTTATAAAATTTTCATATCACTATTACAATCACTATTTAAAATAAAATCAGCTTCATGGTAAATTCCAAAAACTATATTTGGAGAAATTTATTACAACCGAACATCATCCCTTTACCCAATATATTTGGGAGATATATTGAGATCCCCCATCATAATGAGTTATATTAATATCACCAATTATCTTGAGCAATATCAGGTTCTCCCACCAGCATAGACAATACCTATGAACCATAACTTACTCATAATTCATAAAACCCTACACTCCCAAAATCATACTCATAAAAATATTCTTTTTACCCATAATAAATTCATTTTTGGATATCATGTTATCCATTCCATTTAAATCTGTTTTATAAAATTATCTAAATAATAGGAAGAATGGTTTTTCTATAAATGAAACATGAATGATTATAAAGGGATCAAAATAGATAAAACAATTCTTATAATGGAGAAAAAAACTGTTGATGTCTTGTACAAAAAATGATAGCATTCATTTTTCCTATTTTTTTTAAAACATTCTATATAATATAAAAGATATGTTCCTTTAAAAAAAATTGAAAGATATTCATTTTATAAATAAAATTTCATTTATAATTAATTTATGTCCATTTATATACATTTTTTAAATAATTATAAAAATAGGAACATGGAGGAAAAATATTTTATGAAAAAATCATTAACCCTTGGAAGACATGGTTTTAAGGTAATGAGTTCCTTACATTGACTATGACTGGTCATATACCATCAATTTCTTCTTATATAATAAACATTTTTAAAATATTTACTTTCTTAATAATGTTTTTGAAATTCATTATTCCTTTTATTTCACATTTATCGATGTAAATGTTAATTAATTGATCTGTAATGATTATATTGATGGTTCTGAGGTTGTTTTGTTCATAAGTCCAAAATTTTAAATATGATGACCGTAGTATCCCATAGATGGTGGTAAAAGCACTACATTAGATCAATATACTAGTGATCACATCCATATTATTGTGTAATGTATTGAAAATTTACTGTATATTTTATTAAAATAATTTTTTTATAGGCCACAAAAGTTAATGGCTTGTGATATTGAGGTATGGAGATCCCAGAATTAAATTTTGACCATTTTTAGGTACGTTCATTAAACGTTAGAGCTGGATTTTAAATAATTGAACTAATGCTCAGATTGAAAATCTGAGGGCACTATTGAATTTGGAATACTAGGATTCACCTAGAAATGACTTAATATCGGCTGACATTGGCTAATTAGAAAATTTATTATATTTGGAAATATAGAGAATAATAATAAAATACTTTTAATGAATTATTTTATTTCTTCATCACCGATTGGTGGCAGATTGTGATGCTGTGATGCGACAATGAAGTGGTGATGAGGTGTAGTAATTGATGTTCATTAAATGATACATTGAAACGATGATGAAATTATCATGATGACTCAATAAATATGGCTCATTAAATATGTATAATTTAATGATGATCATTAGTGGGTGCAACATCACTACAATTTTTTTCCTTTTAATAATCCACCATGTGGTGTTTGGGAATAAAATTTGGAGGATTATCTGATGAAACACCAATGAATCTACCCCCAATGAAGAATTAAGAATTCTGGAAGATCATTATAATATTTGACGTACCTCAAATAATTGATCCGGAAGTGACAAAATCGATGCCTTGGACTCCCGATGATGAGCACTTCGGCATCAAACGTCAAAGAGGTATGGGTTTTATATGATTTTTTCATCCACATTCTTTTATAGAAACGATGAATGTAGATCAACCATTAAACCGATTGACCTATGATTCATGCATTTATATGGGAGGGTAATAATATTGAGGATTTTTTTATATGATATTAAGATTATACTTGTATGGTCAAACGACTATCCTTGAGCCTCCCCCTTGTATTATAAAAACTTTAACATGGAGGGTCCGGGTTGACACGAACAATTCCAGAGCACCTCTCCTTGTATGTTTGTAGTGGACACATTCTCAAAATGATGGTAAGGGTAAAATTAAGGTTATCATAGTGGAAAAGATGAACTCTGGAGGCTATAGATGATAGCGATGTGAAGAATGTACCACTCGAGTGCATCTGATGCTCCGTCGATGGATCTGTCACGGCGGTGGCGGCGGCATGTGCCTGCCACATACCGATCGGCTGGACGGAGGGCCGCTAGCCACGTTCGGGTCTTGGTGGAGCGGCATGGCCGCCAGCATGATACGACAGTGAGGATCATGTCCTTCAAGCCTCCACAGCCGAGGATGTGTCGCGAGGTGGGGTGTACTGTGATAGAGGTGGCCCATGTCCGGGAGACCCGGTTTGGCTAGACGAGCTACATATTATTGAACAATGCTGGGGGGAGGTCCCATAACGTCCCGTGGGGCAGAAGAGACCAAAAACAGCTGGTCACTATGTCTCATGCTATTTGGGCAGCCCGACCACCTCTAGGGGTTGGGGCTCATGCAGGTCTTATGGCCCAGTGGGTTGGCCCAGCACTGGCGTGATGGACCCTCACCGACGGGCCATACATATGCCTATGGGCCAGACATGCACCCAGTAGACCAGACCCACACCGATAGGTCATAGATGCGCCGATAGGATGGACCTACACTGGCATGCCGGACCCGCACCCTTCGGGCTGGTCAAAACTTGACTAGGTCACCAACCGACATAGTGGGATGGACCCTTGGCCAGACTAGGATGGGTCTAGTGGGGTCCATTCGGAATGGACCATTGATCATACCAGACCAGACCGACCGAGAACCAAACTGAGTCAGGTCAAGTATGTTGATCTTAGACCAAGCTATGTGGGACCCCTAGGCTGGGTTGGTTGGGTCGGCCCGACCAGATCAGACTGCTCCACATTGCAACTTCCCCCCTAGTTACTAATATTTTCATATAATGAAAAATTTATGTTTGATTGATGAGTATTTTGCAGCATTGGGACCTTATTGAATAGTTAGATCTCTTGGAACACTCGTTGTTGACATTCGTGGTTGTTGAGATGCACAGATGGGATGGAGTAGTAGTTCTCCCAGGCACAATACATATGGAACCCTATGGATGGATGAGACTTGTGGAATGCTGAATTTGGACTATGTTTGACTTGACTATGGACCAGTGGGTTGAAAATCTTTATGAATTTTTAGGCCCATAGTGGGAAACACTTATATGTGACTTTGCAGGCCCACCGTACACGATGATGAGGAGTACCTATGTTGGCCAAAATTAGCGGGAAGTACTTTTTTTCTTTACAGGCCTACGATATGCATTGGGGGGTGTAGTTAAGTAGTATGAGGTTAGTGCTAATCACTTCTTCATGACATGTAAAGCCCACTTTAGTCATTAGACGAGATGTTCTCCTACAGCTGAGGTGTTCGATGATGTGACTGATGATGCTACAGTTACTATCCTAGAATATACATGGTGTGAGTTGTTTTGTATTTAATTCTCGTTTTTCATCTTTTTCTTTGTTCTTAGATTTTAGGATTGTTATGTGGTATTTAACATTTTTTCGGGGTACCTAATGAGTACCTTGTTACTGACCCCTACGTAGGATTTATCAGCACATGTTGTGTCTGGTGAAAATGTTCGATGATTCGATGGAGACTTTGGTGGACTGAGACCCAAAGGTGCTTCGAGAGATATGACTGATGGACGCTATGATGGTGGACTTGGTGGCCATGGATAGGGTGGGACCCATTTATATTTAATTGACGGAATGTTCTACTCCTGCTTCCAGTATCTACATTACTCTCATGATCAGGTGGGGTTTTACATGGATGGCCATTAGAGTTTTTTTTTTGTACTTTGGAGTTTTAGTTCACTTTGTTGGGTTTGTATTCTATACCACTTCTTTTAAGATGTACTTCATACTCAGCCTATTCGTAGTACACCTGTTCCCATTTAGTGTTTTGGGACTTGGTTGGGCATGTTCATGTGTATAGGTACTCAGGAAAATGCATCCCACTTACAGGTTGATGCCTTCGGTGCAAGTCTCCAGCCCTTAGCCTTCAGGAGGTGGGTTTGGGGTAGTAACAACATGGGATTTGGGGGACGGGTCATGACAGATTGAATAGATCAATATCCTTGAATTACTATATACAAGAATTATTTTAATTTTACATTGGTATTAAAATATAAAAACATAGTGAAAGTAAAAATTATTGATGCTTAAACTCATTTAATAAATTTTCTATTATATCATAGAAAAAAGAAGAAAATTAAGGGTGAGCTCAGATAATCATATAATTACATGTAAACAATAACATAAGCATGAAAATTATTCATTGATATCATAACTATTAAAATAATCACATTGACAAAAATAAATTATTTCCTAATGATGGATTCCATAATTTTGGACATCATAAACTAACGATCAAGGCCCCATCATTCGAAATATTACAAAAATGGGTAAGGGCTAAACAAAATTCCAAAATATATTTTTATCACAAGACATACCAATGAAGATATAGTCTATTACTAGCCCCACTTATCACTTAAAAATTCCAATCTATTCCATATATGAATATACAATACATCTTGATCAACATGCCTTAGAAATCAATAATTATCCACATTATTTTACTATATTTCAATACTTTCCCCTAATCATAAACTATTTAGTGAAATAATAAAGGTGGAATAATTAAAATATATCCACATTAGATAAATATTAAAACATTTTTTGTTTTAATTGATATATATATATATATATGTACCATAAAATTTTTATTTAAAAAATTATTGAAGAAAAACCATGTTTCACTTTGATAGTTTCTTTTAAAAACATGTATTTTTCTAATTTTAGGAAACATACTTTTTTGGAAAATAACAATTAGAAAATTCAAAATAATTTTAAATGAATTTATTGGTCGTGATTGTTTAAAATTTAGTTAATTGTAACTATTATAAAAATAATTATTCACATTTTCTGTAAAAAGTCTAAAAAATCATTTAGAAAATGACAAGAAGATTCCATTAATTTTTTATAGAAATTATAACATGTGTAAATATTTCATTAATCAATCATTATGTATTACTAAAAAAAATTTGAAAATAATTTATTTTCAATATTTACAGGAAATATAAATATTCTCATTTGAATAAAATATATAGTTTGTTTTTCATAAAATAATTATCATGGTAACTTGAGTGCATACGGAAATTGAAAACAGAAAGAAATACTATTATTTTTATAAATAACAAGTGTAAAATAAAATATATTATGTTAGAGATATAAATATAAAATAATTGACCCATCAATGAACTATAAATAAAAAATTATGGATAATGATGAGATTGTGAAATAAACACTTACCATTTTGATAACATTAAATTTATAACTAATTTTAAAAAATATTATGATTCATAACACTTAATAAAATTAATAAATAAGTATCCCTGATATAACTTATCAATTTCCATTTTCATACCACAAATGAACAGAAATAGGTTCATAAAATCAAACATGTCTCAATGAAATATTATTTAAATGAAGAACCCTTACCTAGGGTCCAAATTACTTCGTAAGTGTGATTATCATTCAATATAATAAAAACAATTTATTAATTATATAAAATAAAACCATATATATACTTATAATAAAATATTTATCCTCTTCTTCTACTTCAAAACCCCTTTTTATAATATTTCATTATTAAAATTATTGTTTCTGGGTATCATCAATCATATTTTTCACATAGGTTTGGGATTTATAGTTTTTTAGGATTTCATATTCATCATGATTGTTAAAATGAAAAATTATAATCCTGATAGAAATACCATATATTTTCAATATATAAATATGTATTATCATCCATTAAGGTTAGAGATAAATAAAATCATTATGCCATTAATGGAGACAGTAGGTTGTACGTACGCATGAACGCTGTTTTAAATTAGCAAAATAATGGATGAAAAAAATGTAAAGAATAGTTGAGCATTTTATAATCATTATAATATTATAAATAAAATTAATATTTAATAAATATATCATTATATCCATCCTTGTAATGTGTCAATGAAAAACGAATTACACCAGCACATGGAGTCAATAACTTATACGTACGCACGAGTGATGTTTCTAATTTCTATAGGATGAAAAGTATTTGGATAATGTTTTTATATAATCATAATAACCATATTTTTTTAATGAATATATATATATATATATATTTAATAGTTACCATGGTTTTATAGAATTTATTTGAAAAAATATAATGGAAAACACTCGGTTATGAGTTATACCTCTTCCTTAAGAAACATCATTGGATTTATACCTTTCACCAAGAAAGGGTGGTATTTTGGAATAAATAGAAAATATAGGATTTGTTTAATGATGATATGAAGGTATTATGGTAGGTATTGGATGAGATATAATTCTATAAGGCATGATTGATAGTGGAAAATTGGTTCCCGTAATAAATGTGGGGTGGGGTACTCATGGAATTACCTAAAGTATTAAAATAATATAAATTAATTTTTATTATAAAGTAACTATAAACTGAAATATTTAGAATATAAGATTAAAATAGTTGTAAATAATATCAAATTTTAAAATTTATATAGGTTTATGTTATTTTATGACCTTTATCTCTTAGTTTTTTTGCCAGTTAACAGTTTTGAAAATTATCAAGATATTAATGTTTTTAGACTAAAGTAGGTAAAAAAAAGTAACTAAAAATGGACCAGTATACCATAAATGGAATGTGGTTGATATTTTAAACTACATATAATTATATCTTATGATCATAATATATTAATCCATTTTAAATCAATTAATAAATGTTTTTGTTTTAAAATAAAATTAATTCAGATTTTTAATACATGAAATAGTACAACATAATAAGTGTGTAAATCTTGTAAAATGGATAAAAAATGGCATAGATTCTTATATAAGTATCATTTGGTATTAATATAATCAAAAAATCTATTATTCTCAGTAATTTATATCAATATAAACCTTCTCTATTAATTTATCCCTATTCTAATAAATTTTAACATTAATCACGATAAAGAATTTTTCAAATTTAAAGGGTTATAATTTTAATTATAAGGTTAAAATTAACTCATAAATGGAACATTGATGATATTTTAGATAGTTTAACATCATAAAATTACTAAGTAAATATTATTTTATATTATTTAATAAAATATTATTTAACCTAAAATATCTTTAATATCATTTGTACACTATTAAATTAATCTGAATTTGAAAAAAACATAAATGAAAAGGAATTGGAATAAAAACCTTTTACATATCCATAATATTTTATACATACCATGAATTTTTTTGAGACACTATATATCTCACCCAAAACAATTACTATAATAGTTCATAAAATAATTTAAATAACTTATCTACTCCTTTCAAAATCCCCACATCAACATTGTGAGATTATATAATATAATAATTTATTTTCTAAAAATTAAAAATAAGTTACCATAAAAAAAATTATGCTCAGATTAAAAATCTAAATTAATTAAATATTTATATATTCTAACATCATTGTCATGAAAACTTATTTAATATGTAATTTTTTACTTTTCTAGCCATCTAACAACAATGAACACATATTTTGATAATAATCTTTTAATATAACTGTTATATTAAAAAATATAAAATAAGATAATAATATATAAAAATATTGAAAAAATAATTCATGAAAAACTCATTAATGTCAACACTAAGAAATATTTAAAATTTTTCAAACAGATTTAATTTATTCATTAGCCAATATTACACATTACACCTAATTTTAATGAATTACAATATACTATAAATATTATTATATTGACATGACCATTATAAACTACACATTAAACATTTAGGATTGTGTAGTGGTAAAAATATTTTTTAAAATTAAAAATAATGGTTTTATATACTGAAAATATATTGATAAAAATGTAATTCATTTTTTTAAAAGTATTTACATAATTTTAAAAAACGTTTTTCTCAAAAAAAATTTATTGAATTTTGAAAACTAATAATAAAATTAAATTATTATAATTTAAAAAAAATTATTTGATAATATTATCATCATTTTTATAATCAATGTATCATAATTATTTTTTGCAGATGTCTTTCTATATTTCATGAAATAAAATTTTTAATGGATAGTGAAAAATACTAATTTTTAATAAAAATAATATTTTCATTTAAATAATTTAAAAAGATATAATTTGTTTTAAAAAGATTAAAAAAATCAATCAATTTTTAGTAATCCAATTTATATAATTGGTATCAATTTAATGTTGTTTTTTATATTTTAACTTCTTAGACTTAAGAAAACAGTTCCTTGGGAAAACGCTTTTTTATAACAACTGCTAGTTTAATTTTAAATTAAATTCTAACAATTCAATGAATTGAAATTAAAAAAATATATTTAACTTTAATAATTATATTATTTTATATTATATAATAAGTTTAATATAATTTTGGGTCTTAATGATCACTAAAAACAATAAAAATGATTTCATGTTGTTATGGTTAAGACGTGTTTACCAGATGGTTAAACTCAAAATATAAGGGTTAAAATAAACTAAAATCTATTATAATTTATATTTTATGGATATATTGGGTTATAATATCATATATTAATTACTAATGATACATTTTTTCTATCATTTTGGAATTTGAAAAATGTGGGTATATCATTTTTTTAAAGTTCGAAGTGTGTCCTCTACCCACTTATAAAGGGGAACCCCAAATCCCCTTTTATGAAAACCAAATAAATACTTTTGGATTAACAAATACCTACCCAAATACCTTAATTCCATTAAAAAATACTTGAGGAATAATCTATATTATTAAAACCTCTGAATAAGTCTTTTGGTGAAAACATAAGGAGGTTGTCCGAAAACTATGTATCGTTCTTAACTTATCATATTTTCATTTTCTACATCATTAAAATATTATTATAATATTGATATATAATAAAAATATTATCCTAAATATAAATATATTTTATTAAGTTAATTTTATAACCTATATCCATCTCCTATTCAATCTAATGGGAAACACAATTGTCAATTGTGTGTATAGTGGACTACTACCTCACAAACGAATATAATTCGTTTTCCATCAACACATATCACAACTAAAGATAATAATGGATTTAATAAAGTAATATGATATTTATTAAATATTCAAATTTTCTAATTATAATATCACATATAAATTCTTACCATACTATTTGTTTGAAAATGATAGCATCGCTCTTGCATACGTTAGGACTACCACCATAATAAAGCGTTACGATTCGTTTTCATTTTTATTTTAAAATGGATTGTAATAAGGTACTATTTGATGTATAAAAATGATATAAATGACATAAAATATATTCTATAAAAGTTATATATATATATTTTTTCATTCTTTAACTATATCTATTTTGAAAATAGAAATATCGTTCATGAGTATGTAAGACAAACCGCCTCTATGAATGTTATAATTCATATACTATATCTATATATTATGTATTAATATAAATGAATATATAGGTTACTAATATCACTATTAATATACCAATATTATAAAATTATGATCAATTTTTTAGGACCAAAACTACATGACCAAACTTACATGAAAAAATGTAATTTTCACCAGAAATATAGATTTTAACAATGATTTTTTATAAAATTATGATAAAAGGTTATAATTAAGTAATATTTTCTATGGTATATATTACTATGATATTATAATATATGTTAAATAAATAATTATTTATTATACATGATGATTGATTGTGTGTGGTGAAATTCAAGACTTATGGAAATGGATTTTCATTTCAATTTCTATTTCAATAAGAAACATGCACTATTTCAAAATTTATTTTGTATGGTGTTTGTACTATCCATTAATGTATTTTATGATTAATATCATTAAAATTATGGGTTATTCATATATATTTAATTTTATTTATTTAATGGGTCTTATGATTCAAAATTTACCAAAGTGGTAAGGGTTTTATTTTACAATCTCATCATTTAATATAATTGTTTATGATTATGCTTCAGGATAGGAAATATTATGATATATCCCTCAAAAAAATATTATTATTATTATCCAATGGTTATTTATAGAAAAAATATTTTCCCATTTCATTTTCCATTATTTAATTACTCTGGATAACAATAAATCTTCTTTAATAAAAATTAACTTTATTTTTATCTTTTGTTTGAAAATACTTTTTCATTAATGTGAATTTTTTCAAATAAAAATAAAAAATGTTTCTTCTATTGTACTATTATTTTTAAATTAATTTTTACAAATTTTATAATTTTTAAAAAATAGTTGAAATGGAATATACTTTGAATTTTTTGAACAATTTTTTCGTGACTTTTTTGTTCATAAATTGAATAGAATTTTAATTTTAACACATATAACATGAAAAATACATCCTATAATCATAACAATACTTTGATTTAAATAATCCATTACATGTTTGCAAGGTTATCATTAAATAATGTTTTTTCCTTAATATTTTGAAAATTTTAGATTTTTAATATTTTATTTCAATGTATAATGTATGTTTTCTTCAAAATATATTCCAAGTTATCATTTAATGTCATTTTAAATGTAATATGATATCCTTCAATGTTATTAAAGATTTTTGAGTGATATAATCCAGTGATAAAATACATGTCTATGCTCTTGAATTTCTTTTATTATCATGATGACATGTTCCTGAAAACCATTTTTTCATGTGTTGTTATATTATAAATTAATTAAAATTTTATGAAACCCATTTACCATACACTTGTTATGGTGTGGTGATATATTAAATTTATTATGATCTTGTGGGACAAATATTTATGGATTTAATTATGTGATACGTGGTTCTGTTACAAACTGAGGATGGTGATTACATTATTAATACGTATGTTGGTTATGTTATAACCAATCATGATGGTAACCCTATATCCAAAGATGGGTTCTCACATTATAAACACATAATGTGGGATAGAAATTATATATCCCTCCAATGAATTTGGTAATTATATATATCTTATGAGATAAATAGAGAATGAATGGGATGTAAACCTTGTTCAATAAGGTTATATTTCCACTTTGATAGTCATGGGAGTAAACCTTGACTACTATGATAGTTTGTGGAGTGAAATCATTCCACTATGATAGTTTTGGTAGTGAGTCTTAACTACAAGGGAAATTATTTTATATTCTTATTTGTAAACCAAAAATATTTATATTATGATAATATTACAATCTCATGGAACATTCCTGTAACACCCGAGACTTTTATGTTATATAAATCATCAAAGGAATCCTTTTCTATAGAACACTTGCTTGTCTTACTTTACACACAATCGCGACCTTCCTCGATAGCTTGCGTTGTACGTAATACCGAGTTTCACTAAACAACGATATGCTATTAAAATATTATTAAAAATAGCAGTTATGAATAGTAATAACCACTTTTTGAAATTATATAAATTTTATTTTACAAAATGGACTTCATTTTTTGGATTCGGAATATCGAAATTAGTCTAGGGTGAAATTTTGGTATTTTTCTGAAAACATTCAATTTTTGATGAATAGTGAAACCACTAAGTGGTAGGTTAAAAACTGAATTTTGCATAAAACATAATTTTTCCGCTTCTGTGAATGGAATTTCGAAAATCCGACAAACACGGTTGATATCAGTATGTAAAATGTGGTTCAGTGAGATAAAAATAATTTTTTGGTGAATAGTAACTTTTTACTTTTTTTTACCGCGGTTAATAGTAAATAGGGTAACTAAGGGTAAATATGATATTACTATTACCCTAACACATGTCTTAATTCTGTTGGATAAGTGTAATTCGACCAAAAACAACCTTAGGAAAATAATATGACCATTTAGGTCCACTTGGATTAGATTATGACATTTAATATTATTTTATTTAATGAATAGTTAAAATAGTTAAAATCAAAGTTTAATAACTAAAACATTTTTAATATGGGTTTATACATAAGATAAATTCGATTATAAATATTTATTAGAAAGCTAAAATAATTTCGTACATATTGATATTTTATTTATAATTTTTAGACTTCAAATAAATTAATTAATTTATGACACAACGATGATGCAGTAATTACCCTTTTAAGGAAATGTTAACATAATTGATGTTATAAATGCTCAAATAAATGTAATTTGAGACTTATTATGAATTCCACTAATTTTATAGGTTACTATTACCTATTAGTGTTGATTTAATCAACTTGGTTCGAACATATAATTCTGTTATGACTTTCACAAAAATCATATGTCAAATAGTGTCAAAATGGACAAAAAATAGTTTTTAAATCAAATATTATATTATTAATTGTTATTTTATTCCTAAAAATCTAATGTTGGACAAATTGACTTAGATAAGGATATATATATTAATAATAAACAACTTGGGGTTCGTTTGGCATGTTATAGTAAGTGTCTTAACCATATAGTGTAAGAAAACAAAAATACACAGTAAAAGTTAAATTATTTAACTTAGAGTTAAATCTAATTGATAAGGTTAAAATAATAACCTAAACTTGTCTAAATCCTATTGGTTGATAGGATTTCTACCCTTCCATACTTTACCTTCGAAATAAGACCCTTTGGAACCATAATAAACCGATTTTGACTTTAATATAAAATAATATTTTGAGATATTCCTAAGGTGCCCCTCTCATCCCTTATAAAAGGGCACCTCCTCCCCCTCCTCCTGACACCAATTTGAGCACTCATGCTCGGCCAACCCCTGCCAAAATCCCTTATCCACTTCCCTAGAATAATCCTAGAGGTCCTGGTCTACTTCAAAGACCAATCTTAGTTCCCTATGTGGAGGATTCAAAGAGGCGTTTAAAAGAAGATGTAATATCCATTACCGATCTTTTCAATTTCATTCTTCTTCAACTTCTTCTTCTTCTTTAGTTGTTTCATGATAAAGTAATAACATAAGTATTAGTTACATACTGATATGTTATTATAAATATGAAACAACCCTAATTCACCTTATATCCATCCTACGGAAAAATGAAATCACCGCGTGTGCGTAAGTACGGAATACCGTCTCCACGTCGTGGTGTAATCTGTTTTCCACCACCACATTACTTGGATGGGTATAATGGTTTAAATATTGACTATATATGACTATTAAAAAGTGATATTGATTCTGAAATAGTATAAATACACTTCAATACAATTCCACGATCATAGGAACGATATCATCACTCGTGCGTACGTACGGAATACAGTCTCCACGATGTGATGCGACTCGTTCTACATGATCATCATTATATAGTAATTATATAAATGAATTGAATGAATAAATATGATATATGTTACACTAATACCATTCTGGATATAAATTATCTATAACCTTAAAACAATAATAAGAATTTTTTTGGCAAAACACGCATAAGAACAAAAGGCAATAACGACCCGAGTAACAAGTAACAATGAAATATTAGTAATAAGAAGCTAAGAATATAACCATATATGATATCATATCAATACGTATGATTCTGGAATAAGTCAATAACATTATTTAAACCATTATACAGGAGATTCGGACACGTACAAAGCAAATCGGACTTAAGGTAAGGGAAATATCACAATCTCATTTTCATCCGAGATTGTTTATTCGTAATTATTTACTAGGGTGTATTTTATCATCCACATCCATGTTCCCTCAATATGTAATACTGTTTCCATCCATTTACAATAGTTTAAATCCAATTTTACCCTTCGGTGAGTTTTCAGTAAAGAATATGAAAGGAATCTTTTGTCGTTTTTCGTACAAGGTACCTTTTGACTTTTCCGACAAAAGTACGAAGAATTTTTTTTAACTTATACGGCATGAATGGATTTTTAAAACATTATTTCCAAGAATCTTCCTTTACAAGTTTTCAAGTTTATTTTTAATCAAATTCTTTTAGTTTATAATTGTATGACATGTTAAGAAATGAAAAGTGATTTTGAAGAAGAAATGATATTTTCCTCATGAATGGAGATCAAGTGTTTTATCGAAATTATTTTCCATCTAAGATAATAAAGGGTTCTATTTTTATCCCTATTATTACATTGATTTTATTATGTTGTGAGGGAATTATTTTTATGAAGTAATTTACCTTATATGATTTGTTTTATGATTTCATAATGTTTCAAGAATCCCATTTTTGTTACATGTGTTATGCGATGATGTATGATTTATGATTTATGTGGAACACATAAGAAATGATTCATTATAAGATGGGTGGGACCTATATCTCCCTCCAATGCATTGGGTAAAGATTTATATATCATGTGATAGACATGGCTGGAATGGAAGGTTATTTTGGTTCAGTGATACAGGTCTGAAACGAGGAGTGAACTCGGTTCAGAAATGGACTTTGTCTGCTAAGATAGTCTTCCCAATGAGTCATGACTAACAAGAAATGATTTTCCATGATAATGTGTGAATGCCACAAAGTTTCAAGTTTTATGTTATGATTACGGAGATCTCATTTTCACTTCTATGATTTATTCCATGTTAAGATATTATAATCTCTTTTGCAGGTTATGATTTTCAAAAAGATATGATATGATTTTTATTTCCTTTATTTGCCCTTGCTGAGCATTTGAGATCACCCTTTTTTGTATGTTTTCTTTTCCCCAGGTTAGGAAGATGGATATTAAGTAGTATATGCTAAAAGGGACCCTAGATATGATGAAATAAATGGGAGACACTGTAGAAGATTTATGAACCAGTTGTTTATGTTTCCCTGTTTCTAAAGACACTATACCTATATGGTCCTTTGTGGTTTTGTCATATGTTGTAATAAGTGTGCTTCAATTTTGAAGTATTAACAATGTATGTAAAGTATGGGTCATTACAGTTGGTATCAGAGGAAAGGTATAGTCAACATTTGGAAACTAGGATGTGAAAGCCTTAGTATGAACCCTAAGGATAAGTCTAAGCATAGAACACAATCATAGTGTTTTAGAAATGGCCATGAATAACCTAGGATAAGACCTTAAGCGTGAAAATTTTATTCTTGAATTATGTGGTTTTCCTATTATAATTAGTGTTGCTCACACTATTCTTCTTGGTTTTAGTCAATGGATGGAACTCGGAGGAACCGTGTTAATGCGGAATGTGATGGGCAATGCAATGATTGTCCCCCTGAACAACCAAACGATATAGGATCTGGAATGAAAAATCTTGCAGCCATGCTCACACAACTTTATCAAGCTATGAATCATAAAGGACTTCCAAAAGAGCAAAGGAAGGAGCAACATTCTGTTGAATCCTTCATGAGGAAGCGCCCACCTTCTTTCAGCGGGTCTACTGATCCATTAGTTGCTGAACAATGGATTAGTACTACCGAAAATATATTTTCAGTTCTTCAATGTTCTGAACATGATAAAGTCATCCTAGCAGTGTATCGTTTGGAAGGAGATGCTGATCAATGGTGGAATCTTAATAAGAATACGAGGCAATGGGATGAAATTGAGTCCATGGAAGGGGACGAGTTCAAGAACTTATTTTTCAATAAGTACTTCCCTTGTATTCTCCGAACAAAGATGGAGAAAGAGTTTCTTGAACTGAAGCAAAGGGAAGATGAATCTGTTGGTACCTATGAAGAAAATTTTACAAGACTTTCAAGGTACGCTTCTGGTATTATTATCCAACCTGAGAGTAAGATCGATCGATTCTTTAGTGGCTTAAAACCAAGTCTTCGAAGGGCGTTAACCATAAGGGACTTCAATAGCTATGAGGAAATCATTCGATGTGCTCTCAAAGTCGAGATGGAGATTTGAGTAACCCATCAGTCATATGGGTTTGATAAGAAGAGGAAAATGGAATTCAAAGGAAAATCTAAAGAGCACACTGAAAAGAAGATGATCTTTCCCTTATTCTCAAAGTTTGGAGGGAAACATAGAGGGAGTTGTCTTAAAGGGACAAGTAAATGTTTCAAATGTGGAAAGGAAGGTCATCGGGCATTTGAATGCCGCGATGATGGGAAGAAGATGTCTAATGATGCAAACAAAGGAAGGGATACACAGAATTAACCTACTACACTTCAATGTTTCAAGTACAAGGTGATGGGGAATTATGCCAATCAATGCCCAAATCCAAGGGTTTATGATGATGGTCGATGTCAACAAACTCTTAAGGCTAAAGACAATGGAAAGTCACATGCAATTTCTATCAGCGATGTGGAGTACGATAACAAAGTGTTGAAAGGTACACTTACCATCCACTCTAAAGTAGCAATAGTTTTATTTGATTCTGGATCCACCCACTCTTTTATTTCTAAAGAATTTTCGAAGGGTATCATCGTATTACCTCAACAATTAGATGTTGAGTTAGTTGTGACAACACCTAATGGCACATCAATCACATCAAAAGTTTATAATTCTTCTCCAATTGACGTTTGTGGGAAAGTGCTTCCTGCAAATCTTGTGATCCTTCCTTTAGTGGAATTCGATGTGATTCTTGGCATGGATTGGTTTTCATTATACGGAGCTCATATCAATTGCCAAAGAAGGGAAGTCACATTTCATATTCCAGATCAATCTATGATCGTCTATCAATGCAAGGATGAACATGAGAATCCAGTGGAAATTTCTTCCATTTTATGGGTATTTATTCCACTAAATGAAGGTTATTTATCTCAAATGGTTGGTGAGAAACCCGCAATTAAGAATATGCCCATCATACGGGAGTTTGATGATGTATTTCCGGAGGAATTACCGGGTCTTCCACCAAATCGTGAAGTTGAGTTTTCAATAGAACTCGTACCGGGTGCTTTGCCAATTTCATAGACACCTTATAGAATGGCCCCAATTGAGTTGCAGGAATTGAAGAAGCAACTCCAAGAGAATCTTGATAAGGGATTCATATGCCCTAGTGTGTCACCTTGGGGAGCACCTATTCTATTTGTTAAGAAGAAAGATGGATCAAGGAGACTCTGCATTGATCATTGAGAACTTAACAAGATCACTATCAAGAACAAATATCCTCTCCCACGCATTGATGACAAATTTGACCAACTACGCGGAGCTCAATACTTTTCCAATATTGATCTTCGTTCAGGGTATCATCAATTAAGGGTCAAAAGGGAGGATATACCAAATACGTCCTTCCGTACAGGGTATGGACACTATGAATTTATAGTGATGCCATTTGGTCTTACCAATGCCCCTGCAATCTTCATGGATCTAATGAATAGAGTCTTTAGAGACTCTCTTGATCAATTTGTGGTAGTCTTTATAGACAATATTCTTGTCTATTCAAAGATCAAGGAAGAGCATGAAGATCACTTGATAATTATATTGAACACCCTGAGAAAGGAGAAGCTTTATGCCAAATTTACCAAGTGTGAATTTTGGCTTCAAAAAGTTTCATTTTTGGGTCACATAATCTCAAAAGAGGGGATATCTGTGGATCCACCAAAAATAGAGGTTATCGAAAGATGGTCGAGACCAACAACAGTAACTGAGATCCAAAGTTTTCTTGGTTTGGCTGGATATTATCGACATTTTGTGAATGATTTTTCAGGATTATCTAACACACTCACCAAGTTGACTCTGAAAGGAGTTATGTTTGTTTGGACAGAGGAATGTGAAGAGAATTTCAAGGAGTTGAAAAGAAGGTTATCCAGTGCACCTGTGCTCACACTGCCTTGTAGTGGAGAAAGGTTTGTGATCTACAGTGATGCATCCAAGAAGGGATTGGGGTGTGTTCTTATGAAAAATGATATGGTGATAGCTTATGCCTCACAACAGTTGAAAATCCATGAGCAAAATTACCCATCTCATGATTTGGATTCAGATGCAGTAATCTTTGCATTAAAGATTTGGAGGCATTACATTTATGGTGAATGGTGTGATATTTATACTGATCATAAAAGATTAAAGTATATTTTCACACAAAAGGAGCTGAATATGCACCAAAGAAGATTCTTGGAGCTGATTAAGGATTATGAATGCTCAATCCACTACCACCCTGGGAAAGCAAACAAGGTGGAAGATGCATTAAGTCGACAAGTCCATTCTAGTTTATCCATGATGAGGATCACAAAAGATCCAATATTTATGGATTTACAAAGGATGGATCATGGAATTATAATGGAAGGGGAAAAAATCTTATCTTTCTCAAATGAATGTTCAACCATCTATACATGTGAAGATTAAAGAGGCACAGAAAGAAGATGTCGAGTTACAAAAGAAGGTGAGAAATGTTCCTGAGTTCAACCTTGATTGTGATGGGACAATAAAGTTCAGGAATCGGGTTTTTGTTCCTCCCATCCCCGAATTAAAGAAGGAGCTGCGGGATGAGGCTCATAGTTCTTCATTCGCTATTCATCGTGGAAGCACGAAGATGTATAGGGACCTGATAGAGTACATATAGTGGGATGGCATGAAAATAGATGTTGCTGAATATGTCTCTCGATGCTTGGTTTGTCAACAAGTTAAAGCTGAGAGACAGAAGTCTAAGGGGATGTTACAAACATTACCCATACCCGAATGGAAATGGGAAAACATTACTATGGACTTTGTCACAGGACTTCCTAAAACATCCAAAGGCAATAATGCTATCTGGGTCATAGTTGATCGTCTTACAAAGTCTACACACTTCATTTCTATTAGAGATGATTTCTCTCTGGATCAGCTTGCCAGGATATATGTAAAGGAAGTGGTAATATTGCATGGAGTACTACTTTCTATTATATCTGATCGGGATCCGAGATTTACCTCGATGTTCTGGAGAAGTCTTCTGCATACTCGGGATACAATGTTGAGTTTCAGCACTGCTTATCATCCTCAGACAGACGGTCAGTCTGAGAGAACAATTCAAACCCTAGAAGACATGTTGAGATCTTGCTCTATGGATTTCAAAGGAGGTTGGGATCAACACCTACCTTTGGTGGAATTTTCTTATAATAATATCTTTCACTCCAGTATTCAGATGGCTCCTTATGAAGCTCTCTATGGAAAGAAATACAGGACTCCAACTTGCTGGGATGAAGTTGGGGAAAGAAAGCAATTAGGACCTGATCTCGTTGATGAAATGGCAGAAAAGGTCAGATATATTCAACAACACATAAGAGCAGCTCAGAGTCGACAGAAAAGATATACCGACAATCGAAGAAAAGACCTAGAGTTTGAAGTGGGCGATAAAGTGTTCTTACGGATATCTCCCTGGAAGAGAGTCATGAGATTTGGAAAGAAGGGGAAGTTAAGCCCTAGATATATCGGTCCTTTCGAAATACTGGATCGTGTTGGAAAGGTAGCTTACCGATTGGCACTTCCACCGAATCTCTCTCAAGTTCACGATGTGTTCCATGTATCTCTCCTGAGAAAGTACATACCTGATCCTTCACATGTACTCAGCTCAGAAGTTGTACCGCTGGAGCAAGATCTTTCTTATGAAGAACAACCGATAGAGATTCTGGATTGTAGCGAAAAAGTCCTACGAAACAAAACCACTCGATTGGTGAAAGTTTTATGGAGGAACCACCAACTTGAAGAAGCTACATGGGAGCTTGAGGATATGATGAGAGATAAGTATCCTCATCTGTTTGTTACAAAGTGACAAATTTCAAGGGAGAAATTCTTTTTAAGGGGGGTAGAATGTTACAACCGAGACTTTTATTTTATATAAATCATCAAAGGAATCTTTTTCTACACAACACTTGCTTGGCTTACTTTACACACAATCGCGACCTTCCTCGATAGCTTGCGTTGTACGCAATACCGAGTTTCACTAAACAACGATATGCTATTAAATTATTATTAAAACTAGCCGTTATGAATAGTAATAACCAATTTTTGAAATTTTATAAATTTTATTTTTCAAAATGGACTTCATTTTTGGATTCGGAATATCGAAATTAGCATAGGGTGAAATTTTGGTAATTTTCTGAAAACTTTCAATTTTTGATGAATAGTGAAACCACTAAGTGGTAGGTTAAAAACTGAATTTTGCATAAAACTTAATTTTACCACTTCTGTGAATGGAATTTAGAAAATCCGATAGACACGGTTGATATCAGTACGTAAAATGGGGTTCAATGAGATAAAAATAATTTTTTGGTGAATAGTAACTTTTTTCTTTTTTTTGCCGCAGTTAATAGTAAATAGGGTAACTAAGGGTAAATATGATATTACTATTACCCTAACACATGTCCTAATTATATTGGATATGTGTAATTCGACCAAAAACAACCTTATGAATATAATATGACCATTTAGGTCCACTTGGATTAGATTATGACATTTAATATTATTTTATTTAATTAATAGTTAAAATAGTTAAAATCACAGTTTAATAACTAAAACAATTTTAATATGGGTTTATACATAATATAAATTAGATTATAAATATTCATTAGAAAGATAAAAATATTTCATACATAATTATATTTTATTTATAATTTTTAGACTTCAAATAAATTAATTTATTTATGACATAACGAGGATGCAGTAATTACCCTTTTAAGGAAATGTTAACATAATTGATGTAATAAATGCTCAAATAAATGTAATTTGAGACTTTTTATGAATTCCAATAATTTTATAGGTTACTATGATATATTAGTGTTGATTTAATCAACTTGGTTCGAACATATAATTCTTTTATGACTTTCACAAAAATCATATATCAAATAGTGTCAAAATTGACACAAAATAGTTTTTAAATCAAATATTATATTATTAATTGTTATTTTATTCGTAAAAATCTAAGGTTTGGCCAAATGACTTAGATAAAGATATATATATATATAATAAACAACTTGGGGTTCTTTTGGCATGTTATAGTAAGTGTATTAACCATATAGTGTAAGAAAACAAAAAGACACGGTAAAAGTTAAATTATTTAACATAGAGTTAAATCTAATTGATAGGGTCAAAATAATAACCTAAACTTGTCTAAATCCTATTGGTTGATAGTATTTAGACCCATACCACATTACCTTCGAAATAATACCCTTTGGAACAATTATAAACCGATTTTGACTTTAATATAAAATAATATTTTGAGATATTCCTAAGGTGCCCCTCTCCTCCCTTATAAAAGGGAACCTCCTCCCCCTCCTCCTCACACCAATTTGAGCACTCAAGCTCGTACAAAACCTGCCAAAATCCCTTCTCCACTTCCCTAGAATAATCTTAGAGGTCCTGGTATTCTTCAAAGACCAATCTTAGTTCCCTAAGTGGAGGATTCAAAGAGGCGTTTAAAAGAATAGGTAATATCCATTACCGATCTTTTCAATTTCTTTCTTCTTCAACTTCTTCTTATTTAGTTGTTTCATGATAAAGTAATAACATCAGTATTACTTACAAACTGATATGTTATTATAAATATGAAACAACCCTAATTCACCTTCTATCCATCCTACGTAAAAATGAAATAACCGCGCGTGCGTACGTACTGAATACCGTCTCCACGCCGTGGTGTAATCTATTTTCCACCACCACCTTACTTGGATGGTAATAATGGTGTAAATATTGACTATATATTACTATTAAAAAGTTATATTGATTCTTAAATAGTATACATACACTCCAATACAATTCCACGATCATAGGAACGATATCGTCACTCGTGCGTACGTACGGAATACCGTCTCCACGATGTGATGCGACTCGTTCTACATGATCATCATTATATAGTAATTATATAAATGAATTTAATGAATAAATATGATATATGTTACACTAATACCATTCTGGATATAAGTTATCTATAACCTTAAAAGAAGAATAAGAATTTATTTGGCAAAACACGAATAAGAACAAAAGACAATAAAGACCCGAGTAACAAGTAACAATGAAATATTACTAATAAGAAGATAAGAATATGACCATATATGATATCATATCAATATGTATGATTCTGGAATAAGTCAATAACATTATTTAAACCATTATACAAGATCTTCAGACACGTATAAAGCAAATCGGACCTAAGGTAAGGGAAATATCACAATCTCATTTTTATCCTAGATTGTTTATTCGTAATTATTTACTAGGGTGTATTTTATCATCCACATCCATGTTCCCTCAATATGTAATATTGTTTCCATCCACTTAAAATATTTTAAATCCAATTTTACCCTTATTTGAGTTTTTAGTAAAGAATATGAAAGGAATCTTTTGTCATTTTTTCGTACGAGGTACTTTTTGACTTTTCCGACAAAAGTACGGAGAATGGTTTTTTAACTTATATGGCATGAATGGATTTTTAAAACATTATTTCCAAGAATCTTCCTTTACAAGTTTTCAATTTTATTTTTAATCAACTTATTTTAGTTTATAATTGTATGACATGTTAAGAAAAGAAAAGTGTTTTTGAAGAAGAAATGATATTTTCCTCAAGAATGGAGTTCAAGTGTTTTATCAAAATTAATTTCCATCTCAGATAATAAAGGGTTCTGTTTTTATCCCTATTATTACATTGATTTGATTATGTTGTGATGGAATTATTTTTATGAAGTCATTTACATTATATGATTTGTTTTATGATGTCATGATGTTTCAAAAATCCCATTTTTGTTACATGTGTTATGCGATGATATATGATTTATGATTTATGTGGCACACATAAGAAAGGATTCATTATAAGATGGGTGGGACCTATATCTCCCTCCAATGAATTGGGTAAAGATTTATATCTCATGAGATAGACATGGCTGGAATGTAAGGTTATTTCGGTTCAGTGATACAGGACTGAAACGAGGAGTGAACTCGGTTCAGAAATGGACTTTGTCTGCTAAGATAGTCTTGGCAATGAGTCATGACTAACAAGAAATTATTTTCCATGATTATGTGTGCATTCCACAAAGTTTCAAGTTTTATGTTATGATTATGGGGATCTCATTTTCACTTCTATGATTTATTCCATGTTAAGATATTATGATCTCTTTTGCAGGTTATGATTTTCAAAAAGATATGATATGATTTTAATTTCCTTTATTTTCCCATGCTGAGCATTTGAGCTCACCCTTTATTGTATGTTTTCTTTTCCCCAGGTCAGGAAGATGGATATTAAGTAGAATATGCTAAAAGGGACCCTAGATATGATGAAATAAATGGGAGACATTATAGAAGATTTATGAACCATTTGTTTATGTTTCCCAGTTTCTAAAGACACTATACCTATACGGTCCTTTGTGGTTTTGTCATATGTTGTAATAAGTGTGCTTCAATTTTGAAGTATTAACAATGTATGTAAAGTATGGGTCGTTACAATTATCTTTGATTCCATTATGATTTTGGAATTAATAACTATCAATATTTATTTTATAATACAATTTTATTATCTATGATATGTAGGGTATAGTTTTCAAATGTTATTATCAAGTTATAATACAATTTTTCACATGTTATTATTATTTTATCATTGATATATCCCTTGTTTTCCATTACAATGAATCTGATCTCACCCTTTATTATGTTTTCTTTCCCTTGGTTTTTAAAATTTTATTATTTTTGATATGTCTATAAAGGGATCAAGTTAGGAAGATCATTTTTTTGAGATTATGTAGTACACTTATGGAGTTATTTTTTTGAATATCCATGATTTCAATGGAACTAGACATAAATTATTTTATCATTTATTTTTTATATTGTCTAATGAAAATTCATCTACAAATTTTCAACTCTATGTATGAAAAATTTGGGTTATTATAGTTTGTATTAGAGAAAGGTTGAGTAAACTCTTTTAATAAAGTATGAGAAAACTATTGTGATGACCCTAGAGGTAAGTCCAAGGATAAGTAAAAGTATAATAAAATTTACTATAATATTGTTGAAGGATAGATAAAATGGATTCCAATGAAATTATATCATTTTCTAGATTCTAAAAGTGGACGTGGCTCTGGTATATTTGTAATTATGGGTAATAAATCTGAAAAGGGAACATTGGTTATTGAAATAATATTCATGTGGTTCATGACAAAATACCTTAATACAAACACAGTTTTGGACTCTCAGGGTTTATGTTATGGAAATTCACAAACCCATTAAAATCCATCATGATGTATTTGAATAGATGGTGACCATGAATGACATTGGTTAAACTATATGTGAAATAGATTGAAAATATGTAGTAATGATTCAGAAATCCTATATTTTATTTTTCATGATTATGTGGCTTCTCTACTATGATTATTTTATATCACAATAGGAATTTTTTTAGATGATTGTTAGAACTCAAATTAATCCTCTTAATGCTAAATAAAATGATAAGTTTAATTAATTGAATCATAAAAAAATATTATGGGGTCTGGAAAAAAAATATCATTGTTATGATCAAAAAACTTCATCAACATATGAATCATTACAAACATACAAATGTGAATATTAAAGAACAATTTTTTTATTCCCTCATTAAGCAACATCCACCATAATTTAGAGACTCTACTGATCCACATGTTTATGATAAATAAATCAATACCACTAAAAATATACTATCTATCATCCATTTTTTGAATAATAATAAATTCATTTCCTCTATCAATCATTTGGAAGGATAATAAAATGAATGGTATAATCTTATAATTAATATGAATATATATGAATAATTTGAATCTATTGATTGAGATGAGTATGAATGAATATTTTTCAAAAAACACATTCCCTATATTCTACTTACAAAAATGGTGAAGGAATATTTTGAGCTAAATTAGCCAAATGAATAATTCATTGGTACATATGTGGAAAATTTTAAAATA
The DNA here is from genome assembly GCA_963277665.1 of Viscum album. Lineage (NCBI taxonomy): Eukaryota > Viridiplantae > Streptophyta > Magnoliopsida > Santalales > Viscaceae > Viscum > Viscum album. The sequence goes on from OY728121.1 coordinate 1,493,549,262, forward strand.
ATTTTGAGGTACACTTTTGGTATTATCATCATAATTGAATGAAAGTTTGATCGATACTTCATTGTCTTAATACCAAGCCTTTGAAAAGACTTATCCGTATGGGAGTTTAGAATCTATGAATAAATCATTAATGTGCTATAAATGTGGAAATAGATAATGGGGTTACCCATAAATCCCATGTTTTTTGATAAAAATGAAATATGGAATTTAAAGGAAACACTAAAAAACATGAATAAAAGAAGGCATTATTTTGGTTATATTAATTTGTGGATTGGAACATGGAGTAAGTTGTATTCTGGGGACTGGAAAATTTTTATGTTTGGAAATGAAGGTTATCTTTCAATTGAATGACAATTTGATATGCCAATATTATATAATGACATTAATAAAGGGAATGCTCCACCAGATGCCCCTTCCACACTCATGTGATTCATGTTTCAGGATACTATAAATTATTCCAACCAAATATGAAATTAACATGATAATTATGATGATCAATGTTAGAAAACTCTTAAGATGCGAGAAAAAGGGAAATATCAATTGATAACTATTACTAATGAAGGGTGTGATAATAATGTAGTGAAAGGTACATTTACCATCCATTCTATACCTTATAATGTCTCATTTGATTCTTGATCCACCCATTCTTGTTTATTTTATTAATTTTATAAGTGAATGAAAATGACACACCAATGAATAGATGTTGATTTAGTAATAAAACCCCTTAATGGTAAGATGATCACATCTAAATTATATTATTATTCTATAGTATACTTTATTGGGAATTTGATTCCTATAAATGTCATTATTCTCCATATGATTGAATTTTATGTTTTCTTATGCATTGATTTGATTTATCTACAAAATGAGGTCATCAATTTATATGGAAGTGATGTAATATTTGATATAAAATAAAAACGTATGATCATATATTATTGAAATGATAAAAATTAAAATTCAATGGAAATAACATCCATAGTATGGGTCTTTATTATCATTAAAAAGTGGTGTTTATCTCACATGGTCGGGGAGAAACACAAAATCAATGATATTCCTATTGTGAATATTTTTGTTGATATCATTCTATATTATTTTATTAGTCTTCCTCCAAATTGGGATGTTGAGACTTGAATAAAATTAATAACTATTAATAAACATTTTTAAACAATACCTATAAAATTTCCCAGATTGAGTTGTTATAATTGAAGAAGAAACTCCTATAAAATACTTAAAATGGATTTATTCGGCTGAGTGCGTCACTATTGGCTGAACCAGTTCTATTTCACATGAAGAAGGATGGATTGATGTTACTTTGAATTGATTATTGAAAAAATGATCACAATACGAATAAGTATCATCTACTCCATATTCATGATTTTTTTGACAAACTATGTGGATATCAATACTTTTCCAAGATCAACATTTATTTTTGATATCAACAATTGATGGTTATAAAGGTAGAAATATCCATGATAGTATTACGTATAATGTAAACACCATAAGAATATATATTGATTCATCATATAATTTAGTGGGATACATTCTCATGAAGAATAAAACAGTGATATGTTATGCACCATGAAAATAAAAGGATAATGAGAAAAATTACCCAACTCATGATTTTAAGTTTAATGTTGTAGTTTTTTCATTAAATATATGAATTGAATATATCTATAGAGAATGGTTTGATATATATTTTGATATTAGTAGATTAATGCCTATATTATTATATAAAGAGTTGAACTTGAATTATAGAAGATAGTGGGAGATGATTAATTATTATGACTACACAAAACATTACCACTATGAGAAAGTGAAGATGGTAATAAATGAATTGAGTAAAATGGGTCATGATAGCTTATATATGAGGAGGATAAAATAATATCCCACATTTAAGGATTTCCTATTATGGATCATGAAATCATGATGGAGGGGGAGATCTTATCTTTCTCAAATAAGTGTTCTACAACAATCCAAATGATGATTGAAGAGGAAGAGTAATACGAAATTGATCTATAAAAGATTGTTTTTTTTATTCCTGAGTTAAAAATCAATTTTGATTCAATGATAAGGTTCATAATCATGTATAAGATCCATCGCCTCGGGTTAGAGTGATTCCCTCTTTGTTTTTGGTGAATTTGTAGCGGTGGATCCCAATGTGGTGGCGTCGTGTGGCTTCACAGACTCGGCTGAATCGACCCCTTTCATCATTGCTGGCATGTTTCGTCTCATAATTCCTCTAGACAAATAGAGTGACCTATGGTAGCACAATGATGGTCCAAGGCTGAGTTCCTATTCCTACAATCGATGGGTTGTTTCCTCGTCATTGGTTTCTGCATTAGTGGGTTCTTCATGGCTTCTGTGCGCGTTACAGTGGGTGGCGACGAGATCTGTTTTGATGCGAGACTTTATTTCGATGTGCTAGTGATGATTTTCTATCTTGGATTTTTTTTCATCATTTTTAGTTATGGTTTTATTGTTTTTGAAGATGATATTGTGCGCAGAGACTGTGATGGTCTGGTTTGTGGTATTCTGGTGATTGTGTGATTTGGTTGTGGTTTTGGTGTCGATTGAGGTATAGTTCCCTGTTTCATGTTTTGAGATTTTGTATTTGGGTGCATCGCGGTGAGCAGAGGAGTTTATGGCCGAGGTTCCAAGGTTGGGAAATTTGATTATCTATATGTGAGGGTTCTTGATGTTTGGGTTCCACTGAATCTAAATATACTTAAGGAACTCTATTTTTGGAAACAGATTTTCTGCTCATGATTTTTTTGTGGTGTAAATTAGTCTTTGAATTTATTGAGATCATGGAGTCAGTTTGTGGATGCTCATAGTGGATGGATCTGCTTTGGCCTCAGTAGTCTGGGGTTAAGGAGATTCTACAGTCACTAAATCTACATGACGCTGCTCGAGATCAGGTTTAGGGAAATATGTTTCCACTATAACATCACATTTCGGAATTGGATGTTTGTGTGGGTATGGATTCGGCCATCGGTACCATGCCCATGCATTACTGCACAGGACAACTTTGTCGATCAACCATGGAATTTGGAAGTTGGATTTTATGTATTTTGAGGCTGGGACGGTATTTTATCATGTATTGTGAGTTGTTTGGTCTTGGACTTTTGGATCATTTGGGGTTTTTGTATGGTTTATGTCTTTGATGTCATGTCATTTTCCCCCTTCTCCCTTAAAGGGGGTTTTATCTCAATAAAAAATAATTTTCTGTATCAAAGAATACACTTCTACTTAGATTCCATTTTTCACAAAATATAAACATTAAAAAAAGAGTTATGTCTAGTCCCATGTTTTCGATAGCATGAATTTTCCTTGATCCCATGCTTGACCCAATTAATCTTTAGGTCATGTGAAAAACATTTCAAAACATGGGATGAGAATAAAAATCTTCGTAAGGGTTATAAAACAAAGAAAAAAATATTAGTTCATTATTACATACATAACATAAGATCTTTAACATACCTCTTGAAATCATAAGATTTATGTATAACACATCGAAAACATAAATCATAAAGGCATGTTGTGGCATCTATATCATACTTATATTATATCTATCAATGATATGTAGGGAGTTACATTTGGAAAACCCATCATAATATATTCCGTAAATCTCTTAGGAGAAACATTCAGGTAAACCTTCATCACGTTACCGAATGCATTGTTGTGATATCTTGGGCTCACCCTCCTTTGTTTTATCATAGAACCACCCATATAGATAATAAATTTCCATGAACCATAACATATTAAAACACTCATAACAAGAATAAAGAAAATATAACATTTCCACAATGCAATCACAACATATCATTTCATGATATAGACATAATCAATGCTTTATGAAACCATTATCAAAACAATTTAAAACATTTATTAAAGAGATTTTTGAATCCAAGTGTCCCATTCCACATTGAAACTTTGAAATACATTAACATTTGATAACATTATTGTCCATATAAGTAATTACTTAAAACAATTTTTAAGACATGGAAATTAATGATAAAGATTTAGTAGAATAAATCATTAAAACATTTAAAACGCTATTTTTGTTAAAGAGTTTTTATGTAAATGAGAGACTCTTGAATAAAAATAATTGAGGAATAACATTGAATCAAGACATTATAATATCATTAGAATAAATAGATTCATGATGTAAAATGTAAAAGGGTATTATATACACCGTATAAGTGTTTATTTGTGCATAACGACAACGTAGTCTCAATGGAATGTTAACTGTCACGAAATCCCCTATATAAACTGTATCCTTTGATTAAGGATAAATCATTTACATAATAATGTGTGACAAATATAAATGCAATAAATATGATTTTTTATTCAGTGAAAATCAATCATAGTTCATTCATACATGTTCTTGTTTAGACAAAACCAATGGCTTGGATGTTTAACTCAATGTATGGAAATTGATTTAATATTACTCTTATCATGTTCATATCAATGACTTGAGAATTTATCAACGAATTGATTATGTGTATCAAAATTATATCCACACAAAGGGTAGAGGAAATTAATACATAATAAATAAATAGTTATTCCACAGATAATCATATCATAACATAATTAAGATTAAGAATATTACCCTTGGGAATTGAAATTTGGTTTAATGGTTCCCTTACCGATTTGGTAACTTACGAAACAAACAACCCATGAAATAAGGATCATAAAATGAATATGTAAATACCCAAAAAATTAAGTATATTACACAATTAATACAATAATGGGCAGTACATAAACCACACAATAGGTAATAGTGGAATATATAGCATTAATATCACAGGAATAAAATGTGAGATGAAAATCCCTTACCATGTTGTAATCAATTGAGTCATAAAACCAAAAGTTAATAACCACCAAATTATTCACATAATAACATGAATATAAATATAATAATGATAATATAAATATCAAATGTTAGTACTCAATAGACCACATGCAATAAATTAGTGGTGAGCAATGGAAATCTCACTGAATTAAAAGTGAGATAAGAAACCCCTTACCTTGTGTCCGACTTGACTTTTTTGTTACATGTTTTTCCTGAATAATAAACTTATGTTAATTTATACATGTTTAATATCCTTTTTAATGTTTATTATTCATTTTATATCACTCATTAAAATTTTATAAACATTACGTAACCATTTAAGTTTATAATGGTCGTTTTGTCGATATTTGGTACTTGTGTCAAAAATAAACACCTTATAATTACATGTTTTCAATGTGGTCAAGAGTATATTATCTCCAGAATTAAATTAATGATTTATATATCATATATATCATATATATATCCAGTATATATATGAATTTATAATTTTACATAATATTTTGAGATAAGAAATGAAATGCACAGTTCATGGAGACGATAAGCCGTACGTACGCATGAATGCAAATTTCATTTCTATTTAATATTATATTTAAATGAAAACATAATGATACATAGTTATTTCATAATTAAATTATAATATCATATATAATTTCAAAAACTCTATCCTTTATATGTCCCACGTATTGTATGAATGAGTCATATCACTAAGAGGGGGTGGTATTCCGCACTTCCTGAAATGAAATTATCACGTTTACTCATAATGGAAACCGTAAAGGTATGATATATATTAAAAATAAAGAAGAATAAAGAATAAATAATCATAATATATATCATATATAAATATAGTTCCATAATAATGGCCACCATGAGTGGCGGTAGGAGATATTTTAACAATCATAATTTCGTGAGGTAGTAGTTCACCGTCCAAAGAAATTGTATGTTCTTTACCCATTAGATAGAGGTGTGTGAAGGTGTAGTTGGAATAATACTCCTAAAAAAAACCTATTATATTTATTATAATTGTTTTTTTATAAAATAGTGGAATAAAAATATTTTATGGAGTTGGAGATGTAAAATAAAGCAAAAGGACTTAAGAGAATATATTGCCTTTAAATTTGGTATCTCCCATTGGTTTGGACCAAATGGTTTACTAGAAGTGCCTTATGCCTAATTTAAGGCTTCTAGGAGGAATATAGGGATATTAAGAACATATTTGGGTTGGGTTTTGATGAGAAAAATGGCTTTATAGATGTGTGGAATGTGTTAGAATTGAGGTATTTTTATAAGGCGGGAGGAGGGGCTCCTCAGGAATATTTAAAAATATTATTTTATTATATAATGATTTTGGGTTTCTAAAGGTCCAAAACTTATTAAAGTCAAATATAAGATGAATCATGTTGTAAATAAATTTATGAAATAAAAATTCCATAGGTTTGCAATATTATTTTAATATTTATAATCTAATTTATTTAAATCATTTATTAATGAGATAAACACTCCATCATTATTGTGTCATAAATAATTCTATTTATTTGATGACTAAAATTATATAAAAATACAGTAACTTAGGAAATATTCTTGGAATTAAAATAAATATTTATAGCATAAGAGATATCTTATATAACCCCATATAATAATTTATTTACTAAAAGTTATATGTTTATGTCATTTTTGTCTTTACTTTAAGTAAATTAATATAAAGTGTCATTATCACTATTAAGTGGCTATATGGGGTCCTAAAATAGAGACAAGGATTTCCATGGTAGTAAATGTATTATCCCATAGTATTAGAACACATGTTAGGAAAATTTTATATTATTATAATAATATTTTGATACCCTTATTTACTATATTTACCCTTTAACCATAGAATATAAATTTTATTCTAAAGTAAATATTCATATTGTATAAAAACAAAAGCTAACAATTTACACAATATAGACCTTATGATTTCAAATATAGAATCCATTTTTAAAAATTCAAAACATAGAAGTGGTTGATATTAATTTAAAATTTATTTCCACTGTCAAAACAAAAAGCGTTTTTTAAGAAATAATAACCATTAAAAGATTGACACTTTTTTATGACCAATTTCTATGTGAAATTACATCCAATGACCAAAATTAGATTAAATGGAAAAAATATAATTACACATAAAAAAAATAAAAATATAATCAATCCAAATAAATAAAATAAATTAAAAGGTAGTTTTGAATTAAAATACTGTCTTTTCACTATTCATAAAAAATGTTTTTTTTTCAGAATAATACCCAAAATATACAGAATGTAAATTTTAATGTCCCAATTCTGAAGAAGAATTATATTTTTTTCAAATAGAACATATAAAAAAGACAAAAATTATATTTAAATAGGGTTCACCATCAAAAGGAGGAAAATCAACCTTTTAAGGAATATTAGATTATTTATGGCTAAAATCGGATTATTTCTTATTTTAAGCCTCTAAATTTTATTAGATAATTATAAAAACATTTAAAAACGTGTATAATCATATTGTATTTAGTTATATTTATTCCTTCTATTATAATGTCTATGGGTTAACATCAATTTAAAATAATAATATTATATTGTTATTGTGCAATGTAAGATTTCAATGAAACTCGTTGTTTCATAACGGGTATGCCATCAAACATAGTAACACCTTTAATGTAAAATTAATAATTAATTTAAAAATATTAATAAAAATTAAGATTTTGTATTCTTTATTTACCTGTGATGATGCATCATTTCCCCCTTTTGGGAATTGCGTCTTCGTAATTTTAAAATTGGGGCTTGGAAACATCATTGAAATCCCCACATTAGAAAAGGAGTCAATAAAACAATCACTTAAAAATAAATGAAGATAAGTAAAAATGTTACCCAAGACAAAAATAGATGTATTCCGTGAAAACGTGGATATAGAGGAGAAAAAACATCATGTTCTAATCGAGTGCGATAGAAAACATGATTAGGATAAGTTTAACCACCAGAAAATCACATACATGTGATGGGTTAAAAAGTCTTTGATTCCACAGTAGGAAAAGTTAACATACAAAATTTTTTTTATATTACTTTTCATTGAAGAATTTTAATGAGATTAACTAGAAACTTAAGGAAATATTTTTACTTGTCATGTATACTTTCATACATTACCAAATTTCTACCACAAACTCATGTTTTCTCAAAACAATGAGTATTCAAACAAATATGGTCACATTAAAAGCACTAGATTCAACATCTTGAGTATCACATAGTCCAAAAAAGATAAACTGTACATTTACCCTATCTTTAGGCATCATCCAAAACCAAAATGTTTAGTGGTAGATCATATAAGACCCAAAAATGATAATCCTTTGTGAAAAAGATAAATACTACTCATAATATTCAAAATTCAACAAACAATACTCAAAGATCAATAAAGGCCATTCAATAAAAAACTATCCTTCAAATCATTCAATGAATCCTAAAAAATATTGAAACCCAAAATTCAAATGTATTTTATTAGGTAGTCTTCCAAAAAAATAATAACATTTATCTTCAAAAACATCGATTACTCTTAAAGTCTCATACTAAATTTCAATTAACCAAATCACATATTCTCTATGATAGGTGAATCATTTCATTATATAACCCAAAATCTAATTAATATAGATTCATAAAATCATCTAACTAAAAATAATTATTCATACTAACCCTGGACTTCACGTAGTCTAGTGGTAGGCGATAAATCACAGTCCCACTTTGGTTGTGGGTTTAATTCCCGGAGAATTGTCTGATGCAATGGGTTATCACATAGACTCCATATTGTCCTTTTTCTAGAACTATTTAATTTTATAACATTCCCAAAAAGAGATAAATTCAAAAAAAAATAACCATAACATATTTTAACCACAATGGTTGTCTAATAACATTCATTTTGAATCCCAAAATGTAATAACCTATAATTTCCTCAAATTCTAAGATTATATAAACCCAAATGGTTCTTTATAACTATATCCACAAAAGGAAAGATAATTATACCGTGAATTAAATTTTCATATATCAAACTTTAGGGTTACATATACTATATGAAGTCTTCTAATGTAATCACGTCATCAAAAGAGCCTTAATTCTTTCATGCATTTCGCCATCATAAAATCTACCATAACACTTGAATCCCTTATATGTTGAATTCTTACTCATTAAACGTTCTTCATGATCCATTAACCATTAATTTCCATATCATTCTTAAATAATTCATTCCTACATTCAAAATCATGAATCATATCCTAAGATTCAATAATTTCTAAACATTAGTTAAGAAATTATCCATACCTTTCATTGGTCATTGTCAGTTTCCTCATCGTCAATTGGAATGGCATTAGATATTGGTAAACATATATTTGTATAATTTTAATTATCCCATTCCTGAATCTTCTTCATAGGAATTCTATTTGTATAATGACCATGCACACCACATTTATAACATTAAATTGATCCCTTAGAAAGAACTTTATTCCCTTTCCTAGAGTCAACTTGATGCTTTATTTTTCAATGACAGGTTCTTACTTTATGACCTTAACTACCACATCTATAGAATCGTCTTGTCCCATTGAAACATTTTTCTATGGGTTTCTATCCACATCCATGACACATAGGTTTTTGAATATACAAACATTTATGATTATTACCTGATCTTATTTAGGGATTTGTTTCTCGCATATATGATGACTTATAAAATTCACCTTGGTTTAGGTGGTCAATCATGACTCTATATAGTTGGTTGCGAATAAACACAAGAGTTCACATTTAAGCTCCCATTTCATTCAGTTTCTCATTCATAAAACTGTCACGGTTTTACTCACATTCACTATTACATTGGTGCTAGCTAGATTCATCAATTTACAAAAACCAAAAAGTTCAGTGTGCATGTATCAATAAAATCATCATATAATATCTTATAAGGAGGGTAAATACTAATATATACTTATTAATGTTATAATAAACTAAATCACTTTATAAAAAATAACTATGACTCTTTCTAAAATCCTAACCATTATGGTAATGTCACTTATGCTTAAAGAACCCCCTAACCTCAAAAGTTATCTAAACAGACATTTTATGCCAACTATAAGGACTCGCCCCAAAAAATTAAATAATATTGAATTAAATGAATAATTCAAATTGAGAATATTTTAAGTTGTAGAGATCTTGAGAATTAGACCATAATGATTACATTGAATCTCAATAATTACAAAGTATAAACTTCTACTCATTTTCAAATTTTTCACACAAAAAAACTCTTCAAAAAAGAGTTATGTCTAGTCCCATGTTTTAGAATACATGAATTTTCCTTGATCTTATCCTTGAACCTATTTTTCTCGATGTCCTATGGAAAACATTTCAAAAACTGGGATGAGAAAAAAAACTCAGTAAGGGTTATAATACAAATAATTAAATCATTATTTCATCATTACAAACATAGCATAAGCGCTTTAACAGACCTCATGAAATCATATGATTAATGAATAACACAATGAAAAAAGAAATCATAAAGGTAAATTGTTGAAACCATATCATACTTATGTTGTATCTATCCTTGCTATGTAGGGAGATTCATTTGGAATACCCATCACATTATATTCCCTAAATCTCTTATGAAAGACATTCACATTTACCTCTATCACGTTATCCAATGCATGGAGAGCAATCTCTGGCTGGCCTACCCTAGGTTTATCACAGAACCACCCATATACATAAACAATTCCCAAGAACCATAACATATTCATAACACTTAAATAAAAAATAAATAATATATAACATTTCCAAATATCAATTGCAACATATCATTTTAAGATATAGACATAATCAATGCTTTATCAAACAATTTTCAAAACCATTTAAAAAATTTAATAAAGTGATTTTTCAATCAATGTGGCTCATTACAAATTAAAACCTTTAAATCTATTATCATTTGAAAATTTTAATTTTAATATAAATAAATCCTTAAACTCATATTTAATACCTGGACATTAATGACAAGGATTTAAATGAATAAATCATTAAATCATTTAAAACGATATTTTAGTTAAAGAGTTTTTATCAAAATGAGAGACTCTTGAGTAAAAATAATTGAGGAATAACATTGAATCAGAACTTTATAGTATCATGGAATAAATACATTCATGATGTAATATGTAAAATGGAAGTATATACACCATGTAAGAGTGAATTGGTGCATAACGAAAATTAAGTCTCAATAGAATGTAAATTGAGACAAAATCCCTTATAAAAACTAAATCCTTAGATTAAGGATAAATGAATTACATAATAATGAGAAACATAAAAAAATATACTCAATATGATTGGATATTAAATGTAAGTAAATCATTGGACATTCACACATGTACTTAATAAGACAAAACCAATGACTTTGATGTATAGATCAATGAATGGAAATTTACTTAAAATTACCAATATCAAGTTCGTATTGATGACTTGAGAATATATCACTGGACTTATTATGTGTATAAAAAGTATATACACACAAAGGGGATTGGAATTTACAACATAATAAATAAATAGTGATTCCACACATAATCATATCATGGAATAATTAAGAATTATATAATTAACATAATGAAGGGAAATTGGGTTAAATGGTTCTCTTACTGATTTGGTAATTTACGAAACATTAAACTAATGATAAGGGGATCCTAAAATGAAGATGTAAATAACCATAAATTGAAGTATATTACACAATTAATATAATCATAGGCAGTACATACATCACACAATAAAAAATAGTGGCAAATATAGCATAAATGTCACAGTAATGAAATGTGAGATGAAAATCACATACCACGTTGTAATCAATCAAGTCGTATGACCAAAAGATAATAACCACAAAATGATTCATAGATTAACAAGAATATAAAAATAGTCATGATAATATATATCAAATTTCAGTACACAATACACCACATGCAATAAATTTGTGGCGATTAATGGAAATCTCATGGAATTAAATATGAGATAAAAAACCCCTTACCTCGTGTCTGACATGACTTGTTTGTTCCTTGTTCTTCCTAAATAATAAACATAAGCAAATTTATAACTAATTAATAAACTTTTAGAAGTTAATTAGACCTTTTTTTATTAATCATTTCCATGTTATAAACATTATGCAACCATTTAAGTTAATAATGGTCGTTTTGCTGATATTTGGTAATTGAGTAAAAAATGAACACATTATTATAACAAGTAGTCCATGTGGTAAAGAGTAAATTATCTCCAGAATTATATTCATGATTTATATATCATATATATCATATATTTCTTTTATATATATGTATTTATAAAACTACATAATATTTGTAGATAAGAAATGAAATGCACCGTTCATGGAGACTGTAAGTCGTACGTACGGATGAACGCTACTTTCATTTCTATTTCATATTTAGATTTAATGAAAACAAAATTATACATAGTTATATTACAATTACAGTATAATATCATATATAATTTAAATAACTTCATTGTTTATACATCCCACTTGTGGAATGAATGAGTCTTATCATTTTGAGGGGGTGGTAGGCCACACTTCCTAAAAAAACATTATTGTGTATACTCATAATGGAAAACATATAGGTGTTATATAAATTAAAAATATAGATGAATAATGAAAACAAAAACATAATATATATGATATATAAACACAGTACCATCAAAATGGACACCATAAGAGGTTGTAGGAGATATATGAACAATCATCATTTCGTGAGGCAGTAGTTTGTCGTTCACTGAAACAGTGTATTCTTTAACAATTAGATGGAGGTGTGTGTATGTTTAGTTCAAATACTTATCATAACAAAAAACTATAATATTTAATATACTGTTTTTGTTATAAAATTTAATAAAAAAAATGTTTTAGGGGTTGGATATGTAAAATAATACAAAAGGAATTAAGAGAAGACATTACCTTTAAATTGGGTATCTCCCTTTGGTTTGAACCAAAAGGTTTACCTGAAGTGCCTTTTACCTAAAGTAAGGCTTTTAAAAGTCATAGTGGAATATTAAGAGCTTATTTGGGTCAGATTTGGACGATCCCAAGGGATTCAGAGGTGTGAGGAATGGGTTATATGTGAGGGATTTTTATAAGGGGGAGGAGGGGATCTTTAGGAATGTTTAAAAATATCATTTTATTATATAATTATTTTTGGTTTCTAAAGTTATAAAACTTATTTTGGTTGATGTTAAGATGAATCATGATCTAAATAATTTCATCCAATAATTATTGGATAGGTTTGGAATATTTTTTTAGTCTATATAATATTATTTATTTTAATCATTTATTAATGAGGTAAACATTGCATCATTATTGTGTCATAAATAATTTTATATATTTGATGTATAAAAATTATAAAAAAATTACCATGATGTTGGAAATAATTTAATTTTTCTAATGAATATAAATTTATTAAGAGATAAATTATGTAACCCTATGAAAAAATTTATTTATAAAAGGATATATGTTTATATCATTTTTGTCTTTACTTTAAATAAAATAATATAAAGTGTAATTACCACTCTTAAGTGGCTCCATTGGGCCCCAAAATCAACCCATAGATTCCCATGGTCAAACATGTATTAACCAATAGAATTATGAGACATTTTAGGATAAATCTATGTTATTATAATAATATTTTGTTACCATCATTTTCTAGATTTACACTTTAATCACGGTAAATAAATTTTTTACTGTAGTATATATTCATATTGTATAAAAATAAAAGTGTCCTTTTTACCTAATTTGGATCTCCATATTACAAATATTGAAAACATTTTTACAAATTCAAAACACAGAAGGTGCAGAAATTAATTTAAAATTAATTCCTGCAGTCAAAACAAAAAGCGTCTTTTTAATAAATAATAACAATCAGAAGAGTAACAATTATTTATGTTCAATTATAAATGTGAAATTAATTCCAATGACCAAAATTGGATTAAATGGTAAAAAATATTTTAATTACCCTTTAAAACTAATTAAAAATACAATCTCACCATATAAATAAATTATATTAAAAGACAGTTTTGAATTAAAATACAGTTTATTCAATATTCATAAGAAAAAAATGAATTTTATCAGAAATATTCTCAAAATTTACCCAAAGTAAATTTTGATGTCCTGATTCTAAATAAGAATTTAATTATTTCAAATATAAAATATAATAGTGGTAAAAATTATATTTAATAATGGTTCGCCTTCAAAAGGTGGTAAAACGACCTTTTAATGAATATTAGAGTATTTATGCTTAAAATCTGATTATTTGTTATTTTACGCCTCTATCTTTTATTGGATAAATGTAAAAAAATTAACAAATTCCTATGAACATATTTTATTTAGTTATATTTTTCTTTCCATTACAATGGTAATGTGTTAACTACCATTTAAAATAATTAAATTATATAGTTCTTGTGCAACATAAGATTTCAAAGAACCCCATTATTGCATATGGGGTACACCATAGAATATAGAAACCCATTTAAAGTAAAATTAAAAATTAATTTACAAATATTAATAAATATGAAAATTTCTTATTCGTTTTTTTACACTGGATGTTACATGATTAGGCTCATAGTTCTTAATTTTCTTCCCATAATATAATTAAAAATATGTATATTGATTTGAAATAGTATATATGGTGAGATGGAATGAAGAGAGAAATTTTATTTCTTTTATATTTATAGTTTTTATTTCAACAACTTAAGGGTAATAAAAATATTTATGAGTGTATTTTACAAACCATACCCACACTAGAATGGAAATAGGAAACAATAATATGGATTTTGTTGTTGAACTTGAAAAAACATCAAATTGGAACAATGCAATATGTGTTGTATTTGATCACCTTATAATGTTTTAAAATTTCGACAAATTTAGTGAATATTTCACCCTTGATCAGATTTACATGGTATATATTATTGAAGTGCTAATTTTTATGGGGGTGCCACATTCAATTATATCTGATCGAGATCCAATATTTACCTTGATGTTTTGGGGAAGTCGTCTACATACTGAAGAAATAGAGTTGAGTATCATCATTTTGTATCATCCTCATATATATGTTATATATGAGACAACCATTAAAACCCTATAGGACTTTCTACTATATTTTTATGGATTTTAATGGTTTTTCGGATCAACACCTTCCTCTAGTCGAGCTTTCATACAAAAATTTCTTTCACATAATATTTTAAAAGGATGCTTATGAAACCCTATATAGAATGAGGTGTAGAAATAAAATGTTAGTGGATAATTTTGGATAAATAAATATATTTATACATTATCTAGATAATTAAATGGTATATAATTTCAGAAACAATCAATAACACATCAAAGTAGTTCAGTGTTGACGGAAAAGTTATGTTTAATTATTTTTGTGTGATATGGAGATTGAAATTTGTTATATAGTTTTCCAGAGAATTTATATATTGAATAATGTTATTTTATTTTGGAATAAATTAAATTTAATACCTAGTAAAATTTACCCTTTAGATATTCTTGATCAAGTAGAGATGGATACTTGTCTCTTTAATCTTCCACCAAACCTCTCTCAAGTCCATGTAGTGTTCCATGTATCTCTTTGAAGGAAGTATATACATGGAACATCACATGTAATAAAATCAATTATCATACCATAGGAAATTTTATATCATATTAATAAAAATATATGGATATTATATATCATATTGATAAATTTAAACAAAATAAGACCACTCACCTGGTCAAGGTTTTGTTGTGAAACCACTAACTTCAAGAAGCTATCTGGGAACCGTAAGATATGATTTAACAGAATAGTTCTCATCTATTTATATATAAGTGATAGAATTTTGAGGTAAAATTAATTATAATGGATGTAAAATTTAATGTACTAATATTTTTTATGTTTTCAATTTGATTTAATATATTCAATAGGCTGTGTTACACGCCACACCAGGATTTAAAGAACAATAATATACAATTAATGCAATTAATTAAACAAAAAAACAATAACCTTCACATTAAATATTGTGGTATGTATTATGATAACCACAATTTTAAATTTATTTCTAAATATTTAATATAAATAAAACATTTTTATATAAAAGTAATTAATTTTTAGTACAATCTTTATATACATTGAAAACACATTTTTTCTCAAAAAATGATTTTTATTATTTATTGTGAGAAATAATAAAATTAATTTTCTATATATTATGAAAATTAATTAGAAAAAACTAACTTCATTGTTGGACTCAACATATAAAAATAAGCTTTTGATGAGTTTTTTTATTCTCAACAAAAATTTTTTTAATGAATACTGAAAGTTCTGAATTTTTATTGAAAAATGTTGGTTTCTTTAAATAATTTAAAAAAGATTTATTTTATTTTAAAATTATTTAATGGTAAACTTATATTAATTATATTATTATTAATCAAAATTATTTCAATAGAATCTTTTTTTTTATTTTTTAAATACTTTTTTATAACCATGAAAACATTTTCTTTGGAAAACCACATTTTCATTATGTATGTGGGATAAAATTTTAATTAAATCATAACAATTATATGAATTAAATTTTGAAAAATGGATTATATATTATTGATCATAATAATTAATATTATATAATAAGTTCAACTATGTTTTTTTCTTAACGAATATTAAATATAGTAAAATTTAATTATTTTGGTAAAAGTTAAAACAAGTTTACTAGGGGTAAAACTAATAAAATAATAGCTAAAATAACCTAAAGACTTTTCCAATTCCAATTGGATGAAAATATTGAAATTTAAATTTTATGCCTATATATTTATGAGTTTATATATATGAATTAGTTGAATATTAATTAATTAAATATGTGTTTCTTAGAAGATATTGATGTTTTTTGTTTTCATATGCATGTCCAACATTTGGTGAAATATGAATGAATATGTTGAAATTTAGTAACATATAGTCTCTTCAAACAAATACATGAAGAAAATCAACATTAAAATAGAAATACGAAGAATCTAGGATCTATGATTGAATCCAGAAAGTCCAATAAAGCCATTGAATGATGATTTCCAATGATGTTACATGATCACATGAGGTTCTAAAGGAACAAAACTGAAGAAGTGAGATGAAATTGAGGATCTGATACCAGAAAATGAATATAAAAATCAAGGAGTTTATACATGAAATGTAAATTTTATAAGGAATGAACATTTCATTATCCAAGAGATGAAGAAAATAAGCCATAATATTACACATCATAAAATCATTACATGACGTGTAAGTGTCAGAAAAAATTGAAAACACATTAATTTCTAGTGTATATTTTATGATATATTCATCCTCGATTACCCAAATAACCATTAAATCATAAAATTGATCCATGTAATCCAATTAATGACATAAATTATTATAAATGTTATTTATTTCCAAGATATTATTTGATCCAATAAATGCTTGAGGTGAGACCACCAGGAGGCTGTCATTGGGTTCCAACCAATAGTTCTTCATAGATTGTTTTTTATTTTTGGATTTTTTGTTTTCATTCCTACTTTAATCATTGAATAATCTTATGTTTTATTTTTATATAAATCTTTTCTTCAATAAATTACTCATTTATTAATTCATTCGTTCATTCTTCATTAATTCGTCATTAAAGTAATTTTTATTTATATTCACACATATTCAGTTATGGATGGATTTATATTTAATTGTCTAATCATTATACCATGAATTTAATTTTTTATCTATCATTAATAAATTTTGTATGTGTGGATAATTCAATTTGGGTAAGGGGGACAAAATTAGGGGGTTTAGAACCTAATTAATATATAAAATTTCAACTTGGAGACCCTATAGCTAGTAATCAGATTTAAAATAATTGATAACAACATTTCCGTCATTAATCATGTCCATAAAGGGTGAAAGTTGATTGGCCATGACCTATTTAGAGAAAATCTGGGTAGGACCATTATCTTTAAATTCATTCAACTTAAAATACATGATTCATTGTATTTAGTTTCCAATAATTTGGGAACATGGAGTCATTCAACCATAGGTTGATCCAACTGGTTGGGAAAATATCAATTGGGGCCTTTTTCACTGCTTTGTATCCTTTCAATGGGTCAATACATAATTAGATCAAGGATTAACCATTATAAATACCCAAAAATTAACCTTGATCCTTTCTTGTATATATTCATGAATTTTATTTAGCTAATATTTTCATATAATTAGTTTATTAAAATAAATTGAAATTTTAGTGACCTGAACATTTTCCATGATTATCTGTGTCACATTCACCACTATTTGGGGGTTTTACCCTATATATACACTTTACTACTCATTTGATGTTATTTTTCTTCAAGATAAGATAAATTAAATTTTTTTTCATGCCTAGAGTATTTTACAATGAATTATGGGAACATCAAATTTTGGCAGCAATTTAGGGGAGTAGTGGAGTGTTACAGATGACTATAGAAGTATTTCATAGTTCAAAGACTTTTTTTATCCAATTTTTGTTTACTAGGTTTTTTAGTTATTTTTATTTACTTCAATAAGTATTATTATTTTTATATACCTATAATTGTTGTTTTTTGGGTTTTGTTGAATGGAATACAAGCCTCATCAATATTATGTCACACCACCATTAGAGTTCAATGAATTTTAGGAATATATTATTGAATGTGAAGCAATGAATTCCTGATGTTGGTCATGTCATGTAACAATTTCGGATTATTCATATTCCATAGAATGTGAAAAATTATGAATTCATTATATGAGTGATACATACTATCACGCATATAGAGGATACCTTAATTTTCAAGACTAACAAAGAAAATCCTAGGCAGAGAAGTACAACCCTAAATGATCATACATCCATAAACCTCAATAGCTTCAGTCTGATGAAAGACTTAATAGGCTATGGAAAAAGAACATTGATGTGATTGAAAAATGGATGGAATTTCATGAGGCCCAACTCGGAAAGCATGGATAATTGGATAATTCAATTACTCAATTCATTTGTAATATAAAATATTTTTTTTGTATCCTTATGATATTTTATAATGAAGATATCGGTTGGTTTGAAGATGAAAAATGTCAACAATGAAAGGAATTATAAAATTTTGACATAAGGGAACCTCAAGTGTATACAATTAAAGATGGATAATATTTCCAACAATGTTATAATAATAATTTAGATTACAGTTTAGAACAATTTCTCAAAAATACATTTTATTATTGTTTAAGAGGATGATTGGGAAGAAGGCGCAACTTTTAGAATAGGTTGAATTGACTACTCACCTTTCTCAAGTCATTTCAAATTTAAAGTCCATTTTGAATAATAGACCTTTTATTTATAATGTAGATATGGCATGGTATGAATATTGATAGGATAAATAACTGTTTTATAATGTTCAATATACTAAAATAAACATGAGGGGTATTCTTTATTTGATCATCACTGATAAATAAGATAAGGATATTAATGTGGAATATGTCATATACTCAAAAGAAGAATAAATTGTGAAGGTAGATTATGTGGATAAAAAATGCATTGAAATCATAAGTATTCTTGAGAAAGTAGAATATTGGGATTCCATCGTACAATTTCTAGTAGATGACAGGAGAAAAAATGCTCCAATGTTAGAATTAATTTTGAAATGTGAACCTATTTGTAAAATTGAAGGTGTTTATTTTGATAATGAAAACTGCAAACTCAATTCAGAATTTTTCCTCAATATTTTCATTAAAATTTCCTCAATATTCCTCCCACATCAAGTACTAGTCATGAATAACCAATAGGTGAGTTTTCGAATAAATAATATTGATGAAGCACATTGTTAAAAGTGAAAATATACAATATATTTAGCTTATTATTAGGTTCCAATTAGCTAAATAAGGGAAAATATAGAGAAAAATACCATAAGGCAGCGCTACCAGGAGGCAACTTTGATTTTATAATATAGTTTGAGGACATATATTTATTTTATTTTATTAGTTTAATAACTATCCCTAGGGTTGGCCTGTTTTTCTTTTTGATCCAAGGAGGTTAAAATTTATAAGTGATTGAACATACACTATTTATTTTCATGTTTAGGATCTGAATTAGATTCTCCAAAAAATGCTTCAATATTTTTTCTTTTACTCGCTAATCTAGGAGAAATCAAAACATAATAGAATTATGTTAACCTGATTGAAAATTTCAAATAGAATTAAAATAATAAAAAATATTTAAATGTTCATTTTAAGACTCAATTTCATACTTTAAAGTGGTATTTCATTAAAATGTTTATTTATTTGATATCATTTCTTGATGGTGATTCCAATAAACAATCATTTAGTGAAATAATTATCCATGTTCATGTCATTAAAAAATTGACTTATATTAAATTCACATTCTAGAGGATTATAGAATAAATATTTCCAATATTTTTGTGCATTTTTAATGAGTGATACTATTATCATGTAATCCTATTAAAATATTCATTGATTTATTATAAATCATATGACTAAAAAATCACCATAGAAATGGTTGAGACATTTTATTGATGATACCATTTATCCTGAGATCAACATGCACATATATCCTTCTTATCTCATAGTATGAATGAATGACCTTTTTAGTATTGATCAAAATTACAATTCATTATTTCATTATAACATAGATATTTTAATTTTCCCGAATATTCAACTGAATTAGTGTGTGAGAGGGGATAGTCATGGTGGAGATCGGATTTTATGTCATTATAAATGACCTTATGATGTTTTTATGGAGGTTTTTGGGAATTTTTGAATTTAGATTCATTTTATTTCATTTTTATCACTCTATTAGTAAAAAATTGGAAAATATAATGAAAAGAAAATAAAAATTAATAATTGGGTCATGAATTTTGAGAATAAAAAATATCCATTACTATACCACTGATTTTTTATCAAATGTGTTTAAGTGAGGCATGTGAGGTTCATTGTAATAATTTATTATAAAGATAATAATAATAATAATAATAATAATAACTTTTGTTTTCTTCTTGGGTTGGTCAAAAATCAGTATATAGAGACAAATGATTTAAAATTTATATGTGGTTAGGTGGTGGATTTGAGGCTCATCCCGGTATATCTTTTGATAAATAATAACCTAATAGAGTTTTGTTTTTCATTAGGATTAAATTTCTATTACGCTTTACTTTTCACGTATTAATGTGATGAAGATGATATTACATTTTCATGAGGATCATTTTATTAATATTGTATATCGAATATAGTGTATTATACATTTGGTTTTGCCCTCTTAGTTGTTCATTACATGATTTTCAATATTAATACCTACCTACCGTCATCCTCAATGTAATTTGATCATAATTGTATGGCCATCGTAATTAATTATGATATTTTTCATTATGGTTTGGAAAAAGTAGATTCAATGAAACCCTATGATTAGGGGCATGATCTTGAGGTATAATCATAACTCCAAATAAATTGTTACCTTGAGTGTTGAGGGGAAAAATTAATGGTGAGGAAAATAATAAATGGCATGGGTGTTGATGATAGTTTGAAAACTATAATAGAAAATGAATAAATGTATTGAATTACACATTATAAATGAATAATGTTTTTTGGATTCATTATTGGGTATGATTTTCTTTTAATCCCCTTTTATAACATTTTTTATCAGAATAATTATTTTAAAATTCCCTTGTTAATGTATCGATACATGGTGTTTTTATATTGAAGTTTCACTCAAGGATGAGAAAATATTTGAGTGTGGGGGAATTTGATATCTCTAATATATATATATATATTGATGGGGGTTTTATATTCTAATTCATTGAATGTTAATTAATTAAAATTGATATTCATGGAAGATATTGATTAATTATTTGGTCATGCCTGAATGATGTATGGAGAAATATGAAGGAATACATGGGAATTACAGAATATAAAGTCACTCCACACCTATCCATGAATTAATTTGATGTGAAAATAGAAATTTAAATAATATAAGATTTAATATTGAAAAAAATAACCATAAAACCATTTAATGATGATTTTTTATGATGATGGATGGTAATATTAATTTTTGGGGGGACAAAATTAAATAATTATGTTGAAATGGATGTTTAGTGGTTGAAGTTGAAGGTACATGATGTGTAAATTTAAACTGTGGATCCATTTTTAGATATTGAGAAGAAGAAAATAGCTCTAAATATACATGAAATGTAATCCTTACATTTGGTGTCAATGTCGACCACAGTAGAAAAAACACTAATTTCCCCAATATCATTGACTAGATTTTTATCCATGATGACCCGAATTCCAATTAATGAATATCGTAATCATGTGGAATCCCATTAATGAAATAATGGATTATAAATCTGGGTTCTAGAATAGATATTATTCATTCCATTACATACATAAGGTGCGACCACCATGATACATGTATTGGGTCTCAACTCATCGTTCATTCTAAATTTGATTTTATTTCTACATTGATTTTTTCAATAATACTATAAGAATTTAATGATATTTTTTATTCTAGTACATTTATTATCTTCAATCCCATTCACATTCATTCATCCCTTATTAAATTCTTAATTATTTACACATTTATGCCTTTTTATTTACATTAATTCATTCTCACTTGTGGATTGAATTATTTTGAATCATTTAATAATTATTCCAATCACACCATCTGGTTTTATTCCTTTAATAAATTCACTCATTTATGGTTAATCCTAATAGGTTTAGGGGTCAAACGTATGTGTGTCTAAACATAATAAATATCTAAAATAGAAATTGGGTACCCTCTGGCATATAATTAGGTTTAAACCATTTTTTAATCTCATTGTCATTAATTTTACATGAAAATTAATGGATCAAGTTGAACTAGGATGACCAATAAAATGAATATCATGGTATGTCCATTAGCCAGTAATTAGCTCTGTAAGGAATCCAAGCCTCTTGTTCTTAGATTTTTAGTTACTCTAGACTAAATAGTCATTTCCTGCTTAGAATGATATAATTGGTTATACCATGATCAATTTTATTCTTTTTCACCACATCACAACCTTTTCCATAGGCCTATCCCTTGTACGATTATGGATTTCCCTTTAGAGATACCCTAAAACTGACCATGACACATTTTTAACATTCTTATTTAATTTTATTCCTTTATGTTTTTTTAGATTAATAAAAAAACTTTAAATGGAGTGACATTACCTTTGATTAGGAATGGATTGTTATATTACCCACTATTTGTGGGATCAACCATGTATTTCCACATTACAATACCTTTGTATTTAGTGTCACTTGATAAAAAATATATTTATAATTTTATTATGCACATTGAATTTAATGATGACTTTTAGGTGCATCACATATATAAACCATTTCATATATAAGTTTCTAAAATGTACCATGATGGAGACTTTTATGATGTGTAAAATGTTGGTTTCTCTTTTTCAATTATAAAATTCCATGTGTGTCCTCTCCACTTGTTATAAAAGGGTTCCCCCACTCCTCTCCTCTTCAAACTTCCCAATCCATTTTTTCAAAATATCCACACCCAAATAACATCCTTACATTCCACTCCATGTCATAGATTCTGTATTTTGATTATAAAACACCCCTATGAAGGATTTTGGTGAAAACCTAAGGAAGTTGTCCGAATAAGAGGATTGTTCTTAAAGAAATAGTTTTTATTTTTTCTTCCACCTCAATAAAATTTTCTTCAAAAATAATCATATAATTAAATCAATATATTATATATATTGAGATATTATTAGGTTAATTTCATAACCTATATTTCTATTTCCCTGACCTAGTTTTCCACTTTATATATGCTCTAGGCTGGTAGGACAATATGCCTTAGGCACACCTCCAAAAATACCAATGGTTTCCAAATAGTATAGAGGGTCTAATTTGGTTATATTTTATAAAATCTACCATCTAGTGGTTTTAAAAAATGGTACATACACATATAACATAGAAAAATAATTTCCCTAACAACAGAAGCAAAAATAATACTCAGAGGAAGTATAATAAACAAAAATAATAATATCAAATATCATAATGCCAGGATACCAAAATCATATAAGTAGAAATGAAACAATAGGTCATAAAAAATAAATGATTAAGGTCACCCATTAATGTTCATATAGGCGAAAATATTTAAAAAAACACAATATAAGTTCCAACTAAATTCATAGGAACCACCTAGTACACTATTATCCATCCCATGGAAAAGAAGTACACTCTGATCACTAAGGTCGAGCTCTAAAGCCTAATCCCCTACCTGATCTCAAAATCATAAAGTCTACACATGTCCTGAGGGGCCAATGTAGGGTGTGAGTATGAACTCGAAATACCACACCCATTGAGTTCATGTCTTACATCCATAAATATATAGTGCATAAAACATATAATTAAAAATGCAACGCAGAGACATTTAATTTTTAACCCCAATCAAATTTTCTCAAAATCCAAATGGAAGCATTTAACTACATCAGCCAACACCTGTATATTGTCACGACCCATCCTCGGGGCCCGTTCCGTGACTACCCCAAGCCCACCTTCCATAGGCCAGGGGCTGGAGAGTAGCACCAAAGGTGTAAATTCCGATAAAAGGGAAGGTGTTGCCATTTTATAAGATAACAAACAACACAGAGTACACAAGCTGAAGTAAACAGTAAGTAAACTGAGTACAAAATTCAGTGCTAGAATGTAAATGGGCCAATATACAAACCCAACTGATAGTACAATACAACTGAGAAAAGAATGTACAATAGCTAAAAAGTAGAGCAGCAACCACCAAGACATCCCCTGGAACTCCCATCTGAAGGGTGAGTACATATAGTCTCGTCGGCTCCACGAGTTCAGATGTCCAATCCATGTACATCCCGGCTGGTAGTCCACCTCTGGGTACCATACCGCTCCACAAGCGTCAACCACGATCAACGCTTACCATCATCTACAACTAGCACAACATAGTGTGGTCATAACCCGTGCAGGGGTGAGTATACGATACTCAGTAGGGACCCTGAGACTCCAGAATGGTCTCCCAGAATCCACGAAGGATAACACAAAAAGGAAAGATAAAATAATGAAGTATCAACCAATTCTAATTAGGTATATGCCCATACATATTCCTAATTCATCAATTCCAGTTCTTCTCCAACTCACGATCCCATGTTCAACCCAGTCCACACAGGTAAGTACAACCCAATCCACACAGGAAAGCACAACCCAATCCACACAGGAATGCAAAACCCAAGCCACACAGGATAGAAAGTCAATCATATCAAAGATAATTATTTACTTTCAAGACTCATCTCACACAGGTATACTACTCATGAAGAGGCATGGAGATGATATATGTGGCCTCTGAATCATCCCCTCTGCCGAACCCACGTAGGATCCTAGTATAGAAGTTTTCCCTGCTGAACCCACGTAGGATCCAAGTACAGTAACCATCGCTGCCGAACCCACATAGGATTCAAGTACAGTTTTCATCACTTCTGAACCCACGTAGGATCCACGTATAGTCTTCCTCGCTGCCGAACCCAAGTAGGATCCAAATACAGTCGCCATTGTCGTCGCAGTCACAGCCAGCTCTAGGGTTCTCGCACACAAGATGCTCGATTCTGGGAGGGTTCGCTCCACGAGACAAGGGTTTGATACATCAACATTCATGAATCCCATAGTTTATGTATCAAAATGTTCTGTCTCGTCAATAGGAACTCAACGCGACATACAGCGCGTCAATCGGATGCCCGGTCGGAGAGTTATTGGCTTTTTCATCCCTGGGGCCTGGTTGTTTATTAAGTTAAAACCATCCTCACCGTACTCCATCTTCATCCAAATCACAAGTGGAGTATTCCAAAAGAACCTTCTCACTAGTAGGGAAAAAACGTGACCAACGTCGCATCATTCGGACGTCTGGTCATTATGTTATAAGCGTTTCCGCTCCAAGGGCCCAGATAGTTTCGAATTCGAACCAAGCTGGCCGTACAAAAACTTTACCGAAAGCTTGAGTGTAATATACTGAAACGACCATCTCGATCCAAGGATGCCAACTCAATTGGCGGTGGGTTGATCAGAGGTCTGTAGCCCATGATATGGGAGTTTGAAAGAATCTGTCCGAAAATAGGGGTTCGGGCCCAGTCCGACCCGGCCCGATACCACCTGGGTTGGCCAGAACCGGGTCGACCCGACCCGGGTCCGGGTCCGGCCCATTTGGGTGCGGCTTGGCCCGGTTGGCACGGCCTGGCCCGACTGGACGTTGCCCATCCCACCTTGGCGCAGCCTGTGTCCCGGCTCGAAGGCCGGCCGCGGCCCGGCTCGTGGCCGAGCGGGGTGCGAAGGGGGGGCGGCGCCCCCCGGTTTCTGATACGGCCGGCCATTAAGGATGGCATTTTGTAACCGCTGGACCCAAGGTGGGTGTAACCTCCAGGTGGCGCTGGCGGTTGTCTCTGCCGGCTGCCCATTTGAAGAACTGCCGCGGCCCGATGGCGCCACGCCCCTCCTCTATTGCCCGCCTCGGCCATGTCCCCTTGAGTCTCTGGCGCAGCGCGACGGTGCCCCGCCCCTCCTACCCAGCTCACTCTTGGTCGCGGCCTCCTTCAGCCTCAACGGCGCGGCGCGACAGCGCCCCGCACTATTGTCGCGGCCCGCTCTGGTCGCAGTTTTCTTCGTCCCTGCGCGGTGGAACGGCACCGCGCTGCCTTCACATCGATCACTAACAATGTTCAACATGAAAACCAGGAGGAGAAATCAGATGTGTTTGGGCGTTCAGATCTCCTCCCATTATGTTGATAACAATCGGCCAAAATTTAACCAACAAAGAACGATGAATTAAATATGGATGAAGATAACCACTACCTCAACAAAAGTTGTCGAACGATGGGCGTCGCGGAATACGGTGTCATAGAATGAGGTTCCGCAGATGTCGATGGAGAGCGTCCGAGGAGGATGCAGCGTCCTCCCTTTTTGTCACAGAGAAAAGCATAGAGGGAACGTCGTCGTCCTTCGGGGATTGGGAGTTCTTCAATGAAAGGTGTCATTCTTCACAGGAGGATTGATGTTCTTCCAAAGAGAAAAGATGTCCCTCTTCCCCAATTACCAACACAACAAAACTAACTCCAAAATAATATAATCTCCTCTTATTTTTCTACTTCAAGCCATGCATTTAAATTTTGAAATTCAAACACATATATCACTTAACTGATTATGTGTATTGGCATTATTAAATAGGAGATAGGGGAGAGTTACACACTTAAAAGATACCAAAATTTAATTGGTAGTTCCCATAATTATTATGGGAGTTCAAAGGGGTTAAGGGTTATGGAATGTGGAAATTTGGGTGCTCGTGTGGGCCCCACCTCCCTCATAACCACACATGGGAAGTTGGGAAGTTGTGGGGACCCCCAACAACTTCCCATGAGAGAGTTTATCTTCCAAGGTTAATAAAATTAAATTGTACACAATTTTAGTTACTTCTCACTTAAACCCCAAAATTCAACTTCTTCTCTCGAGAAAAGGCATCAACGGTAAAAGTCATCATAAGCAAATATCAGCGCTGCGATTTCATCAGTGCCCTCAGATTTCAATTCCAAGCACCGGTTCAAAAGATAGAAAAACCCGCATGTTTGTTCACTGAACGTAGCTGAGCTAAACATCAGAAATTAATTCCAGGCACACCGGGCCTCGGAATTAGGTGCCGTCAAAAATTGCGTACTCGTAAAATCCCGAAGAATTTATGAAAAAAAATTCTTGGAAATTTACGAGATTTTACATTACTCCAACCTCAGGTATTTACATCCCCATAAAGCTACATAATAAACTAGAGAAACAAATGAGGTTACTTTTCACACATCTGAGCCTCCCGCTCCCATTTGCTCTCCTGGAGGTTCTCGTGCTGCCACCTAATGTGCACTAGAGGAATCGGCCATCCACATCAGAACCCCTCCTATCGTTCCTCAATCTCCACTGGATCCTCCGCAAAAGTCACCCCATCATCCATGTCCAGCACCTCGTGATCAATGATATGTGTCGGTTCGGGCACGTATCTCCTCAGTAGAGATACATGGAAGACGTCTTGCACCCGGTGCAACTGAGGTGGTAGAGCCAAGCGATAAGCCACCTGATCTATCCTTTCGAGAACCTAGAATGGTTCAATGAAGCACAGAGATAACTTGCTGCCCTGGACAAATCTCCGTAATCCATGCCAAGGTGAGACCCGTAAGAAAACGTGGTCATAATCCTCAAACTCTAGTGGTCTCCGCCTCCTATCAGCATAGGAATTATGTCAGCTCTGATCAGTCCCCATCCACTACTGGATGATCTGTACCATATCTGTCGTGGCCTGGACCATCTCTGGTCCTACAAGTGCTGAGACCCCAGGGCTTGTCTAGTACAGAGGTGATCTGCAAGGTCGGTCGTACAATGCCTCGTATGGTGCATCCCGATAGTGGAGTGGTAGTTGTTCTTGTATGTAAACTCCACCAAGGGTAGGTGATCCTCACAGCTGCAACCAAAGACAAGGACACATGCACGGAGCATGTCATCGAGAGTCTAAATGCTCCTCTCTGTCTAGCCATCCGTTTGAGGATGAAAGGCAGTGCTCAGGCATAGTTGTGTCCCAAATGCCTCCTGCAACCCCTTCCAAAGCCAGGAAGTAAAGAAAGAATCTCGATCGGAGACGATAGTAGATTGTACACCATAAATCCGTATGATCTCCTGTATGTAGAGGTGTCTCAAGTTCTCCACTAAGCCCTAGTCTCTGATGGGTAAGAAGTGGTCCGACATGGTGAGTCGGTCTAAAATCACCCAGATAGAGTCATGTCCTCTGGAAGTACGTGGAAGTACCGTCATGAAATATATAAACATCCTGTCCCACTTCCACTCTGAGACCTCCAAGGGATGTACCAAGCCTAATGCTACCTGGTGCTCTGCCTTCACCTGTTGGCATGTGAGGCATCGTGAAAGGAACTCTGCTACAGCCTTCTTCATACCCGGCCACCAGTGCTGTCATTTGAGGTCCTGGTACATCTTCACTACTCCAGGGTGTACCACTAGAGGGGAAGTGTGAAACTCTCTCAGAACCTCCTCCTGTAATGAAATTGGTACCATGGTACGCCCCCTGAAAAGGATGAAATGCTCTCCACCTATAAAAAATCCACTTGGTGCCTGCCATGTGGAAATATGAGCACGTCCCGTATCACAGTCAATGACCCACGCTGTGCCTCTCTGACCTACTAATGTAGTGGAGGAGTGATTGTGAGCGATTGTAGAAAGGCTTCCCTATCTCTATCCATGAAGGAAATCTGAAACACGGCTAGCTACTTCGTCGCCTCTCCATGTAGCTGGATGCCAGACCACCTGCTGAGAGAATCAGATACTATGTTCCCCTTCCTAGGAGTATAGACTATCTCCATGTCATAGTCCTGGAGGAACTCGAGCTATCATTTCTATCTCATGTTCAGGTCCTTATGTGAGAAGTTGTACCTGAGCCACTGGTGGTCAGAATATATTGTAAATTGCTCTCCCATCAGATAGTGCTGCCACATCATCAGGGCGAAGACCACTTCTGATAACTCTATGTCATGGGTAGTGTAGTTCTATTCATGTTGCCTCAACTATCGTGATTCATAGGTGATCACTACCCTCTCCTACATCAGGACACACGCAAGTCCGGTCCCTGATGCATCGCACTAAACTACGTACCCTACGCCCTCCTCTGGTAGCCTCAAGATTGGTGCACCGGTCAATCTATGTCTCAGCTCCTAGAAGTTCTGCTGACATCTATCTGACCACACGAAGTGTTTCCACTTCTTTGTCAAAGCTAAAAGTGGTGCTGCAACTTTGGAGAAATCAGGCACAAATCTCTGATAGAACCCAGCTAGACCTAGGAAACTCCGCTCCTCCGTCACGCTCCCCTGTGGCTCCCAAGCTAGCACCGCCTCTATCTTTGCAGGGTCCACTGCAACTATCATCTTCAAGAAGACGTGTCCCAAAAATTAGACCTATCGAATCTAGAACTGACACTTCGAGATCATACCATAAAGCTAGTGCTCTCGGAGTGTTTCCAGTACAACCAGCAAGTGGTTGGCGTGCTCCTCCTTAGTAGTTGAGTAAATCAATATGTCATCGATGAAGACTATGACAAATCGATTGAGTTAAGGATGTAAGATCCTATTCATGAGACTAATGAACACTGCTAGAGCATTGGTTACACCAAAAGACATAACCATGAACTCATAGTGGCCATACCGACACCTGAAAGCCATCTTCTGCACATCCTCATCTCGAACTCTGAGCTGATGATTGCCCGACCTGAGGTATAACTTCGAGAACCAGCATGCTCTCATGATCTTATCAAAGAGGTCTTAATTCATTAGAATTTGATACATGTTCTTCACGGTCACATGTTTCAGGAGACGGTAGTCAACACACAGCCGCAAGCTCCCGTCCGATTTCTTGGCAAACAAGATCGGGGAATCTCAGGGTGAAACACTGGGTCGGGTGAATCCCTATCTATGAAAGTCCTCTAGCTGTACCCGTAGCTCTCGAAGCTCAGCGGGAGCCATCCGATATGCTGGAGTAGATATCAGGGATGTCCCTGGGTATACGTCAATAAAGAAGTCTACCTCTCTGTGAAGAGGTAGTCCAGGAACGTCGTCAGAAAAAACGTCCGCATACTCATCCACCACAACAGGAAAACTCGGACTCTGCACATCAACTTCTCCTAGGATGAGACTAGCCAAGGGATGAGTGATCAGTTATCCTCTCCTCTGCATGATTCCATCCTATGCTGCAAAGGCTCCCTTCTCACCGGTGAAGGTAAACCTACTCCCATCGGTGCAGACACATCGCACCTTGCGCCTAATACAGTCAATATGAGCATGGACCATAGATAACCAATCCATTCCCATGATGAAGTCGTATGGCCTCAAATTCGCTACAAGAAGATCATAGCTGAAGCTCTCGCCTCCAAGAGTAAGCTCACACTTCCTGAAATAGTGTGTAATCGTCGAGTCTTCTCCCGTAGGAGTCACTAGCTGTAAGGATCGAGCCAACGGATCTATCAGAGTCTCCGAGCTCCGAAAAAGGGCAGCGATAATGAATGAATGACTCGCTCCTGTGTCTATAATAACTGTAAAAGGGTGGAGTCGACACAGATAGTACCATGAATCATCTCAGGTTCGCTGTGGTGGTAGGCCTCTGCTGCCTGAATCTGAGCCTGCCTCTGTCCTCCAACTCCCTGTGGTCGGGGTGGACCTCCGGGTGGTGGTGGTGGTAGAGCCTCAAATCATCACCCACCACCCACTGCTTGGCCAGCTCCTATGCCTCATCCGCCTACTCCCTGTGGACCGCCATGGTCGAATCTCTGCCTCAGCCTGGGTGTTCCCTAAACCGTCTGCTTCTCCTCTGCATGGTGGGTCAGACAGTCCCGAGCCATGTGACCCTATCCTTTGCATGCATTGCACTGTCTGCCTCTCGAATGACTGGCTCTGCTGCGTGTGCCCCACACCTCTGAAACAGTATCCATAGGTCGTCCACCTGACGGTCAGGTCCACGTGAACCTCTGTGACATCTGTCTACTGCCAGCTTCAAAGGAATATGCAACGTGCCGCCTTGTAGTAGGTCTCTATGCAAGTGAAGGCTCACCTAGAAAGCTCTCCACAGGAAGGAATCGCTCCATTACTCTTGCCTGCATTGGAATACTGAGGGATATAATCTATTCCTTGATCTAATGCCTTAGTCCCTACTTGAAGGTCCGGGCACGAAAGAATGTTTACTGTACCATGTCCATGGAGTAGAGCGAGTGATCAGTAAATCTCACAGAGTACTGGGCTACTGACATGCGGTCGTGCCGCAACTGTAGTAACTCCTGGATGCGCACTACATAGAGGGTGGCTGGAATGAACTCCAAGAGGAAAAGGCTCTTGAAATATGAACAAAGGAGAGATGCCTCGTCGTGCACCTGGAACATCAGGATCCACCATCTACCTGCTTCCGCGTGCAGGAGACTCGCCGCAAGGATCACCATGAGATATGTTGGTGTCCCTACCAATATGAAGACTCGAACTATAGACTCCAGCCAAATCTCGGCTACCTGAGGGTCCGTCTCCCCGCGGAACCTGTGCGGTCTCTGACATTGAAACTCGTGCACTGCACTCAGGCAACGTCCACTCTCAACTGCTGGGGCTATTGGCATCGGTATCTCGGTGGGTAGAGGTACCGCCGGTGCCTCCGTAGTAATGGGGCCCTGCACCGAGGCCTCGTCACTCGGTGGGTTGTCGTCTCGCACAAACCTCGGAACCATAGCTGGCTGCCGTCGTGGTACCATCTTGAGAAGAAATAAGTGTTCCACGGTTAATACAGTATACCTAGTGAGCTGAAACAATGTAATCACAAAGAAAACATTGAAACACACATGAAATCAATGTTTTCGTGCACTGAGTCGAAAATCAGAAGTCATGGTCCTGGTGTATGGATACGTCGGTCGCCGCACCAACACTGGACACCCTGGACTGATAACCACACTCAATACCGTAAACACTATTGTTTCACACAGAACAAATTATCAATTTCCTATGTTCTGTGGTAGAACTGACTCCTTTGATACCAATTTTTCACGAATCGTCCTCGGGGCCCATGCATTGACTACCCCAAGCCTTCCTTCCACAGGCCAGGGGCTGGCAACAAGTCCCAAAAGCATAAATCCCGATAAAAGGGAATACATTGCCTTTATAAAGTAAGAAAACACCACAGAGTATGCAGGATGAAGTAAACACTATGTAAACTGAGTACAAAAGTAAGTGCTAGAAAGTAAATGGCCCAGAATACAAACCCAATTGAATGTAATGTACAACTGAAAAGAAAGTACAGCAGCATAAAAGTAAAGCTGTAACTCCGAGCTATCCTCTGGAAATCCCAACTGAAGGGTGGGTACAGATAGTCTCCTCTGCTCCTCGGATCCAGCCGTCCGCTCCGTGTACATTCCGTCTAGTGATCAACCTCCTGGTACCATCCAGCTCCCCGATCTCCCTCCTCGATCAGCAATGTTCGTCATCTACATCCAACACAACGTAGTGCAGGTATATCCTGTTCATGGGTGAGTATACGCAACTCTGTAAGGACCCCGAGGCCCCCGAAGGTCTCCTAGAATCCACGAAAGATAAAACACAAAGGAAAGATACCATAACGAAGTAACAACCAACTCTACTTATGTATATGCCCATACATATACCTAAGTCATCAATTCCAGCTTGACTCCAGCACACGAGCTCATGTACAACCCAATCCACTCAGGAAAACATAACCCATTCCACATAGGAATTCACAACCCAATTCACACAAGAAAGAACAACAATCATATCGATGATATTAATTGTAAGTTAAGGCTCAACTCACACAGGTATACACTTCGTAAGATGATAGAGATGATCAGATGTAGCCACTGATTCATCTAAGCTATCAGACCCACATAGGATACAATAACAGCTATGCTGTCAGACCCACAAAGGATACAAGACCAGCTACTCTGCCGGACCCACATAGTATACAAGTACAGAGTCAAATACTGCTGGACCCACATAGGATACCAGAACAGTAGTCAAATACTGCCAGACCCACATAGGATACAAAAACATTAGTCATCGCCGTCAATCCCACATAGGATTCCAGTATGGTCATTGTAGCTACTGAACCCACGGAGGATCCATGTATAGTTTTCATCGCTGCCAACCCCACGTAAGATTCAAGTACAGTAGTCATCATCTTTGTAGTAGCAGCCAGCTCTAGAGTTCCCGCACACAACAAGCTCAATTTTGGGAGGGTCCTCTCCACGAGCCAAGGGGTCAATACATCAACTATCAAGAAGTCCAGAGTTGATGTTTCACATAGTTCTGTCTTGTCGAAAGTAACTCAACACGACAGATGGCGCATCAATTGGACGCCTGGTATGAGAGTTATTGGCTTTTTCATCCCAGGGGCCCGGTTGGTTTTTAAGTCAAAACCAACCCTACCGTACTCCAACTTCAACCAAGCCTTGATCAGAGTAATCCAAAATAACCTTCTCACTATGATGAATCCAACAAAGTTGACGGCACGTCAATTCGACGTTCGGAGCTCAAGATATAAGTGTTTCCGCTCCGAGGGCCCGGTTTGATTCGTGTTCGAACCAACCTTTCCATACACAAAGTTATCCGAAACCTTGAGTGTAATTTACTGAGATTACCGTCTCGATCCAAGGATCAATACTCAACTAACGGTGCATCGATCGGAGGTGCATAGCCCATGTTATGGGCGTTTGAATGGATCTGTCCGAAAACAGGGGGTTTGGGCCCGGCCTGACCCGGCCCAATACCCCATGGGGGGGGGGGCACCCCCCTATTTTTCTAAAATGATGGACCCATGAGGGATACGCCCCAGGTGGTTTCCGGGGGTTTCAAACCCCCGACATTCTTAGAAATGGCCGGCCATTACGGCCGACCGGTTGTGCCACGCGGGACCCACGGGGGGTCCCGCCTCCTTGAATGCCGGCAGCTGGCTTGGCCGACCGCCTCCTACTGCTCTGCCGTGGCCTAAGGCCACGGCCCCTGTCCGACCGGTGCCACGCGACGGTGCCGCACCCCTCCGCTGAGGCCCGCACTTGGCCGCGGCCGCCTTTGGATTCACTGACGCAGCGCGACAGTGCCGCGCTCCTTCGTCGCGGCCCGATTCAGCTGCGGTTCTCTCGTTCACGCGCGGTGCGATTGCACCGCGTCACCCCCATTACAAAATTCAACGAAGACCAACAACAAAGTGGGAGGAGGGTCGACCGTGTTCGTGCGGTCCAACCACCTCCCGTTATATTGATAACAATCGTCCAAGAAATAATGATGAACGTCAAAATAAAAATCCTTGAACAATGAAACAACCCCTACCTCAAAGTAGTTTGCGAAAGCTAGCATCGCGGAAAACGGTGTCATGGGGTGTGACTCTGTATATGTCGATGGAGGACGTCCAAGTAGGAAATGATGTCTCACATCGGCTATAGAGAGGAGAAGGAACGATGCGTCAATCTCTTCTTGTAGTGTCGGCGTTCTTTGATGAAGAGTGTTGTTCTTTGCGGATGGTTGAAGCTCTTCAAAGGAACAACACAATGGCTCTCTCCTTTTCTTCTCACAGAAAAATCCAAACAAAAATAAAATAAGGCTTTGCCTCATTTTATTTACTTCTTCCAATAATTCAAAACTTCAAAATTTGAATTCAAATAATTGATTTTGTGTTGTCAAAATTAATGGTGTGTTAAGTTGGCAACATTAAAGTGAGGGAGAGTCGCAAAATTTAAGAGGGGAGGTTTAGAGGAGTTACAGAATTTGAAGGGGTGGGGCTCGTGTGGGCCACATATCACTAATATCTTATCAAGAGGAGTTATAATTTTAGTGTGTCCCACCCCAACTCCCACACATAGGTTGAAATTAATTATAGTAGAAATAAAATTGTAACACATATTTTATTTCACTCTTCAATTAATCAATTTATTTAACAACACCTCCCTAGCTAACGCAACTCTAGAAAAAGTCTTCTTAAGCAAATACTGGCGCTGCGGTTTCATCGGTGCCCTCAGATTTCGATTCCGAGCACCGGTTACAATGTTAGAAAAACCCGCTCGATCGTTCACTGAACTTACCCAAGATAAACTTTGGAAATTGTTTTCGGGCACACCAAGCCTCAGAATCAGGCGCCGTCAGAAACTCTGTACTCGTAAAATCCCAAAGAAAATAAGAAAAAAATTTCCTTGAAATTTATGGGTCTCTTAATGTTTGGATGGTCCACTTAGATTTACCATCCTTCTATAGGTGATATGAGGCACTTAATCTTAACTGGGACCCCAAATCATCTTAGAGTCCCTTACAAAATCGATTTTTAAAATAGGAATCCTGATCTGACATTATCATCGAGGGAACTCTAGAAACCGAATAACCAATAAAATATATAGGTTTTTTGGGTCCTCTACCTTCATCAACTCCTTAATACAAAGAAAATTGGATTATTTCATCAGAATATTGACAATCACATATGTAATATTTCCCACTAGGTGTTCGAGGTAGTCTGATCATGAAATCCATAGAGATCTCAACCCACTACCACATTGGTATAAGAAGTGGCTGCAATAACTCAGTTGGTCTATGATTATTAGCTGTGATCCTCTGGTAGGTCCATCATCTTGAAATGAAGACTTCCACAACACGTCTCATCCCAAGCTGCCAATATTGACCTCTCAAGGTATAGAACATCTTGGTCTCCATGGGGTGAATGACCAACTAGAATGGTGAGCCTCCTGTATCACCTCCTACCTCAGAATCAAAGGAACAACTAGCCAATTTTAGAATATAAGAGAACCATTAAGTGACCGAGACCAATGACCCAAGGTATGCCCACTATTTAAAGCACTAATAATCTACTGACATTCATGGTCATATGCCTACTCAATCTTCACTTGATCAATGAAAGAGGGTGTATCATTCACACTATCCAAAAATAAATACAGTATTTCCTCCTGCATGTCTAGTCTTAGATCCGTAAACAATCAAATCATACCCCACTAATCCATTAATTCTCGAACAACCTTCAATGAAATATTCCCACTCAACACATCAGTGACCACATTTCCCTTCCTGAGCATATACTCAATCTCAAAATCAAAACTCTTAAGGTACTCCACCTAGTGACTCTACATGAGGTTTGGGACCCAATGGATGAAAATATAATTCAGGATCATATGATATGAATACATTGTAAAACACTCCCTTAATAGGTATTGTTTCCACATCTTCAGTGCATGCATAAAAACTACCAATTCTAGGTCATGAGTAGGATAATTACATTCTAGTGGGTATATCTTCCTCGATCCATAGACCACAACATGATCATCCCGCATTAGTATACATCCTAAACCCATGCCAAAAGCATCAAAATATATAGTATAATATCTCTCAATCTCAGTAAAATGGTTTTGGATGTCAAATGGGTTTGGAACTCTTCAAAAACAATATGAAACATCTCATCCCACTCAAACTTCACCCTGTTCCTAGTCCAATCCATAAAGGTAGTTGCTAGCCTATAGAATTCTCGAATAAAACATCTATAATACCCAGCTAGGAACACAAATCTGTGGATCTCAAAAACATTCTTGGGTTTATCCCAAGACATGACTGCTCAAACATTATTTGGATCCACTAAAACTCCATCCTTGGAAATCACGTGGCCTAGAAACATCACTTCTTGAATCCAAAATTGGTATTTAGGAAACTTGGAATATAGATGAAACTCTCTCAAAACACCCCAAACAACCTCCAAATGGTTAGTGTGATCCTCCTCCATCTTGGAATACACCAAGATGTCATCTACAAACATTACTACAAAGGATTCCTAAAAGTGATGGAAGATCCAGTCCATTAGCAACATAAATGCTATAATAAAATTTGTAAGCCTAAATGGAATGAACAAATACTCAAAGTTTTCAAACAATCTTTTAAAGTCAATATTTAGATTATCTTATTATTAGACCATCAACTACTGGTACCTTGATAATATATTAGTCTTTTGAAACCAATTGGATCCTCTGAGCTGGTCAAACATATCATTAATTTGGAGAAATGGGTATTTACTCTTAACTGTCACTCGATTAATCTTATAATTTTATATGAAAATTAATTGTCTACCATCCGAATTATTTTCAAATAGCACCGAAGATGCCCAGTGTGACACAATGGGATGGATAAACACCTTTCCCTCAAGATCTTGTAGCTAAACTTTCAACTCCTTTAGCTTAGCTCAATCCATTTTATAAGATGGTAAGGAAATCCGTCACATCCTGAAGAGAATATTAATAGTAAACTCAACCTATCGTTGGGTCGACAATCCCAATAAATCCTCTAGAAACACATTTGCGTACCTATCTATGACCACTGGAATCTCACCCACTGAACCCTACTAAATATCCTCAAGGAACAAATTGCACAACTAAAATGAGATCAACCCTAACACTAAAACAATTTTTTTCCCTCCCTGGTCACAGATCCCACTCACCCTAAAAGACATGAGTGCTCCCATTAAAATTAAGGAACTAAACTCTATGATTGACCATAAAGTTAAAGTTGATTAACCAATCCATTCTAATTATATGGTCAAAAACATCTTGGTCCAAAACAAAGAATTCTTAAACAACCTACACACTAGCTGCCACAACAAGGAACATAGGGAACTTAAAACCTTTCTCATTCTTCTTACCCAGTGGGGTTATAAAATCAATAAAATACAACACAAAATTATCCCAAAAACCCAAAGCATCTATCATCTTAGATTATTATATGAATGGGATTCACTTGTGTCAAAAAATCCCAATGTAATAGAATAATAACTATGCACCATACCTCTTATAAAAGATATCTTGGAATCTAAGTCCTCTGGTATGAGCTCCACTACATGGAGACACCCTAATGAAGACCTTCCACAAGTCTTATTTCCTTGGTGATAATCCCACTTGACATGAGGATGATATCCTCCACACTTTTAATCCACTAAATGAACCTAATATCCCTTAAAAAGTAGACCCTACACTGATCCCATGGGAATCCAACTGAAAAAAACATTGGATATCCCTGACTTCCCACATTGGTGGAACATCCTTGGAGTCTATATGAACTGAATACTAGTGTGTCATTCTATCACATTATAATAGAAAATAATGGCCTTATACCCTAAATAATCCAAAAGAATTGATCTTCATGAATGCTATAGACTCTTTTCACCACCCATATAAGACTCATCATGCTTCTGCTTCTGTCCTGATGAAGAACATTGACTACCTCCCATTGAAGAAAATTTATTGAGACCTTTTTCCAGTCCAATATATAAAGACTCTAGCCTTTTAAACAAATCATTACATGATTTTAAGCATAATAAAAAATCATATTACAAGCCAAGGATCGAGAATTCTAGTGTATTGGAAGTCTAGGTACATAAAAATAAAAACATGGGACTAAATAGAACATTTCTTTATTTAATATCCTTAAAGTGATATTATCACCCATTGATACCTTACATCTGTATAGGATAACCTATAGATAACCTGAATAAATGGATGATCTAAAAATCCCAGTAAGGGAATAAACATAAGAATAAAGATTTAGCACATGGGTTAGAAGGCATAACATAATTGTATAAAAGGCATGAAACATATGGAATCAAAACATATAAACATGTGATCATATAAACATGAATTATTAGTAACATTTCAGTAATATTTAAAATGACTTTATCATGATACAAGGATCATTTCAATTAGAGGATCACGAGTCAAGGTTAACAACCAATACCATTGCGCATGGTAGCACGAGTCAAGGATAACCGCTAAAACAATTGCACATAACATCTCATGAGACTCAAATTTACCCAATGCATTAGATAACTATCTACATTCACTCATCTTAACAAATTTGTGAATATTATTTCCACATAATGTATCATACATAATCAATCATACATAAACATAATGTTACCCATGAAAAGAAATGTGTATCATAATCATGTCATAAAGAATAATGAATGAGTGTATCATACATGTGTCCATCTAATAAAGGAACATACATGGAAATTAATAGGGTAAAATAATCATCTATCATGGTAGGTGATTTATAACAGAATTTAAAATATGTAAGAAGATTATTTAATAAATTTTAGCATTAAAACAATTTAGCACGATTTTAAGGAAAATACTAAAGATCATTTAAAATAGAAAAGGGCATAATATTTTATATAAATCCAGAAGTGAACCAAGAAGGTTTTTAAAATAAAATACTTGTTTTATAAAAACAATGGTGTCTTAAAACAGACGTTAGAGTGCACTTGAAATTGGGTATGAATTTAGGAAGGTCACATAAAACGGGTTTGCTTATCAGGAATTATTAAGGAGGGAATCATTTAAAAACACGTATATACCTAAAAGATAATTATAAATGGATATTGTTACATGAGTTTTTAGAATATATATAACATTTATAATACGTACATAAACAGAATAGATAACTTCATTTGGGTAGAATGAAAGATAGAGAAACCCAAAGGAATAATGGATGTTCGGGTAGAGTCCCTTACGAAATCTTGGCATGGTAACTAGTGTACGTAAGAGGGATTAATGAAAGATAAATCGGTCTATAATAATTTATATATCACTAGGGAATTATGGGGGAGGTGAAAAAACATAACCCATCATTAGGAATTACAAATAAAAGGGGCATAACATAGAGGAGATTTTTTTAATAAAAGTGATAAATAGAGGATCCCTTACCTTAAGTCTGAAGGTGTTCTTCACTTGATATTAATGACCTGAATAAACAAATTAGGTTTATTAATTAGTATTTAAATAACCAATTTTACATTTAATTGATTTATTATTACCTTTTTATGTTCATTAATGACCTTTTTGACGGGTTAAGAGGTTCAATTTCATTGTTCGGGTCCATTTGTTTCATTTTTGGTTTACTTATATACATGAACAGATAATCACATCATATGAGGATGGTTGCCCAGAATTGGAGTTATATTTTATTATTTAACATCAATAAGGTTACATTATTGTAAATTTAATTTGGTTACTTGTAGAGAAGTTGAATCATTATATAGAACTTTAGTGATAAGCTTTTTGGTTAATTGGTGGTTTTTTGATCACACAAACACGTTTTGTTTTATGAATCACAACCATGTGTAAAAAAGATTCCAGGACCATATATGAGACAGAATGAATATATAATATTCTTTTTTGACCATAAAAATGGTTTCATGTCCAGAATCAAAGATGGTAGTGGAAATTTAAAACCCATCGTCCTTGAATGTGGTAAATTAACACATTTCTGATGGCGTTTTTACTACAAGTATAAAAGAATGGTAAAGGGGAGATGATAATAAATTATTCCATTATCAAAAAAAAATTTATAGTATATTTAAGGTACTATATTTTTCATAACAATTGGATGAGGATAGGTGAGGATAGAAAATAACACAAAGGAACATGAAAGAAAGTAAAAGAATTGAAAAGAGGAATTTACCTCTTGAATTAACCTGCCTTAAGAGCCTCTTAAAGGGAGAGGATAAGGTCTTTTGAGGAGACCAAGGGAATTTGGACGTGGGTTAGGATATTGGTGAGATATTTTAGTGAAATTTGGGAAGGTAACAAGGCTTGAGAGAAGTGAAGATATGAGGGTAGTGTGGGTGGTTTTTATAGTGGAAGGGAGGAGGGTTTTCTTAAACTTTTAAACATTAGTTTATTATTTTTCTATAAGACAATAAATAGTGATGATTACAAGAACAAAAATAGTAAAAAGTGAATTTAAGTTATCACTAATGGTTCTTACATCAGCATTACATTGACCATGGCTTAATAGTTAGCATATTTGTCTTATTTTGTAAATTATCATATTTCACTACTCATAAAAAATCAAGTATTTCAGAAAAATCCCTAAAATTCACCCTAACTATTTATTGATGTGTATAATCCATAGATGAAATATATTTATCAAAAATAATTTTCAAAATATGATTAATTTAATTTTTATTTAAAATCATAATTTACTTGAAAAATACTGATTTTAAAATTATAACTGATTTTATAATGATTTAAAAAATTACATAATGTCTTATAAAATTATCTTAAAACCAGATGAAATAAAATTTTTAATATATGAAAACATTTGAGGATAATAAATTTTCTTTTAAATTAGTTAATTAATTATAATTAATTATTTATGAGTTACAAAAATACCAATACTTTTACTATGGTTATATTATCACTCATAAGATGCCTAAATTTTATTTATACATTCATGGGCAAGGTTACAATCCATTTGGACGATTTACTATTTAAAAGGTTCAGATTACCATTCATTAGAGTAGGTTAATATTCATAAGGATGGGTTAACATTCACTAAAAAAATTATGTTTGTTCCATCAGACCCTAAAAATCACCCTGAACGCAATCGTGTATGTCATATTTTCAAAATTCTAGACACAGAAGTGACAAAATTATGTTTAATTGTCACATAGTATTTAGTATCATGATATTTCATTGTGTTTCTTAATGTGATCATACAATAAGGCATAATTATAAGAAGGAAATTCCATTGATAAATCATTGGTTCATTACATTCTTCCCCCCTTATAAAATTTCAGCCTCGAAATTTTGTTTAACATTCTAAACCATAAACTGGCGTAAGTAATTTTCCTTCATCGCTTCCTCTTGTTCCAATGTTACCTCTTTGTACTTATGGTTCTTCCATAGTACCTTAACCAGGTGAGTAGTCTTGTTGCATGTAACTTTATCTCTATGATCCAAGATCTTCACTACCTGCTCCTTGTAAGATAGATCATTCTCCAACCATACGACTTCTAAAGTTAGTACATGTGAAGGATCTGGTATGTACTTTCTTAATAGGGATACATTGAAGAAATTATTCACTTTAGAAATGGTAGATGGATATGCCAGTAGATTGGACACAGCTCTGACACGATCAAGGATCTTGAAGTGTCCAATGTACCTGGGAATTAGCTTTCCTTTCTTCCAAAATCTCCTGAACTTCGTCCATAGAAATATGCAAAGAAATACCATGTCTTCATATTTTTACTCAAAGTATCGTCATCAATTGTCTGCATAACTATTTTTTTACTTTGGGATGCCATGATGTGATGCTGAATAGTTTTCACCTTCTCCACCATTTTTTCATCCATTTCAAGTCCTAGAAGCTTCCGCTCACCAACTTCATCCAAACACACTAGTGTTCTGCGCCATTTCCCATAAAGGGCTTCATATGGTTCCATTCGTATGCTATAGTGGAAAATCTAATTGTAGGTTAATTAAACCAGTGGAAGATGTTGGTCCCACCCTTATTTCAAGTCCACAAAATATTCTCCCAAAATGTATTCCAATGTCTGAATATTTTTCTCATATGGGACATTAGTTTGAGGATGATAAACCGTACTGAATCTCAATTCAGTGCTTAGATCATGTTGGAGACATTTCCAAAACATCGAGGTAAATCTTGGTTCCCTATCAGATACAATAGATAGTGGTAATCCATGCATCCTTACCACCTCTTTGATATATAT
Source organism: Viscum album (assembly GCA_963277665.1). Lineage (NCBI taxonomy): Eukaryota > Viridiplantae > Streptophyta > Magnoliopsida > Santalales > Viscaceae > Viscum > Viscum album. Next base: position 1,493,592,279 of record OY728121.1, read on the forward strand.
TCGTGAAAATTGATCCAATGAGAAGTCGTATCAAATTGCAATAAAGTGAGCTATCTTTGTAAGATGATCCCAAATGACACATATAGCATTATTTCCAATGGATGTCCTTGTAAGTCTAGGGATAAAGTCCACGGTGATGTTTTCCCACTTACATGTTTGTATGGGTAGTGGTTGCATCATCCCCTTAGACTTTTATCTTTTTGCCATCACTTGTTGACATATGAGGAACTTTCATGTATATTGAGCAATCTCCTTCTTTATATTATCCCAGAAATAGTTCTCTCAGAGATCTCGATACAGCTTTGTTCTCCCTAGGTGAATAGGCAAGGTAGATCTATGTGCATCATTCAAAAGATCCTTCTTTATCTCTGGATTGTATGGTCCATATAATCATAACCCAAATCTTATAACTCCATCATTAAACTTGAACTCATAGGATTTCCTATTTCTGATAGTTTCCACCCATTTTTGATTTTCCACATCTTTTCTTTGAGCATCCTTTATTTTCTCCATGATGGAAGTTTTAGAATTAATTTGAGAATGGATTGGTGATGTTCCTCCTTTAATGGTTCCCATTTCCATCCTATGTAAATCTAAGAATATTGGATCCTTTTCAATTCTCATCATTGATAAAGATGTAGGATCCTTTCTACTTAGAGCATCTTCCACCATATTTGCCTTATTGGGATGGTAGTGGGTTGATAAATAATAATCCTTGATGAGCTATTACCATCTTTTATGAAGCATATTATGTTATTTCTATGTGAATATATAATTGAAACTCTTGTGATCAGTATATATCTCACACTTCTCCTCGTAGAGATAATGCTGCCAGTTGTTAGGTTTTTCGTCCCAGGGGCCCAGTTGTTTTTTAATTTAAAACCAACCAGACCATTCTCCAGCTGCGTAACAATCTCAAGCAGAGTAAGCCGAAGGATCCATCTCACTAAGAGGAAAACAACGTGACCAACGACATGTCATTTGGGCACCCGGTTGTTAAGTTATAAGTGTTTCTACTCCAAGGGCTCGGTTGGTTTTGGGTTTGAAACAACCCTCCCATAGCCAAACCTTACCAAATTATGGAATGTAATATACTAAATGTACTTCCTCGATCCAAGAATGCCAACTCAAATGACGGTGTGTCGATTGGAGGTCCATAGCCCAAGATATGGACGTTTGTACGAATCTATCTGAAAATAGGGGGTTCGGGCCCGGTCCGACCCGGCCTGATACCCCTTGGGTCAGACAGAACAGTGTCGACCTAACCTAGGTCCAGGTCCGGCCCATTTGGGCTCGGACCAGCCCACCTGGGCGTGGCTGGGCTTGGAGTTCGGCCGCGGCTCGGATCGCGGCTGAGCGGTGTGCGAAGGGGGGGGGGGGGGAGGGACGTCGCCCCCTATTTCCGAAATGGCCGGCCATTAAGGTCGTGCTTTTATAACCGCGTGGCCTGAGGTTGGTCCCTCCTCCAGGTGGCACCGGTGGCCGGCTCTGCCGTCCCCCCCCCCCCCCCCCGATGAAGAACCATCGCGGCCATTGGCCGTGGCACATGTCCGACCGGCGCAACGCGACGGCGCCACGCCCCTCCACCGTGGCCAGCACCTTCCATGGCCCCTTGAGTCTCCAACGCGGCGCGACAGTGTCACGCCCCTCCACCATGGCTCGCTCCTAGCCGTGGCCTCACCGGAGTGGCACGACGACGCCACACACCCTCTCTACGGCCCGCTCCAGCCACGGTTCTCTTCGTCCCCGCGCGGTGCAACCACACCGCGCCGCCTTCACTTCGATCGCCAAAAATGTTCAACAAGAAAACGGGGAGGAGAAATCATCCATGTTTGTGCGGTCTGATATCCTCCCATTACATTGATAACAATCGTCCAAATTTAACAAACGACGAATGATGAATTAAACATTGATGAAGATAACCCATACCTCAACCAATGATGTCGAACGATGGGCATCACTGAAAACGGCGTCGTGGAATGAGGTTCCGTAGACGTCGACGGAGAGCGTCTGAGGAGGATGCAGCGTCTTCCCTTTTTGACGTGGAGAAAAAGAAGAGGGAACGTCCTTATCCTTCGGGGATTTGGCGTTCTTCAATGAAATGTGTCGTTCATTGCGGGAGGATTAATGTTCTTCCCAAGTGAAAAGAGCTCTCTCTTCCCCAATTCCCAACACTACAAAACTAACTCCAAAATAAAATATGCTCCTATTATTTTATTACTTCAAGCAATGCATTTCAATTTTAAAATTCAAACACATAACTCGCATAATTTATTATGTGTATTGGCATGATTAAAGAGGAGATATGGGAGAGTTAAACAATTAAAAGATACCAAAATTTAATTGGGAGTTCCTATAATTATTATGGGAGTTCAAAGGGGTGCAGGGTTATGGAATGTGGAATGATGGGTGCTCGTGTGGGTCCTACCTCCCTCATAACCACACATTGGATGTTGGGTGGTTGTGGGACCCACCAAAAACATGCCATTAGAGAGTTTAACTTCCAAGGTTAATAAAATAAAATTTTACACAATTTTATTTACTTCTCACTTCAACCCCAAAATTCAACTTCTTATCCCGAGCAAACACATCAATGGTAAAAGTCATCTTAAGAAAATACCGGCGTTGTGAGTTCATTGGTTTCCTCATATTTCAATTTTGAAAACTGGTTCAAATGATATAAAACCCTGCTTTTTCGTCCACTGAACAAACCCAAGAAAAACATCGGAAATTGATTCCGGGCACATCGGGCCTCTGAATCAGGTGCCGTCAAAAACTGCATACTCTTAAAATCCCACATAATTTTAGAAAAAACATTCTTTGAAATTTATGTGTCTTTACATATATCATAGAAGCATTCACCAAAAATATATACATGGAATATAATACAATTCTATAGATATATATTTGATATGGTGAAGACCCATGGATTAATTCCCAGGTGACCCCTGAATAATATAATACCAGGTGAAACCTCAGGTTCCACCCATCAACATTTTACACTAAACCACAATTCAACAGATAAAATCTGTATCAATAATGTAAAAGGAATCCTAACAACACACCCATCAATATGTCCTAGGTCCCTCAAACCTCCACTCTGTAAGTCACCATCTGCTCAGCAGCTTAATGTCCCAATGCATGGTGATATCCACCTTCCAATATTCAATATATCGCTATCAACTAAATAGATCTTCGTCTTATGGCACAATGATATCCATACTCCAATATTATTTTCTCATTGGCATAATATATAATATAGAGACTTATCCCCCATCTGATGGTCTCAACACGATCTCTCGATGGTCTACCATCATCAACCATCGATTTCTATGGTGATCACCTCCCCCATAACGGATGGTCATCACCTTCCCTAAGGATTCAATTTCTATGTAATCCTCTTGCTATAATTAGTTGTAAAAACAAACTCAACTATGGACTATTTGTGTGCACATGAATCCAAAGGCATGTTGGCTAACATCAGTGAGTATAAATATCTAACATTTCCATATCAACACCAAATCTAACCTCATTCCCCTTGTGCCAGATCAGTAAGTCTCATTGTTCATCACCTTCCCATTACCAATGATTGATACCCTCATTCGGATGAAATTATATCCTCAATCCTTAAAAAGCATTCCACCTCAGTCTCGGTGATCAACATCCTCTCCAAGCCTTAGGTCATTCAAATCACATTCCTATGGAACGACAGTAATCAATATAAAATGTAATTAATTTATAACATACAACCGACCTAACATTCCTAGTTGGCCAAAATACCTATACCCAAATTATTATATATAAATCAACTAGGAAATACCCAATGGTATCCAAAATCATCAATTAGTCAATGGATGATCAATATTTAATTTATTAAATGATTCCCCCTAACAACCCAATGTGTGTATTTATGACCACACCCAATAAAACCCATAAAGTTATGGATAATTATAAGAACAATATAACTCATACTCAGAGTTACCCGTAACCAGAATATATGCCTCTAACTAAATTCAAAATGTGTGAAATTGGTATTTTAGACAAAGTCCATGAAAATTGGGAAAAATAGATTGCACTAATTTAGCGTTCTGTATGGTGAGAAAAAAATAAATAGAAACAATATGAGTATGTGAATTACTACTACACTTCAAAGTAGATAACTGAAGCTTTATTATGAGTTCAGATGTACGATTTCAAAAGGAAACTAGATGAAAAATAAATCGGAGAGATCCCCTGGTGGTTGAGGAAGCTTGCTAGCGAATGAGAGGATAGTAGTGGAGAAAATCAAGAAGAAATAGAGAGGGAATGTTTTTTCATTACCTAATATTTAAATATTCATAGGGTTAAGCCATATGACTTGTCTATCCATGAACTAAACATGCACACTCACTTTCATAAGGATCAACCATTTAAATGAGGTTGCATGGTTTGGATGCCCTATTTGGACAAATTGTTTGCCAACCATGCACAACGTTTGTGAAGAGATACAAAAATAACATATAGTTTTTCTTATGCTCGCATGGTTAAATGAAATTGTTTTCCTTTGAAAACACATCTCATGGTTGAGGCCACACTATTTGAAAAACATTGTTCCAACCATGTGCCTCAGTCCTCCATTCTACAAAACAAGGATTTTTGATCCTGTTGCTTCCAACCATTAAAATTTGTCGAACCAATTAATGATCCATAAAACCATTAAAAAAAACCTATACGAATTAAAACTCTCATAAATAGCTTCAATGTAACTAAATGAAATAGGGAACAACTTGTGATAAAAAAAATAAAAGAGGATGAGGAAATTCCAAACAGTTCAAAAACATGATATGATACAATATCCCAACCTTATTATATCGAATCCCTTTGTTATATAATCTATTTTTGAAATTATACAAACATACCCATCTAAAAACATCATCTTGGTCCACCTTGGATAGTTAGACACATTCTAATTCCCTTTGTGGCACTCCATAACTAAATAATTACATAATTGGTCACTTACCAACCAAAACATTAACATTATGACTGTCCAATAAACTTTACTAAACATTGAATTACTCCCACTCAATACCATCATTCTTAATCCTTGTTAGGTTCTCAATTGATAACTATTTCATACATGTATCCACTCATGTCTTTCCACTCATCAAATGCTCATCAGTTCATGTGTCATACATGCGTCCCATTAAAACCCACACCTCATCAGATGACAGAAAGTATTTCAATAGAATTGTAACTTATCATCAAACCCACATCATATATACATATATTTGAATTCCCATCATATTATTTATTCCTACACACTTAATACACACCAAATGTCATCCATTATTCCCACAAACTAACCTATGACTAGTTAGTCTAAATACATCATGTGAACCTCCTACTCCAAAACCATCCATGAAAAATTAGAAGATATTCTATGATCATGGCATACCTCTTACCATATTAATCTCACCAACCTATTCTAAACCAGCTAGATCAACATTATGAACCTTGTCTGAAGCTCGAAAACCCTAGTCTTAACCTCCTTGTGGATCTACACTAGCTACTATCCACTAAACACACTACTAGGTCTATCTCTATCATTCACGACCTTCAAGTGTAGTTGAATCCTAGATACCTTCTCCTAGAACCAATAATGGTACTACCTCAAATACACGAGTTTGAATCAGTCCATGGATCCCACCTATCTGAGAAAAATTCTTGTAGAACCTCTCTAGATGTCCCACAGGACCAAATGGCCAACAAATTTATGATCCCCCTCACACTAATTTTGAATGAGTCTCATCTTTCCACACTTGAATCAGAACACAAAATAACAACTCCTCAGTTTCATACCAATATCTCTTGCCTACAATCCCATCAGATAATTCTCATGAAAACACATTCGGCCACCTAAATCATCACTGTTAAGCTCACCTAACACCATCATTCGGCTCAAATACAACCATCCATCATGTTTCCCTTCATTATCAGTGTTTGATTCTACACCTATATGAATGAGATCATTTGGAATATATTCCCCTAAACTCGAATGGATGCTCCATTACATACTCTAATTTCTGCACCCTGGAGATGTCATCACCAACCATAGTAGGAAAACATGTTGAAAGGTATTTAAAATTTTCCACAAATTCTACAATCAATGCGCCTCCATTCTGAAGACTCATAAACACACAAGATCTATGCTCTCTACATCTCTAAGAAAAAAATATCAATGAACATAGTCTTTAAATCCTTCCATTCTAGTCTCTCATTCCTACCATCCTCCACCTGTAAATCACACCCATTATTTGTTGATCCTGTGACCACATAAGTACCCAACCTCACCCTGATACTTGGGGGTGTCTCATGATGATAAAAAATCATATATACCAACTTTTTATATTTCAATATTTCCTAATGTCTACCCTCACCCTGAAATAGTGACGGGGGATGAGAATTCAACTCACATGTAAGATAATCCATGGACATATATTCTCCCTGAGCTAAGTTATCAATACCTCATATGAATTTCACCAAGCTCACCCTGAGCTACTCAACATGACATGGACCCAAATCATCCATATTTTTTGTCTAATAAACCAATATTGGAGACTAGACCTATTTTCCATGATCATCATGACTGTTTTGAGACTCATTCTGAACCTCTAGAGCCTCATCCCGACCCTCTAGGGCCTCATCCTTTACATGCTCTAGTTGAACTATATCTCTAAACTCCTAAGGATACAAGATAATTTGTCTAGGTGGAATAAAACTAAAGACCAATCATCATGTTCATACTTTAATGACAATATATATATGTATATATCAAATATAAGGAATGTTATAATAGGCCGCACATCTCACCACCCATACACTCCCCTAACATTACCATGTCACATGAACTCTGGCCTCATAACCCCTTACATACAAATAATAGTATTGGGTATCACATATAATTCATCCTCATATCCCCTACCTACACTTCAAAAATTTAGGCATCACATATCACATACATCAAGCATCATCAATCTGAGGGGGCTGAGTATAATTCCAGCACAAGGATATATTGAAAACAAAATTTATCCTTTTTTTGATATTTAAAATGGATTAATCCCATTCCATTAGTCCACCCCTACCAACTCATAATATATTTTGGCCCATATATCACTTATTTTTCTCATTAAGAGCCATACTCATGGGCTAGTTGATTAGTATTCCTCAAAAAGAGATATGTAGGGAAACACTATTTAGATTTCTTTTGAAACATTAAACTACCCAACACCACTTAGTAAAATTTAGGATCCCAATAATGGTAATAATAAAAAACACACGTCAAATGATCTGAATTGATTATCATGATTCATACACAATCCTCCCTTTCCATACCGGTCCAAGGATCAAACCAAATAATCCAATTACATCTCACCAATGTATTCCACATATTGATGAAATCAATCAAATATAATGGTGGAAAACAAATCAATAAATTTGAACCCCAAGAAACATGGTATATCCATTGTACACGGGGCTACATGCACCCAAACACGAGCTATTTACTGGGTCTCGACTATATCATAGAATTTGGTCTACAATAAACCAAATAGTAAGACCCAAAATGAAAATAAACTACATTGATACCATTTATTGTACATATACATGGTTTTTCACTTCATATATAATTAGGCTTTATTGTACATCAAGTTTCAGGTGAACCTCCCATCATTCCATTGGATTTAGACTACCAACACAGGTCTAATTGGGTGATTACTGGGAGACTATACCCTCATGTGGTGTTGATAATAATGGTTCATCTGAATATAACATACAGAAATAAATACAATAACAATATAAGGGAAAAAACATAGTGTAATCCTAATAAATAAAAGAAATATTATAAAAAACCCAAATTTATAATACCATATGAATATAAATAGACATTTAACAACTGGTCATCAAAAATACCCGACAAAGGTCACTTGTGACTGACAATATAGGTACATGTATGAACAAAATAAGGTCTATCATGATGTCTAGGAACCATATAGTCTACTACCATCAACCCCATTCTAAATCATTACACTCTGATAACTATGGTCTACCTCCCTATCACAACACCTTACCTAATCATAAAATTATAAACTCTAAACTTGTCCCAAGGGTACAATGTATGGGGTTAGTACGAACTCATTAATTTATAAATGAAAAGTTATTTTAATAATTCCATAATTATTCATTATATGAAAAATATAATTAAAAATTCAATTCACAAAAGATTAATAATTAACCCACCTCCCTTGTGCCCAATAACCACATAGAATAATTTACATAATTCAGAAACCGCCAGTATATCCATAAATATGTGACCCCAAATATAAATTTGGAATATTATACATTTAAAAATATACATATTTGATATGATGATGACCCATGTTTTAATTCACAGGCATCCCTTTAATAATAAAATATGATGTGAATCATATGTTTCCAATGATAAACATGTCACCCAACACCTCATTCTAACTGATACCACAAATAACCATCAATTAATCAGTGTCCTAATAGACATAACATCAATATGTCCTATTTATATTAGACGTCCACTAATAAATTCATCATCAGCTCAGTAGCTCAACGTCTCATGGCACTTTGTTTTCAGTACTCTAATATAAAATAAATCACTATTATATAAATGTCTTCCTATCTCGTGGCTCGGTGACAACCATCCTCCAATAATAACATCCAATCATCCTCCAATATGATAGTTATCCTTATCCCCCAACTAATGTTCTCAAACCCATATTTTGATGGTCCATCAACATAAAATTTGGCCTCTTAATGTGAGAACCTCCCCCATAAATGATGTTCAAACCCATCCCCTAGGATGTAATTTCTATGCGGGCCTTATCCCACATTAATTTAAAAAATATACATCAAATATTTCGTATCTATATTAACATGACATCAGTGTAGAATCTTATAACAATAGTGAGTCTTAATCCACAATATTTAGAATTCCATTACTTCTGAAACATTATTCACCATGTGACCACAATGCTAAATCCTGATGGTCATCACCATCCCATGTCCCTAGAGTCAAGCCCTCATTTTGAACACCTCAATGCCTCAATCATGATGAACCATTTCACCTAATTCTTGGTGATCAACATTACCTCCATTACTTGGCCTTTCCTATCACATTCCCATGGAAGTATTTCAATCATTATGCAATTTATTTATCTAAAAAAATGTTAAATGACCTAAAAATCATAGTTTTAAAAATCCCATTTCCCATCATAGCATAAATAAAAGAACTAGTCATACCTAATGGCATAGAATAACAACAATTTCTCAATTGAAAATAATTAATTTCTTAATGGTCTACACTGGACAACACAATGTATGTATTTAAGAACACACCCCATAATTATAATATATTTTATATGAAATATAATCCTCACTTACCCTATAATCATAGGTGCTCGGTCATTGATGATCATCATTTTACATGACAAAAAACGAGATAAATTGGTATTTTAGACAAATGACATGAATTTTTTTGAATAGTTCACACAAAAATAAAATTTATTTATGGTGAGATAAAAAATAAATATAAATAAGATGATTTGAAACCTTATAAACACTCTTCAAACTAGATTGACGCAAAATGACTTAGATACCAGAAGGAATGCTTCCCAAGAATCCTAGAGGAGGAAGAAAAATGAGAGATCCCCTACTATTGGAGGAATACCACACATAAACTGGAAGATAAGAGGGGAGGAATAAAAGATAGTTCAAGTATTCTTCATCATTCCCCAGTATTTACAAAGGATCACAACTAATTCAATTGATTTTCTTAATCATGAACCAATTGTGAACACTCACTATACATAGGGTCCCTTATTTAGAATAGGTCACATGGGTTCGACACATGGATTGTCTAGAACATGTCCCAACTATGTGAACCCTGTTTAAGGAGCATTATAAATCCTAGATGGTTTACTATAAAGGGTGAATAGTTAAATCGACCCAAGTTCCATTGAAAATCGGTTACATGGTTGAGGCATCATGGTTAGAAAAATGGTGTGACAATTGTGCACCTCATTCTTCCTTTCCACAAAATTGGTAGTTTGAATCACGATGCTTCTAAATCCCATTAAAACCCTTTTGGTTCTTGATGAACCTTAGAACTCATTCAAAAACCTCGTCTAGGGGCATTAAAACTCTTAAAATTTTGTTCTGATGACTGAAATGAATGTTGGAATAAACCCTAATGGAATATTTCACAAAGGGTGAGGAAATTTAAACCCATTAAAAACCAAATAAATTACAATACCCATCACACCCTCTATAAAATGAGAAATCAAATCATCAATCACAGTTATCAAAGACTACCACCTCACAAATCGTTGTAATGAATGTTCCATCACTATCTCTCACAATTGGAGATAATGATAGGTTTAATGTTTTTATTGGATATTTATGAGTGATTTGACTCCTTGAATTACAATATCATATATACATTGTTATCATGATAATCATTGAAAATTGATGACATCATTCATTCGTATATGTAGACTACTACTGCCACGAAGCGATGTAATTATTTTTTCATTCTATTTTAACATGGTTGGTAATAAGGATACATTTAATGAATATAAATGATTCATACAACATTAAAATTATTCTATAAGGGAGATATATTATTTAACATTCATTCGTTTAATCTTTCAAGAAAATGGAATCAATTTTAATGCATCCGTATGCACTACCATTTCCCTGAATGGTGTAATTCATTTTATATCTCTAATGTTTTATTTATTTCATAAATTAATATATAATGAATATATATGATATTTATTAAATGATTTAAATACTATATATGATCAAAATATGATCAATTTAGAATAAAAAAGACTACCTAACCAAATCATATATGAAAAACAATGGCGTTGTTACCTGTAATAATGATTTTGACATATATTTATGTATAAAAGATAGATACAATTTTATAAGTAAATAATATATTATATGATACATATTTTTATGGTTTTGGATTATATTTTTAAAAATCTAAAAATTATTATAATGGAGTTTATATTTTGTATGAATAATATCGATACATGAGTTAAGGGATTTTTATATCACTTTGGTTCTTGTGGGACACATGCCCTATTCACTACCTGTTTATTTTTGGGTGCAATGTATACTACCAAGGAATATATATTATTATTGTTATCATGAAAATTATTGGAAATATATATCCCTCTACGAATCATTATTTCAAGGGTCTTACCATTCAAATGACACCTAAGAGTTAAGGGTTTTATGACACAATCTCACTATTTAATCGGATTTTTTTATGATTATGATTATGGTAAGGAAATATTAGGATCGTTATCTCTAGAAACTCAATGATTTTCATATAATTTGGTAATCTATAAAAAATATATGTTCTCATTTAATTATTATCTATATAATTACTCATTATACTAAAATAATGGTTTTACGAAAAGTCAACTTTATTTCTCTATTCATATGAAAAAACTTTTTCTACATTTCCATTATATTCTAAAAATGTTTTATAAAAAAAATTTCAATAATATAAAATGATTTTTTAAATTAATTTCATCTAATGTATTAATTTATTAAAAAATGGTTAAAAAAGTAATTTTTTTCATTTTATGAACATGGCTCTTTTGACTTTTTACAAAAAATGCTAAATGAATTTTTATTTTAATATGTACATCGTGAATAGTATTTACCACCATCTTGAATTCTAAAAAATATAAATATTAAATTTATATATTATAAGGATATTTTAAAATAATTTTTTTTGTTTAATATTTTATAAATTTTCAGTTGTAAAATAAGTTATTTCAAAATGGAAATGATTTTTTCTTCCTGAATTGTTCCAAGTGATATTTGAACATAATTTTCAGACAAAGATTACATCATTAAACATTACATAATATATATAAATACATATGGAATGATCTAGTGATATAGTACATATTCTTCAAATGGATGTATTATTAATTTGATAAAAAAAATTATGAAACCCATTTATTTTAATTTGTTATGATACAAAAAATTGATGAAATTTTTCTGAAACCCAGTTTCCACTGAGATGTCATGATATGAGGATATAATGAATGTATTATGATCGTCTGTTACAAATATTTATCGGTTCAATTAGGTCACGTGTTGTTCAATTATAAAAAAAATGAAGGTGTTTACGTTATAACCAATGAGGCTGGTACGTTATATCCAAGGTTGTGGGATATATTATAAGAAATGACATGTGGTTACATTATAAATCAAGATGTATGGTCCTAGAATTATATATCCCTTTAATTTCTAGACTGAATAATGATATCTCATGAGGTCAAAATCTTTGAAATGGGGAGTGAACCTCTTTCAACGAGGGTATCCTTCCACTATGATAGTCTTTGATGTAAACCCTAAATACTATGATAGTTTGGGGTGTGAACCCATTCCACTATGATTGTTTTTATAATTTCCCAAAAAATTTATGGTACAATATTGTTAAATATCTTCTTATAAATTAGATATACTATATTCCATGAATCACTTTGTATCTATGAATAAATAAAATATTGGATAATTTTATAACATAGCCATTTAACTTAAATTTTCCACTTCTGTGTTTTGAGTTTCAAAAAATGGCCGTCTATAGTTGTGACCAGTAAGTTATTTTCAGTCTGATAGAACCAACATATTTATTTAAGAATAGTAGAATACCCTTATGAATAGTAATATGAACCATAGAAATATTGAACCATATTATTATTTTATTTTCAAAAGGTTATAAGGTAATGAGTGGTTAATTAATTTCACAAAATGTTGAATTTTTTTTTTTATGGATTTAATATTGTTAATTTTGAATAAATTATGATTTTATTTAAAAAATAAATTAAATTTATTAAGAATATTATTTTCCAAAAATTGTTTTCATTTTTGAATTCTATATGTTGAAAAATTGTTAGGGTGAATTTTTGGGATTTTTCTAAAATACCTGAATTTCTCATGAATAGTGAGAATAAATTTTTGAGTTTTTCATAGTTTAATTACATCATAATGATTTAATAATTAGTATAAAAGTCTGGTCGACTTTTTTTACAGTAAAATATGATATGATTTGTCCTGGGTGGATAAAACCATTGGAAAAAACCTTGGTCAAGCCCATTGTTTTTCAAAGAAACCAATAAAATGGTGTCCAATTAAATTAATTAAAAATATCCATCTTATTTACAATAAATACCCACTCATCCCTTCATTTTGTAACATTAAAAATCTTTAATATTATATTATTTGGTTGATTTACCTCCCTAGGAATCCTCAAAAAGGATTATCAATCACCCAAGGTCCCAACCTTCATGTTTGGGGAATTACCCTTCATGGTAAGGGTATCTACCACCCTCATCTTTCCATAAAGATATAATTTTATATTTTCCATTTTATTTTAAATTGGATTATGTTGGGATATTTTATTCCATATTCCCGTTTTTAGTGTATATTATTTAAAACACATGAGATACCCCCATTATCTCATCAAAATGTTTTATGAAATGTTTTTTGATGCTGTTATTCTACCAAATTTTCATGAAGGATTTCTCAATTTTTCTTTTATTTGTAGTTACATTATTTTTTTTATTCATTTCACATCTCCCTCATCCAAATTCTGTAATAATTATAGTACCTTAAATAACTGGAATTATATTATTCTAATATAATATTTCATCAGCATATCTCTTTCCCCCCTCCTCTTATACTTCAGCATATATCTTTCCCCCTCCTCTTATACTAAAAATGAAAACATTGTTTGAGATGTGTTAATATATACCATTCAAGGACGATGAGTTCCCAATTTTTATTTCCATCATAAATTATGGTCATGGAACAATTTTTACGGTTGAACTATATCATAATATATGAATTTTATATTATTAAATGTTCTGTAATCCATTCACACTCATAATATAAAATAATAATACAAAACAAGTTCTATATTCACAAAATCGCCTAGTAAATCAACTGTTTATCATTATCATTAGTCAAAAAATTCATCCTAATGGTATGTAACCAAAATAACTATAAGGTAATTTATATTTCCCTAAATTTCATGAATAATATATATATACAATTAATGATTCTTAACCACATTATATATGAACTTCCATTCATTACTACCAGTAATCTGATCATGAATACGAAGGATGAAAATGCTTCCAAAACAATAAAAATAATTCTCTTGAACCCATAAAAAATGCCATTAATGAACCAAATAAGGTTATAATAAATGAATTAAATTTTTATGTGGTTATGGAATTATTAATTAATTAGTTTCAATTGAATTTTTCAGGTCATTAAGATCATTCAAAGATCACTTTTGGGCATATGGTATGGGGTTTCTCATATCACTTTTAATTCCAGAAGATTTCCATTTTTCAGCACTTATTTCATATATATGGCATATTAAATTTGATATATAATATCATTATTCTATTTATATTTGTGGTATTATGTGATTCTTTTGGTGATTATTGACATTTTTTCATACTATTCAATTAATTACAATATGTCAAGGGACTTTGTCTCAATTTCTATTTTATTAGGACCTTCTTGGTATTGGGAAAATTATATTTCTTATGTGGGGTATTTACTACCCATTTGAGATCATTTTTTATTTTAAATTGTAAAAATATTATATATCCATTTTCTGGTTTCATGGATATGAGTATTCTATTATGTCGTATACCCTTTTAGATATAGTGTTTATTTGGAATATTGTTTTAACTATGAAAATATGGATGAATCTATATCTTCTAATCTATTCAGATATTTAGAAAGTAGATTTATCTTGTAATAAATCTATTTATAATGAATTATTTGGACTTTTAGTGATGGACATGGCCCACATCAGACCCTTGATGCATCGAAAGGTGTAATTAGACAAATTAGTTTTCAACAAACCCTTGGAGTTTGTATCCAAAAATCAGATGGTTATCTACCCCCAAACATACACTATTTCAATGGTATAGTGGTATCATTCTCTTGATACATGATGTCTAATTTATAAGGATATATATTTATTCATTTTCATATATTACTATCCATGATGTTTTCACTATGACAAAATCTATCGATGTAGTTTCATAATTAGTTTATTAATGGTAGGTGTTTTCCATTTATTCAATATTCTCTATTGATTATGTCAAATTTTTTACGATTCAATTATTATTGATTCTGTCTTCTTATATATGTAACACTTCTGAGAATTTGAACTTACCACTTTCATTTTTTTACTATCAATAGGTTATGAAGAGGAGAATAGTTATTCACTTCTCATGTTTTTATTTTTTTAGTTTTTGTTATGTAATTTATTGTTTTACCTTTTACAATGTAATTTGAGTTATATCTATATATCATGTTTCTTCAAGACTACTAAACTAATTGTTCCTTTGGGATTTTCATTACTTTTAATAATTATAGTGTAACAATTAATGGACCGACTCCTATCTAGAGGTGTCAGGGTGTTGTAGTTGGTATCAAAGGATGTTTAATAACACTAATGAAAACCAGATTAGAAATTGTAGATTAGGGAACAAGGACCTAAGGTATTATTTGAGGACAAAAATACATGAGAATCTTGGAATTTGTCAAAGGGATATATTATGTGGGAAATTGTAGGAAATACATCAATTTTTGGATAGAAACAGGTAGAGATGGCTTTGGAACATATGTACATAGGAGATAAAACTATGAAAAGGAGTTTTTGGCTTAACTTGGGGTGTCCTAGTAAACGAAAATGTGACTTCAAACACACATGGTATTGAAACTCCCAGGGTATATGTTGTGGAAAATTCAAAATTTCATTATAATCCATTATGAATGATTTTAATTTAAATTTTTCCTCAGAGAAACCATGTTTGTGAGATTTTCTAGGCATAGAATTTAAATTTATAATAAGTACTTATCTAGTTGGAATTATAAATTATGATTGATAACCTTATCTAGTATATGAAATTGTTTACAGATGGATCTAAATTGAAAAGGGAAATCAATAATTTTGGGAAATGTAGGGATTTCCCCAATAAGGAAGTCAATACAGTCAATGTAGGATTGGATCATATCATGACCATATTGGGACAACATACTTAGGCTATGAAAAATAGCCAGGCTAAAACTTTGTTAGATCGTTTCAGGTGGTAGAAGCCCCAATCATTAAGTGGGACTTTTAATATAGTGGTAGATGTGTAGTGGATCAAGTACCTTGAAAAGAAATTCATGGAATTTAGATGAAATGAAAATTTAAAGGTAGTGATGGAAGTATATTATCACAAGGGTGACACTGATCAATGGGGGACCTTGATCCAGAATACCACTAAGGAAGAGGAAATAAAAGATATTTAATGGAGGAGTTCTAAGGAAATATTAATCAGAAAATATTTCCATTGTGGGAAACAAACTGAAATGAATAGTAAATTACATAGCTTAATGTAAAAGGAAGATGTTAATGTTGTAGAATATAAGGATACCTTCAAAAGACTAGTTGGGTATTCCATTTATTATATATGAGAATTGGAATACATGATTTATAATTTCTTTTATGTAATTAAGAAAAATCTTCAAATTACACTGGATTCTCAAACTACTTCATCATATGATGATATTTTATCAAATGCAGTCATAATAAAGAAGGAATTTTTTAGATCAAATTTTTTCAAGGGAATCCAAGATAAGAGTGCTTACTCTAATAACCAAGGAAAAGGTAAAGCACCAAAAATGAACAATGGAATGAATCAATTTCTGTTATGTGGGAAATGTTGAAAGAATCATTCTCGGAAATAATTGTAAGGCATAAGATTCTGCTATAATTGTGGAGAAAAGGGTCATAGACCTAATAAATAGAAGGGGAAGTAAAAAGTCGCTGATGATAAATGCGAAACTTTTAGAGAGATGGGTCACTATAAAAATGTGTATCCTATGTGGCAAGGAAAATTTCTTAGAAAAGGCCATGATAGCAAGGGAAATCTTATGTAATTACAACCACTGAGGTTGAATTTATTAATGATGTGGTGGAAGTTATTATAATTGTTTCTTCAATCATAGCCAATGCATTATTTGATTCAGTGTCATTGAATTCATTTATATAATCCTAGTTTTCCAAGAAAATTAATATTATAAAATATGATTTAATAAAGGAGTTATCAGTCAAAATTCCTAGTGGATGTGTCATTCCCACAAAGGTTTGTCAATAAGTTCCCCTCATAACACATAAACATGCTTTAGTTTCTGACCATATCATCATGAAAATGGTTGGATTTGATATAGATTTTTGTATTAATTGGATATCTAATTATGATGTGAATATCTATATCAAAAAGAAGGAAGGTAATGTTTTTAAAATTGTGTAGAATCCCATATATTTAGAGAAGAAACCTCTCCATTTGATACTTATCTATATCCACCCCTAGTATCTATACTAAATTAAATTCTTGGAGAGTAACTGAACCCAATATATATTGGTGAGGAATGAAATCATCTAATTGATAAGGTGAATGTTTTGCAAGAATACATTGACCTATTTTTAGTGGATTAAACTCAACATTCTCCAGAGCGGGAAGTTGATTTCTCTATTGATTTAATTCCTATTGAAAGACCAATATCAAATAATACCTATAGAAAGGACACTATAGAATTAGTAGACATAACTAATCAACTAGAGGAATTGAGTGACAATGTACTTATTCGAACTAGTGTATATCCATACGGAGCCCCTATCCTCTTTGTCAAGAAGAAAGATAGATCCATGATGCTACGCATATATTACAAGATGATCAATGATTACAACAAAGAATAAGTATCCCCTACAAAAAATTTATGATTGTTTTGATCAAATTCATGGAGAACAAAAATTTTGGAATATTGACCATTGATCTGGATATCATCAGTTGTGTGTGAAAAAGGAATATATTCCAAAGATAGCGTTTTGAACCAGTTATGAGAAATATGAGTTTATAGTGATAATTTTTAAAATGACTAATTCACCCTCTGTTTTCATGGATATAATACACATAGTTTTCAAATAATATATTTATGACTTTGTTGTAGTCATTGATGATGATAACCTAGTATACTGAAAAAGATATGAAGAACATGACAATCACATAATGATTATTCTGAAAACTAAATAATGAAATTAGTTATAAGGGACTTTTAGAAAGTGTGAATTTTTGTTTCAATCAATTTCCTTCCTTGGACACATTATATATAAGGATGGAATATCTATTGATCATATGAAGAAAAAGGCTATAGAAGAATGGCCTACTCCAATGAACATAACTGAGGGATGTAGTTTAATTTGTTTAGAAGGTTATTGTCGGCGTTTCATTTAGAAAATCAATTGTATAGCCATCCCAATGACCAAGATCACCTAAAAAGGGTTTATGTTCATAGGGAAAATAGAATGTGAATAATGTATTGATTAATTAAATGGAATATTAGTGAATTCTCAAATGTTGACTCTACCATCTGGGAATGATGTATTGGTCATCTATAATGATTCATCAATGAAAGGACTTGGTTGTGTCCTTATGCACAATGATAAAGTGGTTGTATATGCATATAGGAAGCTAGATATTAATAAGAATATCTTTCCAACTCTGGATCATGAGTTTGCAAAGGATATATTTTCTCTTAATATTTGGATACATTTCATCTATGGAAAAAAATGTGAGATATATATAGATCATAATAGTTTGAAATATATCTTCCTATATAATGAACGCAACATGAGACAAAGGATATGGATTTATCTCCTCAAGGATTCTGATTACATAATACACTACCACTAATGGAAGGAAAATAAGGTGGAATATTCTTTGAGTAGAACAGACCCCAGAATTGTTAACAAGATGAGAGTTGAAAGGAATTCTTTGTTAATGATCTAGTAAATATGGATATGGGAATTATCAGGGAAGGTAACACAACAAAAAATTTTCAAATGGATTCCAAATCATATTTACTAGAAAGAATAAAATTCTCATAGACTGATGATGAGGAGTTTTAAAAGAAAATCAAAGCTACAAATGATAGGAAGCTGAATGACTTTGTATATGATGGTGGCATTTTGATATTTGGATGGAGGATCTAGGTCTCTTCTATTCCTGATATATATATTTAACTATTTCATGATTCTCATAGCTCTAATTTATCTATACACCTTGGTAGCACAACGATGTATAGAGATCTAAAGGAACATTTTCGGTGATACAACATGAAGAGGGAGATTTCTGATTATGTGCTGAGATGTTTTGTTTTTCAATAGGTGAAGACTGGAAGAAAACAACCTAGAGGAGTCATGAAACCCCTTTCTATAACTATGTGTAAATGGGAAGATATTACGATGGAAATTTTCATTGGGATAACAAATAATACAAGAATGAATGATGTGATATGGGTCATTGTTGATCATCTTGGAAAATAAGCAAAATTTCTTCCTATAAGAGAAGTTATTCAACTTTAACATTTATCAAGACTACATATTAATTACGTTATAAAACATCCTTGTGTACTCTGGTCAATTTTTTCTGATCATGATCCCCATTTTACATCATGATTATAGAAAATACTTCAGAAGGCCCTACATAGTAATCTTCATTTGAGAACTGCATGCCACACACATGCCTATGGACAATCAGAACAAACTCTTCAAACATTTGAAGACATGTTGAGGTCTTTTTCACATGACATTCAGGGTATTTGGGTTCATTATTTACCACTCATTGAATATTCCATTAATAATAGCTTCCATTCATGTATTAATATGTCACCATATGAAGCATTATATGGAAAGAGACGTAGTACAACAACTTGTTGGGATGTTGATGGTTAATTAAAGCTTTTAGTACTAGAACTACTTATGGAAGCAACAAGAATTGTGGATATTATCCAAACCCATATAAAAAACATCTCAATTTAGGGAAAAGATCTATGCTGATAAAAAAAGTATGGATTTTGAATTTTGAAAAGGAGATCATGTTTTCTTAAAGGTATCTCCATGTAAGGGTATTATATGATTCAGTAAGAAGGGTAAATTATGTCCCAAGTACATAGAACCTTTTGAAATTATGGATTGAATTGGGGCTAGATCATACCATTTGGAAATGATGCCAAGTCACTAAAAAGATCAAAATGTGTTCCACGTATCATTGTTGAGGAAATACATGCCAGACCTTACCCATGTACTCACAGATGATGAAATAAAACTAGAGCCGGATCTTTCTTGTCGTGAAGATTCTATCATGATTTTTGATACCATTGAACAATTATTGAAAAATAGGACTACTCATCTAGTGACAGTTATTATGGGGAACCATATATTTGAGGAAGAAATGTGGGATCCTGAGGACGATCTGAAGAATACCACCCACATATTTTTTGTGGGATTTACACATAAAATATCAAGGAATAAATTTCTAAAAGAGGGAATAATGTAACGACCCAAAAATTTTAAGTAATTTTCCCATTAAATAATTTCTATTCATTAGATAAACTATATTTCATGAAGAATTAAGTCTATATGAAACAATACCTTATAGGAGAATGTTATAACCTAGACATTTAACTAAAATTTTCCACTTCTGAGTTTTTCGTTTCAAAAAATGGTCATCTACAGTTCGGACTATCAAGTTCATTGTTGTCTGATATAACCAAAATATATTTTTTTGATGAAAAGTAACAAACAGTTATGAATAGTAATATAAACCTTACGAATATTAAAAAATATTAGTATTTTATTTTATTATTGTTATAAAGTAATGAGATGTTGATTAATTTTTCATGATGATTAAAAATGTGTTATAGATTTAAAATTGTAATGTATGAATAAATTATGATTTTATATAAAAATGAAATTAAAAATAATTAGAATGTTATTTTTAAAATAAAAAAATCATTTTTTAATTATACACATTGAAAAATTATTATGCTTATTTTATGTGATTTTTCTAAAATACATTAATATTTCATGAATAGTAGAAAAACTGTTTGGAGTTTTCTATATTTTAATGAAATAAGAATGATGTGATAAATAAAATAAAATATTATACTTCTTGGGTATAGTAAAATAGGACATGAGGTTTACCATGTTGTCCTAACCATTTTCAAATACCATGGATATGCTCAGGGTTTTTCGAAAAACCAGTAATTTGGGGTCCATTTAAATTAATTAAAAAACACCCTCTTATTTATTATAAATTCCCACTCATCCCTTCATTTTCATTCATTACAATTCTATAATCCTCAATTATTTGGTATTTTAACCTCCCTAGAAATACTCCCAAGGTGTCCTATATCCCCCATGGTCCATCCTTCATGTTTTTGGAATTAATCATCAAGGTAAGGGAATTTAACACCATTCTGACTGAAAATTAACATTTTTATTGATTGAAAAAACACAATACACAAAATATCATCACAGTTGTATAATGTAATGTATGCCCGATGCATTATTGAAAACAAACAAAATCCCCTCACTATAAATAGACCCTAATTTTATGTAGGAAAAAATACTACATATGGATTGATTCCCATCCTCATGGGATACGTAGGAATGCCCGAACATCTTGTTTATAGGTCTTTCCCAAGGAACTTAATATCATGCCCCCTCTCATTAGCCCCTTGGCTCGAAATCTTTTGGGATCATGTTTTGAGAAGAGTTCCTTTTGGCTTCTCATTCACGTCAGGTATTACAACAGCAGCCCCATGTGCCTCCTTTGTCATTTCCCAATCGGGTCTGAGTTCTATGACCCTAACCTAAGATCCCACTATTGGAACTACGTATTGGGTTTGGATACTTCTACATCCTGCACAAGGTCCATTAAATCAATCCCCCCTTAATGGACCATCCTATGACCATTAATATGGAAGAATGCAGACCCATGACCCTTGTCCTTGTTAACGGACTCGATTCCCTCTATATAATACGCTTAATTCTTATAGTCATATGCATTGTGTAAACGAGCCTGAAGTGTGGAATTTTGAAAAGGGAATTTCATCGTTCCATGTACAAGTTTCGTGGGCCCGTTATTTGGATCCTCATATTCTTCCACATCTGAAGGGACCCCCTTTACGGGTTGGTATCATGCCAAATTTTCATAACTATTGTCTTCAGGAAACGCACCTGAAGACCTCATACGACATTTGAGATAGGTCTCTTGTTTTGAAAATTGTTAGTGGTAAACCGTCATTTGTCTATCTTCATTCCTGGATAATGAGAAATTGATACTATGTTCCGAACATTGTCTATAGTAATTCTATATCGTCACACCACTATCATTGTGATCCAGATCTCCAGCATCATAATTCATATATGTCCACTCCCATATGTTCTGGTGGGATTCTAACAGACTCAGCTTTACCCCATATTGCATCTTGGTCCATTAGGTAGGCGGGTCAGCATTATGCTAACTTCATTCAACTAGCGTCTCATTTCCTGAATGTGTTCCTCCTTGTACTATGAAAACCACACAACTACTCCATGTTTCCCACATCGAGCACGATCGATGTGGGCATAGTGATTTTAGAAGGATGTGTACTGGTGTAGCCGAACTGCACATTCCCATCATCTTGCATGATGTTAAACCACACACACAGAATTATGTATGGCTTGATTCCCATCTTGATTGGATACTTAGGAATGCCCAAACATCCCATCTTAGACCCAACCTAGTTTTCACCATCAATCCCTCAACCTATGGAATGTCTTTGCTACATGACATTAAACATCTTCCCCTACCATGAACAAGTTTAGGATTCCCAATGATAATTATGAGATCTATTAACATCCTCACTGGATAGGATTCTTCCTAACAATGTTGGACTTCGACCATGCTAGGGCAAGAACAATGTGTCACCTTATTCCCATATAAAATGGGTATGTGGGGACATCTAGGAACCTTTCATCAGGCTTAGCCTAACTTTAACTTTTTGTCCCTCGACCTAAAATAACTTCCTCCAAGGATAGGATGCGTATTGTGGACTTCTTATGTCCTCATTCACATCATCTTTATGGATACCGCATCACATACTCCGTTCTTAGGATATTCCCTTAACACCCCATCCTACTGTATGACGTTAAACTACACAAGTCAATATTTCTTCAAATCATAACAATATACTGTAGTTCTAACCTAATCTACTTCATGATGCCCTTTGTTAATCATGGGACGCGTCAGTATCCTCTCCATAAAGGATTATCCCTACCCTCATTGGTCTCTGACCAACCTGTGCTTCAAAACTACAAATTACTTGATTATCATCCTTATGTGATATGTAGAAAC
Source organism: Viscum album (assembly GCA_963277665.1). NCBI lineage: Eukaryota > Viridiplantae > Streptophyta > Magnoliopsida > Santalales > Viscaceae > Viscum > Viscum album. The sequence continues at coordinate 1,493,615,630 of OY728121.1, forward strand.
ACCCAAGAATTTTTCATTAGGTGTAGCCTTAGGTTCATTAACCCTTCTGGCCCCTCGGACCAAGTCACGATCCACTCTATGACCTTAAACAAGGAGCATACCATCCATGTAATAAAGATCCTTCAATTATAGAAGAATTCTCCAGAACCTATTGGATGAAACAATGAGTCAGGTTATATGGTTCATACATGGTCAACAGTCAACCCTGATTTGATTTTTCCCATTTCAAGTTAACGCGATACAGATGTTGTGTTTCGAACACGGTCAACAATTATCCTCCATCACCATGTCACCCTCATTATATTCCGAATGACAGGCACGTGATTCACACTTTTCATGTACCTTTCTCTAAACTAATTCTAATTCCCTTGGTGTTATCCATCTTTTGAACTAGCTCATAAGTCTAGACCTCAATTATATGCCTCGACCCACGAGCAAGTTGACAAGCTCTCATTACAAGATATGAGAATGACACCGGGTCTGCTTCCATGCATAATCCCCAATCACCTCTGTTTTTCCATAGTGTATCGTGGGAATATTCAATGTGTAATACCCATTCACCATTACCACTCCATAGTGGCACCCACTTTACTTCCATGTGTAAGCCTCATTCACCATTGTGACTCAATAGCGGCACCTGATCAACTTCTTTTCTTAAATATTTCATTTTCTGTTTTCTACATTATTTTCAATTGGATTATGTTGGGATATGTAATTACATATTCCCATATCTATACAAATTATATACGAGTGATTATATTCAACATTTCTCTCATCAAACTATTTTTTGAACTTTTAATTGAAACTGTTCGGCTGCCTAATTTTCATGGGGGATTTCTCAAATTTTCTTTTATTTTTAGTCACTTACTGTTTCTTCTTTACTCATATACCCTCTTACAAATTCTATGATAATTCTTGTAACATACATGAAATTAAAAAATACTATTCTAATGGAATATTTCACCTACATATCTTCTTCCCCCTCCTCATACACAAAAGGATAAAACACCATCCGAGATTTGTTAATTTATCAAATTGGAGGATGATAGGTTCTCAATATTCATTACCATATTCAATTATGGTCATGATACCATTATTATGGTTGAAACAGATCATAATATATGTTTTTAATATTAATAAATGTTTTTTAACTCTTACAGAATCATAATATTAAATAATAATACAAAACAAGTTCATTATGCACAAAACCGCCAAGTCAATCAAGGGTTTATCATAATCTTTTATCAAAAAATTCATTATCATGGTATGTAAAAAAAATGATTACAAGGTCATTTATATATCTATAAATGTCACTAATAATATTTATTATCAATTTCTTATGCTTTACTACATTATAAATGATCTTCCATTCCGGAATATAAGAATGTCGATCATGAAAACCACAAATGAAAATGCTTCCAAAGTATAAAAATTAACCTTTTAAACCCATCAAAAAGGACATGAATGAACATAAAAAGGATATAATTAGTTAACTAAATTGTGGGGAGGTAATTCAATTAATAATTAATGAGCCTGGATTTGATTATTCAGGTCATTAAGATCAGTCCAAGTACTCTTTCAGGTAGAAGGGAAGGGGTTTCTCATCTCACTTTTAATTCTATGTGATTTCTATTATTCTCTAGTTATTTCATTTATATGGTATGGAATTTTATATATAATATAATTATTCTATATATATTCATGGAATTCATTGATTCATTTGGTGATTATTTACTTATGGTCATACGATTCAATTGATTAAAATATGGTAAGGGAATTTGTCTCAGTTTTCATTTCATTGAGACATTCTTAATATTGTGCAACTATTCTTTCTTATGTGTTGTATCTAGTGACCAGTTGAGATAATTTTTCATTTCAAATTATAAATATAATATATATCAATTTTTTTTCCTGGATTTTATTATTTTCTTATGTCGTATACCCTTTTACATACGATGTTTATTTGTAATGTTGTTTTAACTATGGAAATACTGATGAATCAGTATCCTCTACACTATACTGATAATTAGAAGGTAGATTGTACTTTTATTTAATCAATGTATGAATAATGATTTTTTCTTTCAATTATGGGTGGGTACCTCTACATCCCCTCAATGGATCGAAATATCTTATGAGACAAATCAATTGGCAACAAACCCTTTGAGTTTTTTTTTCAAAAATCGGAGGAATTTCTACCCAAAAACATAAAAAGTTTCGATATTATAATGGTATCATGTTCTAGATACATTGCGTAAAATTAATAAGAATATCTATTTATTCATTTTCAGTTATTACAATCCATGATGTTTTCACAATGAAAAAATATGTGGACGCAGTTTCGTACTCAGTTTATTAATAGCGTGTGTTTTAAATTTTTTCACCATGAAATATTGATTATGTCAATTTGTTTATGATTCACTTATTATTAATTTAAAATTACATTATATGTATCCCATAATAAAATTTGATCTCACCCCTTTCATTTTATTACCTTCAACATGTTATTAGGATGAGAATATTTATTGTGTTCCCATAGTTGCAGTTCCTTATTTTTTAAGTATTGTATTTTGTTACCTTTTCCAATGTCATTTGAGTTACATATATGTATCTAGATTCTTCAAGACTACTAAACTGATCATTACATCAGGATTTTATTTTCATTTAACCATGCCATTGTAACAACTAATGAACCATCTCCAGTCTAGAGGGGTCTGGGTGTTATAGTTTTAGCAGTGACCCTCAACTACTAATGAAATTATTTTCTATGCTTATTTGTACGCCAAAAATAAATTTATTATGAAAATTATATGTTATTGTTTCATGGGTTGTTTAATTATATTATGATTCTTGTACAATTAACTTCCATGTTTTTTTCAGTGACTATTTTATATGAAAAATGATATGCAAGTTATGTTTTCAAAAATGTTATTCACATTTTATAATACCCTTATGCTCATGTTATGCTTATGCTATCATTGATATCTCCCTCTTTACCCTTACCAAGCATATGAGCTCAATTTTTAAAATATTATCTTTCCCTAGGTCATGAAAATGGTATTATGTATATTATATTTAATATTAGTGACAGTTATGAAGAACATAGTGGTATATGATGTGGTTCACTTATGAACGAGTTGTTTGTGTATACATTTTTTAAAATTCTATAGACCCAAAATATTATAGCAAGGATAGTTATGTTATATAATGAATATTTATCTATTATTATGTTATATCGATGTATAAAAAGTGTGGATCATTAAATTATTGCTCTATTATCTTCATTAAGATTCCCAATATGTCTTTTATGGTGTTATGGAAGTACAATATCAACACATAAAATTATTTTCAAATTTATCATGATATAAATTATAATTTATATATTTTGAATTATATTATTATGATAATTGTAGTATATTATCTTAATTTTTTCATTATATATTTTTAATAAATTATTATATAATATTTATTTCTTGGATCTATAAAAAATATAAATTATTTCATAAAAACTATATTTCATTTCATTTCACTAAAAATTAACTCCTTTCAAAAAAAATTCAATATTTCACCCATATATATTATTGATATCCAAATTTCAAAAAATATATGCTTTGTACCAAATAATGTTTTTACTTTTTCTATAAATTAATTATATTACTTTATATCAAAATTAAATAAAATTTATTTAAAAAAAACACATTTTTGAATCATAAAAACGACTTTACCGAAAATTAGTTTCCTTATTTAGAATGAATTAATCAATAAATATTTATTGTGTATGAAATTTATAAATATTCATAACTATAATATATATATATATATATATTATGTTTTTTTATGTTTGGTGTTGTGTTTTTTTATAATCTATCAAACATATTAATATTTTAAATATCATAGAATGATATATTACCCCCCCTATTTTACAAATTACATCCCCAAAATTATAACTAATATTCAGTTATCAAGGGTTTTAAATTATAAAATAACCTTTTGATATCTGAAATAGTAAAAAATGTCAATGAAACTTCCTCTTGAAAAGATGTGATATGGAACAAATATGGTCAATTCAATTAAAACATAACTAGGATTCAAAATAAAATTTTATTTGTGGGATTTGAAAATATGGGTGGGGTGTAAAAATATAATGTCAAAATATTTAATTAGATTGATAGATAATATTGATCATTTTAAAGTGAATGATCCAGATAGATTTAATGAAAATTAAACCATAAATCCATGTGGTGTGAAAAATACCATTGGTTCATTGGAAATGAAGCTGATAGGACAGAATTATTGTTTTAGGATCCATTTCCTAAAGATTTGGAATACTATTACCATATAGAATATAATCCTAAGGAAATATATTTACTTGAAAATTATAATTTCATCATTTAATCAATTTCACCCATAATATAATCTTTTTCTCCAAAAAATCAGTATTCAAGTTGAATTTTTCATGAAAGAAGCACTAAATTCATCTTATAATTGACCATAGGGTATAAAAAATCATTAATAAATATTTATCCTATATTTATAAAATAACCAAAACAATAATTGTTCTCAAATTAAAATATAATACAGAAAATAAATTCCTCTAAGGCCTATGAGCCATGTTATACTTACACATACGGGCCTTGTAAGGGTTCTACCTCACCCCTTGAAAGGTGGATTATCAAAAATAAATAAAAAATGAATGCCTTCGAGCCATTGGAGGTATAGACCATAACATGAAAAATATATATATATATGTCAAAAAATCAAAATTAATACCTAATGTTCGAACAAGATAATTCAATAAATAACTATCAATAAAATTCATCCAAATATTCCAAACTATAATTAAACCCCAAAGATTAGATTTATTTGATCAATTATTTTTCAATTATAAACAAAAAATTTTCTCCAAATAACATCAATTACACTTAAAGTTTCATATCGACAATAAATTTGTATTTTTCATATCTTCTTAAAATTATAGTAATCAATTTGAAAAATAATGTCACAACAAAATAATTTATTATTGACAAAGAGAAATAACCATTTCTTCCTAATATAAAAACTCATCTGAGCCAAAACAATTTATATTTACCTTAATTATATAACAAACCCACAATTCTAAACTTATTCAAAAATTAAATTATTCACATAGTCAGTAAATCACATTTGGATCCATGGTTATCTATTCAACAAATGATATCTTCCCAAATTTTAATAACCTATAATTAACACAACATAAAACATATGATTCATCTTATTGGTTACCAATACCATGGTAATTGTTTCTATAAAATGTAAATCCATTCTTTCTCATATAACATTTCCACTAAAACCCATAATAAAAGAATGGGTTTTATTACCATATATTTCTCCCCAAATACCTTTGATCATATTATAATTTTTTACTTGAAATCTAAAAAATGGTATATATGCATTTACTATCATGATCAACCATAGACTTATCATCCTAACATTCTTTAGATTAATCCAACATCACTGTGGAATATAGTATATTTCCATGGGTTCTATTTTCATATCCATCATAGTGGTTCATGAAATAAAAATATTAATTAATACATGAATATTCATCATGATTTTAAAACTAGGTGTCTAGTAAGGATACAATCTCTGTTACCCAAAATGATGGTGGATACAAACTCAACCAATTAAATTTTTGGTTATTTCCCCATGATTCATCTACACCAAAATCACATCCACATGTAGATTCTAGAAAGGGATATTTTTTTGGAGAAAAACATAATCTCCACCATATTCTCAAAATCTATCATTGGGTTATCTAATATATTCTATATTTTTCTAAATCATTTCCATTGTTTGAGTTAAAACTTTTATTATATTAACTATAATGATGCTGAACCTAGTACCCCAGAGTTGATAGTTAATTTGTTATATTTTCACCATATAAAAGAAATCATATCCAAAAGGAACAAATACATTAGTAGACATGAATTACCAGATAAAAACATGATTTTGATATTACATTAGTAATAATATTTAAAAACATAGTGAATGTATAAATTATGCATCCTTGGACTTGTTCAAATATTATTATTCACATCTTGGTGAAAGGAAACAAAATAAGGGTGATCTCAGATGATCAAGAAGAGTTCTGTATAATAGAATTTATCTTGAGTTATTAAGTAATAATCAATATGGAAAGATAAATAATTTTAAACACATTTTATTTAATCAATAACTTGAGCATGAATAATTATATCATAGGAATAAATGATTATCAAATAATGTTATATAAATAATCATATAAGCCTAAAACATATCCCTGGATTTCATAATTATTCAAATAATCACATGGTCATAAATAACTAAATTCATAACTATGGAATATATAATTTTTGACAACATAAACTTACCTCCATGGACTCATTTAAAGACATCTTCCATTATTGGGTAAGGCCTCCAACAAATGGACAAACTTGTTTTTCTTACAGGAATTACTGATGCATCTATGGTCTATAGTGGTCCCCTCTCAGCAATTACTAAATCGAATTGATTTCCTCATATGAATCAGCAATAGATCATTATCAAAATTACTTTATAATAAATATATATCTTTACTAACCTACATAATAGAAATATACCACTTAATCATAAAACATCTTAGGAGTGAATAAGAATGGACTCTTTAAAACATATCCACAGTGGATCACACGTAATATAAATGTGTTTTGAAATTAGTTATAAAAAATACCCTAACAAGATCATTATAATCATTCTTGAGGAAAATATTCTTTTCAATTTGAAAATTTAATTTAAAAACATAAAAAGGAAAAGAATATTCAGAAAAACAATATTTGGGAAATAACCATAGGAATTTTTAATGAAAGATTCACTATATTTAGTGGTCATACTGGTTGTAAAATCTGTGTATGCTGAGTAAATAAAATTAAATAATCCTTTTTAATTTTGGATACTATGTTTATAGTTCTTAATTTTGAAATTGATAAAAAAATTCCTTTGAATAATTTTTATAAAAATATGAACATGGTAAAAAAAATTATTTATTCATCAATTGGAGAATAATATATAATGTTTTAATAAATTTTAATGAAAAAATGTATATGGATGGAAAATATTCAAGATTGAATATAAAAATATCAGTTATCCTTAAAAAATAATTCACAGACTTTGGTACATAAAGTGAGAGAAAATTGAAGGATTTATATATTAAAAAATAAAAAGGTATAATAAATTATATTTTTTACGATAAAAATATCAAACAATTCCCCCGATGGATTATTACAGATAAAAAATTCTGAATAATGACGATATTGTAAATTAAACACATACCACATTGGTAACATTCAAATTAGACACCATTTATGAAATAATTTGAGTAAAAAATATAAATACCAGGAATAAAGTAGTATCCATGATATTAAAATTTATTGAATCATTATAAAAACCGCATAAAAATAAACATGTCCATAACACCAAACATGTATCAATGAAAAAATATTGATAGAATCAACCCATTACATGGGTCTGAATTACTTCGTAAGTGATTTTAATATCATGTAAAATAAATTTAAATTCAATATAACTCTACAATATAACCATATAAATTAATATAATATCATATATGATTCACTTTTTCCATTTAAAGTCCCTTTTATTTACAGTTATTAATGAAAATTTCCTTCCTGAGTGTAAACTGTTTAATTTTTCAAGTTAGTTCTAGTTTCATAGTTTTGGTTTTTCCATCAGTCTCATTATTAAATCCTATAAATAATTATAATCATGTTAAATTAAAATAAATAAGTTATATTCCTATATATAATCATCATTGAAATATTGTGATGTCAAAAATTAATTACACCACTAAAGGACACTATAGGTCGTATGTATTCATGAACGTTGTTTTAAATTTTTTACAGATAAATCAAAAGAAAGAAAAATAAAAGATCAAAAATAAATAATAATTATATCATAAATAATATATATTTATTAAAATAAGAATAATTACAATACATTTGAAGCGGTGATGAAAAATTAATTACACTGCTACATGGAGATGGTATTTCATAAATATTCTTAAGCGATGTTTTCACTTTCTAATAAAGGAAATAAAGTGGATAATTGTTGTTTCATTTTCATAATAACAATTAATTATATAAAAGATAATTATGTAATTATTTTATAATGGATAACAATGTATTTTGTGGCTGTAGAAGAATAAATATAATTAATAACACTTGGTAAAGAGTTATACCTCTTCTTTGAGAATCATTTTTTGTTTTACACCATAATCATTTAAGGGATAGAATTTTGGATAGAAAATAAGTATTGTGATGTTTTCAAGGGATATATATAAAAATATTATATTAGGTATTATTTGATACATAATGGTCAAACTATTTGAGAAAGAGCGGTGAAGAGGTTCCCTTTTATAAATGAGGAGAGGGGAACTCTTGGAATTATCTATTGTCTTGAAATAGTATAAATTAATTTTTTATAATATAGAGCTTCCGAATTGATATATTTCAAAATTATGTTGAAAATAATTCTAAATAAAATCATAATATAAAAATCAGTCATTTTTATGTTATGTTTTATAAATTATCTCATATTTCTAACTCTCATTAACCCTTTTTATAATTATCGTGATATCAATGTTCTTTACACTAAAGGAGCAAAAAAAGTTTCTATGAAAAGAATATTTATAGATAAATAGACCATGTTGATATTTTAAAACATATATGTTAAATTTTTTAATGATAATATATTTTAGAATTTTAAATCATTATATGAATTTTTTTATGTATCATTAATTTTATTTTTAAATGTATATGAAATATTATTAGATAATTGGTGTCCAAATCTTGTAAAATGGTTAAAAATTAAAATTTATTCTATGATAAGAAGAATATTTTCTTAATATTATAATTTAATTATTTTTTTTGGATTTTAGGTCAATTTAAATGATATCTTTTGGATTAACCCATTATATAGCCAATTTTAACCATATCTCAAGTATTTAATTTTTCAATATTAGGGGGTATAATTTTAAATATAAGGTTAAAATAGAATCTGAAATGGAAATGATATGATAATTAACAAATTTTATAATCATATTTATCCAAGATAATGTTTTTTATGATTATTAAAAAATTTAATAAAATATTATTTAACATTATATATCATTAATGCCATTTGTCACACTATTCATTTATATTAAATTTTATATTTTTTAGAGAAAATAAATTAGAATATAAAACATAAAAACATCTCTAATGTGTATTATGTATCTTTTATATTATTGAAATACTATAACTCACCCATATAAAATACTTCTTTAGTTTTGAAAATCATTTAATAGATTTTTAAACTATATGCACAAGCACTATGTTTTCATTATGTAAGTATATAAGGTAATTATATCATTTATAAAAATAAAAATAAAATTACCTTCAAAGAAAAAACTAAATTATTTTTTTGATAAATCTTATATTAATTAAATATTTATATTTTCTCACTTATATTTCAGGACATTTATTTAATAAATTTCTTGACTTTTCAACTGTTAGTGGTGGACTGAAAATTTCATTTTTTATTTGGTTTTCGAAATAAATGATTTATTCTTGATTAGTAACCAACACACCATGAGGGATAAAATATAAATGAATGACCAATTAGAATTTCCCAAAACACATCAGAAACATAGATTCTAATAATATCACGATCCAAGAATCACTCAAGTCAGTTGACGTCTCGCCTCCGGCCTTTATCTTCGAGTGTCACAACAATCGTCATCACATTCCAATCAATATCCTCATCATCCAATCACCACACCATTTTAATAAATATAGTCATAGTCTATCATAGCCACCTTTAAACATCAACACCATTTCTTCATCATCCCCCAGCGAACAAGAAATAACCATACCACTAATATAGAGTGAACTCACCTCCTAAAAAAGAAACATCCGAGACCTGGAAACATCATCAAAAAAACAAATGGAATCCACAATATTAGAACATGAAAAAAAAACTAGAAAGACAAACTAAAACCATAATTTAAAAATCAACAAACAGATCAACCTCTATAAAAAAAGAAACCAAAACATCATTGATGAATTGTTTAAGAAACACCAAACAACATATGAAAAACCAAAAACATATCCATTTTCATTGTTGTTTCTACATATAATGTCCACCCTTAGAATAGATAAAGAGAACTATATGGTTATTATAGAAGAAAACTAACTAAATCCATGCAAGGATCACAATCATCCACCAAACCCCACCTTCAAAAAAATCTTTGTAATAACCACTATATATCTGATGAGAATTTGAGTAGAGGGACATCAAGATAGGGTAGGGATTGAAAAGGCCTAAGAGTCAGAACGACAACATCATTAACATGACTAAAATCAGTAGCCCAAAACAATAGGGATCTAACTCAGATTGTGCTTATATAACCATCAACTATTCTAACACAAATTCTAAAACACTTCAGTTACGAACACCCATGTTCTTACTCGGAGAGGTGGGGTGGAACGTGAGTTCAGACTGGGGTTATAGTGGCTAGGGGAGTCAATAGAGAATAACCATCCACGAAGAACTTCATAAAAATCCAAAATGGATTTAAGTATCTCATACTCAGTGAAAAGGGTAAAGGAGAAGAGGATAGAAATATAAATAAGTTTTCTAAATGGGGAAGGTTCCAAAAAGGATCCTCCCCCTCAACATCATCATTAAGGAGAAACCTCACTAGACTTATGAAATAATTTCACAAGCATTAAGATATGATTATTTGAATATATACCAAAATTTATAAAATATCAATCAAAATAATAATTAATATATAATATTTATGAAAAAATTCATTCAAATAATTTCTACATCACTATTGTTATCATTAGGTCACCCAAAATTACTTTTCCATTATTTCACATGCATTGCATCATCAATGAAAATGATTTTCATATATATCAAGAAATGAATTTAAATTTATATTTTTTTAATTATATTAATAATATGTTTTAAATATATTATTATAAAGTATTTATTATATATGTCTAATTAATTTTATTGTCATATTTATGTCTTGTAAATATAACAAATGAAATAGTATGTAATAAAAATATATTTTTTCTATTTCTAAAAATATAATTTTTTTAAAAAAACAACAAATTTCAACCATATATAATTTGGATATTATTATATAAAATATGATAAAATTTTACTTCATATAATTTATAAAATTTATAAAAATTAATTATATAATTTTTTCCCAAAAAAGAAAAATAATTAGAAAATAATTTTTTATGCATAAAATGACATTACGTAAAAATAGAGTGATTATTTACAAAAAATAAATAAATAAATTATTAAGGATTAGTACCTTTATATATATTATAATGTAATTTATAAAATTCATACCTAACAATTTAAAGTCTTGGTCATAACTATAAAAATTAAATTTTAAAATATTAGTGTTAATTTATTTTCAATGTTTTATGTTGTGTATGATATAAAATGTAAACGTATTTTAAAAATAATAAGTTGTAAAATTATCCACCCATTAAAAAATTTAATCCTAACAATAGGAACAAAATCATGATAATCATGTGATTTATATTTGAAAATAACTTGGGTACAATCCCACATCATAAAAATGTTAAATAATACTACCTCTTGAAAAGAGAGAAAGGGAAATATGATGTTTATGTGTAATAACACATAACTTGGATTATAAATAGGATAAAAATAGTAGAGAGTGAAAATATAAATAGGGATGAAAGTTTAAACATATAAATATTTATGCAGTGTTTAAGAGATCATTTATTGCATGAATGTGAATGGTCAAGAAGAAGTTAGGGACCAAAAACACATAAAAAATGAGGTGTGAGAAATACCATCGATTAATAAGAAATGAAAGTAATATTATTACATTTATTTGAATATCCACTTACTAGATTCGAGGAATTATGTTAGAAATACTGCCAAAGAACATAAAGAAATATACATACTTAACAATTAATATTTCATCCTTTAATAATATTCCATAATAATGTCATATTGTTATCCAAATGATGATTATTCATTAATAAATTTTCATGCATAAAGCAATATTATAATTTTGTTGTTGACCATGTGGTATATAAAATGATGACATGTTTTCCTTAAAAAAATTAGTTTAATTAAAACCAATATGTTTAGAAGTAAGAACAATAATAGTTAATGTGAATAAACCTCCATATGATGATATTATACATTATTCTCTAAAATTTAATAGTAATACCAAATTATAAAATAAATCTTTCAACATGTAACTATCAATATTAGTCTTAAAAATATTCCAAACAAATATTAATTCTGAAATATTAGAATTATTTTTTCGCAAATTTTTTTATGATGAACATAAAATTTATCTCTAAATTACATCAATTATTTTTAATATTTTAGAGAAAAAATGTATATTAATTTAAAATATATCTTCCATAATATACTCATCATTTCCCAAAAAAACATCATATTGAAATAATTTATTTTTCTAAAAAATCAATCGACCATTATTCCGAAAGAAAAATCCAATATTTGCCAACATTATTTTCATTTACCTTATCTAAATAATTTTCAGATAATAGTCAACATCTTCATAAATAATATTATTCACATATTCACCAAATCAATATTAAATCCATGGTTATATATATTATAAATCATTCTATAACAAATTAATATAACCCAAAATTTAGTCAACACCAAATATAAGATAAACCTTAAATGTTACCAATTCCTTTAATCTCATGTCTACTAAATGGAAAGGAATTATTCCTCATATAGAATTTCACTAAAACCAATAAAAATACCAAGGGTTATATTAAAAATAATGAATCCCAAATACTCTTAATCATTCTAGTCTTCGATTACATAATATCTCTAATGCAAGATATATGCGATTAATCATTTGATCGACCATAAAATTATCAATTAAACACAATTTAGGTTTATTCCATATCACAAAGGAATATCATAGGTTTTTATAGGTTCTATTTTCTCATACATCATAATAGATATAAATAAATAAATGCGAAATAACCCATGAATCTACCATAGGCAGGTTAAAACATAGCATGCAGTAAGGGTTTGCTCACTGTGCACTAGAATGATGGTCATGACATACTCAACAGACTATTTTCCGGGTCATTACCCTTAGATGAAATATTACTAAAACCAGGTCCACATATAGTATCCCTATAGGAATGGAATGTTATGAAAAAAATATGTACCTTTCCAAAACATTAGGATGTTATTATATAGATGGACTTATCCTCAAATTCTTCCATTTGTGTTTTTATATATTCTATGATTTCCTAAATCTATTTCCTAATGATTCTACAAAAAATTTTCTGATTCAAAAAACAAAGACACTATCCCTAATACCACAAAGTCAGTGGTAACATTATTAAATTTTTACTAGATAGAAGACATCCAATCCAAGATGACTGATTATTTTAGTATCCTTGATTAACTAGATACAACCATGATTTTTCATTTTTAACTGGAAATAAATTAACAAACAAAATTAAAAGGTAAAATTATGTAACCTTGAACCAATTCAACGATACTTCTTCATATCATAATAAAATTTTCAAAATTAATGGTGAGACTAAATGATCGGTATGTGTTATTTTTAGCGTAATCTATCAAGAGTAGAAAAGTCAAAATCAATCTGAGTTGAAAAATAACTGAAAAACATTGCTTGTAACATATAAATTGAGAAAAAATAATAATAACCTGGGAATTATTGATGATCAAACGATTCCATATAAATGATTGCATAAGTATGAAACTTATACATGGATAAAATAACTATTCAAATTATCACGTGGAAAGAAATAACTAATTTGATAATAATCGAATGTATAATTATAGACATCATAAACATACTTTCAAGGCCTCATGAAAAAACACCATAGAGAAACTGTTTAATAGTTATCCAAATACATAAACTCATTGACCTCTTTAGACCTATTAATGAATCTTAGGTGTATAATATTACCTTACCTGACACTTATTATGTCCAATGCATCCTTATATGAATAATCTATATTTCTTAATCAATATACCTTAATAATAAATAATTTTCCAGGTTATCTCACATAATATAAATATTTTCCCTATTTTTGAACCATTTAGATAAGTAATAATGATTATATAATTAGAATATATCCAAATTGGATTATAATTAACACAAATGGATTATTCCATTGATGAAAACAAATATCATAAAAATATCAATAAAAACAGTCAAGGTGATGATACCCTTTTTAATTTGAAAAATACTTTTAAAAAAACTAAAAAATTAAAATATATTATATAGGACACTTTAATTACAATAGAATCGAAAAATGTTTAAAGGAATTTTTATTTAATTTAGTGATCATTGCAGTAGGAAACTTTTTTTATTCCATGTATATTAAAACAAATATTCCTTCTACATATTTATTAAAAAGTTGAAATTACCAAATTTATAAGATGGAAACAAAAAACCAATGAATAACATTTATAGAAATTTTAAATGGGTTATTAATTATTTAAACTATTAATTTTTAAATTCAAATACAATTTTGAAAATATTTTAAAGAAAATATAAATGTAGAATAAATTTATTCTATATTTAATAGAAAAAAGTTAGTTTTCCCAAAAAAATATTTCAGTAACTTAATAACATAAAGATAAAAAAATCGAAGGATAGATTTGGATTTACATAAAAATTATGTTAGAATAATATATACAGGTATTAATATAGAAAGAGAAAATAATTCCCATATTACATACATAAACAAAAACAATACCGAATAATGATGAGATTGTGAAACAAACATTCACAATCTTGGTAACAATCGAATTAAATCCCATGAATGACATAATAAGAGTTGAATATTTAATTACAATAAATAAATAAGAATAAATTATATAAAATGTAAAATTATTATTCAGTCATTATAAACATAAAGATTTTCATGGAATCAAACATGTCTCAATGAAACAAATATGGAGATGAAGAAACCATATATCAGGTATGTCTTTCTTCGTAAGCAATTATGAATCCTGTATAATAAATTTAAATTTATTATTATTATATTGTATACCCATAAAAAATATTATAAAACCCTATATGAACTAATTATACCAATTCTATTGTAGATTATTAATAATTCAATATTAAAATTGTTATTTATGAGGGTTAACTGTCTTGTTTTTCAAGTATGTTTCTATTCAGAAGTTGCACTCAATTCACCTTTCATATGGTCACAACATTAATAGAATTAAAATAATGATATAAATATAATATATAATCATGATATAAGTATTTATAACCTTCCATTAGTGGTATAGATAAAAAAAATGAATTAAACTGTTCATGGATAATGTAGGACATACATACAAATGAACACAGTTTTAGCTTTTTGATAGATGAAATTAATGAAAGGTAAATAAAACATTACCATTAAAGAATCATTATGATTTTATAAATTAAATATATATTTATTAAATCCATCATTAACACCTTCCATGTATGTGTGGATGAAAAACAAATTACACCGCTACGTGTAGATGGTAGGTTGTACATATGAATGAGACATATTTTTCTTTATATAGGATGAAAAAAATGTGGATAAGGGTTTTAAAATCATAATAATAAAAACATCTTAAATATACTGAATTCATGAATTTATATTGGATACCATCAATTCAGAGTAGTTATATGGAGAAATAAAATTGAGAATGGTCGACAAAGAGTTATACCTCTTCTTTTAGAAACTGTTTTTGTCTTATATATTAAACATTGAAGGGATGATAGTTTGGAATTTAAATAAATTATAAAATGTGTAAAAGTAATATATTAATATATTATGGTAGGTATTTGTTTTTTGTAAAGCTAAAAAGGTGTTAGGAAGATAGAATAATAGGTTCCTTTTATAAATGAGTGGAGGGGCACTTTTGAAATTTCCTATTTTTTTTAAAAAATATAAATTAATTTTTAAAATAAAGTTATTAATAATTGAAATATTTATATTATAATATTATTATAATGAAAAATAATATCATTTAATAAAATTTATGTAATTTTATATTATTTTTTAACCCATATGTCTTAATTTTTCCCCCGTTAACCCTTTTAATATTTATCAGGATATCAATGTTATTTAAATTAGAGGATCAAATAAATTAACTATAAAAAAGAAAAGTAACCCAAAAATAGAAATATATTGTTATTTCCAACCATATAAAAATCACTTTGGTTAAGAAAATATAATTAGGAAATATAAAAAAGTAATAAAATATTGTTTATTAGAATATATTTGTAAATTTATTTTTAGAAATACCAGAATATTAAATATAATATATGTATATATCTATTAAAATGGTTAAAAAATGTAAAAAATATAATAATAATAGTATTTTAACTTAATATAATAATACAATAACAATTTTATAGGTTTTAATATAAATTCTTACCATATCAGTTTGATTATACCCTTGGCTAACCAATTTTAACATTTATAGTAGTAATGGATTTTTTAATATTAAAGGTATATAATTTTAAAATAAAGGAAAAAATTGGCATATAAATTTCCAATGGACGATTTTTTGGACGATTTATAATCATAATTTCCCTTTTAATGATTTTATTGTATTTAAATTAATTAATAAAACATTCTTTAATATAAAATATTATTAATATCATTTACTATACTATTCATTTAATTTTACATTAAAATATAAATGACTAAAAAATAATTAAAATATAAACATGTAACACATCCCTAGTATGTTATATTTATATATTAATTTCATGTGACCCAAAAAATAAATTTATAGTTTTAAAATAACTTACCTTTTTTTATAGTGTTTACCCAAACACTATATCACGGTTGTCCAAGCATTTAATGTGATTATTTATTTTATAAAAATAATAAATATATTACCAAAATAAAAATAAATAATTTAACTCAAAGATAATACTAAATATTATTTAAATATTTATGTTTACATAAATCTATATCATGGTAACTTATTTAATATGTTAATTTGACTCTTCTTGCATTACGCTAGCATTGAATAGGAATTTAGATCTATGTCTTTTTATATAGCTCCAAATAGTTTAAATTATAAATATAAATAATCATTAATAAATTAAATTTACTAAATAATATAGTAATTTTTTAATTATTTATTTATCTCTTAAAGAAAGCAAATTTTATATTTCCTGTGTTATGAAATCACTAAATCAACACTAAGAATGATTTTCGTATTTATTTTAGAATAAATTATTATTTATATGTTTTTGAATTATTTTATGAAATTAAAATTATTATATTATCATATATTATTTGTTATATTATATTATTAATATTTTTATCATATTTATGACTTAGTGATATCACGAAAGATGCAGTACATCAAAAAAATTGTATTTTTTAGTGATTACTAAAAATTTAACTTGGTTAGAAAAATCCCAAAACTTTTCATTAATATATTATCATTAAAAATGCTTAAATTTTTTGAAATATAATTTATTTTATTTTTAGAAATTAATTACACTATTTTTCTCAAAAATCAACTGAAATAAATTTTTTCGAATTTTTTTAAGAATAAAATGACATTAATGAAAAACCGAGTTCTTATTTCATAATAAATATTCAATATAATAGTATTGAGAAATTTTATTATATATTTACAGATTTGATTAATCCTATTCATACCATATTATTTAACAGCAATGTAATAACTATAAAATTTTAATATTAAAATTTCATGGTTTGTTTAAGCTTAGTGTTGTGTGTTTTATACGCTATCAAATATATATGTTTATTAAAAATTTGAATGTGTTACTAAAATAAAATAGGTAGTTCGAATTTAGTCAAAGGAAGCGTGATTATATCATTAACAATATCTTAATCATGTATTAATTACCATTTTTCTCCATTAATCATACATTTAGAACCAATTATTTAACCTGGTTACAAAAAAATAATTATGTTACAATCATGGATATGGTAATACATATCTACGTGTGAGTAATATAGAACCCCCGGTTTGATGTATATACCATTTTTTATTCTTTTATTGTGTTTAAAGTGCTTGGGATGAGTTTGGATGAGTTTGGGAGAGTTTGGGATGGTTTTAGAAAAATTGGAGGTCATTTTAAGGGTAGACAATTTGGGTATGGTTAAGAGAAGCCATGTGAGATAAACTGTGTGGGCATTGGGGGACACCCTACTTGTGCATGTTTTGTTTAACCATATTGGATGGGTCATGTGAGGCGCCACTTCAAGGCAATAGCAGGCACTTGATTAGCACACAGTTTGTCTAATCGTGTGAGCATACCGTGTGGCCCTTAAAATGGTTTTTTTAATTTGGGATTTGCTCGATTTCCCAAAAAACTACCAAAATCTCTCCCACATAGTACTCACTTGGGATTTCCACTGATCAAGGGATACGGGTTCTCTACCACTCATTTTAGAAGAAATTGGATGGTTTTCATGATGTGGTTGAGCAAATTCTTCTCCAACAAGTCTCCTCACTTATTTCTTTGTGGTTTTCTCTAGATCTACATTTTGCTTATCTTCATTATCTATATCTACACCTTCTTTTCTTGATCTAGTGTTTTTGTTTCCATGGGTTTCTATTTTAAGGATTTTTTATGATAGGGATGGATATCTCGTGCGGTTTTAGTAGAGTGTTTCTCGGATTGGGGTGCAGTGGTATATGGGTCTAATTTACCTGAACACTAAAGCTTTGCGGCTTCCCATTCGACACTATTTGGTTAGAACTAGTAATTTTGGTTACAATTAATTTTGTTTTGCATTAAATTAGTTGTGATAATGATGTGAGAATCATGATGGAAATCCATTAGGTGATGATTTGGGGGATTTGGGGGAAAATGGGTTGTTGTTGCAAAAGGGGCATTGTTGTGTGATATTAAAAATTTTATATTAAAATTTTTAGTGGCTTATTACGAAAATTGATATATTAATGATGGTTTTAAATAAATATTTTTGTACTGAATTTGTTTTGGCATGGAATTTTTCTTAAAGGTTGTTTTCAATAAATTGGTGATTTGTTGAAGTGAATAGGAATGTGTTG
Organism: Viscum album; assembly: GCA_963277665.1. NCBI lineage: Eukaryota > Viridiplantae > Streptophyta > Magnoliopsida > Santalales > Viscaceae > Viscum > Viscum album. Next base: position 1,493,634,770 of record OY728121.1, read on the forward strand.
GAAATGGATTGTGCTAATTGTGTGGCCTTGGTGCTTTGTGCTTGTTGGTTGATTATGTGTTATGGATTGTGTTTGTTGGATATTACTGAGTAGGTGGTCTCACTATAATAGTTGAATGATAGTGGTTGGAAGAACCACTATTACGGATAGTGGTTAGGAATCACCACTAGTTGGGAATGGGGTGATCGGGATAGGCATAAGTCCCATCGTAGTGGTTTCATTGTTATGAGTTCCTTACAACGATGAAATTTTTTATGATAAGGCATGATGGGGATATATATTACGGCATGGTTGTGGCTTTCTGTTGATTTTTATGGCATGGTAAGGGTATTTTTGACATGTCGTAAGTTGTTTCAGTATTGAATTTTTTATATAAACGATTTTATATAAATGTGTTAATGGTTTTATCATAGTGGCTTGTGTACGGAAGTCATTTGGGGAAAACATACTAAGTATTTGTACCCACCCCCTTCTTTGGAACGTTTGTTCTTTTGAAGATTTAGTGTACCGAGACATAGGTAAGAGTAAGGCATCTCATTTTTGTAGCAGTTTGACACGTTTTTTGGTGATTTTGTGGTGATTGGATCATTGAGAATGTTGTGGATATATGGATGGTATCCTATTTCTTCTCATGACATTTTGTTGTCTTAAACTTTTTTCCGTAATTTTTTTATTTGTTTTGGTCATTGGGATTTGTTATGGAACAATTGGTTGTGTTTTGTTAATATTTGGTTTTGTTTTATTTGTTTTCTTGCATCATGTTGTTTGTTGATAGTTGATTATTTGGTTGGTGGAAATTATATCAATGGAAAATCATTCCCCAATATATTAAGGAATCTCTCGGAATTTATATCCATCATTTTGAGCCTTAGGAAGGTCTTTTAAGTCCATGTAGCATTCTTCCGTTCTCTCAAGATAATGAGATGGGTTGAGATGTTACAAGTGGTATCCGTTTGTTTGGTCCATTGGCGTTGATTGTTGGTTTTGGTGTTGAAATTCATTTTTGGTCTATTCGTTGAGTCACGATGGTAGCGAGGTGAAGGATTGTCAAAACATATAATTTTTTTTATAAAAGGACTTAGCTAGCAATTTTATGTTGAACTTCATGTTACTAGGGAATTGGGTACATAAGGGTTTTGGAGACACTTATAGGAAATGGAAATTTCATTTTTGTGGGTTTATATATTGAGATGAGCATGGCATGCATGGTAGAAATAAATTTCCACTAGGATGCATATTTCATTGGGGTATAATGATTTAGGGGTGGTTTGAATGTGTGTATTTTGTAAAATTATGAATTGGGATTCAAAAAGTAAGGGTTTAAACAATTTAAATTCATCGTACATTGAAAATTGGATTGATTTTAAAAATCTAGTGGTTTTTTATTTCAGAATTGTGCACCAAGGGAAATATGAAATTGTGGAAAGCCTGGTTTTGATAGTTGTTATGAAATGAATTTGAAAATTGTACAACATTTATTTTTAAGGGAGTGGGACATATGGTTGTTTTTGTGTAAAAATAAATAACACTGTGTAGGCATCGTAGATACCAATTGGAGGAAGATACTGAAAATTTGGTTTCACATGATCCCTAGGTGAACCTGTAGCTAGTGTAGAGTACAGTGAATTCTTTCCAAGCTATGGAAAGGGGGAATAAATAGGATTAACTAAGGCTAGTGGATCACGAATTTTAGTTTCAAAGGAAGAATCCAACCATATTTAGGGGTGATTCGAAGACAGAAAGGGCATAAACATGGTTTAACAGAATTAATATGAAATTTGAATTTTTTAGAACACCAGTTGAGCTAAAAGTGAAGTTATTCACGTATATGTTTTACTATTTTTTCCTTCAATTGTTGGAGATGGCGGTCCATGCTGGGACCGACCAAGGTGTGACATGGGAGGGGTTTGGGGGATTTTTTAAAAAAAAATTACACCCTTATATGATCATAATTTGGCGTTGAACGTATTTCTTTAGTTTACAGAAATGAAATATGGAGAATTCGGAATATGCAGCTATGTTTATGAGATTAGTTTGGTTAATTCCTAAGGAGGCACATAATACATCATTGATTGCCCAAAATTTTGAAGCTGGGCTGTACTATGAAATTTGTTCCAAGATAATAGTGTTGTGTATAGATGATTACAAAAAACAAATGGTGAATAGAGATATGGTGTATGAGCATGTTCTTTAGGGGGCTATTGGAGGGGAATGTATATTGGTACCCATAGTGAATAGTGGAAAATCAAATGATGGTTTCATGTGGAAGAGGGAAAATTATTAATTGGTTGGGAGTATAGTACATAATCTGATGACAGGATCGGTGAATCTTCCTCTGAATCCTCAGACAATTATTTGATGTTTTCATTGTGGTTTCATGAGCCACATCAAGTTGGATTTTACAACACAACCTCGAGCATGTCATAATTGTTAGATGATGGGGCATCTACAGGCATTATTTTCCAAATGATCTGAGTTCGGGTGTCTGTGGAAACCCTCAGGGGTCATTGGGGTCATATAACTCGATGGGACTGGGGGAAAGTGAAGTTATCCATGTATATGTTTGAATATTTTTTCCTTCAATTGTTGGAGATGGTGGTCCATGCAGGGACCGACCAAGGTGTGACATGGGAGGGGTTTAGGGGATTTTTTAACAAAACATTCTACCCTCATATTTTCAGAACTTGGCGTTCAACATATTTCATTAGTTTAAAGTAATGATAGATGGATAAATCAAAATATGTGGCTATGTTTATGAGCTTAGATTGGTTTATACTCGAGGAGGTGCATAATACATCATTGAAGGCACAAAATTTTGAAGCTGGGTTGCACTAGGAAATTTCTTCCAAGATAACGGTGCTATGTATAGATGATTACAAAAAAAATGGTGAATAGAGATATGGTGGATGAGTAGGTTCTTTAGGGGGCTACTGGAGGGGGAAGTATATTGGTACCCATAGGGAATAGTGGTAAATCAAATGATGGTTTCATGTGGAAGAGGGAAAATTATTTATAGGGTGGGAGTACAATACATATTCTGATGACAGGATCGGTGAATCTTCCTCCAAATCCTCGGAAAAAGGTAGGATGTTTTCATTGTGGTTTCATTAGCCACATATAGTGGGATTTTACAGCACAACCTCGAGCATGTCATAATTGTAAGATGATGGGGAATCTACAGGTGTTATTTTTTAAATGATCTGAGTTCGTGTGTCTGTGGAAACCCTCCGGGGTTGTTGGGGTCATATAACTCGATGGGACTGGGGGAAAAGCATACCCTCGGTAGCAACGAAGGATTATTCATGGTGAATCGATGATACCATGACTCCTAAGCAGAGTAATAAAGAGTAGATTATGGAATGTAAGCAGCTATTTGGAGTTGAGAATGCGGTGATGGATGATGAATTGGGACCATCCATACTATGTGGATGGTTATTTTAATTTACACTTTAATACAATTCTTATTATATATGTGTTCATTTCATTCATTTATTTCATCTTGTATCAATTATATTTTTGGGTGTATATGTGGAAATGATTCATTCTATTTTGAAACATCAAACTCTTCAAGGTCAACGAGAGTTCCGATATTTCCTTTGTATAGATTGTTTCTTAGTTATAGATGGATTTTAATTGATGTTGGATTTTACAAATATTTACATGGATTCTCGTTACCTAATCTTGGGATTTTATAGGTTGGCCATTTCATGGCCCACATCGATTGCAATGCATGAACAATTTATTTTACAATAGAGGATGGTGTTGAGCATGAATTTATACGGGAGAATAATGAAAAGATGGGGGGAACACATTTTTTAACACCATCTGTTTTCACAATATCATATCAGTTGGATGATTTCTCATTGGAATCAGTGGTAGGTGTTGAGAAAAGTGTTCTTTAGGTAGTCTTGGATCATTTTTGGGTGTATTTCCTAGAGAACTCTCTGGGTTACCATTATGAGAGGAGTGGGGTTTACGATTAACCTCCTTCCGAGGACAAGTCCGAGCTCACAACCATCTTACTTAATGGAACCAGTAGGAATGAAGTAATTAATGGTGCATTTGGAAGAGTTAGAAAACAAAGGGTTCATCTGTCCTAACACGTCTCCGTGGGCCACACCTGTTTTGTTTTCTGAAAAGGTTGACGGAACCTTATAGCACTCTGTTGATTACCGTAGACATAATTAGGTTATGATAATGAATCTCTATCAACTTCCACCCATTGATGATTTTTTGACCATTTGACGGGATCTCAGTGGTTTTCCAAGACTCACTCATTGTCAAGATATCCTAAATTGCGTTCAAAGATAGGGGATATCCCGAAAAAAGATTTCAGAAGTAGATATGACTATTACGAGTATGTGTTTATGCCCTTTGGCTAACGAATTCACCATTAGTGTTCATGGAAGTGATGAATAAGATATTTCATAGTTATATAGAATATTTTGTGGTGGTATATGATGATGATATACTAGTGTATTCAATGAAAATAGAAGAGCATGAGATGCACCTGGAGATAGTGTTGGGGATCTTGAGAGATCATCGTCTGTGTGTAAAATTATTAATGTGTGACTTTTTGATATATGAGGTTCATTTCTGTGGCCATGTTATTTCTTATATGGGTGTTTCAGCAGATCTGAAAAAATAGATAGGTTTCTATCTTAAGGAAATATTATAAGAATGTTTTCAAGATATAGAGGATCCTTGGTCACGCTAGTTATTATCTTTGTTTTGTTCATGATTTCTCACTATTAGATTTTCTAATGATAGATTTGACATGTTATAACATCCCACGTAATGCCCCAACTCCAGTTACCCAGAGTCGGTGCATTATTGCATAAAATTAGCATGATCAAAAAAGATCAAGTCTAGAAAGACCGATTAGTTTAGTAGCCTTGGAATAACTAGATATATTCATAAAGTTTACATTACATCATAATGTAAAAACTACAACAACATCTTGTCTCCACACTCATATCCCCTTATATTATCCCTGCAGGTCATTCATAAAATACTTATTCACATCCTGGGAAAAATAAAACATAGAAAGGGGTGAACTGAAATGCGCAGTATAGATAACAATATAGCCGATACTTTCATAAATAATCATAAACATTTAAGGCAATGTATAACTAAAACAAAAGCCTTTTAAACTTGAAATTCAGCATAATATGGCAGAAATAAAATGAAATAATGACATTTACTTAATCATAAGGATATTCTACTAGTTGAATAATCACATGCAATATCAATAACCCCTATAATAATGATGGAATGCATAATCCCAGACTATAATAACCACATAATCAAGGCCATGTGCCACGACTACATATAAGATTTTGTCAAGGCCTTGTTCCAAGACACTAGTTTGTCTCATGAGACCTACCGATGCATCGAGGAGCTATAGCGGGCTCCACCCATCACTTACTATGTCCAATGAATTCCTCATATGAAAAGGTTTAAACATAATGTAAACATTCAAAATAAAACTAGCATACAAAATGTCAATACTTTCTCCAAAAACCATAAATGTTATAAAAATAAGATATCCACAGTCAAACATATCACAAAACCTTCAATACAATATGGATGTTTTGTATCATAATAAATCAACTTCAAAAAAGGTTATGATCCATCAAATGATGTTGACGTAGATGAAATCAAAACTATTTGAGGGAAATGTCTTTTTTTTAAATCATTGAAAAGTCACACATTTATAAAGGAAGTAATTCAAAATACATTTTTGAATAAAAGTGTCCCATACCACTTTGAAACTTTTGAAAAGAAATATCATTTCAAAACATTCATGTACAGATAAATAAATCCATAAAATCATTTTGAAAACATGGAAATTAATTAAAAATATATTTATAGAAAAATATTTAAAATGAAAAAAATTCTGATCTTGGTAAAGAGTACATTTCACATATTCATAAAATATTCATTTACAATCATTTAAAAGTCACATAATTATAAAATAAAACATTTACGTTGTAAATATTATTATAATATTGTAAGGGAAGCTTCAAAGATTTTATAATGGCAGAAAATAGCCTCACCCGCCGTATAAGTTAAAAAGACACTCTTACCTTAATTATGTCGAAAAGGTTAAAAAGGACCTTGTTTGGAAAAGGACAGAAAGATTCCATTATAAAATTATTATAAAAATTCAAAAAAGGGTATAAATGACTTTAACCCATATTCTATAAAATAGTAAGAATGTTTTGAAATACATTTTTAAGAAACATGGATGTGGATGATAAAGAGGTCCTAGTAGAAAATTACTTATAAACAACCTCAGAAAATGAAGAGATTGTGAAAAAACACTTACCAATTTGGTAACATATGAAACATAAACCCAATAAAATAAGTATCATACAACGAATATATAAATACACATAAATTAAATTTTATTACACAATGAATACAATTTTGGGCAGTACATACACCACAAAAAAGGTAATAGTGGAAATATGGTATGAAGCTCACCCGAATAAAGAGTGAGATGAAATCACCTTACCTTGTACATTTCCTTAGATGAGGGTAGTTTAACCTCTTGTATAATGGTGAAATAACTATCACTAATTTATTCAAGAATCATATACGTTAATATGATATCATATATGATCTTTTAACATTTCTTTGTTAATAATTTCTTAGTATTATCGTCGTTTCGGGTGTTAACTTACTCATTTTATTACATATTTTTTCTAAAATAAGTCATGTTTGATATGGATAAGATGTATATTATTCCTATCCAGAACGATATCATGTCTTTAAAAAAATTTAATCCTAAAATGAGAATTATACTTGAATGGATAAGATGGGAAATGAATCTGATCGCGTTCATGGAGACGGTAGTCTGCACGTACGCACAAACGTTACTTCTATTTCATTTTTCATTTTAAAAGGAATCCAAACCAAATGATACATAGGTGTATTATTATCATATTATAACATAATATCTTTTATATGTTACTCAAGTTCATTAATACCATCCTTTATACGTTTCATGTATGGTATGAAAGAGTCATATCACTTTGAGGGGGCGGTAGTCCGCACTTCCTCAAATGAAATTATCCTATATATATATATATAACATGAAATTAATAAAGGTATGCTATAAAATGGAATTAATTAAGATTATATATAATATAAATATCATTAATATCATATTTAATTTTTGTACAATCACAATTGCCACCATGAGAGCCGGTAGGAGATAATTGAACTATCATTGTCTCATGAGGCGCTTGGTTTCCATCCACAGAAACATTATGTTCTTCACCCATTAGATTGAGGTGTGTGTAATTGTAGTGAGAATACATCTCATAAAAATATCATTTTATATTTAGGATATTGTTTTTTTCACAATAGAAAATAATACGAAGAGTTTAGGGGTTGGAGAAGTAAAATAAAAGAAAAGAAGCTAAGAGAAAACGTTACCTTTAATTTGGGTAACAACCTTTGGTTTGAACCAAAAAGGACTCTGTAAGTGCCTCATGCATAATGTAAGGATTATAGGAGGAGGATAGGGATGTAGGGTTCTTAAATGGTCAGATATTGGGCGAGAAAAAAGTATTTTGAGGAGTGAGGAATTGGATAGAAGTGGTGTCCTTTTATAAGGGGGAGAAGGGGCTCTTTAGAAAAAACATAAAGTATTATTTTATAATAAATTTATATTCGGTTTATAATGGCCCCAAATTGGATTCCATAATGTATAAGGTGGGGATGGGTTGAAAACCACTCAGCCAATAGGTTTTAGAGTAGTTTGGGTCACTATTTTACCCATATCTTTTAGATTTAACTCTTAGTTAAATAGTTTGACATTTACCATGTCTTTTTGTATTTTTATATTATATGGTTAATAAACTTACTATAAACATCCAAGAGAACCCCAAGTGGTTCATTAATGACATACCTATCATCATATAAGTCCTTTGGTAAAACCATATATTTTTAGTAATGTTATATCAATTAAAAATATAATAATTGTTTTAAAAACTCCTTTATGTCAATTTTGACACTATTTAATAATTGACTTTTTTAAAGTCTTAATAACTTTATTAGTTCGAAAAAAATTCATTTAATAAATCCCAACGTGTCATATTAACCAATAAAAATCTTGGAATTCATTAAAAATCTCAAATTATATTTATTTGAGTATTTATTATATCAATTATTTTAATATTTCACTAATAAGGTAATTACTGTATCATCATTGTGTCATAAATAAATTAAAATAGATAATTTCTAAAAAATAAAAATAAAATACCATTATGTAGGAAATAATTTTATCTTTATAATTAATTTTTATAATCAAATTTATATTATGTAGAACCCTATATTAAAAATGCATTAGTTTTTAAACATTGATTTTAACTCTTTTATCTTTTCTATGAATTAAATAATAATAAATGTCCTAATCTAATCAAAGTGGACAAAAGAGGTTTATATTTTATTCCTAAGGTTTTTTTGGTATAATTATTCTTATACAATATAATTAGCACATGTGTTAGGGTAATAATAATATATGTTTTACCCCTAATTACCTTATTTACATTTTATCGTGGTAAAAAAAAGTAAAAAGTTACTGTTCACCAAATGTTATTTATATCTTATTGAAATAAATTTTACTCCTTGATATTAACATTTTCTCTTGGATTTTCGAAATTACACTCACAGAAGTGGTAAAATTACATTTTATGTGAATTTGAAAATTCTCCTAGGAGGTGGGTAAAAGGCGGTGAAAAGTTCAATAAAATATTTTTATATCTAAAATTATTATAAACTGACTCCAATGAATTAAATTGAACTTATATTAGTATTATGTATCTATTTTTAGATAAAATAATTTAAATAAAATATATAATTACTTAAATAAAAATTCGGTTTTAAACTATAACTCAGTGTTTTTCACTATTGATCAAAAAATTAAAAGTTGTCAGAAAAATAAAAAAAATTTACCCTAAGCTAATTCTGATATTCAAGATTAAATAATGAAGTCTATTTAACCAAATTCAAAACATAGAAGTTGAATTTATTAATCCAAAATTAATTCTCGCTGTCAAAACCAAAATGTGTATTTTTAAGAAATAATAACTACCAAAATTTGACGCTTGTTGATGTCCATTTTCAAAGTGAAATTACTTATAATAACCATCATTGGTTTAAATGGTAAAAATATAATCTATTTATACTTCCATACTATTAAAATGTATAATTTAAAAATATAAATTATTATGATTTAAAAAGTTTTTTTCAGTTAAAATATAGTATTTTTCACTATTCACCCAAAATATGAAAGTTATCAGAAAAACAAAAAAACTTTATTAAAATTAAATTATTATCTCCTGATTCTAAAGAAGAATTTTATTTTTTCAAATTTAATATATAAATGTTTCTAATATTGTATTTAAAAATGCTTTTCCATTAAAAGGTGGTAAAATTCTATTTTTTTGAAAATACTTTTTTTATCTGAAAAATTGTTTTTGTTCTTACATTATGTCTAAAAAACTCATAATGTGGATTCTAAAATTATAATGATTATATAATGTTCAAAATTCAGTTAATACTATTCATAACCGCTTTTGAACGACTGGTTTGGTAAGTCATGGTGCGTTATAACTCGGTGTTGCGTGTAGTGGAAGTTATTGAATTATTTTGAAGAAATAACGAACTATGAAATATGTGGGTGTTACATTCTTCCCTCCTTCTATAAATTGCGTCCTCACAATATGATTTTTTTTTCAAAAATAATAGGTTGAAAATAAAAAATACCATATGGAAAACCCTCATCGGAAATTAGGTTAATAAAATTTAGTCTTAATAAAAGGACAATGGAAATGAAAGGGTCATCACAAAATTATGATCTCGATTAGGAGAACAGTTGTGGAAATTAAATACATCTAATTGGAGGAAAAACGTAAATATTTATAGGTAGTTATTGAGGCAATCAATCGCTAACAAGTGTAAAATTGAGGGCCATAAATTCATCAATCAATGATGATTTAAAATAGCATCTTTTCAAAAAAAACATTTGGTATTAGGATAACACATTTTCTATTTTAATATCCCTTATAAAAAGTATAAGATTTAATTTCTTCATATAATAAGAGAATATGAAAAATATATACTTGACAAGTAGAGTCCCATCCTTTAACTAATTTCTACCACAAACTCATCATTCACTCTAAAAGACAATAGAATATAGAAATTATATTCTATTTATCCTATTTGTATAGGGTTAAAAAATGAATTTATAATTCATCTAGCAGATTTTTTTAAAAAAAAGACTGCATTATTCAATCCAGGACATCACATGGGACAGTGGTAGGTGATAAAACCTTTTCACCCTTCGGTTGCGGGTTTATGTCTTGCGGTCTTTCCGGATGCGAAGATTTTCCACATGACCTCTGGGTTGTCCTTTTATGAAAATCCAAAAATTATCTCAAACTAGAATAATCCAAAATACCTTTGTCCAAAATCACAATCCAAATTTTATATGGAATGTAAACACAATGATGATCCTTTTTTCTCCATAATAACATGTGAACACCTTGATCATGTATTCTTCTAAAACACTGCAACATCCTGAAATACCATAAATCCATATTGATTTCATTCATGATCCCTTATTCCTTAAAGAATACTGGATATACTACTTCTATCCAAAAATGTTGTAAACTCTAACAATGATGGAATATACAAATCATTAATCAATTTCAAGGTAATCAAGAATATCCAAAATAATTTATCCAAATCCATCATGTATTATTCCAAAATCACTACCTCAGTATCAGAACCATATTATGGTTTATCTTTCTCTCAACCATATATTATTCAAAAAATTAACCCGCTATTGAGTCTGTTTTCTTGGTTCCACACAATCTCAAGTCCTTAATAAAATAGTACTGCAGTACAATCCTTATTTACTCCATAATTATTATAACTAGTACATTGTTGATACAACAATCAAATGAAATAATTATCTAATAACAGCATAAGAACACTAATCATTCCTCATCATCGGTGGTAGTATCATAACTTGATTATTACCCAATAGCATGATTTGGGGAGTACTCTGATGATTTTTACATCGGTTCGCGTAGTGTCCCAACTCCTTGCAGATGAAGCATTGTTCATTTAAAACCATTTTCTTACCCTTGCAGTCACGTACTTGGTGTCCTTTTTTCCACACTTATAAAAAAATCTCATTCCCTTCAGGAAAGTTCCAGGGTGTTTCTTCCCACAGTTATCACATATGGGAAAATTATTCTTTTCCCTCTTCCCTTTTTATAACTTTCTCTCTTCCACCATTTTCTTCTCTTGCTTCCCTTCAAAACCATAGGACTCAGATAATTCTTTACTTATCTAATTAACTCATGATACTATTTCTTCATATGTTGAGAATACATAAGAGACTATTTCCCTTCTAAATGTTTCTTTAATACTATGAAAGATATGATCCTTCTTACTCTTTGGATCATACGTATTATTGGAGTTCACATTCCTTCTACTGGGCGCCATTTCTATAACATAGCATAAACTAGGTCAGTTTATGAATTTCGATGAATAATTACAAACATGTAAAATACCTAACATAAATTGAATGGTTTATGAATATAATACATAATCATAAGGATTCTTTGATTGAAGAATTATATAATCATAAACCCATCATAATTATTGGTAATGAAACTAATAATTATCCTAATCATATCTCCCAGGAGTGTCGTAACCAAGAGTGTAGCAAGGCGTATTATCGTGCACTAGTTCTCATTCGAGTCTAGATCAAAGCGCTGTTTTTGGGATTTACCCTTAGATACATCTGTGATAAAGCTTCCTCAACCTGCTCATATCCAGACAGGTATTTATTACTCAGAAAACTCACAAAATCTATATAATACCAAAATTCCAGGAAATTATTCTATACTAATCCTAAAATTTTATATTATGGATATGTGATCTAATCAGATTTTATCTAAATATAGCTTCCAAGGTTTGTACTAAAATTTCTCTGATACCAACTATAACACCCCGACTCCAGTAACCCATAGTCTATGCATTAGTACATGACATTGGCATTATCACAAAAGATAAAGTGTCAAAATACCGATTAGATTAGTTGCCTTGGAATAACTAGATACATTCATAAATTTTACATTACATCATGAAGTAAAAACTACTACAACATCATGCCTCCACACTCATATCCCCTTATACTATCCCTACAGGTCATTCGTAAAATACATCATCATATCCTGGGAAAAATAAAACATAGAAAGGGGTGATCTCAAATTTCCAGTAAGGATAACAATATGGTGGAAACTTTCATAAATAAGTATAAACATTTAAGGAAATTTATATCTAAAACAAAAGCCTTTTAAACTTGAACATCAGCATAATATGAACGAAACAAAATGAAATAATGTCATTTACATATTCACATGGATATTATACTAGTCGAATAATCACATGCAATATCAAAAACCACTTTCATTATGATGGAATGGATGATGACAAACTATCATTACCACATAGTCAAGGCCATGTACCAAGACACTATTTTGTCTCATGAGACCAACTGATGCATCGAGGAGCTATAGCGGGATCCACCCGTCACTTACTAAGTCCAATGCATTCCTCATATTAACACATTTAAACATAACATAAACATTCATAATAAAACAAGAATATGAAATGCCAACACTTCTTCCATAAACCATGAATGATATAAAAATAACACATCCATAGTCAAACATATCACAAAACCTTCAATACAATATGGATTTTTGTATCATAAAAAATCAACTTCAAATAAGTTTAAAATCCATCAATGGATGTTTACATAGATGACATCAAAACTATTTGAGAGAAATGTCTTGTTTTGAATCACTGAAAAGTCACACATTTATAAAGGAAGTAATTTAAAAGATATTTTTTAATCAAACTGTCCCATACCACTTTGAAACTATTGAAAAGAAATATCATTTAAAAAAATTCATGTTTATAGAAAGAAATCCTTCAAATCAATTTGAAAACATGGAAATTAATTAAAAATATTTAGAAAGATAAATCTTTAAAACATTTAAAATTATGATCTTGACAAAGAGTACCTTTCACAAATTCTTAAAATATTCATTTTGAGATCATTTAAAAGTCCCATAATTATAAAATAAAAAACTTACTTTCAAAATATTCTTATAATCTTGTAAGGGAAGCTTCAACTACTTAATTATGGAGGAAAATAGCCGCACCTGCTGTATAAGTTAAACAGACACTCTTACCTTAATTTTGTCGAAAGGGTTAAAAAGGACCTTATTAGGAAAACGACGGAAATATTCCTTTATAAAAATCTTATAAAAAGTAAAACAAGGAAATAAATGACTTTGAACCCATATTCTGTAAAATAGTATGAGTTTTTTGAAATACATTTTTAGGAAACATGGATGTGTTTGGTAAAGAGGTCCTAGTAGATAATTATGTTTAAACAACCAAAGATAATGAAGAGATTGTGAAATAAACCCTAAACAATTTGGTAATTTATGAAACATACACCCCATGAAAGAAGTATCATAAAATTAAAATGTAAATAAACATTAATTAAACTGTATTACACAATGAATACAATTAAGGGCAATACATACACCACACAAAAGGTAATAGTGGAAATATGGAATGAATCTCACAGGAATAAAAAGTGAGATGAAAACACCTTACCTCGTACTTTTCCTTGGTTGATGGTAGTTTAACATCCTGTATAATGGTGAAATAATTGTCACTAATTTATACAAGAATCATATACGTTAATATGATATCATATTTGATCTTTTAACATTTATTTGTTAATAATATCTTTGTATTATCGTCGTTTTGGGTGTTAACTTACTAGTTTTATTTTATATGTTTTGTTATATAAGTCATGTTCGTTATGGATAGGTTGTATATTATTCATATCCAGAATTATATCAAGTCCTTAAACATTATTTTTAATCATAAAATGAGAATTACACTTGAATGGATACGATGGGGAACAAATCGCATCACGTTTGTGGAGACGGTAGTCCGTCCGTACACACGAACGTTACTTCCATTACATTTTTCATTTTAAAAGGAATGCAAAAAATGATACATATTTATATTATTATACCTTATAACATAATATATTATATATGTTACTTAATTTAATTAATACCATCCTTTATACGTTCCATGTATGGTATGAACGAGTCATATCACTTTGAGGGGGCGGTAGTCCGCACTTCCTCAAATGAAATTATCGTATATATATACAACATGAAATGAATAATGGTATGATATAAAATGGAATTATAGAAGCTTATATATAAAATAAATATCATTAATATCATTTTTAATTATAGTTCCATCATAATTGCCACAATGGGAGGCAGTAGAAGATAATCGAACAATCCTCGTTTCGTGAGGCGTTTGGTTGCCATCCACAGAAACATTATGTTCTTCACCCATTAGATAGTGCTTTGTGTAAGTTTATTTATATTAAATCTAATAAAAATATCCTAGTATATTTAGGATAATGGTTTTGTTACAAAAGAAAATAATAATAAGAGTTTAGGGGTTGGAGAAGTAAAATAGAAGAAAAGCAGCTAAGAGAAATTGTTATCTTTAATTTGGGTATCTCCCTTTGGTTTGAACCAAAAAGGACTCTTGAAGTGCCTTCTGCCTATGGTAAGGCTTCTAGAAGTAGTAGAGGAATGTATGGAGATTAATTTGGTAGACTTTGGATGAGCCATAAGGCTTTAGAGGTGTGAGGAATTGGTTAGAAGTGGTGTCCTTTTATAAGGGGGGGGGGATGGGCTCTTTAGGGAAATCATAAATTATTACTTTATAATAAATTTATATTCGGTTTATAATGCCTAAAAACTGGGTCATTTAAATTATAAGGTGGATATGGGTAAAAAAACTCATCCAATATGTTTTATACATGTTTTGGTCACTATTTTACCCTTATCTATTAGATTTAACTCTTAGTTAAATAGTTTGACATTTACCATGTCTCTTTGTATTTTTATATTATATGGTTAATAAACATACTATGAACTGCCAAGAGAACCCCAAGTGGTTCATTAATGACATACCTATTATCATATAAGTCCTTAGAATGATCCTTAGTTTTTTTTGGAATATTATATCAATTAATAATATAATATTTGTTTTAAAAAGTCCTTTATGTCAATTTTGACACTATTTAATAATTGATTTTTGTTAAAGTCTTAATAACTTTATTAATTATAATCAAATTTATTTAATCAATGCTAACATGTCATATTAACCAATAAAATTCGTGTAATTCATTAAAAGTCTCAAATTATATTTATTTGTGTATTTATAATATCAATTATTTTAATATTTCACTAATAAGGTAATTACTGCATCATCATTGTGTCATAAATAAATTAAATTATTTAATGCTTAAAATTATAATTAAAATACCATTATATAGGAAATATTATTATATTTCTAATTAATATTTATATTCTAATTTATCTTATGTATAATCCCTATATTAAAATTTTTTAGTTATTAAACATTGATTTTAACTCTTTTAACTCTTCTTTGAATTAAATATTAATAAATGTCCTAATCTAATACAAGTAGACCAAAGAGGTTAGTATTTTATTCCAAAGGTTTTTTTGGTCGAATTATACTCTTCCAATAGAATTAGGACATCTGTTAGGGTAATAATAATATTATTTTACCCTTAATTACCCTATTTACTTTTTACCGTGGTAAATAAAAGTAAAAAGTTATTATTCACAAAAAATTAATTTTATCTTATTTAACAACATTTTACTCCTTGATATTAACCATGTCTCTCATATTTTCTAAATTCCACTCACAGAAGTGGTAAAATTTTGTTTTATGTGAATTTGCAAATTTTCCTGTGAGGTGGGTAAAAGACGGTGACAAGTTTAATAAAAATTTTATATATGTAAAATTATTATAAACTGACTCCAATGAATTACATTGAACTTATATAGGTATTATGTATCTATTTTGACTTTAAATAATTTAAATAAAATAAATTATTATTTAAATAATAATTTAGTTTTATACTATAACTTAGTGTTTTCACTATTCATCAAAAATTAAAAATTTTCAGAAAAATACAAAAAATTTACCCGAAGAAAATTTTGATATTCCAAATTAAATAATGAAGTCTATTTTACCAAATTAAATACATAAAAGTTGCATTTATTAATTTAAAATTAATTCCTACAGTCAAAACCAAATGGCTAATTTTTACAAAATAATAACTACCAAAAGCATGACACTTGTTCATATACATTGTCAATGTGAAATTACATACAATTCCCATCATTGGATTAAATGGAAAAATTTAATCTATTTATAATTACAAACCATTAAAATTTATAATTTAACAATATAAAATATTTTTTATTTAAAAAGATGTTTTCATTTAAAATATAGTATTTTTCACTATTCACCCAAATATGAAAGTTATCAGAAAAACACCAAAACATTATTGAAACTAAATTCTTATATCCCGATTCTAAATAAGAAGTTTATTTTGTTAAATTGAATATATAAAAGTTTGAAACATTGGATTTAAAAAGGATTCACCCTTAAAAAGTGGTGAAATTTCCTTTTTTTTACAAATACATCTTTTATCTGAGAAAATGAATTTGTTCATACATTATGTCTAACAAACTCATAATATGGATTCTAAAAAAATAAGGATTATATAAAGTCCAAAATTCAGATATTACTATTCCAAACCGCTTTTGAACGGCTTGTTTGGTAAGTCATGGTGCGCTAGAACTTGGTGTTGCGTGTAGTACAAGTTATTGAATTACTTTAAAGAAATAAAATACTATGAAATATTGGGGTGTTACATCCAATTTCGATGAGATGAGAACTATAAGAAATGATTTGAAGAGTTAATGGGTCACCTTACATCCTCCCCACTCTTGGTTTTTCCAATTCCAGGGAAAGAGTTTGTGGTGTATTGTGACCCATCATATTCAGGGTTATGGGTTTTCTCATGCTGGTGTATCATGTGATTTCATATGACTCATGATAGTTGAGTTTTCATGAGAATAACTAACCAACACATGATTTGGAGTTTGGGGAAGTATTTCATGCTTAAATAATGTTGTGTCATTATATCTTTGGAGAAAAATTTACAATGTTTACCGACCGAGGAGCGTAAAGCTTATCTTATCACAAAGATATTTGAACTCGAGGAAAATGAGATGGATGGAATATGTCTAGATGTTTGTTATTGACCAAATTATACACAGGGTAAGGGAAATTATGTGGAAGATGCGTAAAGTATAAAATCATATTCTTAGTAGTGAATCATTCTTAGGATCAATGGAAGTTGATGTTAGTCATAGCCAACACGCCATTGAAATGTGAGGACCAGGGTGGAAGAGAGGTTTTCCTTTGGATTTCATTATCTCCTGACATGGCTAGTTTTGTTAAAGAGGTATATGAATCTGATTCTGAATGTGTGGTAATGAGGTCAATACACAATTTTAGGGAGACTATTGAGGATTGTGAACTGAATGGAAAGCGAATCATGTGTCTTCGGAATCGGAGGGTGGTACTAGTGGTTAGTTGGGAGGAACTTATTAGTTATTATCATCATTCCTAGTGGGATTTACTTCTTGGAATTTAAAAAATGTACAAGGAATTGAAATAATAGTTTTGGTGGGTTGTTATGAAATGGGATGTTGTTAGGTTTGTCTTGAGATGCATGACTTTTCATCAAGTCAAGGTAGATCATCAGTGGCCAGTAGTCATGTGGTTGTTATTACCTATCCCAATATAGAAATGGGATCATATAAAAATTTATTTTTTAACAGTTATTCTAAGAACATTTTGGAAACACAATTCTATATGGGTGAATGTGGATTAGATCATAATGTCGAACCATTTCATCTAGATTTGTGAATCTTATACATTCAAGGGTCTATCTAAAATATATATCTGGGTGGTGAGGAGGAGGCATGGTTTTCTTGTCCCGATTATATAAGATATAGAACTGAGTTTCACATATCGTTTCTATAAATCCTTATAGAAATACCTTGTGACACAGTTGACTATGAGCATAGTGTATCATCCACAGACAAATGACCAATCTGAGAGGATGATATAAACAATGGGGGATATGTAAAGGGATATTATGATGGATTTGGGTGGTTCATGGGAGGAGCACATACCATTGGTGGAGTTCTCCTATAATAATAGTTATTATGAGCTAATACATGTAGCTCTTTTGGAGGAATTATATGGTTGTTCATGTCATTCCCTACTATGTTTGGTGGAAATGGGGAATTCTTCTATGATTGGACCGAGCATGTAAAAGGTACTACGGAGATGATCAAGTAGATTATATTGTGGACGGATATGGCTCAATGTCCTTAGAAATCATATCCATGCCATCATTGACGACAATTTTTATTTAATGTGGTGGATGATGTGTTTCTGAGAATCTCTCCTAGGTATGAACATTGTTAGTTCAGGAAGAAGTGTACGTTATCTCAATGGTATATTAGTCCTTTTGAGATACATGATCATATTGGATAATTGGAATATCATTTGGAATTTCAACCACTGTATAGTTTGGTGAACAATGTGTTTCATGTGTCGTAGTTAAAAAAAGTAGCAGCTAGATCAGGAAAATGTGATTCATTGGGATCATGTTTTCCTAGAACCTGATGCATCTTTGACACACGTTCTCATGAGAATTGTGGATAGGTAATAGAAAGTATTTCATGGTAAAATCATTGGTTTAGTTTAGTTTTTTTGGAAGCATGGTCAGATTCAGGAGGAGATTTGGGAGTGTGAGAAAGTTATGGTAAAGCGGTGGCCCGAGCACTTTTGGAAAAATGATGATTATGTACATTCTAAGGATGGAATTTCAAATGGTTGGGTGAACATATCAACCTAATTTGAGGTATGTATCCTTTTTTATTCATTTTTATGTGTTTAATGTGCTTACGATGAGTTTGGATGAGTTTTGGTGAGTTTGAGGGGGGTTTTGAAAACTATCGAGGCCTTTTTAAGGCCGCACGGTTTGGGAAAAATTAAGAGAATCTATGCAAGATGAACCCTGTGGGCAATAGGTGATGAAAAAATTGCACCCATATTGTATAACCTTATGGGGTGGGCTATACGTGGCACACAATCGAGGCACTAGAAGGCACACGGTAAGCTCACATTTTTTCTTATTGTGTGGGATAACTGTGTGGCCAATAAAAATGGGTGTTTTAAAAATCCAGTATTATCTAGGATTTCCAGAAAACCACCCAAACTCTCTCTCACTCAGGCCTCAATTGTGAATTCCAATTCTCAAAGGTAAGGGGTGCTCTCCCCATTATTTTGGAATAAAATATTAGGGTTTTATTTGTGTGGTTCAACCGCTTCTTCTCTTGTAAGTCTATAGTTTTATGTAAATATACTTTTCGCTCTCTCTTGGTTTTATACATCTACATCTTATGTGTGTAGTTATGTGGTTTTCTTCCTTGGGTGATTATTTAATGTATTTTTTATGTTAGGTAATGAGAGATAGAGCATTTTTAGTGGAGTGTAATTTGGAATTTGGAAGTAGTTTCTTATCCGTCAATTTCACATGAACCCTAAATGTAGGTGGATTCCCTTTTGACTACACTTGGTTAGAACAAGTGTTTTTTGGTTACAATTAATTTTTATTTTAATAAAATTAATTGTGAAAATGATGTTAAAATCATGTTGGAATTCCATTGGGTGATGATTTTGGGGATTTTTAGGGAAATGGGTTACTATCGAAAAAAGGGGCAATGTTATGTGATTTTAAAATGTTTATTTTAAAATAATTAGTCTCTAATATGAAAAATGTTATGTGAATGATGGTTTTAAATAACTTTATGGTTCAATAAAATGTTTTGGGGTTGAAAATTTTGTAAAAGGGTGTTTTCAATTAATGGGTGATTTATTGAAGTAAATAGGCATGTGTTGGAAATGGTTCTGTGCTTATTGTGCGGCCTTAGTGATTTGTGCTTATTAGTTTACTTTGTGTTATTTCTTGTGTCAGTTTTGTGGAATTGGGGGGTAAATATCGCTATAAAATATGATTTATTATGGTTGGATGAACCACCATTATGGATGTTGGTCTGGAAGCACTGCTAGTTGGGAATGGGGTGAATGGTATGGGTAGAAGTCCTACCGTATTGGTTTCTTTGTTATGTGTTTCTTTGAAAAGACTGAATTTTTTGTTCTAAGGCATGATCAAGATATAGATTATGTAATTATTGTGGATTTCCTTTGATTTTTGTTTATTGGTATGGGTATGTTTGGCATGTAGTAAGTTGTTTCACTATTGGACATTTTACATAAATTGTTTTACATATATGTGCTAAAAGTTTAATCCTAGTGGAATTTGTAGGGAAGTCCTTTGAGGAAACCCTACTGAGTATCTATACTCACCCCCTTATTTGGCAGATTTTTTATTTTGTAGATGTTGTGTTCCTAGATATAGGAAAGAATAAGGAATCTCATTTTACTAGTGGTTCGGCCTGATTCTTTGTTGAATTTTTGGTGCTAGGAGCATGGAGCTTATTGTGGAGCTATGGATTTTGTTCTTGTTCTTCTGAAGTCTTTCTTGTAGTCTTCTTCTTGGTACTTTAATTTTTTTTTGTTTTTCTCATTGGTTTTTCCAAAAGGAAAAATCAGTTATCTTTTGATAAAGTTTATGATTGGCTATTTTGTTTACATGCATCATGTGGTTTATTGATAGTTGATTTTTTGGTTGGTTAGTTTTATCTCAAGATAAAATCATTCACCAATTAATTTATGATTTCATCCTCATTTATTACTAAATTTTGGCGCCATGGGAACATTTCTTAAGGCCATGTGGTATTCCTCCACCCTCTCAATCCAATGAGATGGGGCTGGATGTTACATGTATTTTTTTCATTTTTAAATGATGATGAGGGAAACGAGGTATGTAATATCCTAATATTTTATAATAAATACTTTCTTTGATAGAATACAAGATATGGAACACTGATCATAAAAAAACCCTAAAATATTTTTAAATTAATATGACTATTATAACCAATACGCTGAATTGGCAAGAGATAATAATATTAAATACAATAATCAAATATATAGATAAATATCACAAATTAATTAAAAATTATTCATTAATTATTATGAGATAAGAACATTATTTTTCTAGTATTGTAAATTTATTCTTTAATGATATGTTTTCTAGGAAAATGGTTTATATACATTCTTTTTGAAAAATTATTATAATTATTATATAGAATTTGTGGAATGTTTATTTGAATAAAAATATATAATTTTTTAAATAATCATGTCAAAAATTTCATAGATTTAATGTTTATTACTTTTCTGAAATGACTAATTATTTCATGAATATTGGATAATATTAATTTTCATTGAAAAATTTATTATTCTTTCAAGAATTTAATAAGTTCCATTTTACTTAAAAATGGTTTCAAAGTATAATTCGTTTTAATGTATTATTAGTAATCCAATTAAGTTAATTAGAATCAGTATTATGCAGTAATTTGGTATAAAATATATTTTCTTCTTTAAAATGGTAAATTCTGGAAAACAGTAATGGAATTTATCGAGTTTAATTTGAAAATAAATTATTACAATTATATGTTTTTATTTTTTAAAAATGATTACATAGTGGTTATAAATAGTTCAAATTTTAGTAAATAGTTAACTTTTTTTGAATATGAGTTGTTACTTTAGTAAATATTGTTCAATTTGATAAGGGTAAATCAGGTAATTAGGGATTACAAATTATATGATATGGAATAAAAATGAATTAAAAACATTACATTATCTTGTTGGATGAGTTTTTTCAATCAATGTATATCTATTTTCCAAAAATATGGAAACCTGATTCCATATTTCATTGATTTCAAACATTATAACAATTAGGTGAATATAAAGCGAAAAATGCCACACTATTTCTTCAAATAACATTAATATTTTTACATAGATAAAAAACAATTACATATTTATTGTTTTAAATGTAAAATATATATGATATTTTTTATCATTTTAATTTTTTTAAATTATCATTGATGAAAAAATTCCATTAAAATTTTACACAATTCAAATACTATAATATGTAAATTAATAGAATAAATTAAAAAATAATATTAAAATTATTGGACAAAATATTATTTTAATTAATTAATTATTTTAATTAATTTTTTGATAAATAATACATATTATATATGTGTTAATTCTTATGGTTCCAATTTCATTATTGTTTTGTAGTTTTAAAAATTAAATTAAATAAATAGCTCCCAAATTGACAAAAATGTTATTTTATGATAAATAATATTTTATTAAATGATTAAAATTTACCCAAAATATTACATTAATCGAATAAAAAGGTATAAAATTTATTATATAAACCATTTAAACTTTATTTACCTTATTACCATATATAATAACTCTATTGACCCCTAAAACGTAAAAAATATTTCATTCATGGTAATAATTAGAATGGTTAAAGAGATGTTAAAACAAAAATATTAGGGTGTAAATTCCCTAAACCAGGTTAATATTTTATTTTATAATATTATTTAGACACATACTTGTTATTTATTTAAATAATTTAGTTTTTACACATTTGGAAATAATAAAGTATACTAATTTTATTTTTTAAGAAATTCCTAGAGTTCCCCTTCCTTCTCCTATAAAAAGGACGAATCCTCTTCTAATAAAATCAATTATAAAGAAAAATTTATTCAGAAAGTTTCTTTCTAAATACATTCATAAAATCTATACCCATGTCTTAGAGTCCTTGGTTTTATCATAAAACTAATTAATGAATTATTTTGGTGTAAACCATTAGAGATTTGCTGATGAAAAGGTGTGGATTTAACAAAGAATTTCCTTTTTTTTCTTTTTCCTAATAATTTAAATATTCTTCAAATTTCATGAAATAATAAAACAATTATCTCCCTTATAAATAGATTTTAGTGAGCTGATTTCATATCCGATATTAGTCTACTCTTTTATAAAATAGGGAATGAAACTAACATTTTTGTGTACAGTAGACTACCACCACATTAACCGATGCAATTAATTATCCATCATGTCCCCTTATAGTTGGTCATAGTGATAGTTTTAATATATATATATATATATATATATTTCATGAAATATGTAACATTATTTAGAATTATTATGTCATATATATTCTAAAAATTTGTTTCACTGAAATATAATACATCGTTTGTGCGTGCATGTGGAACACCACCACCATGAAGTGATGTGATTCGTTTTCATGAAAAAATCACATTAATGAAATATATATATATATTTTTATTTAAAAACTAATATTATATTAATGATATAATGATCATTATGGGGAGATATATAATTTTTTATCTACTTTCCATAATTATTGTTGAAAAATGAGATATTATTCATGAATACATATGACCTACCATCTCTATGATTGTAATATATTTCTTTTTTCATAACAATATTAAATGAATATTTTTAAAAGAATAATTGATTTATAAAATATATATTTATATAATGAATATTTTACATGATAAGATATAACAATGAACACTTTTTTCACAACCCCCTATCCACAAAGTGTACCCCTCCTAGACATGCAATTAGAGAAGAGAGATAGTGACCCCTGAGTCCTACCTCTAGTAGACCCCATGTCTGTGAATAGCACTGAGGGTATAATACATGTTTAAATGTGAGGATTTACGAACAATGATAAACACACATGGAAGAGAGAGACAATATATTTACCAAACAACTCCTATAGAGAATCCATTTTAAAATAATCCTGTTCAATAACTACAATTGAAAGGGAAAAATGCAAGTATCAAAAGAAATTGAAGACAATAGTGACCATGAAGCTCAAACAACTCAAGAAAAACCACCAAGATAGTAGTAAGAAACCAAATCCCCAAATTTTTCCTATGAACCATGAAAATAGTGTACATATATTGGGAGAGTATAAATGTATACTCAGTAGGATCCTCTATAGAGCCTCTCATGCAAAATGAATAGGATGAATGCTAAAGCACAGAGAATAATAAGTGAATAAAGCATGTCACCTAAACTTGTATACTATATTCCAAGACTCACCATGGTTACTCTAACCATGTTTTACATATATTATAATGTAATATAATAAATAATTTCATGGGTACACAAATACCACTTCCCCTCTAGTTTTCCGCTTTCCCCCAACATCACACGTCTTGAGATTCACTCTTCAAAAGGCTAGCCTGAGGGCACATGGAAAAATCACCAAAACATGCACCTCGTGCAATACACCAGGATTACAACATAACCAAAAGTAACCAGGTGGATTATGGGAGCTACCATAACGCACATAATGTGTATCATCTTTTGGGTATTATACATTAGGACAAAAAAACCAATACCCTGAATAAGGATCCTCAAGACATCATAGCCTATACAGATTATAACAATAGTAGTCCATAAGAAACTATATACAGAACACATGTGTGTGAAATAACCACAAATCATTAGATACCTCTAAACACGTATATGGGGGAAAATAAATTATATGCATACCATCACATGTAACTACCTATATAAATGATCTGGGCCAAAAGGGGTAGTTATACATCCACCCTCCCACCAGGATGTTGGGGAATGCACCCGCACCCCATGGTTCAGAATCCCTAGGGTATCAGTTTTCCTAACTTATATGGTGGTGTAAAATATAGAAACACTAAAAGTGCATGAAATAATATATCCCACCACCATAATATAGTAATATCCTATCCTTAGATGTAACTGCAGATAATGTATCTCAGACTCCAAACTTACACAACTATGACCAGATATCCCATATACACACAACCATTTAAAGAGAAACATTAAATTATCAGATTCATTTCAATAACATTCACATAATGTTAATTAATAAATTAACCATAAATTATCCATTAATGATTTCCACATTACATTTCATTAACATATCATTAAAGATCAATGCCCTCTTATAATGGGAAATCAGAGTCCATGAATTCTTAGAATTATAACCTCATCATTGAATCCCAGCATGAAGCAAACGCATGAGATAAAAAATTATTCATTTATAGACCATAATACATTCCATATATAAAAGTAATCTTGGAATACATTATAATCTACCATGAAACAAGGGGAATAAAATAGTGATTAGACGGACTGCCCATTGTGTTTTTCCAACTATAACTGGATATTAAACTTGTCCAATCACAAAGATATAAACACAAAAATCACATGGAATACCATGTGCGTATATGCCTCCCTGGGAAAGAGAGTAATCAAAACTATATTTCAGCCTAAATTAGAGGGTAATAAAAATCAGATAATAAAACATCTTGTTCTTCATCCAAACATGAGATTCAAACAAGAATAAATTTTTCATAACAATCAGTATTCCCAACTTAAAGCCATTTTATACTCTCTAGTTTCATCTCCAATACACACATGCATATACTGATGCATATCAACACTCTAGGAATTAACTTCTGCCACCAAAACTATTCCTCCCTTATCCTCATTCAACAACATCTCTCCAAGGTCATCCATCATAGGATAACAACACATTATTCCAATCAACACCATATACATCAACAACCCTCCAAGACCATCCATCTCAGGCTGACGTCCCATCACAAGCATTAGGAAAAAAACATAGAAACTAGGATCTGGGCCCAAAAATAAGTCATTAAGACATAACATGAAATGATCTCTAATGGATACAAAGGAAAAGGAACTTGGCCATCACATGAAAGTAGGAAACTCAGGACCTACAAAGGCTTTATCTTTTATTAAACAACTAGTTCTTATTCTATTTTGAATTAACATGTTCATTGTTCACATGTTCTAACAGTGGAAAGCATAAGTAACAAGCTCTCCCAAGCTACCACAAATTAATTTAGATATCTTTTAATTATTTTATCCACAAGAATAAACGTTCTTCAATTTTATTAACCTATTCAATTAAACTTACACAATTGCACCAATATGATCATAATAAAACAACAATAACAACAACCATATTTATTAAACATTCCTCTATAATATTTGAGATAATTAATTACCAATTATCTATTGATTTAACTTACATAATAATTTTCAAAAAGAACAATATGATAAAACCATAAATGCTTAGATATCACACTATCTTGAAAACAGGGAGGCCAACATTTAACATGGTTAAATGAAGAGACATTGCTAAGTGATTGATACCAATTCCTTAATCTTGTTAAAATACTTATTTTGATAATTTTATTGTGATCCAATATGATAAATCATTATAAATATATGAGTACATGTAAATAAATAGAGAAACAATTAATCCCTTATGTAAAAAGGTCATTGATGTACCTCAAACTAGAAAAGACCACACAATAAAAATCTGATCACCCCTCTAGCGAGAACTACACTAACTTGAGGGTTCCACAACACAACTTCAAAATACAAGAAAAATGATAAACTCCATTAGATGAAAGGGCATAAAAAATCTATTTCACAATAACAATAATGATTTTAAAACAAGTTCAAATTTTGATAAACAATTAGAAAAAAGAAGAAACAGACCTTGTATCAAAATGGGTCACCATGGATTGAAGATCTAAGCCCAATGATCGATCCCCATTAAGGGATCAACAAAATTCAAAATAGGGGACTATTAGTTCACTTAATATGATAGAGAGGGAATCATAGTTTTTGACAATGTGATTTTCTATCAAAACACTAAAAACATTACAACCCTAGGGGATTACATTCCATACAATCCCCTTTAATGTTTTGTATTGCCTCAAAGTCAGTTTCCACTGGAAAAATAATCCCCTATTGATTTAATTTTAATTTTCAAACCTAAAAATATCACACAATGTTAAATCCTATTTTAGATCATGAAATTCGTCAACATGGCATGAATCCCACATTCATGATGTGAAATTTCCATGCTCCCAGTTCTCTGCACCCGAACTCTTCCAAACATCCTCTGATCCTCCCCCAAGATCCATAGGCCTTGGGAACATATAATGGGTCTATTCATGTGGATATATTCCCTTACATAAGTTACCACTCAAAAAATATCATCCTTGTGAATTTGAAAACAACCCAGGAGGAAATAGAAAATGGGTTATCTGAATAGCCATTGAGTGGGATACCTCTCAAGGATCTCACAACAATATGAGATCAACCACCTTACTAGAAGATTAAATTGGAAACTATGGAATAACATCAATAAGCTCCTAAACACTCTCTAGAGGGTAATAACTCTCAAAATAGGGTGATTCACAACCAGCAATAAGAGAATTCCATCTCACCAACTAGAAAAGGTTTACAACCAAAAAACAAACAACATTATCAGAGAATATATAGAAATTATATATCTTGGGTTATTGTGTTCATATCAATGCCTCACATTTCTAGGTACTCTCCATCACTCCACTATTATAGAATAATACATGAACTAAGGGTATAGCCTTCCCACAGAACACCTTTTCCTCATGGTTATCAATCTCTACAGGCTGCTCCTTGATGGTCTCATGATCATCAACATCGATATCACCACAATCAATGGCTTGATAGTCATCATGAAGATTATAATAGTTCTACTACATGTGATTAAATTATGTATTAAGTATATATGAGGGATAATTTCTACCCTATATTCCATGAATCCAACACCAACCAACACCTCGGAAGGCCCAACATACCGAGGAGAAATATTATTCCCATTACCAAACATTCATAGCCCACAATGAGGAGTCACATTTATAAACACTTGATCCACAAAATAAATCTCTAGGGGTATCCTCCTATGATCTACATTGGATTTAAAATGATCTTACAATTCTTTTGCCCTCTCATATATATCATGAATCATCTTTTTCAAATTCGGTTCCAATTCTGGCATGAGAATCACTAACTCCCCAACCCCATTACAATACAATGTATAATGTAATGGTCAGCCATACAAGGCTTTAAATGGTCCCATAACAATGTTTGAGAGAAAATTGGTGTTTTATGTGAATTATACCAAAGCGAGGCACCTTATCCGCGAGCCTCCAAAATATAGGACATAGGAGCACAACATGTCTTCAAGTGTCTGGATGGTCTGCATGGTCTTACCACCTATATGTACATGAAAATAAATGTAAAGACATATCTATAATCCATATTCATGATGGAGGAATATATACACCATAGGGGTAAAACAAGGATCTTGATCATAAATGATCATCCTTGGGACTTCATGGAGTCTCACCACCTCCTCCAGATTCTGCCTCAACAAAACCTTCCCTTAGCTCGACTCCTTGAAAACTATATGCGGTAAGATTTTTTACAAATGATCAAATACCACCCAAATAAAATCCCATCATCCCTAATATTGAGATTAATCTATAATAAATTCCATCAATATTTCCTCCCACATCAACTGAGGAACATCTAACGGGTAGAAAAAAGCCACCAGGAACATTGTTCTTGGTCTTTACCTTCTGATAGACCAAGCATCAAGACACTAACTCTACAACATCACGCATCATCATTATCCACAAAAACTATCCTCTCAAAGTGTTTTAAATATTTATCATTCAAGGATGTAACACCAAAGGTGAACTATGTAACCCTCTACGAACTATCTCATGCATCGCCAAAGGAATGAAAATATTTCCCCAAAACAACACCATATTTTTTTACCCTCAGACCAAATATCAGTGGTCTCAACACAAACAACTTCGTCTCTCCATACGTCCACATCAAAATCCCACAATTGGGACTCCTCCACTAGCAACAATATTGATTATCATACTGTCATCTAAAAAATGAACACTCTACCCACCAATTCAAGAAAATCTAGATGAAATGATGAACGTTCTCACATCACTCACCCGTGAATCACCTATTTACCACCATACATAACTTCATGGATTCCTTCTAAATGTATCAGCAAAACATCCCACTTTCTATGTTTATATGAAAATTTGCATATGTAATCATGTATGAAATCCATCCACTGATGTTGTCTCGTGTTCAAATCATGTTGTGAGATAACATAGCTCTAGAACTTATGAACAGTTAAGACCAAAAAGAAATTTCTGATGAGGTAATGTCTCCAAATCTTCTGGGAAAACACCGTCACTAAAAAACATGATTTTAGGGGGCATAATTACACTCATGTGGGAGCTGCTACTTAAACCCATAAGAAATGACCAATCTCTACTACATCAGAACCCAACCCACCCACAAATGAGAAGCATCATAGAAAAAATAAAACCAAACCCCTTCTGTTGGAAAAAAAATGGAGCACTGAACAAATATTCCTTTAGATATTTGAATGATTTTTTACACTGATTAGTCCACAAAAATTCTAGATCCTTTCTAGTTAATGATATCAGATTAGTCATAACCCATGATAAATTGTCTACGAACCACCTGTAATAGACTACAAGAACAAGGAAAATTCATACCTATTCCACTATCATGGGATATTCCCAAGACAGAATTATTAATTTCATTGAAGGTTCTATAGATACTCCCTAATAGGATACCAAACTCCCCAATAAACAAATATCTATATCCCAAAACTCACACTTTATAATCATCCCTAACAACTTCTCATGATGAAGAAATCCCAAAATGGGACACAATTGCTCTATGTTCTACCCATCAGAAGTGGAGTACCTAAGGATTTAATTGATGGAAACCACCATGAACATATCCATGAAATCATTGAACACAACATTAAATAACCCCATAAACACATCAATAGAAATTGTCGCATTGAATGACTTCAAAACAATCTCGTAATTTCCATTATAACAATTGAAATAAGTATTTCATATATCCTAATATTTTACACATATATAATGATATCATGGACGAAAATCGATCTTTGAGATCCAACTTTCACCCTTTATTTGACTGAATAAATCACTAATCCGTGGAATAGGATAGAAATTATAAATTTTCACTTGGTTCGAGAGATGATAATCGATACACAACTAAAAACTACGGTCAGTCTTCTTCACAAACAATACTCGTTCAACCCACGATGACACAATCTTTAAAAAAACAATATTTCAACATAACATAATGATATATAATCAAATCTCACAACTCATAAGCATCTATCCTATATAGAGACATCGAGATAGGTTAAATGAATCATTGTAGTTTAATCCTGAACATGATATCTCATTGAGGTGGTAACATTATAACCTTCCCTATAAGGACATCAACCTACTCTTCTGTTACATTTGGAAACAATGAATTATAAACTTCTGATGAACTCATCATCATATTTTCTATCATGGATGGTAAGTATGTAGCATGTCTCTTCCCTATCTAAGGGTCTCACTCACTGAAAAACATTATTGGATCCCCATCATCATTGAATAACACAACCTACGGCCTGAATAAATCCATAATAACTTGCACCGAATACAACAAATATTGGTTGATGATGATTTCCTTTGGTTATATCTATAAACATAGGAAATATCCCCATTAATGGTGCTTCTCTAATATGAACTCATAGTATCTACATAATTCAAACAACTCAGCACAACCTCAAACGAGATTAGTCAATTCAAAGGAACTAGAAGTCTCTCTAACTCAATGAGCATAAAGGGTTTTTGTTCTTTGAGAGGTAGTTCAAGGGGAATACTGGAGAATAGTCTGGAGAGGATGGCTCATTATTTGGTCCTTAGTACTGGGTGTTGGTTCCTTTGACAGGCCCACAAAAATGTAGGAATCGAGGGGATAAAATCCATTGGGAGGTCAAATATTGTCAGAATAAAATGTCTTCTTGTTGATATGGTCTCCCTGCTCATGAACTTTCAGGAAGCCCCCTCCCTGAGGACGCTGTAGGCTGGCACCGACATGTATCCTCCCATTGACAGAATGTAGGGGAAGTGGGTAAGATGGAGCCCTCCAAAAAATGGTTTTATGTTAAACACAGATGCATATTGAATCTCAGGTACCACAAAAGGATGATGTGTAGTTCGTAATTCAGCAGGGAGTGTGATCCTTCCTTTCACATCCCAGTTTAGAGATTGATACTCTTTTCAGGTGGAGGCCAAGGCTATTTTCACTGGGCTTAACCTGTGTAATAATAAATATAATGAAATCTCCCATGTGAAAACTGACTCATGGATCATCCATGACTCATTGATTAATTGAGGATCCTC
The DNA here is from genome assembly GCA_963277665.1 of Viscum album. Lineage (NCBI taxonomy): Eukaryota > Viridiplantae > Streptophyta > Magnoliopsida > Santalales > Viscaceae > Viscum > Viscum album. Next base: position 1,493,666,017 of record OY728121.1, read on the forward strand.
CCCATGGTCGGTAATATAGACCACCAAGAGATTTAAAGAGCTCATGAGCAGAAACATTCGTGTTACAAAGACATAGAGAGGGGGAAATAATGTTGCGGACTACCTTGATTCATTTTATACCCCTGGTTCGAATGTCACCTATATTCTCCAATGTCCCATCCTTGAAGCCTGTGGGTGTGAAATTAATTCGTGGGGACACCCTTGTTCATCACTATTTTAGACCCCCTAGTCCTCGAGTTGCTTTGTTCCCAGGATATTTGGTCTCATGATTTATCTCCTTTGAATAAATATATAATGATGATGATGATATGAAGTTTTGTGTTTCTCCTGTATCAAACAATGCATGAAAAAAGTAGAAAAAAAAAGAAAAGGGTACCTCAAACAATGTTCAAATTTCCTAGAGCTAGTAATGATAAACTATTAATCGGACTATGACCTAATCCAAATCCCAACTTATGCCTCTAATGAAACCACAATTTATGTGCTCTTATCTATGAGGATGGGGAGAATCCTAGGGATTTCCTCTTCCTACCCCATCTTTTTATACTGATCCAAAACTAGAGGAACCTATTTTAGTTTCCTCAAATAGGGCTACCACAATAGAGGAACCTGAATAATAAAAATAGGTTCACACTAACTACTCAGAAAGGTTGGAAACTCTCTATAATGATGACCTCATCCACCATAGTGAAAGAAAGTGTATAATCCCTCGGTATAGATCTAATAGAAACATCCATTAATGAAATAGACATTGACAGATGGGACCTACCCCATGTAGATTAGATACTTTTTTGTCCTAATTGATAGGAACCCCAAAACATATCTCTTCTTCAGGATGAGTCTTGATAACTCCCCTTCTCATGAAGATACACATCTAGCGAACATCCTCTCAATGAACACTTATTTTACTAGAACCTAAGAATATTTCTTTAGCATAAATTTGGTGACCATGATCTAGATCCGTAGATGCAAAGACTCAATAAAATCCATCACCATATTCTCCTAGTATAGAAACATGTCCAAAGAGTATCTTAGAAGATTCCTGAAATTGGTTAGGCACTCTTGCACACTAGATCTCACATGTCAAAGGGAAAGAACATCATTGTGACTGAACTCATATGTGGTCGATGAAAAAAATTTGTATTTGAACTAGTGTTATAAATCCTCCCACAAGACTGCTGAATCCTCACAATAACCAATGATCATGAACCTCTATTGCCTCATTTCCCCATGCTGCATCGCCATAGACAATGATACCGAGTTCTCATTTCATCCACAGATTTACTAAGGGATATCTAAACATCCACCAATAAATTATTTAATGATTTTATCTAAAAGGGATATCTCATACATCTGCATAATCTTTTGCTAAAACCCTACAAGTTTCCTACTCCCATTTTCATTTCCGTTATCCTATACTCTGTGGTAATGTGTTGGTGTAACCAGCTAAAATTCTTATGTGTGGTCCTGAATTGGACATCGACATGGATCCATCCCTACAACAGAATAAATAGTTAGAAGTCCTAAACCAATAATGTGGAGGAACATAAAATTAATTAATTATTTTCTTATATTTATTTTAGGTTAACATATCACAAGGTAAACCCATACAAACACAGGCACAAGAAAGAATGATGCATGATACTTTCCTATGAATCTACCCTATAACATGTATCATCACGTTTAGTAGCCACTGTATGCTTAAGGGTTTATGAATCAGTTCATAGTGGGCCATAATTAACTATGTATCATCATGTCTACCATTTTTACTGTGCTTCCATAACTTAGCTGAAACTGTTACCCTACCAACCCTTGTAGCCTCACATGTACAAAACTCCAAACATCATCATATCCCTCCACTATACCCATGATACAACCCTGTCATGACCATATTCACAATGAGTACCCCTCCTAGGATAGTAATGTGGGAATGTAGATAGTGACCCCCTGAGTCCCCCCTCCGGTAGGCCCTGGGTTGGTGATAAGTACCAAGGTACTATAAACATTCATATGAGAGGCATTACACAATGTGAGACACACAAGTGTAAGAGAGAGATAATATAGAAACAAACCAACTCCATTATAGACTACAATATAAATGAAACACAAGTTAAAAATGTAATTTCATTTAAGAAATTCTATAAATAAAATGGAACATTGTAAGTACCAAAATAATGTAATGATGAAAACAACCACAAATCCCAAACACATCCTACAAAAACCCCCAAGCTAGATGTAAACACGTTGATCACTAACCAACGTGAAATGACTTGAAAATATTTTATGTCACCACCTATCCCCCAGGGCCCATGTTGTGACTACCCCAAGCGCACATTCCACAAGACAGGGTCTTACAACTAGCACCAAAGGTGTAATTCTCAAAAAAAAGTAAGGAATTGCCTTTATAACCTATAAACACACACGAAAGAAAGAACACATCTAGACAAAACACCAAGTAAAATGTATCAAAAAAATAATGATGAAAGTAAAAGGGTCCATAATACAAGCCCAACAGTAATGGTACACGTACAAGTGAAACGCAACACAACTGAAGAAAGGGAAAAGACAGCTACTGGATCTTCCTCCAAGGTTCCAACATGAAGGGTAGGTACAGATCACCTCCTCAGCACATCACTTCTGTCCATCTAATTAGAGTACCGGAACGCCATATAGTCCAACTCCGGGTACCGTCTAGTCCTGGTACTCTCATCCTTTGTTAGAGATGTTCGTCATCTGCATCCAATACAACAAAGTGTGGGCATAGCCCATGTAGGGGTGAGTATAACGATACTCAGTAGGGACCCTGAGACCCTCAAGGTCCCACAAAATCAACCACAGATAAAACAAAATGTAAGAATGAAATAAATAACCCTACATAGGTATATTACCATACATATAGCTATGTTATCAAGCAATCCATCTCAATCATGAGGAAAACCTAGAAAAACTGACTCAACTCAAACTAGGATTTTCTTCTAGGGGGGTAGTATCACGTGACATCCCCAGTCACATTTTTGAAACCTCAGATGCTGGAGAACACCCCCTCTATTGAGTAATATGGGCCTATCATGACACCACGGTGCTTCCCACTAACCATGGACTGTTGAGGTACTCCTCCTTTCAAGTATCGTGGATCTGCCGCGTCAACAAGCACGCTCCCCACCATGGGTCTACCGTGTCACCAAGCGTGCTCTCCCTCATAGCCTACTGAGGAACTCCTCCTGTTGAGTATTTTTTTTTTCTACCACAACAGCAAGGCACTCCCTACTGTGGGTCTACCGTGACACCAAGGTGCTCACCACTAGGCTAACCGGGTCACTCTGAGTCGAAACATCCCACAGTCCTCAGGTCTCATCTAGCTACTTGGTATCTACACTATGCTCGCTCGTCTATGGGAGGATCCGCATCATGATCTAATGTTCGATACTCCAACTATCTTGATGTCCAATGAAGAAGTATCTCAAAGGTCTACCATGTCAAGGGGGTCTCAACGCAATAGATGACGGGACAATCAGACACCTGGTCTGTGAGTTATTTGCATTTTAGTTTTGGGGCCAGGATGGATTCATGCCCGATCCAAACTGACCTTACCTCAACTATACCCAAAACAATATTATGATATACTAAAAGGGAATGCCTAACTCCAATATTTATAGCGCCGCTGATGGTTTGTCAAACGGATGTCTGGTGCCAAAGATATGGTCGAAGGAGCGTAAATGGGTCATAGTGGGCCCGGGTTCGGTCGGACCCGGTCAGACTGACCCGGTTCAGGTCTCACTTGCCCGAACCGCTGGGTTAAGCATAGCCCATGATGCGGCCTGGTCTGTTGGGAGGTCCAGCAGGCCACGAGGGACCACGGAGCCCGCTGGGGCCGTAGGGGGGCTCTACCGCGGGGGAGCCATGATAGAGCAGGGATGGTTCGGCCGAGGTGTCGAGTAGGCGTGGGGCCAGTTCAGCTGGGGTGACATGGGGGGTGTGGGCATGTTCGGTAGGGGTTTCACGGGGGGTGTGTGCCTGTTTCTTTGGGGCGCTGTGTGGGGCGCATGCCATTTTGGTAGGCAGGGGTGCCACAAGGGGCATGGGCCGGTTCGCCCGGGGTGACGCATATGGAGTGGGCCAGTTTAGTTGGGGCGCGACGAGGGGGGCAGGGGGCATGGAGGATCAGATAAGGGTGAAGGCTCGACAGCATGGCCTGATGGCGGTTCGGTGGCAACGTGAAGTGGCGAAGGCCGTGGGTGGCGTAGCATCGTTACCTTTTTCGCCTTCCTCCATTTCCAGAAACACCCAAAAGAAGAATTGAGGTGCTATCGGGACATGTTAGTTTGGTCTCCACCCAACGCCTTTAGAGTGGTAGAAAGCATTTCACAAGAAAAAAGCAATGAACGTCATACCATAATCTTTCACAATGTTTGTTCCCAATCCGCACATGAAAATAAATGCGTTCATGGAATGTCAAGAACAAATAGCATTAAACCCCTACATCGAATTGTTCATTGACAACGATGATGAGGGAAGGTTGGTCGTCGAAGATGTCCCACATCAGTTTTCTCTTCATGTTTCTTTTGAGGAAGAAGTCGAAGACTTTCCTTACCGGCCTTCTTCATGGAGGAAGCGTTCTTCATTGGAGTTGCCTTCTCTCAATTCCACCCAAATGTAAAGTGGTTCCAAAATAATAGATTAAGCCATCAATTTTTTTTACAAGAATTCAAAAAGCTAAAATAATTATGGTGGGTGGCATAATTAAAGCATGAGGTTTGGAACAATTAATTTTTGAGGAATCCCAAGAGGCTCCTCCACATTAATGAGAGATTTGAGAGGTTTTCCCCTCCCCCCATTAATGGGGGTCAGGTGGTCCCCACCCCCAAATTCAAATTGGGAGGTTTTGAGATCTCGGGTGGTCCCCATGACAATAAATCTAGAATAGGAGGTTTAGTTCCGGTGGACCCCACCCCAGAACATCCACATGGAAGGGTGGTTACAACAAAATAAAAAAACCAATGTTTTTTTATTATATTATTTCCATGAAAAAAATAACATTCACCCTCGACCAACTGTCGTTGAGGTGAAAGCCTCTTTAAGAGAATATCGGTGCTGCGAGTTCAACGGGGACCTTCGATTTCAATTTCGAGCACTAGTTCAAAATATAGAAACACACACTCGCACGTTTACTGATCGTACCAGAACAAATGTTCAGATATTCATTACGGGCACTCCGGGCCTCAGAATCACGCATCGTCAATTTTTTGTGGACTCGTAAAATTCCCATTTATTAAAAAAAATCATAGAAATTACATTTTATTACATTCTTCCCACCTCAGGGATATAAATCCCTATAAGCCACAACTCAAACTAGATAAAGAAGTGGGGTACTGAGCACGTATCTGAGCCTGCCACTCCAATGTGCTCTCCTGGAGGTTTCGGTGCTTCCAGCGAATGCACACCAGATGTATCGAACACCCTTAATGTTTCGGTTCCTGTCTATTCTCAATCTCTACTGGAACCTCCATAAAAGTCACCCCATCATTAACGTCTATCTCTCCATGTCCAATGATGTGATACGGGTCATTCATGTATCTCCTCATCTAGGATACGTGGAAGACGTCATGCTCCCGGTGCAACTGAGGTTGAAGAGTTAAGCGGTATTCCACCTCTCCAACTCTACTGAGGACCAGAAATGGTTCGATGAACCTCAGAGATAACTTTCCGCCACCTTCAAATCTATATAGACCTCATCGGGGTGAGACCCGTAGAAAGACATGGTCTCCATCAATGAACTCTAGAGGTCTCCATCTCATGTCTGCATACGACTTATGCCTGCTCTGTGCAGTCTTCATCCGCTCCTGGATGATCTGCACCTTCTTTTTCATAGCCCGTTCCATCTCTAGCCCCACTTGTGCCAACTCCCCTAGGTCAGTCCAGCACAACAGTGATCTGCAAGGTCGCCCACACAACACCTCAAAAGGTTCCATCCCAATGGTTGAGGGATATATGTTGTTGTATACAAACTCCACCAAAGGAAAGTGATCCTCCCAGCTGCGACCGAAGTTGAGGAAACAAGCACAGAGAAAGTCCTCAAGGGTCTAAATAGTCTGCTCAGTCTGGTCGTCCATCTGAGGATGGAAGGCAGTGATCAATCAATGCTACATCCCGAAAGCCTCTTACAACCCCTTCCACAGCTGGGAAGTAAAATGTGTGTCACGATTGGAGACAATCGTCAAAGGTAATCCATGTAGCCGGACAATAACTTACACATAGAGGCATCCTAAGATCTATACCAAACCCTGCTATATAATCTGTAGGAAGTGGGCTGACATGGTGATTCGGTCACTGATCACAAAAATTGAGTCATGTCCCCTGGATGTGTGTGTAATTACTCTCATGAAATCCACGGATATCCCATCCCACTTCCAATCTGGGACCTTTAAAGGCTGAACCAATCCTGATGGTACCTAATGCCCCACCTTCACTTACTGATAAGTGAGGCACCGAGAGAAAAACTTTGCAATTGGTTTCTTTATTCCCAGCCACCGGTGTTGTCATCAGAGACCCTGGTACTTTTTCTCCACTCGTGGATGTACCACTTGAGGGGATGTGGGGAACTCCCTCAACACTTCCTCTTGAAGTAACACTGGTAACATTGTATGTCCTCTAAAGAGGATGACGTGCTCCCCACCTTCAGAAAATCCATCAAGTGACTACACTGTGGATAATTGACAACGTAGAGCCTCACACTCAGCGTCCCCATGTTACGCCTCCCAAACTCGCTGAAGAAGTGGGGGAGTGACTGTAAGATACTAAAGAAAAGCTGATATATCATGTTCCATGAAGGATATCTGTAAAGCGGCCAGCTGGTCCGTCGCTTCACCTAGCAGCTGTATACCAAACCTTCTACTGAGTGCATCTGCTACACCATTCCCCTTCCCAAAAGTATATATTATCTAGAAGTCATAGTCCTGGAGGAACTCAGGAAAAAATCACGGTCTCGGGTTCAGGTCCTTTTGGGAGAGGATTTACCTGAGATTCTTTTGAATAGAGTACACGTTAAAATTCTCGCCCATCTGATAGTGTTCCACATCTTTAAGGTGAAGACCACTGCAGATAACTCCAGGTCATGGGTAGCATAGTTCTTTGGTGTTGTCTCATCCATCGAGAACCATATGCGATCAATTCCTACTCCTGCATCAGGACACATCCAATTCTAGTCCCTAATGTGTTGCAATAAACTACGTACCGTACACCCTCCTTTGGAGGCCTCAAGATGGGTTCACTAGTCAGCCTCTAACTCAGGTCTTGAAAGAAATGCTAACATCTCTCTGACCATACAAAGGGTTACACCATCTTCATCAAGGATGATAATGGTGCTGCAACTCTGGGGAAATCTGGCACAAATCTTGGGTAGTATCCAGCCAAACCCAAGAAACTTCGTACCTCTGTCACACTCCTAGGTGGCTCCCAAGAAAGTACTACATCTATATTCAATCGATATACTACTAATCCAGCCTCCGTTATGAAATGTCCCAGAAATTGAACCTCTCAGATCCAGAACTGGCACATCGAGAGATTACCATAAAGCTGGTGCTCTCTGTGTGTCTTCAGTACTACCTGCAAATGATTTTCATGATCCTCCTCAGTAGTCTAGATGATCAGAATTTCATTTATGAATACCACTATAATGCGATCGAGGTATTGCTGAAAGTCTATATTTATGAGTTCCAGGAACACTGTTAGAGTGTTGGTTACACCAAATGGCATAATAATGAACTCATAATGGTTGTACCGATATCTTAAGGCTGTCTTCTACACATCCTCACTCAAAGCTAACGATAGCCTGATCTGAGGTTTATCTTTGAGAACCACTATGCTTCCTTCAACTGATCAAAGAGGTCACGAATCTTTGAGAGTGGGTACTTGTTCTTCACGGTCACCTGGTTCTGGCGTTGGAAGTCAAAAAAAGCCTCGAGCTCCCATTCTCCATCTTGGAAAAGAGAATTGGGGCTACCCAAGGTAAAGCATTGGGTTGGATGAATCCCTTCCCCTGCAAGTCCTCTAGCTATACCCACAGATCACGACGCTCCTCGGGAGCCATATGAAACGCTGGTGTAGATATTTGTGTTATCTTGGGTTACAAGTCTATGTAAAATTCCACCTCTCTATGAGGAGGTAGACCTGGGACATCATCTTGGAAGAAATCCGCATACTGGTCCACCACTACAGGATAACTCAGACTCTCCACATCAACTACTTCATGGGTATGGATAGCCAACTGATGTGTAATAGGATATACCCTCCTCCGGGTACGTCCATCATGCTCTTCATAAGCTCCCTTCTGGCCAAAGAAGGTAATCCTTGTCCAATATGTGCAGACACACCACACATTGTTCCTAAAATAGTCCATCTGAGCATGAATTGTATATAACCAGTCGATACCCTAGATGACGTCATAAGGACATGACACCGCTACTTGGATATCCTGGACAAAGCTCTCCCCTCTTAGAGTAAGTTCTCTCTGCCGGAACCAGTGCATAATCATTGAATCTTCTCTCGCAGGATTCTCTAGATGTAATGATCATGCCAACGGCTCTGTCGAAATCTCTAAGCTCCAAACATGGGCGGTGAAAATACAAGAATGACTGAAACCAATGTCTATAAGTACTGCAGCTATGGTGGAGTAGACACAGATCATACCTCATATCATCTCTAGAGCACCGTGATCGTAGGCCTCAGCTTCCAAGAGCTGAGCTCTCCCCTATCAACCTGCTCCCTGCAGTCGGGGGGGGGGGGGGGGGGCTCCTGGTGGCGGTGGTAGTAATATCTCAAAACGTCTCCAACCACCTGCTGGACGGACTGCTCCTCTACCACGTCCACCTCTAGACTGTGGACCTCCTCGATTTAACCTCCGTCTCTCCATGGGCAGTCCCTCAACTATCTTCTGATCATCCATACAATGGGTCAGACAGTCACGAGCCATGTGACCCTACCTGTCACATGTGATACACTACTCGCTCTTGGAATGTATGTCTCCATCTCAGGTTCCCCACACAACCAACTCTGAATCATGATGTCGTCCACCTATAGTTATGTTCCTCTTGGACCTCTTTGACATCTTCCTGCTATCAACTACAGAAGTATCCTCTATGTGATGACTGGTGGTGGATCTCGATGCAGGTGACCGCTCAGCAAGAAAACTATCCACAAAGAGGGCACACTCTAACACCCCTACCTGTGTCGGGATGCTGAGTGAGACAATCAATGCTATGACCTCCTTCCTAAGTCCCTACTCAAAGGTATGGTCCCTGAAGAATGGGTCTCTCACCATATCGGTGGAATAACATGAGATTTTAGTGAACCACGCTGAGTACTGAGCTATAGTCATGTTGCCCAACTGTAGATGAAGAAGCTCTTGAATGTGCATAGTGCAAAGGTTCACTAGGACAAACTCATCCAAAAATAGTCTCTCGAAGTCTACATAGAGAAGCATCCCCTCGTCGTGGACCTGGAACATCAAGATTCACCATTTTCCTATTGCTTCCTGTATAAGGCTAGAGGCAAGAATAACTATGAGATCAGCAGGTGTCCCTACCAGTCAAAAAACTCTCACCACAGCCTCCATCCAATCCTCTTCCACCTGTGTGTTCGTCTCTTCCCCAAACATGGGTTGCATCTGGCAGTAGAACTCATACAACGCGCTCAACCGGCATGCACCATAACTATTGGGGCTGGTGGCAATGGTGGCCCAATGGGTAATGGTATCGCTGGTGCCTCCGCTAGTGCCTCTACTAGAAGAGGGCCCTACAACGATGACTCGTCGCTTGGTGGGATATCTGTACATACAACTCTCGGAACTATAGATGGTTGTCTGCACGGAGGCATCCTGAAAAGAAACAGGTGCACTATGGTTAAAAAGTAATACCTGGTGAGCTGACTTAAAGATAAATTTTTAAAACACACACGGAATCCGTGTTTTCATGCACTAAGTCAAAAATATGATGTTAGGATCCTGGTGTATGGATATGTCTGCTGCCACACCAACACTGGACTCCCTAAACTGGAAAACGCAATGCCTACACATAACACTCTTGCTTCATAGACAAAATTAGAGTCCTATGATCTGGGGTAGAACCGACTCCTATAAAACCAATTGTCACGGGCCCCGGGGGACGGGTCGTGACAGTTTATATATCTTTATGGACAGTATAATAGTAAACTCTGTAGGATCCTCCCTGGATCCTCTCATATAAAAGGTAATTAAAGATTGATAATTCATAGTGAACAAAAAGTTATAATAACTCATCACATAAATAGGTATACAATGTTCCCAACATCACCATTGATTTATTCACCATGTTTTTAATAAAATATCATATATTATAATAAATAATATCAAGGGTACCACTCACCCAATTCCACATTAATTTTCTGATCTTCTCTATCATCACTCATTCATAGAATCTCTCTCTAAAAAATATATCCCATAAACACTTGGGAAAATCTCCATAACATATACCTCCTAAAACATAACACCACAAACACATAACCTAATTTAAATAGGTAGTTTAAAAGAGCTAACACATCCCACATAATATGTATCAAATGTTAGGTATTATACCTCATGCCATCACAACCCATACACTGAGTAAAAATCTCCAATCTATCACATAATATGCATGTAATGACTATAGTATCCATAGGAAACTATATCTAGATTACATGTGTGTGAAATGAAAAAATCCATTAAAACCATCAACACACATATATGGGGGAAACTGACCATCGTGCATACCAGCAAATGAAAATGGCTATAGAAGAGAGTGCGACCAAAGGGGGTAGTCAACTATCCAAGCACCCACTGGGATTTAAGGGGAAACACCCCTATAGCTCAAAATACATAGAATGTCAGTTTCCCTAAAAAATAGGGTGGAGTACCATATAAAAATATAAAATGAACATGATATAATATAGCTCACCACCATGGTATTGGAATATTCTAGTCACAGACAAAACTATATCTAACATCTCTCTAATTCCCGACTAAGAGTACTAAGACAAGATATCCAATATGCACACAACCTATTAAAAAGATACAATAAATTAGCTTATTACTTTTTCATATATTGAATGTTCTTTTAATTAAGTATTTAACCATTTAAAATTTCCAAATTACATTTCATTTGCATCTCATGAATGATACATGCCCTATTGGAATAAGCATATCAGGTCAAGGACTTCTTAGAATTAGAAACTCATCATTACATCCTAGAAAGATCCCACCCCATGGGTTAAAAATTAATTAATTTATTAAGAACACTAACCACCATATCACCAGGTTCTCTAAGAAGACATTTTAAGCACCAGAAACATAAGGGGATTAACATGGTGAGTAGATGAACTACCCCTCAACTATTCTCCAATTATAGTAGGAGAGTAAACTCGTCCAACCATGTGGAGCTGAACACATAAAGCACATGTAATTCACTATGCATCTTCACCTCCCATGGAAATAAAGTAACTAAAAAAATTTCTTTCCCTCAAGAAGTTGGAAACAGAATGTAAATAAACCAACAATATGGATGCCAACTGAACAACATATAAAAACAATTATCTGAATTTCAAAACAACGTGAAATCCTCTCATCAACATGTTCCACCATCTCCAGTGTCCTCCTAGACACCCAAAGGCCTATACGGATGCATCTCTCCACTCTAGGAATTAATTGATGCCACCAAAACTTGTCCTACCAACCCCACATTCCCCATAATTCCTCTAGGTTCAGCCATCACTGGATTTCATATCATCTAAGCCCCCCTAACCCATTTACCATAATATCCCTGCATGCTCATCCATATGAGGATGAAATACCATCATAAAAAACTGAAAATGATCATAGAAAATGGGATCCTCCATAAAATAAGGCATTCATCCTTCAAACACAATGAGCCCTCAGGACTCCAAAACATAAAGCTCTTTTCCTTCACAAGTATGCAAACAGCTCTAGTCCTATAAAGTCATTATATTTTATCACAAAACCTTGTTTCATTCTATCTTGAATTAACAAATTAATTATTTATGGGTTGAAACTATGGGAAACCTAATAAATATATATCTCATATCAAAGATTAATTGAAGTAATATTTTATCATGAATTTAATTCTTTTATTGACAGGCATCACCACATTTTAGGTTCATTAAAAATTTCAATTTAACATGCACACTGGAATCAATTTGATTATAATAAAATTACAACAACTACCCAATTTATTAAACAATCCTCATTAAAATTTTAGAAAATTAATTTTAAATTAAATCTTCATTTACATTCCTTACCAATTTTAATCAAGAGAAACATGTTATACCATAAAAGGCATAGATTTTACACTATGTGTCTAATCAAGAGGCAATCCATTATCACTGTAAAATATAGAAACATCTCTAAGAAATCATTTAAAATTTCAAAATCTTATTCAAAACTATATTGGGATAATTTTATAATGATCTATAGAGATAATTCATGCTAAATATTAAATTTCACGTAAATAAGTTGAGTAACAATGAATCCCTTGTCTTGGAAGGTCATTATTGTTATTCGCATGAGAACAAACCATGCAAGGGATCTATGATCACTCCTTCCAAAATAAATGAATCCTATAGAGGATTCAATGACACAAAATCAATTACTAGAAAACCCCATTAGAAACATTGTTCAGCATACACAATAGAATACAGATAATAAAAAGAGTAAAACATGGTCAAATCGGGAGAAACCACTAGAAAATGACAAAAAACACACATTTGATCAACCCAAGTCACCATAGATCAAAGATAAAACCCCAAGGATAGATCATAAACTGTGTTATCACCAAAAAAATTAATACAGGGATTTTGGGTATCCTAAGATGAGAGAGAGAGTGAGAGAATATTCATCCGTAGGGTTTGACAACTCGAGTGGCTGAAAATAGACTTAAAACATCACACCATTGGGGGATTATTTGACATGTAATACCCTTTCACAATGTGTAATTCTTCATGGTCAGTTTCCATATATAAAAATCACCATTTTATTATTTTTATTTTTCAAACCACAAAAAGAATACGGTGTAAAACCATATTTTTCATTAATAAATTCTTCTACATGTCATGAATTCAACTTTCACATCATGAAAGTTCCTTACTTGTAGTTACCAAAACCAAAAAATCCTTAAAATTACTTCGGCCCTCCCATAATATCCAAAACCCCGAGGAACATGCATTGGGATGATCTACATATATCTGGACCCATAAAACAATGACCATATTCAACATATAGAAGTAAATTTGGACATATAAGGAGAAAATTTTTAAACAGTAGGGCACAAAATTAATTGAATAAGTAATTTAATATAAAAAGGTAAAATAATAATGGATTAATAAACATTAAATTTTTTTATAACCATGTTAATAATTAACATATTTTTAGTATTCATGAAGATAAAGAACCTATGTGATGTGTAAGACATAATGTAAGGGATTTTGGAAAAAAATTCCGTCAGTGAGGTGCACATTATTGTTATTCATATAAATTATTTTATGTGTTGTATATACCTAAAATTATTACATTTATATAACTGTTGAATCAAAATTAATGTTTTTCGTTTTTTTTATTTTTATTAATTCACCCAAGTCGATTTGGCTGGAATTCTACCAAGTAGGAAAAAGATTATTAATTCAATTTCCTTTTGTTAGGTTATAACTCTTCCTGATTGGATTTTTTATTTAATTATTATGAGTGAATCAATGAATAAACAATTTTATTCTCTATTAATATTTTTGTGGTTTTTTATTTTTTACACATAATATCTCAAATCATTAATACTAATTTCAATGATAAGATCATTTTAAGGGTTATTCATCTCAAATTCCTAATTGTTGGGACATTCATTTATGACATGAACATATATTATTTTATGAGGTGTATAGATGAACACATTGACATGTTATATCATGAAAATTATTATTTATATGATATTTATTGATTTATCTTATGTTATTACTTCACAAGGATTATATTTTATAAGTTATTAAAGTGGAAAATGCAATATGTTATAATAATCATTATTTTTGACATTGTTTATGTTCCTTGTTCCATGGGGGGAAATCGTATGATCTTACATTCATGAAAAACATATGTTTTCTTCACATATGGTTATACATTTGTTTACATGTTTATTTTTTATTTCTTACATCATTGATTAAATAAAGGTCATGGATGTTTTTTCAAGTGATACTAATCTTGTGTCGTCTATTAGATCATGAATTTTTCTCTTCCATATACATGTTTTCTAAAATATTTTAAAAAATATTATTCTCTAGACGTAAATGATTTAATAAATCAATTTTATATGATATTTAAAGTTATATTAAAAATTTTTAAAATAATTTTTCATAGCAATTTCCAAATATGTCACTTTTGACTCCCTTTACCCATAATTTGAAAATAATGGTTATTCTTAACATTTAAAACATGATTTGGCTTTACCATTGTCATGAAAATATTTTTGAATTATAATTTAATAATGAGTTTACAATGTTATTTTTAAATTATATTATTTTAACAGTATGTTATGAATTTTAATTTTTAAAAGATATATTAAATTTAAAAAATATATTTCCTCGGAATTATTTTTAATGATATTTTAATTGTATATCCAATCCTAAACATCAACAACCCTTATTATTACACACAGTCCACTAGGTACATGTTGTAATGATAACATAATAATTAATTATCTTTATGGGTTATGCTATATACATGGAACTCATTTATTTTTCATTAGTTAATCATTGAATGAAAGTACAATGATTGTTCTTATGTTAAAAAGTGAATCACTGTAAATGTTTTATTGATGAATGGTACTGGGAAATTATTAATGATGAAATGTATCCCCGATATAGATTATATGAAGGCTTGATCACTATTACATCTCAATAATAATAGGTGATTTTGGTAAAACTTATACACAGGGTTGAGCCCCATTACAGCTCATAAATAACTAGTGATGCTAATATGGCTTAAAAAATGGGTTGATCCTCATTATAGAACAAGATTCATGGGTGGGAATTATTTATCTTATAAAAATGGTGATCCCAATTTTAGGACTCAAATTCATTTGGAAATGTTCCTTGGATTTATATGAAAGAGGGATTGAGTCTAAAACTGTGGTTTCTCTTATTGATTTTTTTTGGGATACTATTATTTCTCAAATGGGTTATGAAGATAATTTTATATGATACCAACACGTTTTAAGTTATGCTTGTAATGAGTTTATAATAATTTTTTAACTAAACTAACATTAAAGGGATCATGATTATTGATTCATATGAGTATTGAGGCCATGATTATTGTTTTATGATCTATGTAACTAATTTGTATAAATTCTCTTATGTTATGTTCATGAAATTAGATTATTTCATCCTAACCATATTCTCATGTTTTTATATTTTATTCAATTCATTTGATAATATTTATGTTTAACCATACTGTTAATTTTATCTCACACTTCTTATGTTTCTTATTTCCTAGTTTATTAAATATTATCTTAAATGATTTTTTCCTAGAATGTATTCACATCTAAATAATTTTATGGGAGATGTTAAATACTTAATATGAAATATGAAAATTTTGGTATAATGGGAATCATAATATCTTGATTCCATAGTTATTATTATGAAAGTGCCCTTATTGATTCTCTAATACTCAAAACATAAAATGGACCTTTTTTATATAAGAGATAAAAATTTTACATTTGAGGATGTATGTTATTATGGATAAAATTGGGTCATGCTTAGCGATAAATTTCCTAAAATTTAAATTTTTTGCATAGATTCATGAATCCGGGTTTGGGACCTTTACAGTTGGTTTTAGAGAAATGTTTATAAAAATTTAGTGAATATGGATTCATTATGTGAGTTTATCTTAAGTGTTATAGATACAATTATGTGTTTATAAGTTTGAGGATAAATTTATGTTCAATGTTATAGACACCCATATTGAGGTCTTAACAGATGTAATTTTTATATTATTAAGGATATTATGGTTGATGTTTTATTAGGTTGATTTAAATGTAAACCTTAGGATTAATATGAAGTGTTATTTGAGGAATAATGTTTGTACATTTTGGGAAATAAGTTTTAAGGTTATTTTTAAAATTTATGTTTTATATGTTATTTCTTATTGAGGTAATTATGGGAATTTATTTGAGCATCAATGGTTTATTTATCTTTTGAATGTATATATGATCTTTATGTTGCTTAAATGTGATTAAGTTTGTTTATGGAATTTATAATAATATTTTTTTATATTATGTGATTATGTTTTATGAATTTTTTATATGATACTTTAACAGTGATTAATGTTATTGGGAGATAAGTGTTAAATATATATTATAAGAATATGTGATTGAATCATTGTAATATTTTGGTATTTTTAATGAATTTTGGAGATTCAAGTATTATTTCTTCACATGATGGTTTATTCAATATGGTAATTAACATAATTTTTGATAACCAATTTTGTTTTGGTTAATAACCAAATATAGGAGTAATTTATTGTTATCCATTTATGGATTATTTGATCCATTTTATATTGATTCTAGTGCTTTAGACATGACAAATTCAACTTGAATAATCATTATTTGAGACAAAATATGAGAATGTTGTTGAAATTTATTAAAGGATGGAACTCTTCATCTCATGATGTTATATAAGCTTATGTTCTTCAAATGGATATTCAAATAATAACTAATGTCTTTGGAAAGGTTTCTTGATACAAAAATGTTATCATATTATCTTCTTTTCTGATGAATCGATTGTATTTTTCATTCAAATTTCATTGATGTTTTGTTAGTCATTATGATTCATTTGATCATTCAATTTCTAATGATCATAATTATATATCACTCTCTATAATTTTTTGGATGTTACATTTTTCTTCCAGGTACATATTTTCACTTCCAACCACATTTTCCTTATATAAAAACATATTTAAGTGTTATTCGATATGTCTTTAGTACGTATTTTTCCCTCTTTTTAATAAGATATTTTGTTAATCATTTTTTATGATGTGAGATATCAACAATGGTATTTTAAAATGGTAAGGCTCTAATTATCAAGACATATTTAAAAGCACAATGATAAAATTTATGAATGAGGTGGGGGAGAATATAATATCCTAATATTTTGAAATAAATACTTTGTAAAATAGCATACAAGATATCCAACACCAAAGTTACATAAACCATGAATTTTTTTTATTTAAATATAACCATTATAATATTGGTTTTGAATCGGGGATAATGAATTGGATAAACTGATTTATGAAATATATATATATATATATATAAAGTTCATAAATCAATTAAAATGTAATTATTAATTCATAAGAAATAATAATTCAATTTTTGGTAAATTTATATTATTCTTCATATGATTTTTCCTCAATAATGGATCATGTTTATTTTTAGTATAAAATATTATAAATATTTTTCATTATTTTATGTGTTTTTTAAAATGTACCATTTTGGAAATCATATTAAAATTATCTTCGAATAATTTTTTTAAAAAATATTCATTTTTAGTGAATAGTGAAAATACTACATTTCATTGAAAACTCTATTTTGGTTTTAATAGATTACAATGTTTAATTATTTTAAACGGTTTCAATATAAAATTAGTTCTATTATGTTATTAAAAATCCCATTTAGTTCATTGGAAACTTTTTTATACTTGAATTTGTTACAGAAACATTTCTCTGGTAAAAAACCATTTTTCATCGTGTTTCCACGGTTTATTTTTTAAAAATAAAAGTTATGTGTTTTTAATTTCAAAAAATTGAAAAAATATTTTTAATTTGAAGTTCCATTTTTTTAATCGTCCCATTTTATTTTTGGTTAATATGAATAGTAACTTTACTAAACATTTCTCACCTCAATAACAGCAAATAGGGTAATTAACGGTTAAAAATGACATGATAAGAAAAAAAATAACAATAAAACATGAATTTATAATATTGGATATGTGTTTGTATTCCATTACAGGACAAAAATCCAAAATATATCTACATAGTTCCTTATTTCTATGATTTTGACCATTATATTATAAAAGTGAATATAAATCCAAAAGGTCACACTATTGCATTTAATAATTTTAATTTTTTTTTGATAGAGAAAAAAAAAATCAGTTATAAATATTCAAATGAATTATAATTTTTTTATTATAGTAAATTATTTTTAATTTTTATAGATTTAAAAATTACATTAAAAACTTACACAATGTTGATGTAGTAATTTATAAATAAAGAGATAAATGAAATAAGTGATTTTATAAATGTTAAATGATATGTAATTTTAATGAATTATTATTTTAATATATTTTAATACATAAATGACATATTATAGAGTTTTTATTTCCATAATTTATAATTTTATTATGGGTTAGTTGTTTTGAAATTCAAATTAGATAAATAGTTTTTAAAATTAACATTACTCTAATTTTATAATATATAATGGTTTATTATATGATTTAATGTTCCCAAAAATATTATATTCAACATTATGAATGAGATTTTCTTTATGATATCGATCATAGTACATTTATGGAATGTTATCCATTTTATTACAACTATATTAACCCCAAAATAGTAAAACAATTGATTCTATATAATTATCAAAAGGGTTAACCAGGGGTTAAATCTAAGATATAACTGTGACGAAATCACATAAACAAAAAAAAATTATTGTTTGTGAATATTTTTGTTAATAATAATCCTATAATAAAAATAAATATTTTTTTTATCAATTTCTAGATGAGAATAAATTTATATTAATTTAATAGTTTAAGAAATTACAAGAGTTCCCCTCCCCTCTCTTATAGAAAGGGCACCTCTTCTTATAATTTCATCGTATTTCAAGAACCATTTGTTTTTTCCAAGACCATAGTAAATACATTCACAAATACCGAACCATCTCTTATGGAGAAATATTTATGATAAAACCAATCTATGAATGGTTTTTTTGTAAAATTTAAGAGGATGTTTGAAGGTATAGTTCTTAACAATTAAATTTTGGTTTTTTTCTTTATATAACTTTTTTAAATAATTTTAAACTAAGATAAAATAATAAAACTAATGTATAACTTATATATATATTTTATTATGTAAATGATATTACCTATATCGACCTATTCTTCCATCAAATGGGAAACATACCCATCTTTCTTGTGTATAACAATCTATTTCCTCGTGAATCAATGTAATTATTATTCCACCACCTCCTCTTATGACTGGCTGTAATAAGGTATTTAATGTATATATATAATATAAATTAAAGTTTTATAATTCTATATATTTATTATATCATCAATTCTATTATGATTTAATTTTATAAAAAATTATATGGTTTTCCATGCATACGTGCGGACTACCACCTCCACGAAGCGATGTGGTTAATTTTTAATCACCATATCACATTTATGATATATATAACTATATTAATGTAAATAATATTGTAATAATTATATAATGAAAATTATATAAGTATAATATAAAATTTACCATAATTCAAAAAAGATAATTGAAAAATGGTAACATTATTCTTGCATAAGTACGACCCACCATATCTATTATTTTATCGCAGTTCATTTTTCCTAACAATATTTTGTGTAATTTTTAATATTTAATTTCTATATAAAAATAATAATAATTGAATGAATATTATTCTAGATATTATGGAATACTTACCTCCTTTATCACTATCAACCTATCAAATCCTTTTTTGAAATATAGGAAAAATATTGTAAAAAAAACCAAAATGAATTTAATTGATTTTTTTAATTGAATATGACATGGTAATGAATAAAATTAAATTAATAATAAAAATTAAAATGGATCTTATGAAATTAAAAAGTTATCGAAAATTTTTTATTTAGAAATATAAATAATGTACAAGACTATTTATACTCCAGGTAATGGATTTTTCTCTATTTTACTTCATTGAAGCATACTTTATTATAATATACCTATTTAATTTCATGTGGTGTATATACTATGCCTTATACATGTTATATAATGAATAAATCATAGTTAATGGTATTTTATTTTTAATATTAATTACCTCATTCATTTGGATTTAACTTGAAGAATACTGAGTAGAATTAGATTTTTAATCTCCTTTCCTTTCATTGGGTTATAAATATTCGTTATAGAATTTTATGTCCATATATTATGTGTGAATCAATATATAAATTTATTTATTATGTATTTTAACTATTTTTTGGATTTATAATTTTTTCACATGATCTATAATTCTATTAATTCTCAATTCAATGATATTATCTTTGCGAGGGTAGATATGTTAAAATTCTCACTATTAGGGTCATATGTTTATGATATGAACTTATATTATCTTATGTATTCTATATACTTTCCCATTGACATGTTATATCGTTAATGTACTTATTCTATTTATAATTATTGTTTTATATAAATTAAATCTTTCATGGGGAATATGATTGAAAAGTTACCAAAGTGGAAAACCATTTATATTAAAATATCCTATCATTTCATGATTGTATATGTTAGAGGATTCATTGGGGAAAATCAAATGATCTTATTTTATTTGACCATGTATAATTTATTCTCATATATATGTGAATTTTTTTACACGTTTATTTTAAATTTCTACCCTTATTGATTAAATAAGAAACAAGAAAGTTGTTTTTAAGTGTTACTCATCTTCTATATTCACTTAGATAAAAAATAATTCTCTTCCATATCAATTTTTTATAAAAAAAATTAAAATATATATTTTATAAAAATAAACGATTAACTAAATCAATTTTAAATTATATTTGAATTTATTTTCAATGGGTTTTAAAAGATAATTTTGTAATGTTTTCCAAAATGGGTAATTTTGGTCTACATTAAATATTTCTTTAAATATTTATTATATTTATCATTTATCACATGAAAAAATTTTCCCATCATTATGACCATTATTTTCCATTAATATTATGTTATATTTTTCCATGTTTATTTTGAAATAAATTTATTTTTAAAAAAAATTATTTTCCACGTAAAAAAGTGGGTTTTCCTTAAAAATGTCTTTAATGTGGTTTTAATTGTTTTTCTATTCATCAATGTGAAAACCCCTTAATTTTATGAACACATCACTGGGGGAATGTGGTTATAATAAAATCCCTTTTCTTTCTAATGATATATTAATATATTGACATGGAACGCATTTCTATTCCACTAGGGAATAACATAATGAAAGAAAATTGATAATTGTTATTTCCAAAAGAGAATGATTCAAAATTTATTATTCTCGAAGGGTACAAGGACATTATTCATGATTGTGGGTGAAAACGATATAGCATATATGAAGGTATGGAACCCATTATATATATTTATAAATGCGTGAGACACATTTATCTTAT
Source organism: Viscum album (assembly GCA_963277665.1). Classification (NCBI taxonomy): domain Eukaryota; kingdom Viridiplantae; phylum Streptophyta; class Magnoliopsida; order Santalales; family Viscaceae; genus Viscum; species Viscum album. Next base: position 1,493,687,479 of record OY728121.1, read on the forward strand.
ACAAATGGTTAAGAACCTTTTTAGATCATTATGAATGGGTGAGCCTAATAGAAATTATACTGTGGGATGAGCCTTATTATATATAATGATGAATAGGTGAGCCCAATATAGTGTATATGAAGGGTGATACCCATTATAGTTCTTAAATTCATTAGGCAATGCTCATTGCCTTTATAAGAAAGAAGTATTGAAATTACCATTGTGGTTTTTCCTATAGATTTAACTAGGCTCCATATATTTATATCATGGGATATGAAAATAATGATCCATGATACGAGCATGTTATTATTAATACATGGTATGGATTCATAATAATTAATTTAATCAAGATTTTCATCACATTTATCATTATTATTGATTTATATGATAGTTTAAAATGATATTTCATTGTCTCATAATTTTTGTTTTATGATCATGTAAATGGGTGGATATAAATTATATTATATTATGATAATGAATTTAAATGATGTAATCATAACCTTATGCATATCTTATTCTCAATAATGACATTCAATTGATAATTCTTATACTTATCCTTACATAATTTTAACCAACCCTTCATATGTTTTTAATTCTTCTGATTGGGAATAATGATGTTTAATTTTGTCTATAATGGTTTCATATGTGAAAAATTTTAGGGGATATATTTATGAATTTTTATGGAATATTAAAATCTTGGTATAGTGGGAAAGATACTTTCTTCTAGTAATAGTTTTTTTTATATATAATTTTTTCCAGATAATAAAAACTCTAAAACTAAAATTGTTTTTTTTATTTTAAGTGATCCAATTTTTACCTTTGATGGGGTATGTTTTTTACTAATAATTGGACATGTTTCTCGGTATTACGAATTAAATGTAAAGATCATGTTTTTAATACCAGATCTAGGATTGTGGGGTAGGGATTTTATAGGGAAAGTATAAATTTTTCTTTATATAATGATTACTATATCCTAAATATCATACTATATATTTAAATAATCTTATATATACCATACATGTGAGATAGCTATGAAAAATGAATCACATTGCTTTGAGGAGGTGGTAATCTAGACGTATGCATGAATGATGTTATCATTTTTCAATAGATATAATGATAATAAAATAGATCACAAAATATATTTAATGAATTATAATTATGTAATTAATATCATATATATAATTTAAATCCCTAAATTTAACGATCCATGAGATTTGGTGATGGAAGAAGAATTACATCAGTTTGTGATGGGGTGGACATCCAAACACACAAATGATGCTTTTGTTTCCCATTATATTAATAAATAGACGGATTAAAATGGAAATATAAAAATAACAAAATCTAAATATATTGAAGATAATTATTTTATTATATCAAATCGGTTAGAATTGTTTGGGATGAGGTATAGTCAAAAATAAAACTAAGTCATTTGATTAAAACCTATACATCTTCCATGGACAACCTCCTTTACCCTACACCTTATGCTCTCAAAGGATGGTATTCTACCGAAAAGAAGATATAATGGTCTTTGGGAGGGATTTTCTAGATTTAATATGATTGGTATTCTAAAAACAAAATTTTTCTTAAAGTGTGTACAGAAGAGGATATGTATTATCCTTTTATATGTGGGGTGAGGACACATTCAGATATTTTCAAAAGATTAAAATAATTTTATATCTTACTCAAAAAAATGGATCAAAGATGGAATTTTTAATAATATATCTAATATAGGGTCAAAATATGGGTATAAAATAGTATTTATATAATTTTTTAGGTCATTTTGACACTTATATTTTTAGTTTAACATACCGGTAAACTTGTTTTAACCATAACCATGGTGATAAGTTTTATCTATTTTTACTATCAATTATGAAAACAAATTGTGATGAACATTTTAAATAAAATTAATTATTCTTATTAAAAATATATAATCCATTATATCAAATTATATCCATATAAATTTATGAATTTAATTTGAAATTAATGTAGAAAAATAAGATAAAAAGTGATTTTCAAAAACAAAAAAATATCCTCTTAATCATGGTAGGTTTTTATGACATGTAATGAATAATTTTTATTCTAAATAACATTGTTGGATTATTCATAATATAAAATAAATAAATTTTATTTCAATTAATTTCTATGCTCAATGAAACATTACTAATTCTTGAAATGAAAATATAGTTTTCATAAATAATTAGTATGTATCACTTTTCATTTGAAAAACTAATCTTTTCATAGAATATAAAAAAATTATTCCTAAGATAATTTTACCATGAAAAACTAAAAAAATAAATCCTTTTTCCCAATTAAGATTTAAAAATTAATAAATTATTTTTTTATATTAAACCATATAATGAATGAATGCCCAATTTGGTTAGAAATAATGTTTTCCCCTATTGACTGAAAATTCACTAATATGCTTATAATTTATATAACTATATAAAGTATAATTGATTAATATTAATTAGTGATGAAAATGATTTATTATAACATTACCTAGGTTTTCATGGTTTTAAAGTGACAATTTGTGTTTTATGAAAATATTATGTTAGGATTTAATTGGGATTGTTTTTGGGATCGTTTTTCACACATTTGATGGGTTTATCATTATATATTGGGTGGGTTCTTTATAACTCTTAAATTTATTCCGTGATGTTTCATACCTGATGAGATCAAAAGGGTATATTTGTACCCATCCCATGCCTATAAGGAGATGTGTGGTTATCCTAAACCCAATAGTACATAAGTAGTTAGCATATGCCCTATATTACTTGTGTGGTAAGCCTCATTCCAATAAGATACAAGGGTGTCTAGACCAATACTACTATATTATAAATTATATTATTTTATAATTTTTTATGGTATGAATTTCATTATGGTTTACGTTGTTAAAATTTATTAGATACAATCTTATATTCATGAAAAATTCTTTTGTTACAAATTTTTCCTATATATTGATGAAATATTATTGGAAAGTGAATAATGTTTTATGATATGATCAAATAAAATTTTCCTGATACATTATTTATTATCCATTTTTAATTTCTATTATTTAAATTATTAATGGTATATGTACTTTTATTATGATCTTATACTCAAATATTCTTATATAATTCTCATTTGTGATATTTGAAAAATAAAAACCATTTTTTCCCAAATATGAGTACCTATTTTCACCCACTGTTATGTTTTTATTCCCAATGTTACGTAGAAGAATACTATGCATGTTATTTTTATAATGGTATGATATGTAAACAATATTTGTTGGAGATGTTACTAAATTTTTTTAAAATAATTATGTTGTGAATCTAGTCTCTAAAAGAAATAAATCTATTGGTTCTGGGGGTGGATTATTGGAATATGTAATTAATATTAATGTAAAATTGTATAATAGATAGTTATCTTATTCTTGGGTAGTCTCACATTGTATTAAATCATATGAAAATTTTTATTTCTATCACAAAATCCTATAGTCTTGTTTTTGGAACCACATTATGAGTATTTAGTTAATATATTTAAATTTCAATTAGATGATAAAAATATGAATTTCATTTTATCAAAATATGTTGGGGAAAAGACCCATTAAATTATAAAAAAATAAAATTATCTTTTAATAGGAAGTGGAAACCCTTACATGTCTTGGAGGCCTAGAGGCCAAAAACCAAACAGATCATGGTTTAATAGACCAGCAGCCTATATGACAATAATGGGAAAATGGCCAAATGTCAGAAGATAACAACATGGAATATTGATAGAGAAGATACATTCTACTAAACTACTATTAGACATCATCACATTTAATTTCATTTTTAATTGAATATTTGTATGAAAATAAAATATAAAAATTAATATTGTTTTTAAATAAACTATTTTTATTATGTGTTTTTTAATTCATAATGTTTGGGTATGGATTCGGGAGGATCGACCCTTAGTGTTTTTCTGAGACATATGTTGCATGAAGGAGGCTTTGAAAAAGTTTGGAGTAGTACAATTGATAGAGGATGGTACAGGGGGAGTTTTCATGTTGTGAATAAGGTAACATGACATGAATATATATATCATGATGTGTATTATATCGGGGTTCGTCAAATAAATAAATTGTAGAGGCAATGTGTCTTTCTGTGAAAAATGATGCTTTAGAATTATTTGATGTGAAATGGGATTCCAGATCATGTAATTCTTGATGTTTTATGTTTTAAAACATTACTATCCACTGATTTTTTCAAACCATAGAGATTTATTAGTTTTCTAGAATATGATATCCCTCTACTTCATCGTTTTGGATCCCCTTTGAGGGGGTTCAATCATTGGGGTTCTATATTCAATTTTCTATCATCTGTGGTTATCCATGGTGCGTTCTTCCTTCATTTTAGTGGCTTCTCCAGGTTTGATCTCATTTTCACTCATATCATCTCACCATGCTATGGTGTTTTCTTAACAATGGTTATAATAGGATTTGTCATGGTTTTTGTTTGTGTGGTTTTGTAAGGACATTCTTGGATGGTTACAATTCTTGCAGGAGGGGTGATTAGAGATATGTTTCATGGTCTTTTCTGTTATGAATAACATCAAAAACCTTTTTAAGGTAGGAGATTAATTTATTCTCTATTTAGTTATGTTAAATCATAGAGTTAGCATGATTTTTCGCATTGGATAGTAATGAAATCAACCTAATAATTAGTTTGAACAAGATTAAATAGTTAGTATCGATTTCAGGGTGATTTTTTCCTTTGTACCTAGATAATGGGTTTCCAATTGATTTTTTTGATTTAATAATAATAATAATTTTATTATATTATCATGTTGTTGTTGATTTCAATTGTTAAAGAACATAAATATAGAATTAAATGATGATTAATTAGCTATTGGAATAAAAGACACATATTTATTTAATCTAGCTCTTTTCTTGGAATTTGACTATAATAAAATTGATGGAAATGTGCATGTTTAATTAAATTGGTTAATGATTATCAAGAATGGTGATTCTTGTTGATGAAACAATTAATGGAATTTTAAATTAATGTTTCAATTAATTTACAATATTTTTGATATCATGTTTCATAGTTTTTTCAAAGATGGAACCTGTGATAATGAACATGTTAATTAAGGATAGAATATGAACTAGTTGGGTGATAAAATATAATGCCTCTATAGTCATGATTTCCTTGATTTCTTCAAAAGGTTATGTTCCCGGTTCATTGGATATGTTAGAGCATGTTGTGTGTGAAGGTTGGATGCCTTAGGTATGGGGGAAGGGATTGGTTTCTATGTTTGTTTTATTCTTCATGTGGTGTGAGCCTAGGATGGATGATCTATGAGGGTTTTTGTGGTGTGTGGGGTGTGTAGGTCCGGATTTTTCAGGAGCCTAGGATGGCTTAGCCTTGAGGGTTTTTGTGGTATATGGGATGTGGAGATTTAGATGTGTTGAATTTCTAGGATGGCTAATCTTGGAGGGATGTTCTTGTATGAGGGGTAGGAAGGCCCAATTATTGAGGTAGCTATTGGAGACTAGAGTGGAAAGATGCATCAGTTTATGCATGTTGGTGTCGGGGATGGCACCTGAGTTGAAAAAATCAGTTTAAATTGTGATTAACCATTGATATTCGATCATGATTATTGTTTCGGTCAGTTACTTGGCCAATGACCATGTTGTTGTTTAACTTTTTTATTTCCCCACTGCATATGGAAAATGGTATCGGTTACTCTCCCTCCATGGGTGGTTAATATTTGGGAGGTATGATATGTGTTTTTAGTGTTTATATTCTCATGTTTGGATGATTCTACACTCCTGTATTTTATAGAGAAAACTCGGAGGGTAGTTCACCTACTCACCATGATGAGCCTCCTCTATTTGGTAGCTTAAAATGTTTTCCAAGAATAACTATTGACATTAAATGTAAAGGTATTAATAAATGAATAATTTTATTACCCATGGGGTTAGATATTGTTGGGATTCAATGTTGTGGTTGAAATTATGAGAAGTAATCGATTCAATTTGATTATGTCTGGAAGGAATGGGTCAATTTTTTGCATCTGTTGTAATGTAAATTTGAAAATTTTAATTGTTAATAAGTGGTTAGGAATTAATTTACATAGAGTGAAACTATTGAAAATGGGATATGATAACTTATTTTTTCTCTCTAAATGGTTTCTCGCCTTATTGGATATCTGGTCTTAATAGTTGATGTTGGGAGTCTGAGAGATGTTAGCTGCAATTGAGTCTGAGATGGAATATTCCCTTATTATGGTTGGGCAATATATTATATCATTTACCTTTTGTCCTTCTATATTCTATTCCACTTTGTCAGTTAGGGAAACTGACACCCCAAGGATTCTGGTCCCTGGGGGTGTTCTCCCCAACATCCCAGTGAGAGGATGGATGGTTCAATACTCCCTTTGGCCCCACTCTGTTCTCTTGGTAGTTACATGTGCCAGTATTAGAAATTGCGAGTTTTCCACATATATGTGTGTAGAGGGATATGAAGTCTCGTGGATATTTCACACGCATGTATTCTGTAAGTAGTTTCCTAAGGACTACTAATGATATAACTAGTATAGGATATGATGGATTAATGATCCATACTCAGGGTATGGGTTCTGATGGATTGAGGTATAATAATTCATATTGGATACATGTTATGAGGGGTTTGGGGATCTAAAAAACTACCTATTTACTTTTTGTTACATGGACATGGTGGTGTGTTTCATGAGGTGTATGTTGGGGTGTTTCACTTAAGTATATGCGGGCTATCATTTTTAGAGAGATACACTCCAGACGAGCGACTTTGGGATAGAGTGAAAAAATGGTGGAGAAGTGGTACCATGGTACCCTTGATGTTATTTATTATATTATATGATATTGTATGTTATATGTGTTGATAATATCAATGGTGAGGTTGGGAAAAAGTATATTTGTTTTGTTGATGAGTTATTTTCAATTGTAGTTCATTGCGCTTTAGCATTATTTCTTTAACATATTTCCTGAGAGGCTCATGGGAGGATCCAACTGAATGTACTATTACAATCACCATGTATATATATAAAATATTTTTTAAGTCAATTGGAGTAGGATGGAGACCAGACTAGTGACAGCTAGTTTGTGGTTTGGCAGATTCTTTTTGGGCTTCATGGTCGCTATTGACAATACTTTTTCTCTTGGTACTTGCAGTTTTCATTTCGGTTGTAGTAGTTTTTTCAGGAAATTACATATGTGCACTTTGGATTTACATTTATATTGGATCCTGAGTATTAGTTTTTTGGTGGGTATATTACCTATCTCTCTCACATGTGTTATCAAAAATGGAAATGAATCAATTATGCATGTTTATTATACCCTTGGGGCTAGTTGCCAACCCAGGGCCTTGTGGAGGTAGGACTTTGGGGTCACAATCTATCTTCTCCCATTTAATGACAAATAAGAGTACACATTGTCTAGAGGGGGTTATAACCGAGTGGTATCAGAGGGAGTTTGATGAATAAGATGATGTCTATAGTTAGGAACATGAGAGGTTGTAGGGGTTGGTTAAGAAACAATGTTAGATTAGTTTAGAGACCATTGTAAACATGGTAGACTAGCATATAAATGGGTATTTATGCCCACTATGATCTAATGAGAAGACCATTATGATTATGGGGGATACTAAATGAGGTGATACAGGTTGTAGGGAAGAGACCTAGGATTGGATAAGGCGTCATTCTTATTTGTGCCGGAGTTTGAATGGGTGGACCTTGGGATGGGTTAATGTTAAATAAATAAAAGAAAAAAAATTAATTAATGTTAATTTCTTCCATATAGTAGGTTTATGATATATAATTGTATTTATTTTGTAGTAATAGATCATGGTTAGTGTCCTTTTCATGTTTACGTAGATGATGTTTAGAAGCCTAAACCACCAGATCACTACAGAGTAGAGGTTGACAATGACCCTTATAGGATGACCCTCCAAGAGTTTCTATGCAAGATTCATTAGAGGAATGATAGATCTATTTACTATATAGTCTGAGAATACTAGTTGGAGGAGGTTGAGGTAGCCTTCTATTCAATGAATGATCAGAAGTGGCATTGCGTATCATTACCTATGATGATGTTGCATTTGGAAGCGAGGTATTGTTGGTACTTGTAACTCAAGGATCACAAGGTGATGTTAGTCTCATGGGAGGAGTTCCAAGACCAAAGTATAGAAGAGTTTATTTATTCAACCATGAATGTGGCCAATCACTATGACCTTTTTACCCTTCGACAGGGGAGCTCTAGTGTCTATGGTTTTGATATCCATTTCTGGAACCTTCTGTGATATGTTTCAAATCTATTTCCAGACGAGGAAGCTCATACACGAAGTCTTTTGCAGGTTTTGTGTCTAGAGATCCTGCACTAGGCCACCCTATATATGCTAATGTCATGTATTAAATTTTTCATGAGAGTATTTTTCATCGAGAGAATGATATCCAAATCTAGATTGTCATGAGAGGTGTGTTATCATGATTCTTCACGAAGCAGATTTGTGGTCGAGGGTTCTCAGTTGTTAGGAAAGCAGGGCTTCCAATTACCTGGTGGTAGGTTATAACCCTAAATGTTTTATTTAATTAGGGACAGTGGATCTCATACCCATGATAAGGGATCAAATATATATTTTTATTGTGGAGGATGAGGTCATAAATAGTGAATACCCCCAACCTTTCTGATCAGTCAGCATGTGCAAGTTATTCCGCTTCAAGTTCATCCACTAAGGTAGTTACAACCAAGTTTGCAACAATAGTTTTCTCTAGTTTGGGATCAATAGAGCGCAATTGGGGGAGATATGGGATATCCCTAGGATTCTACCCATCCGTAAATACAAGAGAACTACTATGGATGTGGTCTTTAGAATGGTTAGACAGGTCGTGGAGCAGGACCTGGCCAGCTCCATGCTTTAGAATTTCTAGTTCCCATAAATCAAAATGTCATTCTAGGTACCCTTTTCCAATTTTCTACATATTTTTGTGCCATGTTCTATCCATGATTCAAGCACACAATTAAATCACCTACCCTTTTCTATTCCTTGTGACATAAGGTAGAGATGATTCCAGTGCCCTTTTCAATGACTAGATTGTTTGAGGTCGAGTTGACTTGTTTGAATTATGTAGAGACTATGAGCTAGGGTTGTGAAAGAACCACTCATGGGGAGACTTCCAATGATTTTGGATACAACAATATGGAATCATACTTAGAATGGATAGGTTGTATTCAATTTAGGCTATCATGGATTTCATTATGAGGTTGGTTGTTTTATTCAATTATGATTGAGAGAAAGTAGTGTTTTTTGGCAACCAAGACCCTTAGATAGTTCAGAGGCATGTTTTGTCCTTGTCAGCTTTGATACAAGAGGTAATTTTTAGTTCTTTGGAGGGTCAACAGTTTGAGTTCCCAAAGGTCATAGAAGAGTACCCTAATGTATTTCTGGGGGAGGTTGTAGCATTACCACCTTGATGAGATATCAAGTTTGAGATCGAACTATAGCCACGAGTGTCTCCTATCTCGATGTCTACATATAAGATGGAACCAAAAAGGTTTAAAGAAATATCTATACAGATCGATGGTCTATTGTGGTGTGGTTTTGTTCGGACAAGTTTGTTAACATGGGGTGCACCAGTCTTATTCATAATGAAGTCAAATTGTAGTTTTCTGTTGTGTATCAATTATTGTTTCTTGACATAAGTAATAATAAAGAACATACAAACTCAAACATGGATTAATGATTTATTTGACCAACAGAAGGGTGAATGTTGGTTCCCAATTATCAGTTTTCAAGTAGGATATCATCAAGTGCGTGTGAAGGATGAGGATATCCTGAATACTGCTTTTTTTTGTCATCAGAATATTGAGTTTGTTGTGACTTTATCTAGTGTGAGGAATACATTAGTTGTGTTCTTGTGGTTAATGAATAGTGGTTTCCATGAGTTCATATATATGTTCATGGTGGTTTTCATAGATGACATCCTTGTGTACTCTACATCTATGGAGGACCATGGAGAGTATCTTTGGGCTGTTTGGGTAGTTATACATAATGGTAAGCTTTTTGGGATGTTGTTGAAGTGTGATTTTTTGGCTAAAATGTCTACTTTATAGGGAATTACATATATGATTATGGAGTAGTTGTGGATCCATCATAGGTACAAGTACTTGTATCATGGTATTCCCCCAAGAACATCTTTTAGATGAAAAGTTTCCCAGGTCATGTAGGCTATTACAAGATATTAATAGCCAATTTATATCCGGTCAAAACTCATTTGACATCGCTGACCATAAAGGATCAGGTGTTCTTGTAAACTAATATATTTCCAAAATCATTAGAGTGTTTGATAGAGAAATTTGTTAGAGATATAGTTATTTTTCTTCCAATTTAATGATTTTGGATTTAATCTTTCAAGGATTCTTCACATCTTGGCTTGGGTTGTGTTTTGATGTTGTTGAGATCATTTGTTTCTTATGTGTCCTAGTAGTAATGTCTCCATGAGAATAACTATTCCACCATGATCTTGAGTTGGAAGTGGTGGTTTTTTCCATGACGTTGTGGATAAATTACCTCATAGGTAATAATTTATTTGACTTCATCAATCATGAGAGGTGGTGGTTTGTTTTCATCCAACATGACTTGAATGTGAGTCAAGGTCAGGAGATAGAGTTATTACTATATTACGACCATGATATTTCTTATACACCTGTAAGGGTAATGTTGTAGATAATGTGATGAGCAATAAGTCATGCATTGACACATAAAAATAATTAGAATATTATTATAGAGTGATGGGAGAACATTCAAAATTGAATCTAGATATGGGAGATGTTGGGGGGTAGAGGTTTTTTTTAAGATGCTGGTGATGTCATATCTAGTGAAGTAGGTGGATGAGTATAAATTTGGGGTGTTTAAGGTGTTGGTCTGGAGGGACTGAGTTGTTTGTGGTGAGTCGTGGTGAGCCCCCTGATGTTTGGTCTGAGAATATACCACATCATGTGTTTTTAGGTATTTTTTAATTTCTTTGGTGATGTGTGAGATGTTTCTCAGAATTTTACATATTCCTCCTTTAGTAGTACATTCCTGCGTGTGAAGGATGTATTAAACATTGAGGTGTCTATTTTTGGGGCATGGGTTAAAGCATGAAATTACATGGATAATGTCTAGATGCTTGGTCTATCGGAAGGTGAACGTCGAACATCATGTTCCCTATGGGTTTCTCCAGCCATAAACATTTCCTTAGTGGAAGTGGGGGGGGTATCAAAATGAACATTATTTCCATTTTAACTCAAGATCTAGGAAGTTATGATGCTATATGGGTGGTAGTTGATTGTCTGAAGAAATCAACCCACTTTATAGTGATCAAGGTGTGATGCATAGAAGATATTTTGTTGAGTTAGAATCAATAGGAGGCGGTGAGACTCCATGAAATCGCAAGGGAGATCCTTTCCAATCAAGATAATCATTTTACCTCTAGGGTGAGGAGAGTTCCCAAACATGTTTTGGTTCTAAACTATATTTGAGCCATATTTTTTATATAAAGATGGATAGTTAAACAAAGTGGACCATCACAACTCTTGGAGATATTTTTTAATCATGTGTGATGGATTTTGATGGTTTTTGTGTGTATCACATTACCTTAGTAGTGTTCTCTTATAAAATTATTCTTCACTCCACCATCGGTATGGGACGATTTTATACCTTGTATGGTATACCTTTTTTTTCACTATTATGTTGGACTGGGGTTAATGTGTAATGAATTCATAGGCTGAAACTAGTATATAATACAATAGATATGGTTTAGGTGATTTTCAATATGACAAAGGTAGTTCATGATTGTTATAAATCCTTTTTTGGTCATAGGAGGATACCTCTAGAGTTTTATTTCAGTGTATGTGTTCCTATAGGTGACTCCAAATTCTGGAAAGTGAAGGATTGTTCATGGTAGTAAAAATTATAACTGATTTATTCGGTCATTGAAGGTGTTAGATCATGTTGCATTTGTGGTGTAAAGGGTATCACTTCCCCCACAGATGAGTCAGGTACAAGATGTTTTCATGTGTCGCAGCTCCATCTATATCTTCATGACAAATCCCACATTATAGATTGGTGAGAGATCAATGTTGACAATGATGCAACCTTAGAGGGGTGACCTGAAGTGATCTATGACCACCATGATTAGGAATTGTGCTAGATTGTTGTCCACGTGTATCATGTCTTATGGGAGCATAGTTGTGTGGAGGAGAGTACCTGGGAACGTGAGTCATAGATACATACTCACTACCCCGAGCTATTTGTTGTTTCGATCTTATCTCATAACACTATTTATTTTAGGTTCGAATACCATTTCTGGTTTGTGAGACGGATTTCCATTGTTTTATGTTGTGTCATGCTCTATTTAGAGACGTATCTCCCCTAGGAGAGTGTTGTGGATTTGACTGTGGTTGTTTTTTATTTGTAATTGATCCCCTAGTGTGGTGGGTGATATCTTTTGGTGACGGGAGCCATGATAGGTATCTCACTGGGTGAATTTTCAGATGAAACTTTTCTATTTCATCTATAGGATGGTTTTGGATTTTCAAGGACATTAATATATAGAGTTGTACAAAATATATAGTCTCATATCCATGTTGATAGACCCTTTTCAGGTTTCAGAGACTTGAGGATCCCAAAGGAAGCTTGGTGGAAGTCTAGAGTAGTTTGGTTTTAGGATGATGGAAGCAGCAGAGATTTCACATTGTGAATGAATGATACAAAACATGAATATTGGTTTCATGGTGTGTAATATATCAGGATTTGAAAAATAAATAAACTGAAGATGTGATGGATATTTTAGTGAATTCTGTTCCTTGAGAATTACAGAAAGGGAAAGAGGATTACATGTCATGTATTTTCCCAATGTTTTATGTTTTAAAACATTTCAAATATATTGGGTAATAAAACTAGAAAATTGCTCACTTTTTCCACCATCTAGTATCCCTCTACTTCATTATTTTGGATTCCCTTTGAGTGGGATCAATCATTGGGCTTCTATCTCCGATCTGTGGTGATCTGAGGTGATCCAAGGTGTTTGCTTCGTTTAATTTCTAATGGTTTCAAAACATTTGATCATTTTCCTCTCATATATTATCATTATGGTATGGAGTTTTCTAACCCATGGATCTGATGAGGCTTCCCTTCGTATTTTTTGGTGTTGTTATATCACAGAATCCTCTGATGGAAGTGGTTCTTATGGTAGGGGTGATCAGAGATCCGTTGTGTGGTCCATTCTCATGCGAAGAACATTGATGGCCATTTATAGGTTGGGGATTCATTTCATCTCTATTTATTTTATTTCAATTGATGTGTTAGAATGATTTAGCCTCTTAGATTGTAACGAATTTAATATATTAATTACCAGAACCAGATTATAGAATATTCATCGATAACATTGTGATGTTGCTTCTTTGCACCATGATACTAGATTGCCTATTGGTTTTCTAGATATTGTGATATCTATTCCTTTCTTGGATTAGTGTGGTGTTCATGATGGAAATTGGGTATGATCATAAAGCTACAATTAATTGATAATTAATTTGATAAAGGAATTAAAGAGGTTTGTTTAGTGAATATGGTTGTTGTTTTTATGATTTTATGACAATAATATTGATTCATGTGTGGACATTTAGTTAAATTTCTTATTGAACCTGAATAATGATGATGGTAGTTGATAAAAGAAATAAAGGCATGTTAAATTAACAGTTTAACTACACTATGGTAGTTGTGATTTCTTATTTATTAGGTATCCTATAGTTGGAACATGTGAAAATGAATTGTCTAATTAAAAATGAAATAAGAAATGATTTTGTGATAAAAGATAATTCCTTTGATGTTCCTAATTTTCTCATTTTTTAATGGCCATATACCTTATGCTTCAGTGAAATGGGAGATCATTGTGATTGAAGGATGGATGCCTTACAGTAGGTATTAGAGCCCAATTACAATGTTTGTTTCCTGCTACATGATATGTGATTTTGGGATGGATGATCATGGAGGGTTGTTCTGGTATGTGGGGTGGGGGAGGCCCAAATGTGTTGTGATATTAGAATACATGGGCTTCAATTGATGTTTTATTTTGTGGTGTGGGGGAGGCCTAGATCTTTTGTCATCTTGGGATGGCTAACCCTAGAGAGATATTGAGGAATGATTGGTTTTGAGGCTTAGTTATTGAGGAGACAATACCTTGATTGTTGAGATGAATCAGTCTATACATATGGGTGTCGGGGATGCAACCAGAAGATATAGAATGGGTTAAAGCTAGGTTTTCCTTTTGATATGAGATCTTGATGTTTGACTGAATCAATTTCTTGGTCAACATCCAGGTTTTTTTATCTTATTTACTTTCCCATTTCTCGAGGAAGATGGTTTTGGGTACTCTATTTCGGAGAGAGGTGAACAGTCATGTCATATTCTACATGATTTCCATTCTTAGCTTCTTGGGGATGGATAATTCTACACTCTTGTAGTAGGTGGTTAATACACAGCAGGTAGTTCACCTACTCAATGTGTTGAGGCCATTGTGTTTTGTGTGTTTGAATGTTTTATTAGAATAAGTAGTAATATAGAAATTAATGTTTTTAATAAATAAATAAATCTTAATACCACTGAGTTGGAGATTTCTGGGATGCAATGCTAATTATGATATTCTATGAAATTATTGAATCATTTTTCTTTTGTCTCTAGAGAATGGATCTTTATTTTAATACTAATGTAATGTAACTTGGAAAATGATAATGGTTATTTAATGGTAAATAATTAAATTGCCTAATGTGAATCTAATGAAAAATGGATAAGATAACATAATTTTTCTCATTACATGGTTGTGTGCTTATAGAATATCTGGTCTTAGCAGTTTCAAACACGGGTCTGAGAAACATTAGCTGATGCGGAGTCTGAGAGTAGGATATGATCATAGAGTGGTTGTGAGCTATATTATGTCATGTAATTTTTTTTTCAATTCTATAAAGTCCTCCACCATGTAAAATAGGTTGACTAAGAGTCCATGGACTCTAATCCTTAGGGGGTGTTTTCCCCAACATCCTGATGGGAGGATGGATGGTATACTCCCCCCATTGGCCCTACTCTAATCTCTATATTGTTATGTGTTATAGTTTGCATGGTAGTTAGTTTTTTTCCATATTCATGTGTAGAGGGTTTTCATGGCTTGTGACTATTTCACACATGTATTATAGATATAGATTCTTAAGGTATACTATATTCATAATGTGTATATGATATGATGGATTGAGGATCCTTAATAGGTGTATGGGGTTTGAAGGCTTTAGGTATAATACCCGTTGTATGATACATGTTATGCATGTAGTGGTGGGTCATAGAAACTACATGGTTACATTTCGATACCTAGACGTGGTGGTGTGTTGCATGGGGTGTATGCTGTGGTGCTTCACTCAGGTGTCTGTGGGATAGCCTTTTTGGGAGAGATTCTCAGGGAGTGCGACATTGGGGTTGAGTGGAAAAACAGTGGAGAAGTGAGGGTGGTGTAACCTTAATTTTATTTATTATATAAGATTATCTTCTATAAGGTACATGATAAGTTTAGCCATGTTATGGATATGAAATTAGTATACCTGTTTAGGTAATGAGTGAGTTTCACTTATTGTTCACCATGCTTTAGCAAGATTTATTTTCTTTTTGAATGAGAGGATATGGGAAGGATCCTAATGTGTATACATTTATACTCACCCTACTTATATATAGACAATTTCTCTCGTTAGTTGGAGAAGGATGGATATCAGGCTAGTTGCTACAGGCTTGGGATTTAGCAGAAGCTGTTTGGGATTCGTGGTCATTGTCATCTTTACTTTTCTTTTGGTGATGGTAGTATTCCTTTCAGTTTTAGTACTTTTTTCTATGACATTCATTATGTTCACCTAATATTTTCCTTTATATCGGAGTCTAAGAAGGAGTTGGTTGGTTTCTATCTTATCTAACTCTTTTCCATGTGCTCTCTTAGAAGGTAATGTCTTCACTCTTTGTGTTTACGATGCACTCAGTGCAAGACGCCAACCCAGGGCTAGCTAGAGGTAGGACACTGGGGTCACTGTCTCCCTTCTCCCATTGCTATCCCACAAGGGGTATATTTTGTGGGGAGGAGTTCATGACATATAACATTTTAATAAATGATATCAATAAAATATATCGATAAAATACAATGATTAATGATAGAAAACTAATAAAATCAAATTAATAATTTTTAAAATATGAGGAATTTTAATAATATTATTTTTTGATAACAAAAAAGTTTATTTTGAAATTTTTTTATTATTAGTTATATATTATAAACTAAAATTTAAATATCTTTGATTTGGGTTTTTAAATTTAATGAAATGATATATATATATATATTCATGTATTTTTTTATTACTATATTATATGGAATATTAATATTAAAATTTTAATACATGTAAATATATTTTTATAATTATAGTTTTTATGTGCTAAAAATTTTAATTTTATAAAAATAAATATATCATGGTTTAGGGATTACATTTTAAAACATTACAACTTATAAATATAAAAAGTAGTTTAAAACTCATTTAATGATTATTATGTGGTATTAAATAAGAAGAAAATCATTTAATCTAATGGAAATATTTGTTTTAAATAGAAATAATTTTATTTTATATTTAATGTCTTAATATAAATATTAAATTTCAAATAATTATAAACATAATAAGTTTAAATGGATTCTAATGTTTTATTAATAATATCAATATTATGTAAGAGGGGTAATATTAAAATCTTCATAGTCAATTAATTTCTATGGTAAATAATAAATTTTTAAAATGTGTTAAAATGAAATGGATTTAATATTTTATAAATAAAATGATATAATCCAAATATATAAGACTATTTTTTGGTGAAGAGTGTAAATCCAACAATTAGTACCAACATTTCCTTAACTAACTCATCTAACTCTTATATGAATCTATGTTGAACATTAAAATTACTCATAATTCAAATGAAATGCCCTTCATTTTAACCATTAAAAGGAGTTGTCTTCCACAATCTCTAGGAAACTGTGACTCCCCATGATTTCATTGTAATTATTTTATTGAAAATAATTCAATAGCTTGCACTGTATGCAATACAATGTTTGAGCGCACCACGACTTACCAAACTAGACATTAAAAAAGTGGTTATGAATAGTATTAACTACATTCTGAATTTTATATACTACATATAATTTTAACATCCATTGTATTTGTTTCTAAGAAATAATACAAAAAAAACTCCATTTTTAAAATAAATGATGTCTTTTTTAAAAAAGAAATTTTAATTCCCTTTAATGGAGAACCCATTTTAAATCCAATATTTGACATTTTTATATATTCAATATGAAAAAAAATTACTCTTTAGAATAAGGAAATAAAAATTTATTTGGATAAAATTTCGGCGCTTTTCTAATAACTTTCATTTTTTGGTAAATAGTGAAAAATACTTAATTTTAATTGAAAACAATTTTTTTATTCAAAATAATTTTGAGTGTTAAATTATACATTTTAATTTTTTATAAGTATAATTAGATTAAATTTTTATCGTTTATTTCAAATATGGTCCTTGGAAGTAATTTTACATTTAAATTGGACATAAAAACAGATCAATATTTTGATAGTTCTCACTCCTAAAAAACCCACTTTCTGGTATTGACAACGGGAATATTTCATTAAATTAATTAATACAAAATCTATATTTTTAATTTAGTATAATAGTCATCATTTTTTAATTTGAAATATCAAAATTATATTTGGGAGTATTTTTGGTAATTTTCTAAGAACATTCAATTTTGGATGAATAGTAAAAAACATTGTGTTATTGTTTAAAACCTACATTTTATTTAAATAATTATTTATTTTATTTAAATTTATTTGAAGCCAAAATAGATTAATAATACCAATATAAGTTCAATGTAATTATTTGGATTCATTTTATAATAAAATTAGATATATAAAATTTTATTGATCCTTTTAAACGCCTTTTACCCACTTTCTAGGAACAATTGAAAATATGCATAAAACATAATTTTACTGCTTCTACAAATTAAATTTCAAAAATCCAAGAAACATGGCAGATAATATTAAGTAAAATTTTGTCCAGTAAGAGGAAAATAATTTTTGTGAATTGTAACTTTTGAATTTTATTTACCACGATTACATATAAATAGGGTAATTAAAGGTAAAAATGTTATTATAATTACCCATACACGTTTCGTAATTCTATTGGATAAATTTTTTCTGACCAAAATCAAACATATTAATAAAATATGGTCCTCTTTGGTCTACATTGATTCGATTAGGTCATTTATTTATATTTTCATTAAAGAAGTTTTTCTAGTGTTAAATTTAGATTTTCATAACTAAAACATTTTTAATATAGGGTTATACTAAATAAACATTCATCTATAAATATTTATTAGAAATCAAAATATATTTCCTACATCTTGGTATTTTGTTTATTAATTTTGGACATTAAATAATTAAATATATTTATGACACATTGATTATGCAATAATTACCTAATAAATGAATGATTAAATTAATTGATATTATAAATATCAAAATAAATGTAAATTGATACTATTTATGAATTCCAAAAATATTCGAGATTAATATAACATGATAGGTTTTATTCAATGAATTTGTTTCCAATGTAATCATGCTGTTATGACTTTCAAAAAAACTAAATAGTGTAAAATTGACCAAAATGAGTTTTAAAACAAATATTATATTATTAAATGATATAATATTCATAAAAATATAATGTTTGTCCCAAGGACTTATATGATTATATATTTATCATTAATGAACCGCTTGAGGTTCTTATGGATGTTTATAGTATGTTTATTATCCAAATAATGTAAGAATAGAAGAAGACATGGTAAAAGATAAACTAATTAACTAAGAGTAATATTTAAAAGATTAGGTTAATATGGCGACCTAAACATGTCTAAAACCTATTGGATGAAGGTATTTAGACCCGTCCCCACCTTAGCCTCTAAAAAAATCCATTTAGAGTAATTATAAACCGAAAATGATTATATAATAACATAATATTACAATATTTTCCAAAAGTGACCCTCACCTCCCCTATAAAATGGTACGTCACCTTCTCTAAATATCACACCTCCATGACCTTTTGTATCGACCAAAACCTTCTCAAATATCCTTCCAAACACCCTAAATTCAACCTAGAGGCCTTAATTTGATCAGAAAGCCATCCTAAGAAGCTATTTTGATCAAATCGAAATGAAGCATCCAAAGAAGAGGTAATAATTTCACCACTCGTTTCGAAGTTCTTTTCTTCTTCCAATGCCACATTCATTGTTGTTTACATACCCAAATAATAACTCCAATTCCATATAAATATTTCAATTTTATATTAAATAGGGTATAACCATATTCATTATTCTATTCATCCTATTAATGACAATGTCACCATGTGTGCGTACGTACGGCTTACCGTCTTCACGTCATGGTGTAGTTTTTCATTCAACACTTCATTATTTGGATGGGTATAATAATGGGAAAAATTATTTAAATAATAAATATAAAATTTTAATAATTATTTTAATATGATATAACATCCAATTACATACTATATTACAATTTATTGAATGATATTGTCACTCATGCGTACATACATATTACCGTCTCCACCAACACGATAAGATTCACTCCCCATCGTAACCATTCAATAATAATTTTCATTTGATTATTTAAAAATAATGTTAAAATACATAATATCATTCTATATATAAATATAATACATCCAATTAAAAAAAATGACTTATGAAACAAAATATATAAAGGAAAACGAATCAGTTAACACCGAAAACAATGATACTTTTGAAATATCATTAACAATGCAATTTTATAAAATAATATATGATACCATATTTATGTATTTGGTTCATTTATAATTTAATAACAACTATTTCCCCATTATACAGGTGTTTAACCTACCTAATACTAAGGAAAAGTACTAGTTAAGGGGTTTTCATCTAACTTTTTATTGCTATGAGATTCATCCAATGTTTTCCAATATTTCCTTTTGAGTGGTGTATGTACCATCCATAATTGTATTAATTTTGTAATATAATATAATTTATGGGTATTTAAATCTTCATTGTATGATCCTTTTTTCATGGTGTGTAGGTTTCGTAAATTACCAAATCGGTAAGATAATTTCCAATTCCAATTTCCTCTCATTGGGAATTACGCGTACTTCATAGATTATTTTACTCAATGAAAATGTGTGGAATCACTATTTATTTTTACGTAGTAATTTCCACTCCCCATTGTTTGGATATAAATTTCTTATACATAATCTCTCTATTTTTAAATTATCATTCCATTGATATGAACTTGTTACGGGTAATCTTAACTCAATTACCATTCAAAGAGTTAGACATCCATGTCAATGGTATTGTGTTTACAAGAAAATGTGTGAATTTCCAATGATTTAGTTACACAGAATAACCAATTATATTTATTTTATTTTGATTTTTTACTAATAATTATTTCATTTATTTATCCTTAATTTAGGTATATGGTCTTTATAAGGAATTTTCTCACAATTTATATTCCATTGAGACCTCATTTTCATTATTCACCAATTCAATTATATAAGGTGTATATAGTTTCCTTTGAAATATTATATCGTGAATCCCTTTATTCTCTAGATATTAGAATGTTTTGAATAATTTTATTCCAAAATTACTTGTATTTAATCATCTCTTCTTTGGGTAGGAACTCTATAAATACGTAATATTTTAAATGTTTTAAATATTTATTCTTTTAAATCATTCTCATTAATGTTCATCTTTTTCAAATGGTATTAAGGTTTTATTTATGAATAAATTAATATTTTAAAATTAAAATTACTTTTAAAAGTTTCAAATTTGTATGAGACACTTTGATTAAAAATATATTTTAAGTAGGTTCTTGATAAATTGTGATACTTTTAAATGTCTTCAAGAAAAAAGGGGGACATTACTCTCAAATATTCTTTATGATTAATTTCAACTATGTCAACATCCTTCATTATTCTCGATAGAGGCTGATTTATTATAATACAATCTATCATATTATATTGAACGAGTAATGATTGACTTTGGATGTGATAATTTAATACCATTCATGGTTTCTGGTTTAAATATTGACAAATCGTATGCTAGTTTTAATTAGAATGCATAGCTTATGTTTCAACCTTTCATATGAGGAGTGCATTGGACATAGTAAGTGATGGGTGAAGGCCACTATATCCCCTCGATGCATCAGTAGGTCTAATGAGACAAACTATTTTCTTACCACAAGGCCTTGAAAATATATTATATTTAGTCTTGGCATGAGGCCTTGACTATGTGGTTAGGATGTCTAGTATTATTCATTCATGAATTATGAAATTATCTATTGATATTACATGTTATTATTCGACTATAGAATATCCATGTAAATAATTATATGGAATTATTTGATTTATCATTTCTATAATATGATGAATTTTGTGTTTAAAAGGCCCATGTTTTACTCATATACATGGCATTAAATGTTTATGATTATTTATAATAGTCTCTTCTATATTTTTATCCTTTTTGAGAATCTGATCTTTCCCTTTTATATGTTCAATTTCTTCCTTGAGGAAAAGATGTTTATAACGATTAACCTACTGGAAAAGGATAAGGGATATGCGTGTGTCCAAAGTGAAAACAATGTTGTCGTTCTTTTCCTTTTGCGAGGTAATATATAACTTATGTATATATCTAGTACATCCAAGGCTACTAAACTAATCAATATTTCTTGAATTGATCTCTTGGGATCATTCCAATGTTATACAATAATTCATCGAATCTTTGTAACTAGGTTCATGGTGTTATAATTGGTATGAGAGGTAGTTTACTACAAACACTGAAAACAAGATTAAAAAAACCCAGATTAGAGAGAATTACCCTAAGATAGTCTATGGGGATTAGTATAGAAGAACATATACAATTTTTGGTAATGTAAATATTATGTGGGTTTTCCAAGAAATACATCCATGTATAGATAAGAGCAGGTATAGGGGGCTCTGGCATAGATGTACTATGGGGTAAAACCAGAAAACAACAGTTTGAGCTAGAATCATATAGGAACTCGTGCACGACAATGGGCCTTGCTGTACTCTTGGTTACGACACTCTTGGGGGATTTTCTTAGGATAATTCACAATTTCATTCCAATCTAATATGAAGGACATTAATATATGATTAGAATAAATAACCTTTGTTAATCTTAAGGTGTGCTATATTGAAATTAAAGATTCAAGATATTCTATAAATGATTTTATGACTATTTTTACTCACACAATACTTTCTGGTTTAAGTCAATGGAGGGATTATATAGAAGTCATAGTAAAATTGAACATGATGTATAGGGTGGGAATGGTGGTGGAAATAAGAAAAAAAATTGAATTTTGATAGGTGTAAATGATACCATGTTCATGTCAAATCAATTTTCCAAAAAATATTATCAAGAACATCTATATTAACCAAATCCTAGACTCAAAAAATAAGAGAAAAGAGGTGAATGAAAAGAGCTCTAGCAGAAGATACCATGGGGAAAAGAAATATAAATTTCCATCATTTAGGAAATGTAGAAGGAGACACCTAGGAAAGTGTTTTAATGGAAAAAAGAAATGATTTATTTGTGGTAAAGTAGGATATAAGGTAATGAATTATCGAGGAAAAATGAAGAGTACAGTGGAAGAAAATAAAAATTATCCAAAGTATCCATTTACCGTCATTTTTCGTAAATGTGGGGGACCTAGGCATTACCTGAGTGAATGCCCAATTATATAGGATAAACTCTTGGTCAAGGAAGAGATGATGTGGAAGTAAATGTATGGAGAAACGTTTAAAAGTTTTAGTGATCTTTGTTGATAGGATTACATTGGAAGACTTTTCTCTTGTATGTGTAACCCTACAGTTTGTTATGTGATTAAGCGATTTGAGATAAAATTAACTTTTCTATTGTGGATATAGTTATAAATATCCATTTGGGATTATATGGTCCATGAATTTTAGGAATTTACATGTTAATAAATTTTGGGATGAAAATTAAAGGTATAAGATAAAATTTGTGTTTAAATTATGTTATGGTTTTTTGAGGGATTTATCTCATTTTGGGAAGGGTATAATATATTGTTTTTGAAAAAGGACTACACACAGATCATGGGACAACCCGTTGTGTCGGACAAAGCCATGGGAATCGAACCCATTACTAAGTCGTGACTCGGATTTACTTCAGACCACTAGACTACGTGAAGTCTGTGGTTAGTGTGACAAAATATTTTTAGTTAAATGAATTTGTTGATCAATAATAAGTTGATTTGTGATCTTATGTTTAATCAAATGGTTATCCTTTGTATTGGAAAATTATTTGGTGATTAAGTGATATATGTTATTTTGGAAGATGTACGCTCTATTGGGAATAATATATGCCTAAAAAATCAAATACTATTTGATTTAATTAGCGGAGTATTGGTGTATTTTTTTATTTTGTAAGAATCAATGATTTGTTTTAAATATTTAGGTTATTAATAGAAATGATTAACCTATCATATATAATATGTGATTTGGTTAATTACACATCTATATGAGACTTTAATAGTAGTTTATGTTATTTGGAGATAAATGTTAATATATACAATGAATGAATATGTGATTAAATTATTTTGAGTTTTGGGTTTCAATCATATTTTGGATTATATTGAAGTATTTTAAGGAAAATTGTATCTTGAATGATCTTTACTGAACTTTCAGTATTATTTGTTAATTTTTGGATATTATGATTAGTATTTACTTCTATAATGGATTATCCATTTTGGGGACCATCTGATCATGAATGACGTTTAGGATTGGGTTAATCACTAAAGGTAATAAATATATATAGTTCATACTTTGTGGATTATGTGAACCTCTAGATGTTGATTCTAGCACTTCTGGTGTGACCAAGTCATCTTGAATACTCATTATTTGGAGGAAAGATGAGTTAGTGGTTGAAATTTATTAAAGGATGAAAATCTATTAAAAAATAATTTATATCTATTTTTTCATATTCAATCTCATTTATAAATTTCTCAACTTTATAAAATGGAACATAAACAAAAAACATTGTTTTTTTACTTTTCCTACTATGAAATTAATGACGGTTTAACCCCTCACAAGTTTGTGGTTTTCCTATTGTTAACATTCACCTGATAATGATTTGAATCACTCTCCATTAGAACATGACACATATTTTATCTTCCATATCCATGTTGACCTACATGGAATCCTAGTATGGGTTATCTTGGGTGACCTTCATACTTCCCTATCTTTCTTTTAAAGAAATAGTTTTAATGAAACTTTTTCTGATGTGGGACATTCAATGATGTTCCCAATCCCAATTTTAAAATTCCTGGGATTCAATTTTTAAAAGGGGGAAGAATGTAACAACACAAGATTTCATATTATGTTATTTTCTTTAAAGTAAATCAACAGCTTGCGCTAAACACAAAACTGAGTTCGAGCGCACCACAACATTCCAAACTAGCTGTTAAAAATGAGAATATGAATATTTTTAACTGAATTGTTAATTTTATATTATACCTTTAATTTTAACATGCAAATAATATGTTTCATATACATAATATAAGAACAAATTCAATTTTTCAGATAAAAGAAATATTTTTCAAAAATGCAATTTTACCACCTTTTAATGGAGAATCCTTTTTTATATATAATATTTGACACCTTTTTGTATTAAATTAGACAAAATAAACATAGTCTTTAGAATCGGGACATAAAAATTTAGTTTGGATAAATTTCGGTGTTTTTCTAATAACATTATTTTTTTAGTGAATAGTGAAATATACAAAATTTTAATTGAAAAGAACTTTTTTAATCCAAATAATTTAGAGTGTTAAATTACAATATTTAATGTATTTTAAGTATAATTAGATTAAATTTTTATCATTTAATCCAATGATGGTCATTAGAAGTAATTTTACATTTAAATTGGACATAAACACATATCAATCTTTTGATAGTTTTTACTCTTCAAAAACATGCTTTTTGGTTTTGACAGTCGGAATATTTATTTAAATTAATTAATAAAACTTTTATGTTTTAAATTTGGTAAAATATTAATCATTTGTGAATTTGGAATATCATAATTATCTTTTGGTGAAATTTTGGTATTTTTCAGAAAACATTCATATTTTGATGAATAGTGAAAACATGATGTTATTGTTAAAAACCTACTTTTTATTTAAATAATTATTTATATTGTTTAAATTTATTTTAAGTCAAAATAGATACATAATACCAATATAAGTTAAATGTAATTAATTGGAGTCATTTAATAATAAATTAGAAGTAGAATGTTTTATTGAACGTTTTAAACGTCTTTTACCCACCTTCTAGGCATAATTGCAAGTTTGATTTAAAAGTAATTTAACCACTTCTGTGAATTGAATTTAAAAATTTGAGAAACAATTTTGACATCAATATGTAATATTTGGTTTAATAAGATTAAAATATATTTTTTGAATAGTATCTTTTGAATTTTATTTACAACGGTTAAAATTAAATAGGGTAATTGAAGGTAAAATTGATATTATAATAACCCAAACACATGTTCTATTTATATTGGATATGTTTTTTTCGACCAAAATATTCCTTATGAATATTATATGGTCCTCTATGGTCCACTTGCATTATATTAGGACATTTATTATTATTTTATTTAAAGAATATTTAAAAGAGTTAGATTCAAATATTCATAACTAAAACAGTTTTAATATAGTGTTATACATAAGATATATTCAACTATAAATATTCCATAGAAATATAAAAATAATTACAACAGCATGTTATATTATTTAAAATTTTTATACATTAATGAAATAAATTTATTTATGACACAATGATGATACAATAATTACCTTATTAATATAAAATTAAAATAATTGATATTATAAATATCAAAATAAATGTAAATTGATACTTTTGTTGTCTTCCTAGAATTTTATAGATAAATATGACATTTTAGGGTTATTTCAAGGAATTTTATTCGAGTTAATCATGAAATTATGACATTCACATGAACCAAATACTAAATAGTGTCAAAATTGGCATAAATGAGTTTTTAAAACAACTATTATATTATTAAATGAAATAATATTCATAAAAGTCTAAGTTTCATCCAAAAAACTTATATAATTATAGATTTATCATTTATAAACCACTTGAGGTTTGAATGGTAGGTTATAGTATGTTTATTAACCATATAGTGTAAAAATACAAGAAGACATGGTAAAAGATAAACTAATTAACTAAGAGTTAAATACAACATATAAGTTTAAAATGGTGACCTAAACATGTCTAAAAACTATTGGTTGAAGTTATTTAAACCCATCACCACCTTATTCTCTAAATAAATACATTTTTTTAAATTATAAATCTAAAATTATTATATAAAAAAATTATATTTAAAGATTTTCCAAAAGTGACCCTCACCTCTCATATAAAAGGGTACTTCCCATTCTCTTAATTGCATACAACCAAAGAAATTTGGATTGGAAAAACCCTACTAAAATATCCTCCCAACCACCCTCAATTATACCAAGTATCCTTACTTTGATCAGAAACCGATCTTAAGGATCCCTTTTGATCAAATCAAAATGTAGCACCTGAAGAAGATGTAATAATTTCATCACCTCATTCAAAGTTCTTTACACCTTCCACATCCTCGTTCGTTGTTTTTTCCATAATAAAATAATAAATCCAGTACCTTATACATACATTTATGTTATAATAATCATGGTATAACCATATTCATTATTCTACCCACCTTATTAATGGAATAGACCCCTTGCATGCATACATACTGTTTATCGTCTCCACGTCATTGTGTAGTTTGTAATTCAACACTTAATTATTTGTATGAGTATTATAATGAGTAAAATTGATTTAAATAATAAATATAACATGTTAATTATTCTATATATATGATATACCATCCAATTACATTCGATTTTACCATCAATTGAATGCTATTGTCGCTCGTGCATACATACTGACTACCGTCTCCACAAACGCAATAAGATTAATTCCCCATCATAACCAATCAAGAATAATTTTAATTTGATGATTTAAAAATAATGTTTAGGAACATAATATAATTCTGGCTATGAATCAAATAAATCCTATACATAACAAACATGATTTATGAAACAAAACTTATAAAGGAAAAGGAATTAGTTAACACCCAAAACAATGATACTACTAAAATATCATTAACAAATAAATATTAAAAGAACATATATTATATTATATTTAAGTATTTGGTTCTTGTATTATTTAATAACAACTATTTCACCATTATACAAGAGGTTAAACTACCCTATACTAAGGAAATGTACAAGGTAATATGTTTTCATCTCACATTGTATTCCCATGAGATTAATGCGATTTTCCCACTATTTCCTTTTGAGTGGTGCATCCACTACCCATGATTGTATTATTTGCGTAATATAATTTAGTTTATGGGTATTTACATCTTCATTGTATTATCCTTCTTTCATGTGGTGTATGTTTCATAAGCTACCAAATCGGTAAGGGAATTTCAAATTTCAATTTCCACTCCTTGGGCTTTACACATACTTCATTTATTATTTTACTCAATGATTATGTGTGGAATCACTATTTATTAATGATGTAGTAACTTACACACCCATTTCCATGAATACACAATTGATATACATAATCACTCATTTTTTAAATTCTCATTCCATTGATATAAACTTGTTAAGGGTAATCTTAACTCAATTTCCATTCGTTGAGTAAAACATCCAAGTCATTGGAATTGTTCTTACAAGAATATGTGTGAATACCCTCTGATTGATTTAAACTAAATATCAAATTATATTGATTGTAATTAATTTTTTCACACATAATTATTTCGTTGATTTATCCTTAATCTAAGGATGTGGTCCTTATAAGAAATTTCACATCAATTTACAATACATTGAGACCTCATTGTCCTTATACATCAATTCACTTTTATATGGTGTATATATTGTCCTTTGAAATCTAGTGTCATGAATCCATTTGTTCTCAAGATATTACAATTTATTGATTAATTTTATTCCTTGATTACATGTATTAAAATGTCTCTCAATTGGGTAAGAACTCTTTAACTAAAATATCATTTTAAGTGTTTTAATGATTTATTCTTCTAAATACTTCTCGTTAATTTCAATGTTTTATAAATGGTTTTAAAGATTTATTTATATGGACATTAATGTTTTAAAATTTAAATTCCATTTAAATGTTTCTATGTGTTATGGGACACATTGATTCAAAAATATATTTTAAAAGGATTCTTAATAAATAGTGAGACTTTTACATGTTTTCATGAAAAAGGGTGATATTTATCTCAAATTGTTTTAATGATTATTTTCATATATGTCAATATCATTCATTATTCTCGATTGAGGTTAATTTATTATAATACATTCTTCTATATTGTATTTAATGAGTTATGTTTCATTGTGGATGTGCTATTTTTATACCATTCATGTTTTTTGGTTAAAATATTGATATTTCCTATGCATGTTTTAATATGAATATTTAGATTATGTTTCAAACTTTTCATATGAGGAATGCATTGGACATAGTAAGTGATGGGTGGATCCCACTATAGCTCATCGATGCATCAGTTGCTATCATGAGACAAACTAGTGTCTTGGCACAAGTCCTTGAAAAAAACATATTTTTAGTCTTGGTATGAGGCTTTGACTATGTGGTTAGGATGTCACGCATTATACATTCCATCATTATGAAATTTTATATTGATATTACATATGATTATTTGACTAGTAGAATATCCATGTGAATAATTAAATGGAATTATTTGATTTATCTTTTCCATAATATGCTAAATTTTTTGTTTAAAAGTCTTGTGTTTTTGTCAAATACATTTCCTTAAATGATTATTCTTATTTATGATAGTCTCTATTATATTGTTATCCTTATTGAGCATCTGAGATCACCCGTTTATAAGTTTTATTTTTCTCAGGATGCAACAAAGTATATTATGATAAACTTGTAGGAATAGGATAATAGATATGTGTGTGTTCCAAGGGGTC
This sequence comes from Viscum album, assembly GCA_963277665.1. Lineage (NCBI taxonomy): Eukaryota > Viridiplantae > Streptophyta > Magnoliopsida > Santalales > Viscaceae > Viscum > Viscum album. The sequence continues at coordinate 1,493,716,682 of OY728121.1, forward strand.
ACAATGTTGTTGTTTTTTTCATTTCATGATTGATTGTCCAAATAATGTATGTATCTAGTACATCTAAGGCTAATAACTTAATCAGTCTTTCAAGAATTGATATCTTGGGATCATTCCAGTGTTATGTAATAATTCACCGACTTTGGGTAACTAGGTTCAGGGAGTTATAGTTGGTATCAGAGGATTTTTTGTACTAACCTTGGAAAATAGATTTAGAAAAATTCTAATTAGAGAACACTACCATAATATAGAATTTAGAGATTAGTATAGAAGAACATCAATTATCTTTGGTAATGTAAATATTATGTGGGTTTTCCATTAAATACATCCATGTCTGGATATTATCAGGTAGATGCAGCTCCAGCACAGATGTACCTAGGGGTAAAACACGAAAACACCGATTTGAGTTTGACTCGAACGGGAACTAGAGCATGACAATAGTCTTTACTGCACTTTTTATTACAACTATCCTAAGGGATATTCTTTGGATAATTCACATTTTCATTACAAACCTATTTGAAGGATTTTATTATAAGACGATAATAAATAACATTGGTTAATCATAAAGTGTTTTAGATTGAAAATAAGCGTTAAAGATATTCTCTAAATGATTCTATGACTATTTATACTCACATAATGCATTCTTGTTTTAGTAAATGGATGGATTCCAAGGAATTCATATTATAATTGAACATGATATACAATGTGGGAACGATGGTGGAAATGAGAAACAAAATGTAATATTGATAGGAGTTAAAGATATATTTTTCATACCAAATTTGTTTTAAAAAAATATGATAAACATATATATTAACTAACTCTCAGACGCAAAAGAGAAGACAAAGGCAATGAATGTTAAGAGCTCTAGTTTTGGAGACCATGTAGAAAATAAATATCAATTTCCATCATGTAGGGAATGTGGAAGGAGGCACCTTGGAATTTGTCTCAATTGAAAAAAGAATTGATTTATGTGTGGTAAAGGACATAAAGTAATTAATTTCAGAGAAAATATGAAGAGTACTACGGAACGAAATAAAAATGATCCCAACAATCCATTTATAGTCATTTCCTATAAATGTAGGGGACCTGGTTAATACCTGATTGAATTCCTTATTTAATAGGATTACCTCATGATCAAGGATGAACCTATTTGGAAATAAACGAATGAAAAAATGTTTAAAATTATTAGTGCTCTTTGTTGATGGGATTACATTGGATGACATTTCTCTTGTATGTGTAACCCTTCAGTTTTTATATGAACATGTTTTTTGAGGGAGATTTATCTTCTCTATTGTGGATAGAGTTATAAATAACCATTTGGGATTATATGATATTTGAATTTGATGCAATTACGAGTTATTAAATTTTGGTATGAAAATGAGAGGTATGAGATAAAATTTGTGGTTAAATTATGATATGGTTATTTTGAGGAATTTATCTTATTTTGGAAATGTTATAAAATATAGTTTATAAAAAAGGACAACACACAGACTATGGGACAACCCGTCATGTCAGACAATTCTATGGGAATCTAACCCACAACTAAAGTGTGATTGGGATTTATCACCTAACACTGGACTAAGTGAAGTCCTCGGTTAGTGTGACAAATTATTTTTAGTTAAATGACTTTATTGATCAATAATAAGTTGAATTGGGATCGTATGTTTTATCAAATGGATATACTTAATAAAGGAAAATGATTTTGTGAATAAGTGATAAATGATATTTTTGGAAGATGTATGCTCTATTGGGAACACTATTTTCCTAATGAAAATATAATACTGTGGAATTTCATTTGAGGAGTAATGGTGAATTTTTTTATTTTGGAAGAATCTATGTTTTTATAGAGATTTAGGTTATTAATGGAAATGATTAAAAAATCATAGAAAATATGTGATTTGGTTAATTACAATACTATATGAGATATTAAGAGTATTTGATGTTATTTAGAGATAAATGTGAAGATTTACTATGAAAGAATATGTGATTAAATCTTTCTATGTTTTGGGTTTAATCTTAGTTTTGATTATATTGGAATATTTTAACGACAATTCTTTCCTAAATGGGCTTTATTGAACTTTGGGTATTATTTGTTAAATTTTGGAAATTAAGATTAGTATTTCTTTATATAAAGGATTATCCATTTCGAGGATCATATAATCCTATACTAACCATTTGGTTTTGGTTAATCTCTATAGAAAATGGAAATATATATTTCATCCTTTGTGGATAATGTGATTCTCTAAAAGTTGATTCTAGATCTTCAGGTGTGACCATGTTAACTTGAATACTCATCATTTAGAGAAAATATGAGTTAGTTGTAGAAATGTATTAAAGGATGAAACTCTACATATAAATTAATTATATCTTTTTATATTCTTATTGAATCTCATAAATTAATTTCTCAACTTTTTGATATGGAACATAAAATAAAAAACGTTTTCAGTTTAATTTTTTTACTGGGAAACTAATGACCATTTAACCCATCACACGTTTGTGGTTTTCTTGTTTTTAACTATTTCTGGATCATGTTATCTATCACACTCCATCAAAACATAACACTTAGTTTATCTTCCATATACATGTTTTCCTATATGGAATCCTAATATGGGTTATCTCGGGTGACCTTTGTACTTATCTTTCTTTATTTTAATGTGATAGATTTAATGGATCTTTTTATGATGTGGGACATTCAATTAAGATCCCAAGAAAAATTTTAAAATTGATAGGATGAAATTTACAAACGGTGGAAGAATGTAACACCTCAATATTTCATAGTATGTTATTTTTTAAATGTAATTCAATATCATGCGCTACATGCTACTCTGAGTTTGAGCTTACCACTACTTACCAAACAAGACATTAAAAAATTCATTATGAATATTAATTACTACATTTTAAATTTTATATACTCCGTATAATATTAATGTCCATATTATGTGTCTCTTTGAAATAATATATGAAAAAAAATCATTTTTTCATATAAAAGAAGTATTTTTCAAAAATATAATTTTACAAAATTTTAATGGAGAATCATTTTTAAAACCAATATTGGATACTTTAATATATTAAATTTGAAAAAATAAACTTAGTATTTAAAATAGAGGCACAAAAATTTTATTTGGAAAAAATTTGGAATATTTTCTGATAACTTCCGTACTTTGGTGAATAGTGAAAATACATGATTATAATTGAAAACTACTTTTTTAGTCAAAATAATTTGCAGTGTAAAATTATAATTTTTTTTGGATTTGAAGAATAATTATATTATGTTTTTATCAATTAATCTAATGATGTTCATTGAAAGTAATTTCACTTTTAAATTCGCTAGAAACACATATCAATCTTTTGATAGTTTTTACACCTCAAAAACCCACTTTCATGTTTTGAGAACGAGGATATTTTTTAAAATTAATTAATAAAAAATTTGTGTTTTTAATTTGATAAAAAAGACATCCTTTTTAAATTTTTAATATAATAAATATCTTTGGGTGATTTTTTTTAAATTTTATGCAAACATTCAATTTTTGAAGAGTAGTAAAAAACACAACATTATGGTTTAAAACCTACATTTTATTTAAATAATTATCTATTTTATTTAAATTTATTTTAAGTCAAAATTGATACATAATACCAATATAAGTTCAATTCAACTCCTTGGAGTCATTTTATAATAATATTATATGTATAAAAATTTATTGAACTTTTAAACGTCTTTTACCGACCTTCTAGGAACATTTGCTAATTTGTATAAAACATAATTTTACTGCAGCTATAAATTGAATTTCAAAAATACAAGAGGAAACTTTGACCTCATTATGTAAAATTTGGCTCAATAATATGAAAATATTTTTTTTGCAATAACAAATTTTGAATATTATTTACCTCGGTTAAAATTAAATACGACGATTAAAGGAAAAAATCAGATTATAATTACCCTAACACAGGTAGTAATTCTATTGGATAAGTTTTTTTTGACAAAAATAAACCTTAAGAATAAAATATGTTCCTCTTTGGTCCACTTGGATTATATTAGAACATTTATTATTATTTTATTTAAAGAAGAGTTAAAAGTGATAAATTAAGATTATCATAACTAAAACATTTATAATATATGGCCATACATTAGATAAATTCAACTATAAATATTCATTAGAAAGCTAAAAGGATTTAATACATCATGGTATTTTATTTATAATTTTTGGATATTAAATAATTAAATTTATTTTTGACACAACGTTGATTTAGTAATTACCTTATTAATGAACGATTAAAATTATTTATATTATTAATATCAAAATAAATGAAAATTTATACTTTTGATGTCTTCCACGAATTTTCAAGATTACTATGAAATACTAGGGTTTATTCAATGAATTTTTTTCGAAGTAATCATCTTGTTATAACTTTCACAAAAAATAAATACTAAATAGTGTTAAAATTCACATAAATGAGTTTTTTTAAAAAAAATATTATTAAATGATATAATATTACATAAAATCTATGTTTATAACGAAGGACTTATATAATGATTTAATTATCCACAATGAACCACATTAGGTTCTCATAGAAATTTATAATTGGTTTATTAAAAATATTGTGTAAGAATACAAGAAGACATGGTATAAGTTAAACTAAATAACTAAGAGTTAAATATAAAAAATAAGGTTATTATGGTTACTTATACATGTCTAAAACATATTGGTTGAAGGTATTTTATCCCATACCCACCATATACTATAAATAAATCCATTTGTAGAAATTATAAATTGAAAATGATTATATATAAAAATAATATTTCAAGATTTTCCAGAAGTGATCCTCACCTCTCTTATAAAAGGGTACTTCCCATTATCATAATTTCACAATTCCAAATGCATTATGATCGGCCATAACCTGATAAAATATCCTCCCAACCACCCTTAATTAATCCTATAGTCCATACATTGATATGAAATCCAACCTATGGAGCCCTTTTGATCCAATATAAAGGTAGAATTGAAAGAAGAGGTAATAATTTCACCACGTCATTCAATGTTCTTTTCTTCTTCCAATACCTATTTCATTGTTGTTTACAAAACAAAATAATAACTCCATTATATTATACATAAATTGAAGTTATTATAAATATGGTACATCCATATTCATTATTCTATCCATCCTATTAATGATAAAGTCACTATGTGTGCGTACGTACGACTTACCATATCCACTTCATGGTGTAGTTTGTTATTCAACACATCATTATTTGGATGGATATAATAATAATTACCATTGATTTAAATAATGAATTTAACAAGTTATTGATTATGTATATATTATATAACATCCAATTACATATGATATGACCATCAATTGAATGATATTGTCTCTCATGTATACGTACAGATTACCGTATTCTCAAACGTGATAAGATTCATTCCGTATCATAACCATTCGAGAATAATTATCATTTAATTATTTAAAAATAATTAATTAAGAACATAATATCATTGTGGATATGAATAAAATACATATTATACATAAAGAAACACTACTTATGTAACAAAACATATAAAGGAAAATGAATCCGTTAACACCCAAATTAATGATACTACAGAAATATCATTAACAATGAATTATTAGAAGATCATATATGACATCATATTTATGTATTTTTTTCTTGAATAATTTAATAAAAATTATTTCACCATTATACAGGATGTTAACCTAACCTATACTAAGGAAAAGTACTATGTAAGGGGTTTTCATCTCACTTTTTATTCCGGTGAGATTCATGCTATATTTTGCACTATTTCCATTTGAGTGGTGTATGTAATACCCATGATTATATTATTTGTGTAATATAATTTAATTTATGGGTATTTACATAATCATTTTATGATCCATCTTTCATTGGTTGTATGTTTCATAAGTTACCAAATCAGTAAGGGATTTTCAAATTTAATTTCTACTCATTGGGCTTTACGCATACTTCATTGATTATTTTACTCCCAGATTATGTGTGGAATCACAATTTATTAGTTATGTAGTATGTTTAACTCCCATTTGTGTGGATATAATATTGATACACATAATCCTTGCATTTATAAATTCTCATTCGATTGATACGAACTTATTAAGTGTAATCATAACTCAATTTCCTTTCATTGAGTTAAACATCCAAGTCATTGGTATTGTTTTTACCAGAATATCTGTGAATGTATTATGATTGATTTACACTGAATATATGATTATATTGATTTTATTTTTATTTTTCACACATTATTATTTCATTTACTTATCAATAATCTAAGGATACAGTCTAGAAAATATATTTCGTCCCAATTTACATTCCATGGAGACCTATGTGTCATTATACACCAATTCACTTTTATATGGTGTATATACTATCCATTGAAATATTACATTAGATATCTCTTTATTCTCAGGATATTATAAATTATTGATTAATTGTAATCCTCAATTTATTGTATTCAAGAGTCTATCATTTTGGTAGGAAAACTGTAACTAAAATATCGTTTTAAATGTTTTTAAAATTTATTCTTTTAAATCATTTTCATAAATGTCCATGTTTTGAAAATGATTTTATAGATTTATTTATATAGACAATAATGTTTTAAAATTAAAATTCCTTTTACTTTAACAATGTGGTACAGGATACCTTGATTAAAAAATCTATTTTATATGGAATCTTGATAAATAGTGATACTTTTAAATTATTTCAAGAAAAAAGGGGGATATTTCTCTCAAATATTTTTTTTGATTATTTTAATCTATGTAAATATCATTCATAATTATCGATTTTAGTAAATTTATTATAATACAATCTTCCATATTTTATTTAATGAGTTATGTTTGACTGTGGATATGCTATTTTTATACCATTAATGGTTTGTGGTTAAAATATTGACATTTTGTATTCTAGTTTTAATAGGAATGTTTAGATTAAGTTTCAACCATTTCATATGAGAAATGCATTGGACTTAGTAAGTAACTAGTGGAGCCCACAATAGCTCCTCAATCCATCGGTAGGTCTCATTAGACAAACCTGTGTCTTGGCACAAGGAATTGACAAAATCATATTTTCAATCATGGCATGAAGCCTTGACTATATGGTTACGTTGTCCAGAATTATGCATTCCTTAATTATCAAATTAGTTATTAGTATTACTTGTGATAATTCAACTATTAGAATATCCATGTGAATAAGTAAATGGAATTATTTGATTTATCTTTTCCATAATATTAGAATATTTATGTATAAAAGTGTTGTGTTTTAGTTTTTTACATTTATTTTAATGTTTATTCTTAATTATGATATTCTACGCCATATTGTTATCCTTACAGAGCATCTAAGCTCACCTCGTTCTATGTTTTATTTTACCCTAAATGCGATGAAGTATATAACGACTAACATGTAGAAATAGGATAAGGGATATGATTGTGTTCAAATGGGACACAATGTTGTGGTTTTTTTCATTTCATGATGTAATGTAAATCTCGTCTTTGAATATAGTACTTCCCAGGATACTAAACTAAATGGTCATTCAAGAATTGATCTCATGTGATCATGAAAATGTTATGTAATAATGTTCCGACATTGGGTAACTAGGTTTTAGGCGTTACTCCTACCTCTATAATTCTATTTGGGTTCATATACAATCCTAAAATAACTCTCTTAAATTACATCACAAATTTTGTATCATTTTGTTATAAAAAAGTGGTCAATATCATTCATTTTGAGGAATATGATGCATGATTGGGTGATTTTATCAAATTATGTATTAATTTATTTATCATTCCATTCATTTACATTTTTATATCTACTCTATCTAAATATGATTATAAACAAAAAATATTTAATATTAACATTATTTTGGTTATATAAAAATAATATTACCAAAATATAAATCCATGTTCACGCTAATTCATTATTTGTAAGAAAATTTCATTCAGGTCGATTTTATAACCAACATGAAAATTTATATAATGTCTCCATCATAAATGATTATTAAAACATAAATATAGGTAAAACGAATAAATGATTCTAGAATTTTATAATATAAAAACATATTCATTAATGAAATAAAATTTTTATGAATGAAAAATACCTAAAAGGAAGATCTAAACTTCTCATTTTGAATCAAAAAAATTATTTCTATAAAATGTACATTAGATTTCATAAAAATATCAAACACACCTATGTGAATTACATGACTGTATTTTAGGTTTTGATCACATGGGAAAAAAACAAAGACCGAAACACTCATATCGAATCTATCACATATTTTATGGAATAATTTACAACGTAATATAAATTTTATCCATGATTTATTAATAAATATGTAATAAGAATGTTTAGATGATCAGTTTAATGATAAATAAATACAATAATTGTAAAGATGTATATGTGACGAATTAATATATATTTATTATAAAAAAAATTTAGTTTGAACTCAACCTAGTAGAATTTCACGGTAAGAGTTTCTCATTTAAAATTCCATTCATTGAGATACTCATTATATTCACCACGTGTTTTACTTTTTCTGGTGTATATACTACCCCTATAGTTTTATTTACTAATAATTTTCATTTAATTATATTTATATAAAATTATTCAATGTTTATCCCACACAAGGGATTTTTATTCACTGATATCAAAATCAGAAGGGTTTTTCAGCACAATTTTACATCAATGACATTAACTTTATAATCAATATATGTTTTAATTTGTGTGGATTTTATCATTACCAATGGATGTATTTCAAAATACATTATATTCAATTCATTTGAATTTAAAATCTATGTCAATTTGTCTCAATATTGGGGCTTTAATTAAAAAGTTACCAACATTTTATGGATTTCCTTTCCTATATCAAATTGAATTGATATTGTCTATGATTGAAATTAGTATTCAAAAAAATTATATAATCCTTCAAAAATCCCGAATATTATCTCTATCTCTTATTTTTTCAGTTTTCATCTCTCTATACCGTTTCCACTGTCATTGGTTAACAATTCAACTGAATGGATGCCGGTAACTGGAAATGACCTAATCTCTTCTCTTTGGTAGATAATAAATCTCCTCCAAATTCATATTTTTCATAATATTTTATAGATGCACTTATTCTTACTTCTTTGATTTTTGATGTTAGTTTTCTATTTACAATGTCTTTCATTACAAACATGATACATACACCATTTTAATTTATTCCACACAGTCAATATTTATAATGTTTTCAATTAGATTTTTTTAGAATATTCCTCTATATATTTTCATGGGATTTTGAAGTATATTTTATTAACTTTATCATTATTTTTCTCAAATTATTGTCCGAAAAATTATATAATTTTAATATAAATGTTTTCAAAGTGTAAAGGACATTCATTCTAATATTTACATGAAATATCATAATACTCTTATAAAAAAAAGTAAATATGAAACAAAAAATTAATTTTTATTATGATTACTATGGATATTCTCTAATGATACCATCCACATTATTTTTATGGGTGGATTTTGATCATGTCCTGTAGAAGACTTCATGAAACCAATTTTTATCACTGATATAATATGATATGATGAAACTATGAATGTGATCAAGTTAATATGATAAACATATTCATGGTTTACCTTTATTTTATGATTGGCTCTTATATACAATTCAATGCAGTGGGAAATCATTATACCTAATGGGATAATGATTCTATGTGTAGATCTAATTGTGCATAGTCATATTCAAAACCTTATGTGTAGACCTAATTTGGTTTAGATACGCTCAAAATCATATGCATAGAATATATTGAAATTTGATACATTCCCAACCATCTATGTGACGCTTATTGTATTTATCAATGTCCATACCCCTATGTGTTTACTTAATTGAATTTAATTGTCTTTAGAACCCTTTTTGTTGAGTTAATTTCATTTTTAAATGTTCAAAACTTTATTTATAGACCATGTTGGGTTTTGATATATTCAATACCCTATTCATGGGCATAACACCATTTAGATACATTCATATCATTATTCATGGACCAAATAGGGATAAATTTTTTTAAAAAAATTATGGTTTTCTTATGCTTGAATTTTTACCACATTCCAATGTTATGAACCATAGCTCATGATTATTGTGTCATGTTTTTGAATTAAAATTCCACCAAATATATTATACTTCCATGATGAAAATTTTGATGATATTTTTCCTCAAATAATTGAATACCTCATTTTATAAGACAGTTAGTTCGTGTTCGTGTTCTATCGCATACTTATGAGAAAACTCTATCGGGGTCGTTGTTGAGTTTTTCCCATACCATTCATTTTATTTAGGACCTTATACTTTAAAAATTCCCAATTAATCTATATTCTAGAATATTTATTACTTGAAGACATGTTAGGAGAATTATTTGGGAGATTTTAATCAATATTTTGACATATTAAATTTATGTAGCTAATATCCAGAGACAGTAAACCTATAGGTTTTGGGTTTTAATTTATAATGATATGTAATGAATAGCCATAAACTTTTCATTTTGGGCGTCCATGATGTTTGGAATTTTAGATCACTTAGTATTAATTCCTATGTGTGTTGATGAGTTATGTATTTGGCCAATGTCATCCCCTAACATCAACTTATTTATGTGTTTATTCTATTATAAATCATAAAAATGTTGAAAAATCCTCTTCTAAAACAACCCCACTAAAATATATAATGTAACATGATCATCGAAATATTAATATTCTTATATAAAAAAATTAGCAGGTTCATCATCGCTCTACTAGAAAATATTTCACATCTTCACTGTAGTCTCATTTTCATCCAAATAATCATGTAAATCACTAAAAACCTTCATTAAAACGTAATTACTTATCCAATACCTAAAAAAACATTCCAAATCAATACTATCTTCCTTCTGATCCTTTTATAAAATCACCTGGGACTGCTTCAGAGTATTTTAAGCCTTATCCAGGGATTTACTATCAACACCATTAGATGGTATACCATCCAAAAAATTAGAAATATCCTTCTATGACAATATTAAAAAAGAAACATATCACTTTTCACATCTAGTTTATGCATATACATCATACATTTCTCCTATGGTGAAGGTATCATTGACATTATTTGACGTTACATTCATAGAATCATATCTAAATAAGACCAAAATTTATTTTATATGAAATTTAATTTTAAAATTACCATATATGTTCTCAAACTCCCTACATTCATTGTATACCATTTTAATAAAATAAATTCAACTCATATATCTAAAACAATTATTGCTTCTAAAAAAATTAGGTTGTTGTTCTTAGAAAATTAAACGTACCAGACTAATGTAATCAGAAATTAGAAATGTAGTCTTAGTGAGATTAGAACAAGGGTCTACATAAACCATTATTATTGAAAATTTATCATACCAGACCCTTTTAGTTTATCTATCAAATTTAATGTAATTTTAATGTATAATTTAATATATTAAACTATTTGTGGATGAAATAAGAACCAATTAATACATGTGATCTGAATCCAACCAGATTAAATAAATTCCCAACATATGATAAAAAATAAAATGTCCCTGTCATTGATTCTCCGGATAAAAGGTTTGAATTAGAAATGTCAGAAACCGTGATCTTATAATTTGAGTTCCCTAAGGAAAAAAAATATTGACAAATCCTATATATATTACTGAATTTCATCAGTCAATGAAGCCTCAGAAATAAAGGAGAAAAATCTAGTTTATATATATCTTCTATGAAGTGAAATTCTTCTCAAACATTAGTCGAGCTATCATTGATAACATGTATTCCTTGATTCATTATTCAAAAAAAAATTGTGTTCAACTCAATGAAATTATTATACTATTGTAATTTTCTTATATGGAGGGATGTATCACTGTTGGGGATATGGAGAAGACCAACCATTTGAAATCTTCTTAGAAAAATAGGAATAAAATCAACTAAAATCATCATGTTTCTTTGGATCTTTATGAATCCTCACATCATGATTCTCAAGTTGATATAAAGTTATAATTTCATGATCTAAAACTTTTCTCATGCTTTACTTCTTTTCCATGGTGGTGAGAACCCCCCTTAGATCAATGTTACAGTTATTAAGGATCTCCGTTGATTATCTACCCATCAACTACAATGGAATCTCAAGAGCCTCTCAGGACATCACCTCTCCTTTCAGAGAGTGATATTAATATTAAATAGTAAAATATTGAAAATAATCAACACTAAATTGAAAGGTAGTTATTAATTTTTATTAAATTATGTAAACATGTTTGTCCTAATAACTAATTATTCAACAATATAATTAGGAAATGTTTTAAATATTATTAAAAAATGTTAATTTGAATTAATGTTTATAAATAATATATATATATATATAATCAATAAATGGATCGATATAATATTTAATTTAATGTAAATCTCCTATATTTTAATGTAATATTTATATTTTTATATAAATTTATATGTTTAAAAATAGTAACGTATATGATGAAATATATATATATATATATAATTAATTATAATAATTAAATAAAATTTTTACATTGAAATATAAATATTTAATATTAATTTTTTATATATTTAAAAATATATACATAATTTAATAATTCATCTATTTTTTATCATTAGGATTTTTATTTTAATATTTTCATAAATTTTTTTAACACTATTATAAATATACATAATTAATTCAATATATTTTAATAAATTATTCATTTACATAAATAATTATTTTTTAAATTAGAATTAATATTTTTTAAATGTCGATAATATTTATATTTATTTTTTCCATACATAGAATAATATATATATATATATCTATAAAAATAATTATTAATAATAATATATCTATATATCATCAATTTTAAATCTACTTAACTACAATTATTAATCGTCTTTCCATAATTTTTACAATTTATAATTAAAAAAATATATTTAAATACATTTATAAATTTATATTTTTCATGTTATTGATAACAATTATGATTTTTTTACTTCTGTAATTTATATATTCTTCTCGGTAATATTACCTACTCAATATTTTTTAAAATATTATTGAGAGTTAACATATAATTGTATTTAGATATCATTACATTATTCCTCTAAAAATTAATACTTAGTAGTAAAATGTATATAATTATATATTTTTATCAAAATAAGTAATCATATAATTTGAAGACATTTTTATAATATTATAAAAATTATAAATACATTTAATATTAAAAATATATATTTAAAAAAATGTGAAATGCCCCGACCCCAGTTTCTCATAGGCGATGCACTATTTTAATACATTGGCATGATTATAAGGAATCATGTTCTGAAAGAATGATCTTTTTAGAAGACATAGAAAATAGATTACATAAATTTTCATTACATTATAATTTATAGCACAAAACACAGCATAAATAAGCCTTTGACAATGCTATTATTCCCCTAGAATAATCCAACATATCAATCATAAAATACTTATTAGAATCCAAGGAAAAGAAAACATAGGAAACGTGCGAGATTAGATTCTTTATAAGTATAAAAAATATAGATCATGTCATCACAATTAAGCATATTATTTTATGGAAATGTACAAAACTAAAAATTAAGACTTTTAAAACAATATCTTCATAATAATATGGAAAAATTAAATCAAATTATTCAATTTAAACATTCACATGGATTTCTATTTTTCAAATAATCACAAGTAAAATCAATAAGAAATATCATAATGAGGGAATTCATAATCCAGATTACATAACAACACCATCAATCCTTGTACCAAGACTATTAAAAAAAATTAAGTAAAGGCCTCATGCCAAGGCACTAGTTTTTCTCATAAGACCTACCAATGAATTGAGTGGTTATAGTGGGCCCCAAAATCCGATACTATGTCTAATGCAGTTTTCATATGAAAAGTGATCAACATAACATAATCATTCATATTAAAACTATCACAAAAAGTGTCAATACTTTAACTATAAAGCATTAATGGTGTAAAAATAGAACATCCACAGTCAAACCAATCATAACTCAATCAATAAAATATAGAAGATTGTATTATAATAAATGAACCCCAATCAAGAATAATATATAGTAATGGATGTTGACATAGTTGAACATGAGTTATAAAATTGTTTGAGAGAAATATCCCTTTTTCATGAAATCATTTTAATGTCACAAAATTTTTAGAGGAATTTATTTTAAAAATATTTTTTAATCAATGTTTTCCATACCACGTTGAAACATTTGAAAGGAATTTATATTTTAAAACAATAATTTCTATATAAATATATCCTTAAAATCATTTTGAAAACATGGTCATTAAAAAATTTGATTTAGAAAAATAAGTCTTAAAAACATTTAAAATGTTGTTATAGTGAAATATTCCCACCCATAAATCCTAAAAAGATTCCTTTTGAAAACAGTTTTCTGAAACATGTATATTGATGATAAATAATTCCCAGTTAATACTTACACATAAACAATCATAGATAATAATGAGATGGAGGAATTAATGTGCACATTATATTCAATACTCTCTATACGTGTATGAAACACATGCATAACATTTTTCAACAAATTATTAACTTATATCAGAATCATAATAATATTTATAATTTCATGTATGATTCATTTAGAAATTTATATTACCTATTTGTTAAAAATTCTATGTTAATGAAACATTTCATGTAATATCACATTGTTTATCATACGTGTTTTGACTTTTTATTCATGATCATATTACTTAAATCATTATTTAATTATTTATAGAATGTTTAATATGATTTATATATCATATATATTCCTAATATAAATATACATAATATATATATATATATATATATAATGGAATAAAATGTTCATGGATACGGTATGACATATGTACCCAAGAACGTTGTTTCTTTTTTCATATTTTATTGAATATAAAAAGTGAATGAAATATTTTTAAATACCTATATATATATTTCTTTATAGTTGACTTTTTATGTAATATATTTCATATTTATGAAAATTAATTTTTTTTATAATCATTCTTGGATATTTAAGGTGGATAATGAATCTTATCGCATCATGGAGACGTTATGACATACCTACGCACGATCAATGATATCATTCCTCTAACAATTAAATGATGTGGGACTGCGTGGTACATTAATTATAATAATCATAGTCATTTCATACTCATTATTTATGTCTATTATTATCATCATTATACACATCCAAATTATGTAATGTGGAATAAAAAATTACACCACGACGTGGAGATGGTAAGCCATACGTATATACGAATGGTGATATAATTATTCATATGATGGATAAAATTATGAAAATATTTGTCTCATGATTATATTAACATATTTGAATACCAATGAGATGTGATTTATAAATTTTTTTAAGAAAAGATATAGAAATATGAAGAAGAAGAAAATAATAAATTTGAACGACGTGATAAAACAATTACCTATTCTTTAGGTATTTCTATTTGATTTGAACAAAAGGTCTCATTAGGATAGTTGTATGCCAAAATATAGGAATCTAGGATTAATTGAATGATTTTTGGAGGAGAAATGGGTAGGTTTTTTCCTAAAAAAAATACTTTAGAGGTGTGATTTAAATTGAAAGATAGGTTCCATTTTATAAGAGAGGAGAGGGACACTTTAGAAAAAATAATGAAATATTAATTTATCATAAAAATATTTTGTGTTTTAATTTCTAAAAGTATATTTATTTCTAGGATATTATGTGAATGGGTTGATATACTCTAAAACAATACGTTTTAGACATGTTGAGGTCATAAAATTAATCTAATATTTTAGGTTTAACCCTTTGAAAAATAAGTTAACTCATACCATGTCCTCTGGGATTTTTATATTAAATGGTTTACATATTTACTAAATTTTTTAGCAAACCTAATTTAAATAATTTGTGAAATTTTATTCATTATCCATGTTATTTGGATGAACATTTGAATTTTATTTTTTTATATCATTTCATATAATAGAATTTATTTTATAATCTCATTTATGTCAATTTAGACACTATTTAGTAATTAATTTTTTATTGTCATCACAACTAGTTTACTTTGAAAAAAAGAAATTAAATCATCCCTCATATTTTAGTGTAGTCTATAAAATTATTTTAAGGAATAAAAATGTTCAAATTAAATTTATGTTTAAATTTATAAATTAATTGATTTGAATTTTTCATTAATGAGGTAATCACTACATCACAATTGTGTCATAAATAAATACATTTATCTAATGTCTAAAAATAAAAAATAAAATACCATGATGTAAGGAATGTTTTTAAATTTGTTTTACTCTATTTAAATATAGTTAGATGTTATATAAACCTATATGTAATTCAATTTTGTAAAATGTACATATTAATGTTATATTTCCGTTTTCTTTAAATTAATTATTCTAAAATGCCATTTTAAAAACCTAGTGCATCCCAAATGCCACAATATCAACCTAAGGATTATAGTGGTCGAATATATATCATAAAATATGATTAATAGTTGTGTTAGGGTAGTTTTATTTTATTATAATATATTTTTTACCCTTATTTACCTGATTAAACATTTAAGCATGTTAATTAAAAATAATTACTGAAGTTGTTGTCCATAATGTCAAAAAATAAATGGTCAATATATAAAAAAATTCACAAATTATGATTCTAAATAATAAATCCCTTTTTCTAAATTCAAAACACAGAATTGGAAAATTTTAATTTGAAACTTATTCCTGTTTTCAAAACAAGAAAGTGTGTTTTTAAGAAATAAAAAAAATTAAATGATTGACATGTGTATTTGTCCATTTAAATATGAAATTACTTCCAATGACCTATATTGTATTAAATGATAAAAATATATTTTATTTATACTTTAAAACCACTGAAAATTATATTTTAACACTAGGAATGTTTTTTATTAAAAAATTTATTTTCAATTAAAATTTAGTATTTCTCACTATTAATAAAAATATGAACATTATGAAAGAGGCGTGAAAAATTATTCCAATAAATATTTTTTTATCTCAAATATAAAGAAGAGTTTAATTTCATCAATTTGATTATATAAAAGTGTCTAATATTTTACTTATGAAATGTTCTCTATTAAAAGAAGTAAAAACTACATTTGTTGAAACATGGTTCTTTTTTTAGAAAAATGAATTTGTCCTTATATTATGTCTAAGAAACAGGAAAGATGAATTTTAAAATTATATGGGATATATAAAAATTAAAATTTTGGTTAGTACTATTCATATCTATTTTTTAAACAGATAGTTTGTTTAGTCATGGTCATCATAAAATCGGCGTTGCGTACATTACATGCTATTTAATTATTTAAAAATGAAGCGTACCGTGGATGACTGGGGTATTATGTTATCCTGTCCTTCAATAAATTATCTCAACTCAAATTAAACTCGTGATTGAAATCTATGGTTTTGATATTTTAAAACATCTTACTTATAATCTCTAGTAGAAAAATTGATTAATGAGGCATGTACTTTAATATAAAGAAAGGTAAGGATGAAGGTTACCAAAAATAACACATTCAAGGGTTCCTTGTAGGAAAACATGGATTTGGAAGAGAAAACTAACCATCATGTTTTGATGGAGATTGATAGAGAATATTACAAGGAGAATGATACCAATCGGATACCCGTAAATTTGTGATGATCCAAGGGACAACATGATTCCTCATAAAAGAAAGTGATAGGAAAACATTTTGAGTTTTGAAGATCGTTTCCCTAAAGTTGAAGAACACGATAATAAATTATGACTTTATTTCAATAAAATCTAAGCGTTGGTAATGCATTGAACACTTTCCACTATATCACTTATTCATAGAAATGAAGTTGAATTTTTCATTTTTTATTTGTGAATGATCATGTGACCCCTAAATAGAATGATATGTCATTATATTTATAAAAAAATAGTCCACACGATTTATTACATATGAAAATGTCCAAAAATACTGAGCTTATACATTAATCAATCCAACAAAAGAGTATATATTATACTCTCAAGAAATGTATAACCTTATAGTTGTTCCAAAAACTGAATATTTATATCATTCTAAATAAGTGGACAAAATCAGTTTAGCATTTATAACCCATATCTATTTAGGCGGTTCATGGTTGTCACACTCCAAACATGTGAACACTTTCATCATGTATACTATTGAGTAACAAAAACATCATGAATTAATAGAAACCCTTATTTAATATATTCATTATTCATATTCCTTATGTAAATAAAATACTTCATAAACACCTTAAATCCAAAAATAATGAAAACACCCAATAATGAAGGAATAACCCGCTTTAAAAAAACCATTAATCAGTTCTAAGGATTTAAATAATATATAATATTATTTACCCAAATCAATTTTACCTTATTCTAAGATATATATCATAGTTTCTGAAACATATTAAGGGTTATACATCCCCCAACTGTTTATTTTGAAAAATATTTAAATTAAAACTGTGTCACTTTACTTGGATGCATACAATCTCAAATCATTAATGAAATAGTACTACTATACAATCCTTATATAGACTATAACTCTTATAATTTGTAACTAATTAATACAATACTAAAATGAAACAATTAATTAATATAAACATAAGAACAATAATCCTTCATCTTCATCTACAGTAGTATCATAATTTGATTATTATTTATTAGCATCATTTGTGGAATACTCTTATTATTGGTACATTGAGTTGTGTAGTGTCCCAACTCCTTGAAAATGATGAATTGTACATTTTAGTCCTTTTTCTTACCCATAAAATCATGAAAATGATTTCCTTTTTTCGATCCACTTATAACAAACTCACATTCCGTTTAAGCATTTACCAAGGCGATTCTTTCCACAATTATCTCATGTGGTATAATCATTCTTTCACTTCGTCCCTTTATCTATATTTTTCTCGGTCATTAACTACATCTTGTGCTTCCCTTAAAAGCCATAAGGCATAGATCATTCATTACATACCTAATTAACCCATGATAACATTTCTTAATATGATGAGAATACAAGGGAGACTATTTCCCTTCTAAAAGTTGTCTTAAGATCGTGAAGGATATGATCCTTCTTACTCTTTGGATCATATATAGTGCTGGAGTTATAACTCCTTCTACTAGGTGAAAATTAAAATAATTACATACAACAGGTTAGATCAAATCATAATTTATAATCCAAATACAAGAAAAATTATCAACATTAGTTGGAGATTTTCACACACTTAGTCCCATAATCATAAGAATGTTTTCCTTGCCAACATATTTAATCATAAATCATTCATAATGGTTTGTAAATAAATTGTGAATTATCCAAATCATATCCCCCATGAGTGTAATATATGGTGTGCAGTAAGACCATTTGTCATGTACCACATTACCCCGAGTCCAGCTCAGAACACCTTGTTTGAGATTTCACCCATAGGTATATATATTCTAGAAAAACAACCACTGGTAGTATCCATACATAGATGTTATTTCAAGAAATAACCACATAAATTATAATTTAAAATTCTAGGATTCCCTCAATGTCCATCTTAGGGTTATGATCCCAAATATATGTTTTTTAAGTCTATTTATATGGTTGTTTCAAAAATTCCTATAATACCAACTGTAATTCCCCAACACTAGTTTCCTAGAGATGGTGCATTATTTTAATAAATTGGAATGATTACAAGGAATCATGTCGTGAAGGAATGACCAATTTATTAGTCATGGAAAATAGATTATATACATGAACATTGTATTAGAATTTATACCATAAAACACAACATAGATAATCCATTGAGAACGCCATTATTCCCCTAGATTAACCCTACATATCAATTATAAAACACTTCTAAGCATCCTATGGAAATAAAATATAAGAAAGGGGTGAGTTAAGAATCTATGTAATGATAAACAATATAGCAAAAGATATCATAATTAAGCATAAATATTTACGGCATGATAGAAAACTAAAACAAAATCCCTCTAAAAAACTATCATTAGTATAATATGGAATGAATAATTAAAATAATTCCATTTAAAAATTTCCATGGATATTATAATAATTGAATAATGACATTTAAAATCAATAAAAAATCTCATTATAATGGAATTCATAATTCCAAACAACATAACCAATATTTCAAGGCCTTTTGCCAAGACCATTCACAAATATTTTATCAATTCCTTATACCAAGAAAATAGTTTGTCTCATTAGACCGACCGATTCATCAAGGGACAATAGAGGGAGCTACCCATCACTTATAAGTCCAATGGATTCATCATATGAAAAGTGAGAAACATAACATAATAATTCATATTAAAACAAGAATACAAAATGTCAATACATTAACCATAAATCGTGAATGGTATAAAAATAGCACATCAACAGTAAAAAATATAACAATGTATTGAATAGTATATTCAAGATTGAAATATAATAAATCAAAATCAATCAATAATAATATCTTAAACAGATGTTGACATAGTTGAAAATGATCAGTATAACACCTTGAGAGAAAAATACCTAAATGTCACAAACATAAAAAAGAAATTAATTAAAAATATATTTTTGATTAATTTTTTCCCATAAATAATTGAAACATTTTATGGTAATTAACATTTTAAAACAATCATTCCAATAAAATAAATACGTAAAATCATATTGAAAACATTGACATTAATTAAATAGATTTATAATAATAAATCATTAAAAATTTAAAATGATGATCTACTGAATGTGTCCCTTCCATGAAACCATAAAATATTCCTTTTTTAAATATTTTTGTGAAACATGGAGATTGATCAAAAATATGTCATAGAAAATAGTTACACATAAAAAATCTTGTATAATAATGAGAATGACGAATTAATCTATACCTTATATCTGATACTCCCAGTACATGTCTGAAACTCATGTATGATATTTTTAGTCATATTATTAACTTATATAAGAATCTTAATAATATCTATGATATTATAAAAGATTATTTTTTTAACTTTATGTTACCTATTTTTTAACAATTCAATGTTCGTGCAACATTTCGGGTAATATAACTATGTTTATCGTATGTGTTTTGACTTGTTATTCGTTATCATATTACATTGATCATGAATATTAACATAAAAAATTTATTATATGATTTGAATATCATAGATATTAATATTATAAAAATTTATAATAGATTTCATAGTTCATGGAGACGGTAGGTCATATGTATGAATGAACATTGTTTCTGTTTTCTTATCATATTGAATGGATGTTTGTTAATGAAATATATTAACATACATACATATATATATATGTATGTATAAATAATTTCATTATACTTATTATGTCATATAATTCATATTTAATAATTATAATTTTTTTATAATCATTCTTGGATGGTTAATGTGGAGAATGAATCTCATCACTTCGTGGAGATGGTTGGGTGTATGTATGCACGGGGGATGATATCATTACTTTAATGATTAAATTATATGAAAATTGATAGAATATTAATTATAAAGAATAATAATAATGTCATATTCTTTATTTAGATCTATTATATTTATCATTATACCAATCCAAATAATGTAATGTCGAATAATAAATTACGGCACAACATGTAGATGGTATGATGTAAGTACGCACGCATGGTGATATTATTATTCGTAGGATATATAAAATGATTAATATAGTTTTTCCATGATTATATTAATATCTCATTATATGGATGTTACTATATTTATTACATTGGTAAGACGAAATATATAATGATTAAGAGGATGATGAAATGAAATTTGAAAGAAGAGATAAATTGATTACCTCTTCTTCGGGTGTTTCCTTTCTATTTGAACAAATGGTATCATTATGATGGATATCTAAAAAAATATAGTCCTATAATATTAATTAATGGCGGTTATGGGGTGAAATGGGTAGGTTTTTTTGAACAAAAAGGCTTTATAGGTTTGAGTTAAAGATAAAGGGAGGTACTGTTTTATAAGAGAGGTGAGTTGCACTTTAAGAAAAATGATGAAATATTGATTTATTAATAAACTATTTTAGGTTCATAATATCTAAAAATTACTTTATTTAATGTATAATATGTGGTTGGGTGTAAATAATTTCAATAAATTTGTTCTAGAAATGTTTAGGTCATAAAATTATGATTACCTCTTACATTTAACCCTTTGTAAAATAAGTAAACTCTTACTATGTCCTCTTGTGTTTTTATACATAATAGTTAATATCAGTACTATAAAATTACAATAGAACCAATAGTGGATAATTTATGACATTTTTATAACTATACATGTTATTTATCTGAATATTAGATTTTTAGGATTTTTATATTAGTTAATAAAATAGAATTTATTTTAAAATCTCATTTAAGTCAGTTTTGACACGATTTAGTAATTGATTTTTGTTAAATTCATAAAAAATTGATTACATAGAAAAAATGTCATTAAATAATCCATGATATTTAAATGTAATCTATAATATTAAAGTATGGAATAACAATTTTATAATTATATATTTTCTAAAATTTATATATTATTTTATTTGAATCTTTCTTTAATGTGGTAATCACTGCATCGTAATTATGTCATGAATAAATATATTTATCTTATGTATAGTAATTATAAATAAAATACCATTATATAGGAAATATTTTTAGATTTATAATTAATATTGATATACATATATATCTATACATAACCCAATATGAAAATTGATTTAAAAAATGATACTAGTTTATGTTATATTTTCTATTTCTTAAAATTAAATATTCTAAAAAGTCATTTTACACCAAATTGGCTCCCAAATGCCACAAATTCGGCCTAATTATGACCATGGTAGAATATATCTCATCCAATAGTATTAGGAAATGCATTCATGTAGTTTTTTAATATTATAATATTAATTTTACCACTATTTATCTGATTTACCCATAAACCATGGTAAATAAAAAAATTACTGAAGTTACATTTTATAATGTCAAAAAATAAAAGGTTCCTATATACATAATATGTACCTTATTATTCAAATACGAAATAAATTTCTACAAAATCAATAAGAATAAATTTAATAAATTTAATTAAAATTAATTTCAGTTGTAAAAACAAAAAAGTGAGTTTTTTTGAAGTAAAAAATATCAAAAGATTGACATATGTTAATGTCAAATTTAAATATGAAATTATTTCAAATGACCATAATTACATTAATTGATAAAAATATAATCTAATTATACTTTTAAACTACCAAAATGAATAATTTAACACTGTAAAATATTTCTACTAAAAAAATATTTTTTCAATTAAAATTTAGTATTTTTTACTAATCATCGAAAAATGAAATTTATCAGAAAAGAAAATAAAAATTATCTATATTAAATTTTTTGCATTCTTCATAAAAAATTAATTTAATAAAATTTAATATATAAAAGTTTCAAATATTGGATTTAAAAATGGTTCTCCGTTAAAGACAAAAATATTGTGTTTTTTATAACAACATATTATATCTGAAAATTGAATGTGTCCTTATATTATATTTTAATAGACACAAAAGATGAATGTTAAAATTATATGGTACATATAAAATTTAAAAGTGTTGTTAATAATATTCATAAAGTCTTTTTAAATGGATTTTCTTATAGATCGTGGTGTGCATAAACTCTGTATTGCTTACATCACATGCTATTAAATTATTTAAAAATAATGAATCGTATTGTGGAAGCCTGAGGTGTTAAAAATTTTGTAATGTACATTTATAAAGCTAAAATTTTAATTTAAGTCATATTTAGTTAAATTTAATTTCTTATATATATATATATAAATATAGTAAAAAATAGTTATAAATTTATATTATCTAGAATATTTCCTACAACAATTTGAAAAAATGGTGTATAATTACTATATCTTAATTCTTTATATTGATGTAATATTATATATATATATATGTTAATTAATATTTTATTATTTTTTATCATTATAATTTATCTATTGGATTACACATGTGTAATTATTTTCGAATATAATAAGTAATTACATTATTTATGATGGTTGAATTATGCTACAGTCCACCTTCGGTCCATAAAAATGTTGTTTTGGGAAAATAATTGTCCTAATGTCCGTTAGACCTTTAAAATACTAATGACCTGGCTAGGATGTGGGTCTATCATTAGTGGAGGAGTGATCTTTGATGTTTTTTAGCCCCCCGAGTGATGTGTGTGTGTGTTTTCTTTGCATGAGTCCCTAATGAAATTATAAAATTTAAGGATATAAATTAAAAAATATTGAGTTATTTATATAAATAATGATATTTTCAATTATAATTATTAATATTAAAATATAGTTAAAAATTATATTATATACATATAATCAAAATAATATATACATAGATCTTAAACACTACAAAATATTTTACATTTTCCAACAGGGTCATATCTCTTGGTAAAAATGAATTTTCTATTGGTAAACCATTTTACCAACATATATATCCATGTCACAAAACTGTTGGTAAAAACTCTATCACTAAATGTTTTTGCGAGAGATAAAATTGTTCTGTTGTAATTATAATAATACCAACAGATAATATATATGTTGGTTAAAGTGTTTAGTAATAGGTTCTGATGTCAAATTTAACTGTTGGTAATAATATTACCAGTATATAATATTTGTTTATAAATTAAATTAAAATAAAAATTATAACTTTTTATAGCTAAAAAAATTAATATTATATTTATTAATTGAATATATATAATACATCGGCTATAATTATTAATTCGAAGACAATTTTGATACATGTTTAAAATTAGACAAGAATTACTTATTTTAATGATGAAATTCATTACAAACATAACCTCTTGGATCCCCACCAGGATTGTTCCACAATTCTGTTCCACAATTCTGGACAACCCTACCCCCCACTAGACCCCCCCCCAAATAGGATCAACCAACGTAGCAGCTACAACCCATCATCATCTGTGAATCCAACAATAGTATCTCCAATCCATCCATGTTAGCTCTAGCCACATCTCATCCATGCCAACTCCATCCCCATCCATGACAGCTCTTGTCTATGCCAGCTCATCTGGCTCTATCCTCATCCATGCCACCTCTAGTCCATGCCAGCTCTAGCTCATCCATGCCTGCTCCGGTATATACCAGATCTAGTTTATTCCCCATCAATGCCATCTCTATTCGATACACAAAGAGATGAGAAGAGACCTCACATGGAATTGAAGGAGGTATAGAGAAAAGTGATAGAAATATGCATAATAGATAGGGATAATGGTATAACCTGAACAGAAAGGAATTAAAAATTGTTGTAAACTTCCAAAATTCATGTTTAACTTTATTTTGACTTTCAAAAAAGATAGTACCTGCACAACAAGGAAATAAATATTAAAATACAACCTTTTATTTAGAAAAAAATAAAATACTTGACATTTGGTTGGACATAATAACTCGCAAGGTACCCATTATATCAAATTTTTCTAATCAGCGGACCTCACAAATATCAATAACCTACCTTCCAGCATACAGCTCCATGAACATGACACCAAATATAAACATTGTGATTTGGTAGTCCACTGTCCAACCCATGAATACACAAAAGCACAAATATGTGAAAAATATATGTATTAATTGAAATAAATAAAATTGAATTTTAAAAATATGATCAGTATAGAATAAGTATTTTTCATTCATCATCCCTGTAAACATCTCAATAAATCAAGTTAACTCTACTACCAGTGAAGAACCTCAAGTTGTTACTATGCCAAATCATTCAGCTCCAATATCTACAACGCACAACCAAAGAGAATACCCACAAATCCATGAAAAATTTCTACATGAATTGAAAAAAATAGATATAAATGAAAATATAAAAGAATGATATGCATAAAATAACTATTTTTCATTTATCATCTATGTTGACATCTCAAAAATCAAGTCACATCAAATGTCAGTGATTAACCTCAAGTCGATGCAGTGCCACACCATTAAGATCCATGATCTACACCACACATAACCAAAGATAATACCGACAATTCCATTCAAAATATATGCATGAATTGAAACAAAAATACTAAAAAATGAAAGTATAAAAAATTAAGTGAAGGTGGATGACATAATAAGCGTGAAAAAATTATATAATTTTTTGAGTTCCCTATTTGAATGTGTTTTCCATGTTGGTGGATACAAGCATCAACTAATTTTTATATTGAATTCATAAGTAAATTAACCAGAAGAACAATAACATACCTGGAAATGTAGTGTAACCAAGAGTTCATTTTAACTGAAATCACAATCACATGGCTCCAACAAGCTTCCCCTCTGCTTTCTCATCTACTAGATTCAACATGGACCTTAGAACTTGGGACTAGACCAACACCTTCATTCCTAGCTTCCACACTATGTTGATGTGATTTTGATCCTGCTATTATAAAAAGATGTTGGGCATCTAGAAACCCAACATTCCCTACTAAAAAATTAGTATTAGGACTCGGAATTAGAACTAGCTAGTTAGACAACATATAATGGACCCATTGTTAAAAAAAATTTGTCCATAATATGTTTTCTTCTGCTGATGGGATGTATGTGAAATCAATTTTGGATGGTAATATGATTAAAGACCCAATATACCAAACCTAGCCTGATAATATTCAAACCTATTAGCCTTCATCATGAGTTTTTTACCAGCATGATGACAGTCCAGAACCCCTTGTGTTTCACACTTCATGTTGCATATGCCACAGATTGAAAATCTATTTAAATATTATCAATGAAAAATAACATACAACTAATGAATTTAAGGGCTAGTAATAGTGAGTTTGTAAAGAAATTAAACTTTGAAAATAAATTATGTCCAAGGATAGAAAAAAAATGAAAATCCAACAATAAAATAACTTGAACATTACTTTCAATGTTCTTTGAGGTGAAACCAAGAAAATATCAGAATTTGTTGACAAATAGGGTCCATTTTATACTACTAAAATCATTTCTTTTTGATTTCTATTCCACATTAATAACATATAAATAAAATTACAATTTTTTGAGAATCTAAAGCAAAAATTCAGGCATATTAATTTCAAATAGTATTAATATGATTTTAATACAGAACAGTTGACTATGATATTAAAAATATAGAACAGTATACCATGCATAAAGTACGTGAATTATTATTGCATGTCAACATCTAAAATAGGATATATGTTTAAACTATCGATGTATATTTTATAGTAAGATAATATAAAACCACAAAATAGTTAGTTAAAATACGTTTGTGTTTGCGTGGAGTCTATGGTATTCATGTTTCATTCCCCAAAGAGAATTTATAAAAATTAATTGATGTTCGACATCTAGTGGATCACAGCTTAGTGATTTTCATTTAAAAAAATCATTCATTCCAACTGAAGTATTGTGTCAAAACCTCCATGAAAATTATAGAATTCATGTTTGAGACCATTCAACTCTAGGAGACACCATTAATTTGACTTTTTGTTGATATCCTAATGAAGGTAAACACACATACCATGTGATAAGAAGCAATGCAACATGTGCTTCCTATGTTTGTTCCAACACTCATCCATTTCATAAAAATCCAGAACTAGTTGATCCAGGGTTTAGGTCATCTTTCTAATGGGAATTTGTACATCTGTGCACAATATGAGAATTAGTTCAACCTTGAAAAGGAAATTTACTATCATTTTTAGAGATATAATCAATCGAAACTAATGGTCCACCAATCACTTGTTCTGTGGGAGAGTACTATGCCCAAGAGCTGTTGTTTGAGAGAAATATAAGATTCCATTGATGTGATAGATCATGATGAAGTTGAAATTCCAGATCACATTCTTTAGATTACTGAAGGGATAAATATGCAATGAAGAAGATGATGAATTACTCATTACCTGTTAAGGGTACATAGGCCATATCCGGATTTAATTACCCCCCCAAAGACTCTTTAGATCATAATTCTATGATATTAAAAATGTAGAATATTCTATAAAGATATTAATGTAGAATTGTCTATTATGATAATCCAGAGTTTTTCATTTAGCATGACCATTAAAGAAGATCAGAATACTGTGATATTAAAAATATAGTTCTCAAAGAGTATATTAACCTATGAAGGAAATACATAACTGAAAAAATAAATCTAGAAACAACATGACTATTTAAGTCACAATCTACTAGAATTAAAGGTCATACCATTGAAGTGAATCTGATACATAATATCAAAATCTAACTATGTGAAGATTATTTTTCTTCTAGAAATTCTTGAATCATTTCCAGTGATGCTTAGCAACACCCAACTAATTTTCAGCTACATCGGTACTCTAGCATTGTTATCATCATGAAACCCTATTCCACCTAACCATTTCATACCAGACATATATAAACCCTGTAAAAATAATAATATGTCATCATCACCAGTGATCCACCATAAATAACCACTATAAAAAAGCGTGACCAATCATAGCAGAACCAAAAAAATAATAAACATGGAAAAAACCTGTTTTTTAACCCAAGGGATCAGATGCCTTACATTGGGGACCAGAAGGTGAGGATGGGTCCATTTAACCACCTCGATGATCTATATTATATATGGTAGGTTAAACTAGCGTGTTTGAGCATATGATTCAAGGGGATGTGATGAAAACCCATTAATGGTATTTTTTGACCATACATAAATTTCATAATGCTACCATAATTAGTAGTTTCCACCCAAAACTATTGGAATTTGGGAAATTATGAAGGCATATTTTCTTATTTTGAAAAAATAAACAATAATATGAGCATGAAAAAATATTATTATTACAATTCCAATGTTTCTTTTACTATGAAATTTGGCTTGAGTTGGTTTTCCAACCCATTCCCCTCAATGATTTACTAAAGAATGTGAAGTATGTAGTGAAAAGAGAAGATGTAATGTGCTTACACCATCATGGAAATAAATTAGATAACAAAAAACCTAACATGAAACACACATTATAGTAGATACCCAGACAATTTGTTAATTCAATTATCTACTCAGACCATTCCCATGTATAGTTCAGACCTCCCACGCTAGTGGCACATGAATCAGCTAATATATCAGGTGAACTCCAATACTGTAAATGATGATTCCTTTCCAGCTTCATCGTAGTGTCATTACATCCCACCTGGTCCTTAATTAAGAATATGTGAGCTAAGAATTGTGGTATATACAACATTATAAATAGACATTTATCATCCATAGAAGTATCACCTTTTACCTTTGATACCTTCAGGTGGAGTATGAAAAATATCCATCTTCTACTTATGGGAAGGAATTTCATGGTGATTTATTAGACAACCATCTTTATATTGTGAAATATCCTCCAAAAGACACACAGTTCATTCCATTACACTCCACAAAGCATTCAATCACATTAGTAGTGGCATGAGAGAAGAAATCTCTCCAACAAAAGAACACAGATTTCAAACATTTTAAACACTTGGATCCAGTTCAATGAAATCATCATTCAAAACCTGGAACTTCAATGCAAACCAAGAGACCATTAGAAACCAACTTAGAAAACATCAAAGAACCACAACAATGTTTAGAGGACTTTTTCAGCAATGAAAAAACATGTGTTCAGTATTCAAATAGGGGGAAATTAAAAGAAATCATTACCATGGAATTTCACTAAAATTAAAGTCAGGATTTATCTTAAATTGTTTAACCAAAGGTATTAATAAATCTTAATACAATTTAATACTGATTATAAAATTAATTAAAATGGAGAATAAGACTAGAAACTTTCAAATCATAGTTAAAAATTACTTATTGTGAAATAGACGATTGGCCAAGAGAGGGAAGCAGTAAAGGAAGATATATTGAAATAATGAAGATGATATAATATAATCCAAATGAAAAATCTTTGAGCCGACAACGAACAACGTAATGGGAAGGGACAAGCAAGTAACATCAAGTATTGAATTTAGGGTTTCCACAGTACCTTGTAGGGAACTAATAAATATTAGATTTTATGTTATAGGAAGGACCTTGGTAATAATTTTGGATCATGTAAAGATTTTGTGGGTAGGTGAATGGATTGAAGGTGGCTTTGTATCATAGACGGCATGAGGAAAACTGATCGGGGATGCATTGGGGACTCCGGTTTCACAATAGGGGACAAATTGTTTATGATTAAAATCAAATAGGTAAAATATCAAATAATAAGATTCATTTAATATTTTAAACAATAAAAATACTAAGTATGTATATGAATAATTTCAGTAGATAAAATTAAATTATTAATAGAATAATATTACATATTTGATTGTTAGGTTTTTATTTATTAAATTTAAATAATTGTTTTTGTTTTGAATTTATTTTGATGATATTTAATTATGATTACTGAATTTAAATATAAAAATTAAATTATCAAGTATAGAGTGGTTATTGAGGATATATGTAAATATATCAAATATTGTAATGATTTAATTTTTTTTATAATGTAGATTTAAATGATTATTAATTGAACAACATTGAAAAATATAAACACTATTAACATTTGGATAAAATTTAAAATTGAAATCCAATAATGAAATATTTTTAATATAAACCCAGTCAATGAATATTGACATTGGTCATAAAAAATAATAATTTGTATAAAATATTTGTTTTCTCATAATTGGTTATTTATAAAAAAAATAGGTTACTTAATTGGTTGTTGTGACAATTTTTATTGATAGTAATAGATTTTTTGGTAATAGTTATTATTAATAATAGATTGATGTGTTAGTAAAATAAATGTTGGTATTAGTATGATAAAGCAATAGATATAACTATTGGTAAAAGATTTGATGGTATTGAACCATCAATATCAATAGATATATCTGTTGGTAAAAACCAGTTTTGGTAGTTAAAATTAATATCGATAAATAATAGTATCTGATGGAATTACTTGTTTTTACCAACAGATATATTATTATCCATTAAATTTATGTTGGAAAAAGTCAAATATTTTAAAGTGAATCCAAATTAAAAAATTCTTAATATTATTACATTAAATTTCATAATTTTAAAATTAAATATATGTATATATATTATATATTTTTCTTTTACATGTAGTTATTAAAAATAATAGACAATTAAAAATTTTATTTATATATATATATTGATAAATTGTTGTTAATTAATGTATAGATGATAGTTAATTCAATGTTATTCATTCACTAATTTGATTTCATATTTCACAAAAACCTTTATTAGTAAAAAAATTTGTGCTGATAAATATACATATATTAGCGTTATGGTTAGAAGTGGAGATAATCTTTGTATATGATTAAATTGATGATTAATAACAAAAACTCCAAATGCACAATTAGTTTTGTCTTACAATAAGATCATTATTAGGGCTGATATATCTACCTATATTAGGGAAAAAATTAACACTCACAATGATTTTTTCATTTTTTTGAACTAATATAACTTAATAATAACTCATAATATCTAAAGAGCTCTAAAATTACACTCATAATTATCATCTCTAAAAGTAACAGTAATAAAATATTAAATTATCAATTATTACAATTATAAAACTAATAAAATACTCATTTATATGATAATTTTAGTAATCATGAATATATTCCTCACAAAAATTATAGAAGAATGATAACTTCATCACCCATTGAACATGTCTTTTATGAAATTGCAGAAGCCCTACTCTCACACCCACCATGTGACCCCCCAAGTGTCACTTTTTTCTAGGGTATTTGATAGATGATTTATCTAGTCATGTTAGAGGTGTTTTGGGATTAAAAGGTGAAAATTTTTGGTCTTGTTCTAGGCCACAAGGTTAACACACAGAAAAACTAACAATACAGGCTAATTGTGTAGCCTCTTACGGTTATCACATGGGTTCATAAACATTTTAGATAATCCATAAAACCCGCTCTAGATGATGTTATTATATGTTCAGGCTCATTTAAATGGTAGTGGAAAAGGTTGGAAGATGTTAATTTCATGTTATACCTAGGGTCTTGTTATTATTATGCGGTTATATTGAATATTCATGGAATTAGTAAAATAATTATTTATCATGTAAGGTACTTCATGTCTATTATAGATAATAGATATGATATAGTGGGGTAAAATTCTCTGTTACATCGATTGTTATACAACCAACCTTAAAATTTTGAGTATGTAGATTTATCTTGTTGGTTTTATAATAACTAACATGAAAAATTGAGTTACCCACTTTAACATGTTTGTTATTATATAACTAATGCAATAAAGAAAATTTTCACATTTTTTATATAATATCAAGCATGAACACTACTGGAATTATTGTTTTTACCAATGGGTGTTTACCAACGGTTTGCTTAAACCATTGGCGCTGAAGGATTAGGGAACTCATTACCAACGGTTTCAAAAAAACCATTGGTAAAGAAATGGTCAAGGAAGCCTTTCCCAACGGTTCACTGAAACCATTGGGAAAAGTCACCCCTTTTCCAACAGTTTCTTCAAACCATTGGTAAAGGAGTGTTTTAGGTTCCCTTTTGTAAATGGTTCAACAGAACCGTTGGGAAAGGGTACCATGAAAATATCATTCCCAACAGTTTTTAAAAACGGCTGGGAAAGATTTCCCCCAAAATACAGCGGAGGTTCTGCTCTCCCCCATTCACAATAGAATCCTAAATTCATTCATGCTCCAGTGTTCTGCTCCTCTTGCGAACTCCCCCATCCGAAGAGGTGAAAACCCATCTGAAATCAGGTATTTTTTTTATACACATATACTACCTTAGTTTTATTGTTATTGATCTAATATTTTAGTTTTAAGTTATCAATCCAGCTCCAACTCTCTACAACTCTCGAACTCCCCCATCGGAATAGGTCAAAACCCATCTGAATCATCTCAAATCATGTATTTTATTCATTATACACATATGGTACCTTGTTTTTATTGTTATTGATCTAATATTTTATTTTGAAGTTTGGATTTTGATGTGATTTCACTGTGAAAAATATACAAATGAATGAATATTTTGGTAATTAATTAGTTTCCCCTGGAATATCAGTTGTGTTATAATGTCCAAGCTAAATAAAGGGGTAATGTAATAAAAGACCTTGAATAAATAAATTGTGAAATATGGGGTATGTTGCCTCTATGAGAGGTTTTTTTGTGTTTCATTGTATGTTGTAGGCGGTTTTATGGGGATTGAGGTGACCAGTTGGGATTTGTGATATGTGGGGTTGTAATGTGATGGTTAGTGGGCATGGATGTTACATGTGAGGTTGTATGATAGTGATGATGTGTGGTGGTGTTGTGTCGTGTGGAGGTGTTGTCTGATGAAGTTGTGGTGTATGATGTGGTGAGGTGGTTTTGGTTGTGCGGTGGTTTGTGATGTGCAATATTTTTGTTGTGATATTTGGTAGTTTTGGTGGGATGGTTGGTCGATGTAACATGGTGTCGATGGTTATTGTGAGATGGTGAGTTATTGTGTGGTGGTTTTATTAGTTTCCTGGTTATATATGGAATAAATTATGCTATTAAAACAAAAAAAACAACATATTAAATAAATGATATGGAATATAAATGGATGTGTGGTAAATGGATTTAATTAATTTAACATTAAATGAATGGACAATGTAAGTGTGAATAAAGTGGCTTATAAATGAAAGTGATAAATTCAATGAGTCTTGTGTGGTGGTGGTGTGGTTTATGTGTTTTATGGTAGTAGTGAAGTGTTTTATTATGTAGTTAATGTGAACCCATAGGTTGAGTATTTTGTGATATCTATATATCATGTATTTTTATGATATTTCTACACATTCCCAACCAGAGTTGGATAAAATTACCAATGATCAGATGGTTTGAGTTATGTTTATTTTTTCTAATATCTAGGATGGTGGTTATATGGTTAGATAGCTACCATGTCCTCCCTACTATTCCTTCAAATGTGATTGACCATGTGTTTTTAGGCAAGATGCGATGTGATTGTCCATGTGTCTTCAGGTGAGATGTACTATGATTTCCCTGGTGTTTTCTGGTGAGGTGTGATGTGATAAGGCTATAATAAGATGTGCCATGTGGTTGGGGTCATGTAGGGTAGGAGGACGGCACAAGGATTATGTTATACATGTTCATCATACCCTACTAATATGGTTATAGGATTAGGCATGTTGTGATGTGATATAACACATTAAGTTCTTGTTGGTTTTACATTTTTTCAATAACACATTTTTATGTTTTTTTCACATGTGTAGTTGATACCTTCATTATTTTATTCCTTTATCATTTACTTTAATGTATTTTATAATAAAATTCAATCCTATTGAATTGTTTATGACAAAATTACTTATAAAAATTCTTTTTACAGAATGGACAGTAGTTGGATGTATGAAACTGATCGGATCTCAAGCGATTTTCAAAACAACATGGAGAGATTTATAGATTTTTCATTTCATAATGCTTCAGATAGTGGCCACATACATTTCCCATGTTCCAATTGTGTTGGTAGACCTTGTTTGAGCCATGAAGAAGTCAGCTAGCACATTACCAAAAATGGTTTTCAAGCAGACTACTTTGTGTGGTATCACAATGGGGGGAAAATGCAATCTCAAATTGGTGATGATCGAAATGAAAGGACTAGAATGGAGAATTTGTTAGATGATCAGTTTCCGTTTATTCGACATCATGAAAATGAAAGGATTTTGACTCAAGAAGACTTCGATATGAGGACAACTGATGCATTTAGTGAAAATGATGATATTGATAGTGTGAAAAAATTGAATGATGATGCCACAACTCTAGTATATTGACAATGCGATAACATGAAAAAGCTGGAATTTATAATCCGATTGTTTCATGGGAAAACAATGTATGGAATTTCTAATACAGAAATCGATTACATTCTTACCCTCTTGAAGGATTTACATCTAGATGATGTAGATATTCCCTCAAACCACTATATGGCATGGAAGTTAGTTGAGGAACTTGGATTTTCATGAATCAAAATTCATTCTTTCCAGAATGATTTCAGTTAATTCTGGGAGGAAACCGCTGAACGAAATGATTGTATAAAATGTGGCACATCCCGCTGGAAGGAAAAATTTGATGGAACACCATCCCATGTTCCACAAAAAGTAATGTGGCACTTTCCATTGATCCCCAGACATCATAATCTCTTTATGTCGGATGACATATCAATAATAATGAGATGGCATGATACTGATAGAAAGAAGACTAATGATGAGTTGGTTCATCCTGCAGATGGATTTGCATGGTAGAGATTTGATGCTCGGCATCCTGATTTATGCAGCTGACATACGTAATGTGAGTGTGGGTCTTTAATGCGACAGTTTTAATCCGTTTGGGCGGATGCTTACTTCGCACAACACATGGCCAGTTTTTATACACATTTATAATCTTCCCCCATGGTTGTGTATGAAAAAACCTTTCACTTTCATGATTATACTCATAACTAGTCCTTCTGATCCCGACATTGATATTGATGTATACATGAAACCTTTAATAAAAGAGTTGAAACCTCTTTGGGATGTGGGTGTGTGCACATACGATGCATGTTCGAAAGACATATTTCAGATGCGTGCTGCGCTTATGTGGACGATCAATGATTTTCTGTCTTATGAAATGATGTCTACATAGAGCACAAAGGGAAAACTGTCATGTCCAGTTTGTATGAAGAATACACGATCTAGATGACGGAAACATCACTGTAGTTTTAGTTTTATGGGACATCGACGATTCTTGCCAAAGGATCATCCATATAGAATGAATCGTCGATGACTTGATAATACCATAGAGACCGATGATCCACCCCAGCGTATGTATGGAACTGACGTGCTTAATGAATTGAAATATTTCAGTTTTTCATTCGAGAAGGGTAAAATGAAATCTGGAAAGAGAAAGAATGTTTCCACAGAAACCTATTACAATAGGAGGAAGAAGAATATCTTTTTTGATTTTCCTTATTGGTCAACCAATTTGTTACGTCATTTCTTAGACGTGATGAATATTGAAATGAATATATGTGAAATTTTGATTTCGGTTCTTCTAAATGTCAAGGGGAAGACAAAATATGATTTACGATCTCGGAGTGACTTGGTGGATTGGGGCATCAGACCAGAATTGCATCATGTGTGTATCAGTGAAAATAAATGGAAACATCCATGTACTTCTTATCTGATGACACCTACGAAAAAACAATTTCTGGAAGTATTAGAGACTATTAGAGTTCCTGATGGCTATTCAAGCAACATATCTAAACGGGTCAACAGAATAGTGTTGAAGCTAAAATCTTTGAAGATTCATGATTATCACGTTCTACTGCATGAGTTGCTTCTAATAAAAATCCTTCATCATTTGTCCAATAATTTAAGGGTTGTTTTTATTCATTTGTGCCATTTTTTAGAGATCTTTGTGCTAAGAAGTTGTCCAAGTATTTCAAGAAAAAAATGTTGCCAGATGCCCCATTAATTTTTTGAGAGTTAGAGAAAATATTTCCTCCATCATTTTTCACATGCATGCTGCATCTTACTATCCATATTCCCACTAAAATTCTTCTTAGAGGACCTGTTTCCTTTTGTTGGATGTATCCAGCTAAAAGAAATATGTTCACATTAAAGTCTTATGTCCGAAACAGAAATCAACCCGAATGTTCTATCGTGAATGGTTACTTGGCTCAAGAATGTATGGATTTCTGCTCGATGTATTTGTCTGGTCTTATTACAAGATTGAACAGACCAACGAGAAATGAAGAAGAATAGTATGAGCAAATTGAACCCAGTTTTCCATCACTTCCTCAAACAGGTGGAATTCTTGGATCATATACATTGAAGACATTAATCCATGAAGAGCGGGAGATGGCACATCACACACTTTTGTTCAACTGTGATTTGTTCCATGACTATATCAGGTAAATAAATTGATTATGTATATCCTACATATATATCTATTAAAATATTAATATTTTTTATCTATAGGGAACATAAAACAATGATAAATAGCAAGCATCATTCATTATCATTGAGAAGGAGTGAGACTTTTAATAGCAAAGAGTTTTTGGATTGGTTAAAATTGAAGGTATAAAAAAATTAATGATTAAAATAATTATATCAATATTTAATTAACTTTAATAGTAATTTATATTGCAGGTATTGAGTTTGACTGTTGACTCTGTCTCTAAGGAAATAAGAGCTTTGGCTTTTGGTCATAATACTGTGGATCGTGACTGTAAATCAATTGTTATCAATGGGTACAAATTTATTGTCATTGAACAAGCAAAGAACATGAGAACACAACATGATGGTGTTATGGTTACTGCCACAACAGATTGTTATGCCAGTGCATCAGATAGTAGACCGCGATTTGAAAATGTGGGTTATTATGGAGTTGTTGAGAAGATAATAATATTTGATTATTACTCTCATGGACGAGTCACAATGATGAAATTCCATTGGTTTTATTTGATGATGAGACATGGCGCATTTATTGATGATTGTGTATTTTGAGTAATTAATATGACTCGCACTCTTCCTACAAAAGAACCATATGTGTTGGCATCAATGGCTAAACAAGTTTTTTATGTCAAAGACCAAATTAGAACTGAATTTGGTGTCATGGTTGAAGTAATTCCAAGACATATTTTTGATGATGGTGATGATGGAATTGACACTGTCCCTAGTACTATT
This sequence comes from Viscum album, assembly GCA_963277665.1. Lineage (NCBI taxonomy): Eukaryota > Viridiplantae > Streptophyta > Magnoliopsida > Santalales > Viscaceae > Viscum > Viscum album. The sequence goes on from OY728121.1 coordinate 1,493,754,388, forward strand.
GGAACCAATCCATTTATTTCTTTTGATGACACAAATAGCTCAATTATCAGTGTTGATTATGAACCTGAAGTTGTGGTTGAAAATATATAGAATCATTCATCCATGTTTTCAATTATTTTGGTTTACCGCGAGTTGGGTTGTTAAGGTTGGTAATATTCAAATTGATTTTGTATTGATCACAAATATGTTTTAGCTGACTTGACCGTTATATGAATTTTCAATGTTTATTGGTTGTAGTTTTATTTGAATTTCATTTTTTAATTTGGAATTGAACTGTATTCAAACATAGTCAAACAATATTTCTAACATAGTGAAGATTACAACTTGTATGATTTATTAAATCCAATCAAGCTCTTCTAAAACAATTGATATCTGACTAGACCCTTATGTGAATTTTCAATTTTTATTGGTTGCAGTTTTATTTGAATTGCATTTTCTAATCTGGAATTGAACTATATTCAAACAAAGTCAAACAATATTTATAACTTGGTGAACATTAAAACTTGTATGATTTATTAAATCCATTCAAGATCTTCTAAAACAATTGATAGATGACTTGACCATTATGTGAATTTTCAATGTTTATTGGTTGCAGTTTTATTTGAATTGAATTTTCTAATTTGGAATCGAACTGTATTCAAACATAGTCAAACAATATTTCTAACTTGGTGAACATTACAACTTATATGATTTTTTAAATCCATTCAAGCTCTTATAAAAAAATTGATAGCTTAACTGACCATTATATGAATTTTCAATGTTTATTTGTTGCAGTTTTATTTGAATTGCATTTTCTAATTTGGAATTGAACTGTATTCTAACATAGAAAAACAATATTTCTAACTTGGTGAACATTACAACTTCTATGATTTATTAAATCCATTAAATCTCTTCTAAAACAATTGATAGATAAATTACCTATGAATCCCCTATTCCCTCATATATTTAGTCTTTTCGGTTAAACATTAGTTTTCTTTTTCTAATTAATTACATATTTGTTTCCAAAAGTAGGAAATGAAGCCAACTGAAGAGAGGCGAAGGGAGAAAATGATGGAGAACAATCGTCGAATGACGGAGATGGGTGTTCCACCATTAGTGCCTACAGTGAGTTCTTTATTTAAAATTGATATATTTAAGGAATATATAATCTCATGTGAATAATTTTTTTGTAAACATTTTTTTGGATCCACCTATACGTCGACAGTTATTCAATGAGGAGCATAGTACTGGTCCTAGTAGTCAGTCTTGTGGTACAAGGAGGGTTCGTACCAGAGGTGGATGAGCAGCTGCGCGTACCCGACTAGACCCTGCCCCTCCCATTGAAATGTTATCCTTCCCACATTCTGATCCCGATGTGTCGTTAGAGACACATGAGATATTTAGGCCTCCCATGTTTTCGCAACCTTCTGCATATTCTAGCCCATCATTTTCACATCCCATGATGATACCCACTCCTTAGTCAACATCCAGTCAAACAGTTGTCCCATCTTCTTTTCCTTCTACTTCTGTCTCTCTAAGCTTCTATATTCCATCGTCTTCGAATCCTGTTCCACCACAGGGTGTTCCATCAGTTTCTTTGGATCCAGCGACACTCAACGATCAGACCGGCACATGTATATTTATAGAATCCTAACAAATTTTTATAGAAATATTTATTTTAATTATAACATGTTTTGATAAAAAAAAATTTATTTCACGACTGATACATCTACTGATAGGAGGCATGAGCGGGGGCGTACACGCATGCGTTCGGTGTGGAACCACCACACACAGGTTATGGTGGATTATAATGAAGACAACCAAATGGTTGAGAAAGCATGACAGCAATGTCAGAGTTTTTTGGCGATGCTTTCCAAATACTCTGATATCATTCCTGTTAGCCCGCTATCATGGAGACATTTTCCACATGAAGTCAAGGATAGATCTTGGTCAGAGATATAGGTAAAAAATCATTTCTATTTAATGCCATGAATTATTTTTGTATTTATATGAATTAATATTTTGATTTCATCTTCGATTTAATTTTCCCGATGGTGAGGGTGCACGATTGGAACGTCTAAAGGATTTAGGTGAGCTTTGGAGAGCCTACAATCATTATTTGTATATTGGATGGGTTTCTAGAGTTGGCACTGAGTTAGAGGTGATACCGGTTGTGGATGATTGTCCTATAGAGCAGTATCATTAGATGATTACTCATTGGACGAGTACCCAGTTTAAGGTATTAATAACATTTGAGGTATTTAAATAATAACTTTCAGGTTTTTCATTAATAGTATCTATTTAATTATAAAATTTTATTTAGGAATCATCTGGAAAAATTAAAAAGAACATTGATGCAAAAAAATACCTACACACACTGGGATTCACTACGATGCCTGATCATGAGAGGAAGCAGGTATAACAATTGTTTATACGTTTTCATTACGACTTACACTTTCTTTTGTTTCTTCAATTATTTAATATTTTATTAAAGTTTTCATATAACTTTTGTTTTCAATGTCATTGTAGTGGAAAATAAAAAATATTGAAGGACCCGTGCCTCGAGCAAAACTGTTTTGCTCGAGTAGACGGAAAAAGGATGGAAGTGTCGTCAATGAAGCGACTCATCAGCAGATTGTAAGTTTTAATCTGTTGAATTTATTTTTTAATATTTATTTTGTAACTTAATGATATATTTATATTTGAAACAGTATGATTTAGAGGCCCTCGATTCCTAAGAACTAGAAAAGTTTGGGCCAACAGACCACTTACATCAGGTGTTGGGAGAGGAGCATTCTGTCAGAGTACGCTGCCGACCTAGGATAGCCCCGACGAGGTATTGGCCCTCCTCAGGTACGAGCTGTAGTTCCACTGAGCTGCCTCAAGTTAGGGCATAGGTATAACATGTTGAGAAAAGGGCCACAGAGACAGCAGAACAATTTGCTAGGCAAATAGTGCGTTTATGAAATTTATTGAAGTTCTACGTCCTACACTTCCAGCAGAGGCCAGCCCAGCTTTTGATGAGTATATGTTGTCGATATGTTCTATATACAGTGCACCAGGTGGCATTTCTAGTGGTGGTCAGGATGATGTACAGATTGACGATGATGATAGAGAGGAGTCTGATGCGGAAGAGGACGGAGAGGAGGAGGGCGAGGCGGGTGGCGAGGGCGAGGACGAGGGCGAGGACGAGGAGGAGGGTGAGGGCGAGGACAATGATGGGGATGAGGATGAGGGTGATGATGATGATGGTGATGATGGGGATGGTGATGTGGGACAAGTTGATCCATTAAATTTTTGACTGATATTACTGAGACTTGATATTTAATCTATTCTAGTTGTTTGTTTTATCTAGACTCGTAGTATAGTATTGGAGTTGAGTTATTTTTATATATTATCTGTTTTTATGGATGTTGTTGTCTTTTATTGGTTGTGTGTTTGGGAACCCCCCTCCTTCATGGACCCTGGAAAACCCCCACCCTCCTCCCTGGACCCTGGACAGCCCCACCAGACAGCCCCCAGACAGCCCCTGGACAGCCCCCCACCCTCCTCCCTGGACCCCGGACAACCCCCCGGACAGCCCCCCAGACAGCCACCCCACCCTCTTCCTTGGAACCTGAACAACCCCCCGAATAGACCTGGACAACCCCCAAATAGCACCCCGAACAGCCCCCAGAGAGCCCCCCCCCCCCACCCTCCTCCCTGGACCCCAGACAGCCCCCCGAATAGCCCCCGGGCAGCCCCTAGACAGCCCCCTAGACAGCCCTCCCACCATCCTCCGTGGACCCCGAACAACCCCCCGAATACCCCCGCACAGCCCCCCGCACAGCCCCCCCCCCCCACCCTCCTCCCTGGACCCCATACAACCCCCCGGTCATATGTGACGTGTACGAGTCAACCCCGCCTCAATCCGAGGTGCGGTGTGGCCGCCACCACTCAAAGTGTCTGTCTTTTGCTTAAAATGGACAACAATTTATGTACAAATAGAAAACCGACCAAACTCATTCCGTTTCCATTGAAACATTAGGAGAACGATCCATGGGTCATTTGTGATGTGTATGAGTCAACTCCGCCTCAATCCGAGGCGCGGTGTGACCGGAACCACTCAAAGTGTCTGCCTTTTGTTTCAAAAGTACGTCATTTTAATTTAAAAACATCAACTGGCATACGGAAAACCGACCAAACACATTCGGATTGTGTCGATACATTAGAGAAACGATCCATGGGTCATATGTGACGTGTAAGAGCCAACCCCACCTCAATCTGAGGCTCAGTGTGGCCGCCACCACTCAAAGTGCATGTCTTCTATTTCAAAAGGACATAATTTGAAGTGAAATACATCAACTGGCATACAGAAAACTGACCAAATGCATTCGGATTGTGTCTATACTTTAGCACAACAATACATGGGTCATATTTGATGTGTACGAGTCAACCCCGCCTCAATCCGAGGTGTGGTGTGGCCTCCACCACTCAAAGTGTCTGTCTTTTTCTTAAAATGGACAACAATTTAAGTACATACGGAAAACCAACCCAACGCATTCCGTTTCCATTGAAACATTAGGAGAACGATCCATGGTTCATATATGATGTGTATGAGTCAACTCCGCCTCAATCTGAGGCATGGTTTGGCCGACACCACTCAAAGATTCTGCCTTTTGTTTCAAAAGTACATCATATTAATTGAAAAACATCAACTGGCATACGGAAAACCGACCAAACGCATTCCGATTGTGTCTATACATTATCACAATGATCCATGGGTCATTTGTGATGTGTACGAGTCAACCCCGCCTCAATCCGAGGTGCAGTGTGGCCGCCACCACTCAAAGTGTCTGTCTTCTTTTTCAAAAGGACATAATCTGAAGTTAAATACATCAACTGGCATACGGAAAACTGACCAAATGCATTCGGATTATGTTGTTACTTTAGCAAAACGATCCATGGGTCATAAGTGACGTGTACGAGTCAACCCCGCCTCAATCCGAGGCACGGTGTGGCCGCCATCACTCAAAGTGTCTATCTTCTGTTTCAAAAGGACATAATTTGAAGTGAAATACATCAACTGGAATACGGAAAACCCACCAAATGCATTCGGATTATGTCAATACATTAGCACAATGATCCATGGGTCATATGTGACGTGTACGAGTCAACCCTGCCTCAATCCGAGGCACGGGGAGGCCGCCACCACTCAAAGTGTCTGTCTTTTGATTAAAATGGACAACAATTTAAGTACATACGGAAAACCGACCAAACGCATTCGGATCCCATTGAATCTTTAGGAGAACGATACATGGGTCATATGTGATTTGTACGAGTCAACGCCGCCTCAATATGAGGCACGGTGTGACCGGCACCACTCAAAGTGTCTGCCTTTTGTTTCAAAAGTACGTCATTTTAATTGATAAACATCAACTGGCATACGGAAAACCGACCAAACACATTCGGATTGTGGCGATACATTAGCACAACGATCCATGGGTCATATGTGACGTGTACAAGTCAAACCTGCCTCAATCCAAGGCGCGGTGTGGCCAACACCACTCAATGTGTCTGTCTTTTGTTTCAAAAGGTCGTCATTTGAAGTGAAAAACATCAACTGGCATACGAATAACTGACCAAACACATTCATATTGTGTCGATACATTAGAATAACGATCCATGGGTCATATGTGACATGTACCAGTCAACCCTGCATTAATATGAGGCACGGTGTGGCTGGAATCACTCTAAGTGGCTCTCTTTTGCTTAAAATGGACAACAAATTAAGTATATACGGAAAACCAACCAAACACATTCAGTTTCCATTGAAACTCTCGGAGAACGATCCATGGGTCATATGTGACATTTAAAAGTCAATGCTGCCTCAATCTGAGGCACTGTGTGGTGGTACCAGAAAAAGTGTCTGCCTTTTGTTTCAAAATCACGTCATTTTAATTGAAAAATATCAATTGGCATATGGAAAACCAACCAAACGCATTCAGATTGTGTCGATACATTAGCACAACGATCGATGGGTCATATGTGACGTGTACGAGTCAACCCTGCCTCAAACCGAGGTGTGGTGTGGCCGCCACAACTCAACGTGTCTGTCTTCTGTTTCAAAAGGACATAATTTGAAGTGAAATACATCAACTGGCATACGGAAAACCGACCAAACACATTCTGATTGTGTCGATACATTATCAAAAAGATTCATGGGTCATATGTGATGTGTACGAGTCAACTCCACCTCAATCTGAGGCGCGGTGTGTCCGCCACCACTCAAAGTGTCTATCTTTTGCTTAAAATGGACATCAATTTAAGTACATACGGAAAACCGACAAAATGCATTCCGTTTCCATTGAAACATTAGGAGAACAATCCATGGGTCATTTCCGACGTCTACGAGGCAACGCCGCCTCAATCCGAGGCGCGGTGTGGCCGACACCACTCAAAGTGTCTGCCTTTTGTTTCAGAAGTACGTCATTTTAATTGATAAACATCAACTGGCATACAAAAAACCGACCAAACACATCCAGATTGTGTCGATATAGTAGAACAACGATCCATGGATCATATGTGACGTGTACGAGTCAACCCCGCCTCAATCTGAGGTACGGTGTGGCCGCCACCACTCAATGTGTCTTTCTTTTGTTTCAAAAGGTCTTCATTTGATGTGAAAAACATCATCTGTTATACGGAAAACTGACTAAACGCATTCGTATTGTGTCGATACATTAGCATAACGATCCATGGGTCATATATGACGTGTACGAGTCAACCCCATCTTAATCTGAGGCATGGTGTGGCCGGAATCACTCTAAGTGGCTCTCTTTTGCTTAAAATGGACAACAGTTTAATTACATACGGAAAATAGGCCAAACGCATTCGGTTACCATTGAAACTATCGGAGAACGATCCATGGGTCATATGTGATGTGTACGAGTCAATGCTACCTCAATCCGAGGCACGGTGTGGTGACACCACTCAATGTTTTTTCCTTTTGTTTCAAAGATATGTCATTTTAATTGAAAAACATCAAGTGGCATACGGAAAAAAGACCAAACACATTCGGATTGTGTCGATACATTAGCACAATGATCCATGGGTCATATGTGACGTCTACGAGTCAACCCCACCTCAATCCGAGGAGCATTGTGGCCGGTAGCTCTCCAGGTGTATGTATTATGTTTAAAATGGACATTATTTCAAGTAAAAATATATAGTATACAAAGAACCGATCAAATTATGAATTGACATCCAGATTCCACATATAATTGTCATCTATATTTTAAATTGAATTATAAATGAATTATGTATGTTTATAATTATATTATGAATTCTAATTTAATTATGGATGTGTATAGTTCAACCATTATATGTAAAATGTGTATGAATTTGTTCTCTATATGTAAGTGTTAGTTGGTTATTGCATGTACAATAAGTGTATATGTATGTGTTCATTTATTTCAGGTTCAATAATTGGATTGAAAATGAGAGGGAACCCAAAAAATGAGACCTAGTGGGCAAATTGGAGAGCTTCTGGGTGAATTGTAGAGCTGCTATGCAATTTTCCCAGCAGAGGTTATGCCTAGGGTTCACAACCGTTGGCATAGAATGTGTAGGTCTTGTTTTACCAACGGTTCATAGAACCATTGGTAAAACACTTTTCCCAATGGTTCTAAACCGTTGGGAAAGACGATATGTTGGGTTTTTCCCAACGGTTTTCCAAACCGTTGCGAAAAACATGATAATATTGTGCACTATATCCCAACGGTTGTAAATCGTTGGGAAAAAGACTTGCCAACGGTTTTCCAGAACCGTTGGGATATGGTAATTTTTCAGCACCCTATACCAATGGTTCACTGTAAACCGTGGGGAAAAACTTTTCCCAAAGACTTACTTCCCTACGGTTTGCAAAACCATTGGTATAACATATACCAACGGTTCTACAGCCTTTCCCAACAGTTCTAAACTGATGGGAAATCCTGCATTTCCAGTAGTGGAAAATGACAAGTTATCAGGTTGTTTTTTATATAATAAGCATGATACACCATTTAGAATTACATGTTTTCTCCATTTGATACATTTTTATGTTATTAAATCTCATGATATTCTGCTTGTTTCCCTCATCAAGATGCCCTAACCCTAATTCCAATGATCTATTGGCCTCTATTCTTGGATTACAATATTCATACATCCTTAAGAATTGTCAGCCTCATTATTAAACATTCTATATACTCATCTCTTAGGTAACCCTCACACATTATCCACTATCTCATTCGTTAAATGTTTTAGATGACCATATTTGTTCAATTATATGGTCTCAAATATCGCATTAACATCAACATAAACCCTATGGTTTTTTTGGACTCATCATTTCTCATTCGAATATAGATCTTCTCATCTCAAATATCAGGTTCCAAAATTCTTATACCACATTTATCCATTAATTTATGCAAAAAGTATTTTGAATTGCATTATTTATTAACGTTATATGTTAGATCATAAATTTCCACGTTATATCTTATTGTTCCAGTTTTTTTACGTTATTGATTTCTTTTGAAGAAAATACCACGTTTATAAATAAATTTCAATTATTTTTATGCATCTATTAGTGACATATTAATCGTAAAATATAATATATACCTACGTTTCATTTTCCATATAGTTCAATATATAATATCATATTAGTAGTGAATAAGAATATCAGTAATTTTCTTTGGATGTTATCATATTTTTAACATGAAAAATCATATATTAAATATTCACTTTCTATATTATGAGTAACTGTAATATAATGGAATCATTATTTTTGAATACAAAATAAAAACCATCAATTGGTTACCTTGAAGTCTATTTCTATATTATAATAAATAAATGTTATGTTTTTACTCTATATAGTCTAATTAACCAATTTGGTACAAATTATAATAGATATTGATGTGCTGCCTATTAATAGTCAAACATTATGTTACATTAATATTTGAATTTATAGCATTATACCACTACTAGGGAGAGTCTATCAATGTTTTATATTCTTGGAATTACACATGTGTCATAGGGTATTCTCATTGAAATAATTTCTGTCCCCATAAATTTGGGTTTTTATTGTATCAAATGATTTATCCTAAAATATATATAATGTGTGTAATTAGTGTGTTACATTCAACTAAAACTTGTTTTGGTAGAATACACAAAATATAATATGATTATCACAATTTTCTTAATACCCTAGGCATAAATAAAAGAAAATATTAATTTATATATACATGTACGGTAATAAAAAACCATCATTGTGATTTCTGAACACTACTATATTATTATATTAAAGTAGGAATTAATGTTTCTTAGAATAATTTTTTTTCCTACAAATAGATTTATTAAAATAATATATGACACATAATAAAATAAAAATTGAAAATTCCCACATGATTTGGATTATGGACAATAATATTAAATTTCATGTTTCATCTAATTTCATTCAGAAGAAAATGAAAAATCAAAGAATGTTCTAACAATATTATATTATTTAAAATACATCCATTCATTTATTTTTATGATTTAAAAAATAATATTTTTACTTATATTCCTTTATTATCTAGAATTTATCATTATACTCTTCAAATATGCATATATTTGGTTTAAATTTACAAATTTCGTTACTTTCAAATTATGAAATATCTTATATAAATTTAATTTATTTTCTATTTGATTAATTTATAATCATTCCAAATAACTTTCAATTTCATCTCTAATGTTATTAAATTTTTAATAATTATGTTCACTATTCTGGAAAATCAATGAAATTTTTTCTTATGAATTATACCACAAGTGTTTCTTATGAATTATCATTTATATAATTTGAAACACATCCTTTTACTCTCTTTTATCTATACTATATTCTTTGGACAAAATATTTTTTTTTGTTTTTGTAGATAATAATGATTTTATGTTGGATTATAGAACTTTGAATATGTTATTAATATGAGGAAAGTGATGCTGACTTTTTGAAATTTTCTAAATTAAATTGTCCATACAATGACATGTTTTATTTTACATGCCAAAAAATTTAAATATTATTATGTTGAAAAGTATAGAGATCAAAGATCAATTAATTTATCATGGTTTTAATCCATGTTACAACCCTTGGATTTGGTACAATGAAACTGAACACAATTTCGGATCTATTGATGATGTTACTTTGTATGATGATAAGTCTGATGAAATTTATGAATTTATTTGTGAGATTAAAATTTAAGTAATTTGGAATTAACTAAAAATGTATCTTCTTTATGGTGATGTTAGAAAAAAGCTGTATCAAGGTTGTAAAAAATTTACAGTTTTATCAATGGTATTACGAATAATTTACGTGAAGGAGAAACATGAATGGATTGAGAAGAGTTTTATAGAGTTTCTATAATCTTTGTATGATATTGTAACTAAATACAATGATCTTCAATATTTAAATTATAAAGGGAATAAAATAGTATGCCTAATGGTATTACGATAGAAAATGAATAATTTACCGAATAACTGTGTGCTATATATAAAGGAATAGGAATTTCTGTCAGAGTGTCCTAAATGTGGGACATAAAGGTATAAGTTGAAATAAAAATCATAAGAAGATGGAGAGGTTATAGAAACCACGACCCTGGAATTTTGTGATGTTCCTATAATTCCTCATTTGAAACAATTTTTTTGTAAATTCACATAATGTATAAAGGTGATGATAGAATGTAGGTGTGTGAACATTTGATAGAATTTTCAAATCCTTCTAGTTGTTCAACGTGGAAGAAAATTTATTGATGGTTTCTTACATTCAGAAATAATTCTATAAATATCATACATGGATGGTACACATATGGAATGAATCTATATCTAAGCCTTAGTAAAACACATAGATCATGATATTTTTTATTGGTAATTTAGAACTTATCTTACGAATTTTGTATGGAATGAAAATATGACATGTTGAGTTCAATGATATCTGGACAAAAAACCCAGAAATGATATGGATCTTTTATTATCAACATTAATTAATGATTTAAATTTTTTTTGAGAAGAAGGTATGAGGGGACATGATTCTTGTAAAATGTATCATTTTAAACTACATGAAATGATTATGTTCACTATAAATGACTTCCGAGCATATGGATTTTTGTATTGATAATCTGTTGAGGGGCCCAAATATTTCCCAATTGTTGAACAAGAAACGTCATATTATAAACATAATCAAGGGAGAAAAATAGTTTATATCTACAATCAAAATAATTTTTTTGTGGATCAATCTTATATAGGATTAAAAAGCATTAAATGGGTCACCTAAATTTGATATTCCTCAAAAAACATTATCCACAAATTAGTATTTAGAGAGGCTAAAAAACATTGATATGGAATTTAAGGAGGCAAAAAAATCTGGTAATGATTGAAATATTTGGAATAATCCTTCAATATTTTTGGCTTACCATATTGGAGATATCATGACTTTAAACATGAAATTTCCTTCATGGATGTGGATAGTAATATCTATTACAGCTTGATTGTAACATTTTTAAATATTAATGGAAGGACTAAATATGGGATGAATTCGGTATTGGACTTACTCTCAATGGGAATATATTTGGAGATATCTCCCACTCCTTATGGAAGGAAAACATTCCTTCACCCAACTTTTCTAATATTGTCAAGGAGGGAGAAAATTAGCTTTTGTTATTGGATTCATGATATCAATGTTCCATTGGGTTATTATTAGATTCTATAAAACTTTGTGTCCTTAAAGGATTTTAGGTTGACGAGTATGAAATATCAAAATTTTGAGGTCATAATGAAATAGATACCACCAATTTCATTATATGGAATATTTCCCAATTTGTGAAAAAATGACTATCATAAAGGTGTGTTATTTTTCCAATTCAATTTGTAACAAAGTGATTAATCTGATTATTTTGAATCTTTAATGAATGAAGCTATTTCTATACATTTTCAATTAGGAATATATTTTCCTTCACATTTTTTGATATAATGTTACATTTAATGGTTTTTGTATCTGGAGAAATAATGATTTGTGGACCTGAATATCAACATTGAATGTATCCTTTTGAAAGTTATATTTGAAGTTTATAGTGTATGTTAAGAATCCATATTCACCAGATGCCACCATTATTGGTATGTATGTTACTAAAGTTGTTGCAGAGTTTTGTATAGGTTACTTTTATATAGCGGTGCACATCCCATTTCTTATATCACACCATGAATGAGTATATTATAGGGTAATGAGGGATCCTTAGTTTAAAATTAAAATAACTTTGAGGTCAAAAAATTAAGAATGTAAATTTATACATCATGAATAACATATATGAATCTCATCCATATATTACATTTCACATAAATGTTTTGAAATAGTGTTATCAAATGAAGAAAGAAATGTGGATTTTGAATGAGAATAAAAAAAATTCCCATGGTTTAAATATTTCATTATTGGTAGATCAGATGTATCAGAAAACATTGATATGGTTATTGGGAGGTCCATGTTTATATTTGATTACATCTTCCATGCATGTCATCAATTGCTACAAATTTCATATGAATGATTATGATAAAAAAGATCAGTTTAGAACTATAATGACCCATACTTTACATACATTGTTAATACTTCAAAATTGAAGCACACTTATTACAACATATGACAAAACCACAAAGGACCGTATAGGTATAGTGTCTTTAGAAACTGGGAAACATAAACAACTGGTTCATAAATCTTCTACAGTGTCTCCCATTTATTTCATAATATCTAGTGTCCCTTTTAGCATATTCTACTTAATATCCATCTTCCTGACCTGGGGAAAAGAAAACATAAAAGGGTGAGCTCAAATGCTCAGCATGGGCAAATAAAGGAAATAAAAATCATATCATATCTTTATCAAAACCTGCAAAAGAGATCATAATATCTTAACATGGAATAAAACATAGAAGTGAAAATGAGATCCCCATAATCATAACATAAAACTTGAAACTTTGTGGCATGCACACATAATCATGGAAATCATTTCTTGTTAGTCATGACTCATTGCCAAGACTATCTTAGTGGACAAAGTCCCTTTCTGAACCGAGTTCACTCCTCGTTTCAGTCCTGTATCACTGAACCGAAATAACCTTCCGTTCCAGCCATGTCTATCTCATGAGATATAAAATCATTACCCAATGCATTGGAGGGAGATATAGGTCCCACCCATCTTATAATGAATCCTTTCTTATGTGTGCCACATAATCATAAAACATACATCATCGCATAACACATATAACAAAAATGGGATTCTTGAAACATCATGACATCATAAATTCATATATGATAAAGGAATTCATAAACATAATTCCATCACAACATAGTCAAACCAATGTAAAAATATGGATAGAAACAGAACCCTTTATTATCTTAGATGGAAAATAATTTTGATAAAACACTCGAATTGAATTCTTCAGGAAAATATCCTTTCTTCTTCAAAAACATTTTTCCTTTCATAACATGTCATACAACTTTAAAATAAAAGAAGTTGATTAAAAATAAACTTGAAAACTTGTAAAGGAAGCTTCTTTGAAGTAATGTTTTAAAAATCCATTCATGCCGTATAAGTTAAAAAAAACATTCTTCGTACTTTTGTCGGAAAAGTCAAAAAGTACCTCGTACGGAAAAACGACAAAAGATTCCTTTCATATTCTTTACTAAAAACTCACCTAAGGGTAAAATTGGATTTAAACTATTTCAAGTGGATGGAAACAATATTACATATTGAGGGAACATGGATGTGGATGATAAAATACACCCCAGTAAATACTTACGAATAAACAATCTCGGATAAAAATGAGATTGTGATATTTCCCTTACCTTAGGTCCGATTTGCTTTGTTCGTGTCCGAAGCTCCTGTATAATGGTTTAAATAATGTTATTGACTTATTCCAGAATCATACATATTGATATGATATCATATATGGTCATATTATTAGCTTCTTGTTAGTAATATTTCATTGTTACTTGTTACTCGGGTCTTTATAACTTTTTGTTCTTATGCGTGTTTTGTTGAATAAATTCTTATTCTTATCTTTAGATTATAGATAATTCATTTCCAGAATGGTATTAGTGTATTATATACCATATTCATTCATTCAATTCATTTATATAATCATTATGAAATGAAGATCATGTAGAACGAGTCGCATCACATCGTGGAGACGGTATTCCGTACGTACGCACGAGTGATGATATCGTTCCTATGATCGTGGAATTGTATTGGAGTATATATATATATTATTTCAGTATCAATATTACTTAATAATAATCATATATAGTTACTCATTAAACCATTATACCGATCCTTGTAAGGTGATGGTGGAAAATAGATTACACCACGGCGTGGAGACGGTATTCCGTACGTACGCACGCGCGGTGATTTCATTTTTCCGTAGGATGGATAGAAGGTGAATTAGGGTTGTTTCATATTTATAATAACATATCAGTATGTAAGTAATACTGATGTTATTACTTTATCATGAAACAACTAAAGAAGAAGAAGTTGAAGAAGAAAGAAATTGAAAAGATCGGTAATGGATATTACCTCTTCTTTGGAACGCCTCTTTGAATCCTCCACTTAAGGAACAAAGATTGGTATTTGGAGAAGACCAGGACCTCTAGGTTTATTCTAGGGAAGTGGAGAGGAGAAAATGGCAGGGGTTGGCCGAGCTTGAGTGCTCAATTTGGTGTGAGGAGGAGGGGGAGGAGGTGCCCTTTTATAAGGGAGGAGAGGGGCACCTTAGGAATATCTCAAAATATTATTTTATATTAAAGTCAAAATCGGTTTATAATGGTTCCAAAGGGTCTTATTTCGAAGTTAAAGTGGGGATGGGTCGAAATACTATCAACCAATAGGATTTAGACATGTTTAGGGTATTATTTTAACCTTATCAATTAGATTTAACTCTAAGTTAATTAATTTAACTTTTACCGTGTCTTTTTGTTTTCTTTCACTATATGGTTGATACACTTACTATAACATGCCAAAAGAACCCCAAATTGTTTATTATTAATATATATATCCTTATCTAAGTCATTTGGCAGAACCTTAGATTTTTAGGAATAAAAGAACAATTAATAATATAATATTTTATTTAAAAACTATTTTGTGTCAATTTTGACACTATTTGATATATGATTTTTGTGAAAGTCATAACAGAATTATATGTTCGAACCAAGTTGATTAAATCAACAATAATATATCATAGTAACCTAGAAAATTAGTGGAATTCATAAAAAGTCTTAAATTACATTCATTTTGGTATTTATATTATCAATTTTTTCAATATTTCATTAATAAGATAATTATTGCATCATCTTTGTGTCATAAATAAATTAATTTATTTGATGTCTAAAAATTACAAATAAAATACCATCATGTAGGAAATATTTTTAGCTTTCTAATGAATATTTACAATCGAATTTATCTTATGTATAACCCCATATTACAAATGATTTACTTATTAAACTTTGATTTTACCTATTTTAACCCTTCTTTAAATAAATTAATAATAAATGTCCTAATCTAATCCAAGTGGGCCTAAATGGTCATATTTTATTCCTAAGTTTGTTTTTGGTCGAATTACACTTGTCCAATAGAATTAGGACATGTGTTAGGGTAATATTGATATCATATTTACCCTTAGTTACCCTATTTACTATTAACCGCGGTAAAAAGGTAAAAAGTTACTATTCACCAAAAAATTATTTTCATCTCATTGAACCACATTTTAGTCCTTGATATTAACCGTGTCTCTCGGATTTTCGAAATTCCATTCACAGAAGCGGTAAAATTAAGTTTTATGCAAAATTCAGTTTTTAACCTACCACTTAGTGGTTTCACTATTCATCAAAAATTGAAAGTTTTCAGAAAAATACCAAAATTTCACCCTAGGCTAATTTCGATATTCTGAGTCCAAAAATGAAGTCCATTTTGAAAAATAAAATTTATAAAATTTCAAAAAGTGGTTATTACTATTCATAATGGCTAGTTTTAATAGCATATTGTTGTTTAGTGAAACTCGGTATTGCGTACGACGCAAGCTATCGAGGAAGGTCGCGATTGCGTGTAAAGAAAGTCAAGCAAGTGTTGCGTAGAAAAAGATTCCTTTGATAATTTATATAACATAAAAGTCTCGGGTGTTACATTCTACCCCCCTTAAAAAGAATTTCGCCCTCGAAATTCGTCACTTTGTAACAAACAGATGAGGATACTTCTCCCTCATCATATCCTCAAGCTCCCATGTAGCTTCTTCAAGTTGGTGGTTCCTCCATAAAACTTTCACCAAGCGAGTGGTCTTGTTTCGTAGGACTTTTTCGCTACGATCCAGTATCTCTATCGGCTGTTCTTCATAAGAAAGATCTTGCTCCAGCGGTACAACTTCTGAGCTGAGTACATGTGAAGGATCTGGTATGTACTTTATCAGGAGAGATACGTGGAACACATCGTGAACTTGAGAGAGATTCGGTGGAAGCGCCAATCGGTAAGCTACCTTCCCAACACGATCCAGTATTTCAAAAGGACCGATATATCTAGGGCTCAACTTCCCCTTCTTTCCAAATCTCATAACCCTCTTCCAGGGAGATATTCGTAAGAACACTTTATCGCCCACTTCAAACTCTAGGTCTTTTCTTCGGTTGTCGGCATAACTTTTCTGTCGACTCTGAGCTGCTCTTATGTGTTGTTGAATAGATGTAACCTTTTCTGCCATTTCATCAACGAGATCAGGTCCTAATAGCTTTCTTTCCCCAACTTCATCCCAGCAAGTTGGAGTCCTGCATTTCTTTCCATAGAGAGCTTCATAAGGAGCCATCTGAATACTGGAGTGAAAGCTATTATTATAAGAAAATTCTACCAAAGGTAGGTGTTGATCCCAACCTCCTTTGAAATCCATAGAGCAAGCTCTCAACATATCTTCTAGGGTTTGAATTGTTCTCTCAGACTGACCGTCTGTCTGGGGATGATAAGCAGTGCTGAAACTCAACTCTGTATCCAGAGTATGCTGAAGACTTCGCCAGAACTTCGAGGTAAATCTCGGATCTCGATCAGATATAATAGAAAGTGGTACTCCATGCAATCTTACCACTTCCTTTACATATATCCTGGAAAGCTGATCTAGAGAGAAATCCTCTCTAATAGCAATGAAGTGTGCAGACTTTGTAAGATGATCAACTATGACCCAGATAGCATTATTGCCTTTGGATGTTTTAGGAAGTCCTGTGACAAAGTCCATAGTGATGTTTTCCCATTTCCATTCGGGTATGGGTAATGGTTGTAACATCCCCTTAGACTTCTGTCTCTCAGCTTTAACTTGTTGACAAACCAAGCATCGAGAGACATATTCAGCAACATCTCTTTTCATGCCATCCCACCAGAAGTACTCTTTCAGGTCCCTATACATCTTCGTGCTTCCAGGATGAATAGAAAATGATGAACTATGAGCCTCATCCAGCAGCTCATTCTTTAATTCGGGGATGGGAGGAACGCAAACCCGATTCCGGAATTTTATTATCCCATCATAATCAAGGTTGAATTCAGGAACATTTCTCACCTTCTTTTGTAACTCGACATCTTCTTTCTGTGCTTCTTTAATCTTCACATGTATAGATGGTTGAACATTCATTTGAGAAAGATAAGATTTTTCCCCTTCCATTATAATTCCAAGATCCATCCTTTGTAAATCCATAAATATTGGATCTTTTGTGATCCTCATCATGGATAAACTAGCATGGTCTTGTCGACTTAATGCATCTGCCACCTTGTTTGCTTTCCCAGGGTGGTAATGGATTGAGCAGTCATAATCCTTAATCAGCTCCAACCATCTTCTTTGACGCATATTCAACTCCTTTTGTGTGAAAATATACTTTAAACTTTTATGATCAGTATAAATATCACACCTTTCACCATAAAGGTAATGCCTCCAAATCTTTAATGCAAAGATTACCGCAGCCAACTCCAAATCATGTGTTGGGTAATTTTGCTCATGGATTTTCAACTGTCGTGAGGCATAAGCTATCACCATATCATTTTGCATAAGAACACACCCCAATCCCTTCTTGGATGCATCACTGTAGATTACAAACCTTTCTCCACTACAAGGCAGTGTGAGCACAGGTGCACTGGATAACCTTCTTTTCAACTCCTTGAAATTATCTTCACATTCCTCTGTCCAGACAAACTTAACTCCTTTCCGAGTCAACTTGGTGAGTGGATTAGATAATCGTGAAAAATCTTTTACAAAACGTCGATAATAACCAGCCAAACCAAGAAAACGTCGGATCTCAGTTACTGTTGTTGGTCTTGACCATCTTTCGATAACCTCTGTTTTTGCTGGATCCACATATATCCCCTCTTTTGAGATTATATGACCCAAAAATGCAACTTTCACACTTGGTAAATTTGGCATAAAGCTTCTCCTTTCTCAGGGTCTTCAATATAATTCTCAAGTGATCTTCATGCTCTTCCTTGCTCTTTGAATAGACAAGAATATCATCTATAAAGACTACCACAAATTGATCAAGATAGTCTCTAAAGACTCTATTCATTAGATCCATGAAGATAGAAGGGGCATTAGTAAGACCAAATGGCATCACTCTAAATTCATAGTGTCCATACCTTGTACGGAAATCTGTCTTTGGTATATCCTCCCTTTTGACCCTTAATTGATGATACCCTGAACGAAGATCAATCTTGGAAAAGTATTGAGCTCCGCGTAGTTGGTCAAATAAGTCATCAATGTGTGGGAGAGGATATTTGTTCTTGATAGTGATCTTGTTAAGTTCTCGATAATCAATGCAGAGTCTCATTGATCCATCTTTCTTCTTAACAAATAGAACAGGTGCTCCCCAAGGTGACGCACTAGGGCGTATGAATCCCTTATCAAGATTCTCTTGGAGTTGCTTCTTCAATTCCTGCAACTCAATTGGGGCCATTCTATAAGGTGTCTTTGAAATAGGCAAAGCACCCGGTACGAGTTCTATTGAAAACTCAACTTCACGATTTGGTGGAAGACCCGGCAATTCCTTCGGAAAGACATCATCAAACTCCCGTACAATGGTCATATTCTTAATCGTGAGTTTCTCACCAACCATTTGAGATAAATAACCTT
Source organism: Viscum album (assembly GCA_963277665.1). Classification (NCBI taxonomy): domain Eukaryota; kingdom Viridiplantae; phylum Streptophyta; class Magnoliopsida; order Santalales; family Viscaceae; genus Viscum; species Viscum album. Next base: position 1,493,773,528 of record OY728121.1, read on the forward strand.
CATTTAGTGGAATCAATACCCATAAGATGGAAGAAATTTCCACGGGAAGGTTATGTTCATCCTTGCATTGGTATACAATCGTAGACTGATCTGGAATATGAAATGTGACTTCCCTTCTTTGGCAATTGATATGAGCTCCATGTAGAGAAAGCCAATCCATGCCAAGAATCACATCAAATTCCACTAAAGGAAGGATCACAAGATTTGCAGGAAGCACTTTCCCACAAACTTCGATCGGAGAAGAATTATAAACTTCTGATGCGATTGATGTGCCATTAGGTGTTGTCACAGCTAACTCAACATCTAATTGTTGAGGTAATACGGTGATACCCTTAGAAAATTTTTCAGAAATAAAAGAGTGGGTGGATCCAGAATCAAATAAAACATTTGCTACTTTAGAGTGGATGGTAAGTGTACCTTTCACCACATCGTTATCGTACTCCACCTCGCTGATAGAAATTTCATGTGACTTTCCTTTGTCTTTAGCCTTAAGAGTTTGTTGACGTCGACCATCATCATCAACCCTTGGATTTGGGCATTGATTGGCATAATGCCCCATCTCCTTGCACTTGAAACATTGAAGTGTAGCAGGTTCATTCTGTGTATCCCTTCCATTGTTTGCATCATTAGACATCTTCTTCCCATTATCACGACATTCAAATGGCCGATGACCTTCCTTTCCACATTTAAAACATTTACTTGTCCCTTTAAGACAACTCCCTCCATGTTTCTTTCCACACTTTGAGCATAAGGGAAAGTTCATCTTCTTTTCCGTGTGCTCTTTAGATTTTTCTTTGAATTCCATCTTCCTCTTCTTATCAAACCCATGTGACTGATGGGTTACTCCAATCTCCATCTCGACTTTGAGAGCACATCGAATGATTTCCTCGTAGCTATTAAAGTCCCTTATGGCTAATGCCCTTCGAAGAATTGGTTTTAAGCCACTAAAGAATCGATCGATCTTACTCTCAGGTTGGATAATAATACCAGAAGCGTACCTTGCAAGTCTTGTAAAATTTGCTTCATAGGTACCAACAGATTCATCATCCCTTTGCTGCAGTTCAAGGAACTCTTTCTCCATCTTTGTTCGGAGAATACGAGGGAAGTACTTATTGAAAAATAAGTTCTTGAACTCGTCCCATTCCATAGACTCAATTTCATCCCTTTGCCTTGTATTCTTAACAAGATTCCACCATTGATCAGCATCTCCTTCCAAACGATACACTGCTAGGATGACTTTATCATGCTCAGAACATTGAAGAACTGAAAATATCTTTTCAGTAGTACTAATCCATTGTTCAGCAACTAATGGATCAGTAGACCCGCTGAAAGAAGGTGGACGCTGCCTCATGAAGGATTCAACGGAATGTTGCTCCCTCCTTTGTTCGTTTGGAAATCCTGCATGATTCATAGCTTGAGAAAGTTGTGTGAGCATGGCTACAAGATTTTGCATTCCAGCTCCCATATCGTTTGGTTGCTCAGGGGGACAATCATTGCATTGCCCATCGCATTCCGCATTAACACGGTTCCTTCGGGTTCCAGCCATTGACTATAACCAAGAAGAATAGTGTGAGCAACACTAATTATAATAGGAAACCACATAATTCAAGAATAAAATTTTCATGCTTAAGGTCTTATCCTAGGTTATTCAAGGCCATTTCTAAAACACTAAGATTGTGTTCTATGCTTAGACTTATCCTTAGGGTTCTTACTAAGGCTTTCACATCCTAGTTTCCAAAGGTTGACTATACCTTTCCTCTGATACCAACTGTAACGACCCATACTTTACATACATTGTTAATACTACAAAATTGAAGCACACTTATTACAACATATGACAAAACCACAAAGGACCGTATAGGTATAGTCTCTTTAGAAACTGGGAAACATAAACAACTGGTTCATAAATCTTCTACAGTGTCTCCCATTTATTTCATCATATCTAGGGTCCCTTTTAGCATATTCTACTTAATATCCATCTTCCTGACCTGGGGAAAAGAAAACATAAAAGGGTGAGCTCAAATGCTCAGCAAGGGCAAATAAAGGAAATAAAAATCATATCATATCTTTATCAAAACCTGCAAAAGAGATCATAATATCATAACATGGAATAAAACATAGAAGTGAAAATGAGATCCCCATAATCATAACATAAAACTTGAAACTTTGTGGCATGCACACATAATCATGGAAATCATTTCTTGTTAGTCATGACTCATTGCCAAGATTATCTTAGTGGACAAAGTCCCTTTCTGAACCGAGTTCACTCCTCGTTTCAGTCCTGTATCACTGAACCGAAATAACCTTCCGTTCCAGCCATGTCTATCTCATGAGATATAAAATCATTACCCAATTCATTGGAGGGAGATATAGGTCCCACCCATCTTATAATGAATCCTTTCTTATGTGTGCCACATAATCATAAAACATACATCATCGCATAACACATATAACAAAAATGGGATTCTCGAAACATCATGACATCATATATTCATATATGATAAAGGAATTCATAAACATAATTCCATCACAACATAGTCAAACCAATGTAAAAATATGGATAGAAACAGAACCCTTTATTATCTTAGATGGAAAATAATTTTGATAAAACACTTGAATTGAATTCTTGAGGAAAATATCCTTTCTTCTTCAAAAACATTTTTCCTTTCATAACATGTCATACAACTTTAAAATAAAAGAAGTTGATTAAAAATAAACTTGAAAACTTGTAAAGGAAGCTTCTTTGAAGTAATGTTTTAAAAATCCATTCATGCCGTATAAGTTAAAAAAAACATTCTTCGTACTTTTGTCGGAAAATTCAAAAAGTACCTCGTACGGAAAAACGACAAAAGATTCCTTTCATATTCTTTACTAAAAACTCACCTAAGGGTAAAATTGGATTTAAACTATTTCAAGTGGATGGAAACAATATTACATATTGAGGGAACATGGATGTGGATGATAAAATACACCCCAGTAAATACTTACGAATAAACAATCTCGGATAAAAATGAGATTGTGATATTTCCCTTACCTTAGGTCTGATTTGCTTTGTTCGTGTCCGAAGCTCCTGTATAATGGTTTAAATAATGTTATTGACTTATTCCAGAATCATACATATTGATATGATATCATATATGGTCATATTATTAGCTTCTTGTTAGTAATATTTCATTGTTACTTGTTACTCGGGTCTTTATAACTTTTTGTTCTTATGCGTGTTTTGTTGAATAAATTCTTATTCTTATCTTTAGATTATAGATAATTCATTTCCAGAATGGTATTAGTGTATTATATACCATATTCATTCATTCAATTCATTTATATAATCATTATGAAATGAAGATCTTGTAGAACGAGTCGCATCACATCGTGGAGACGGTATTCCGTACGTACGCACGAGTGATGATATCGTTCCTATGATCGTGGAATTGTGTTGGATTATATATATATATTATTTCAGTATCAATATTACTTAATAATAATCATATATAGTTACTCATTACACCATTATACCCATCCTTGTAAGGTGATGGTGGAAAATAGATTACACCACGGCGTGGAGACGGTATTCCGTACGTACGCACGCGCGGTGATTTCATTTTTCCGTAGGATGGATAGAAGGTGAATTAGGGTTGTTTCATATTTATAATAACATATCATTATGTAAGTAATACTGATGTTATTACTTTATCATGAAACAACTAAAGAAGAAGAAGTTGAAGAAGAAAGAAATTAAAAAGATCGGTAATGGATATTACCTCTTCTTTGGAACGCCTCTTTGAATCCTCCACTTAAGGAACTAAGATTGGTCTTTGGAGAAGACCAGGACCTCTAGGATTATTCTAGGGAAGTGGAGAGGAGAAAATGGCAGGGGTTGGCCGAGCTTGAGTGCTCAATTTGGTGTGAGGAGGAGGGGGAGGAGGTGCCCTTTTATAAGGGAGGAGAGGGGCACCTTAGGAATATCTCAAAATATTATTTTATATTAAAGTCAAAATCGGTTTATAATGGTTCCAAAGGGTCTTATTTCGAAGCTAAAGTGGGGATGGGTCGAAATCCTATCAACCAATAGGATTTAGACAAGTTTAGGGTATTATTTTAACCTTATCAATTAGATTTAACTCTAAGTTAATTAATTTAACTTTTACCGTGTCTTTTTGTTTTCTTTCACTATATGGTTAATACACTTACTATAACATGCCAAACGAACCCCAAATTGTTTATTATTAATATATATATCATTATCTAAGTCATTTGGCCGAACCTTAGATTTTTAGGAATAAAATAACAATTAATAATATAATATTTTAATTAAAAACTATTTTGTGTCAATTTTGACACTATTTGATATATGATTTTTGTGAAAGTCATAACAGAATTATATGTTCGAACAAATTTGATTAAATCAACAATAATATATCATAGTAACCTAGAAAATTAGTGGAATTCATAAAAAGTCTTAAATTACATTCATTTTGGTATTTATATTATCAATTTTGTCAATATTTCATTAATAAGATAATTACTGCATCATCTTTGTGTCATAAATAAATTAAATTATTTGATGTCTAAAAATTACAAATAAAATACCATCATGTAGGAAATATTTTTAGCTTTCTAATTAATATTTACAATCGAATTTATCTTATGTATGACCCCATATTAAAAATGATTTACTTATTAAACTTTGATTTTAACTATTTTAACCCTTCTTTAAATAAATTAATAATAAATGTCCTAATCTAATCCAAGTGGGCCTAAATGGTCATATTTTATTTCTAAGTTTGTTTTTGGTCGAATTACACTTGTCCAATAGAATTAGGACATGTGTTAGGGTAATATTGATATCATATTTACCCTTAGTTACCCTATTTACTATTAACCGCGGTAAAAAGGTAAAAAGTTACTATTCACCAAAAAATTATTTTCATCTCATTGAACCACATTTTAGTCCTTGATATTAACCGTGTCTCTCGGATTTTCGAAATTCCATTCACAGAAGTGGTAAAATTAAGTTTTATGCAAAATTCAGTTTTTAACCTACCACTTAGTGGTTTCACTATTCATCAAAAATTGAAAGTTTTCAGAAAAATACCAAAATTTCACCCTAGGCTAATTTCGATATTCTGAGTCCAAAAATGAAGTCCATTTTGAAAAATAAAATTTATAAAATTTCAAAAAGTGGTTATTACTATTCATAACGGCTAGTTTTAATAGCATATTGTTGTTTAGTGAAACTCGGTATTGCGTACGACGCAAGCTATCGAGGAAGGTCGCGATTGCGTGTAAAGCAAGTCAAGCAAGTGTTGCGTAGAAAAAGATTCCTTTGATAATTTATATAACATAAAAGTCTCGGGTGTTACAAGAACCGTAGTGTATTGGTGTTCTCTAATGCAATGAATTTTTTTATTTACAAAGAAAAAATAAATCTATACATTATCTCCATATTATGGAGTAATTGAAGAAAATGGGATGTTGGTTACATTAAATTTTTAGTTCCAGTGGTTAACATCAAATGGTTTTTCAGTAACCATCGTGCCAGGAACAATGAATTTGGAATGAATCTAGTTAATATGAAATAATTGGAAGACATTATTTATCCTTTTATCTTGGAAACACAAGAAAACTTGATTTTAGATGTTCTTAATCAATCGAATATTGAATGGACTATTATTTTTTAAGGAAAATATAGTATGTTGATGATGATAAAGTTGATGAAGATTCTAATTTTCATGAGAACCCTTCTTCCTGGAATGATTAAAATTTAATATTGATGACCACATCATATACATGGTTTGTGCCATTTTCAATGACCACGATGAAAGAATTTAGGAAAAAATCATTTATTACATTCATAATATTTCAGGTATCATATATTTATTTCTCATTTCCTTTTTAAAATTTCATAAAATGTTAAATATTTTAATTTCATTTTATTTACTAAAAATATTTTAGAACTAATATATTAATTTTTTTTTATATTATTTTAGTATGGTTTATTTTAACATGTTTAACCTTATATAAAATATCATTTATTTTTTTGTTTAAAATGTTATATTAAATAATATATGTTAAACAAAAACAAAAAAATTTATAAGAGTATATTAAATAATATTTTGTAAAAATGATGTATTAGGTTAGAGCATTTTTTCTATCGACACATCATTTTTTAATTAGTCTTAATTCATTTATGTTATTTCATTTCACAATAAAAATATTATAATTTTAGTTAACTACAAAAAAATGAAAAAAATGTGTTATGTTTAGTTTAGTTTACTTTATGTTTTATTATTGTTCATTTCTTATTTAAATCAATATGTAATAGTTGTAACTATATATTATTGTACTAATTGTTTTTTGGATTGATTTATAGGATAATTTAAGATCAATCATCTTATCCACCACATACTTTTAGAGACGATCATACTCATACATTTTTGGAGGGACCTAGACATGCTCTTATTTTTGGGACTCCTCGTCCTTCTTTACAAAATACATCTTCTTAAATGGGGGGAAAAGAGTTTGAGGGTTGGTAAACATGGAACCACAAATTTACTAAAATTATTATTTTCTCATATCCAACAAAAAATGATACCATTAGACTATGATTATAATGATATTCTAACAGGTCCAAATTCAAAATAATTAACGGCTTTTTTTAGAATTGGTGAATAAATGAAAAGATGGTATTTTTTCATGATTGGGGAAGTGTTGAAAATTTATTATATGTCACTTGTGGGTGACCATTTTGTATTGATTCATTGTTATTATATTATATATCTTGAATTTTTATTGTGATATATTTATTCCCCAATCTTATTAGATTAAATATGATATACATGGTTCTAGAGGATTGAAGAAGAAATTTTTATCATTGGATGATAGAAGATAGTGGGATTTTAAATCATCCATCTCATAAAATTACTTTTTCATGGATATAAAACATCATAATCCATCTGAGATATATCAATTTAAAAATTATTATATGTGGAATCACTTTCGTAAATTAGTTGAATAGAAGTGTTTTTTGGAAGTGAAATGTTAGACTTTTGATGTTTATTTTATATTAATTAAGATATTAATGATGTTTTTACTCTTAATTATTAATTAACATTAATCAAGGATATCTCATTAAGAGATAAAATATTGAAATATATACCTTCATATGTTATCTTCGGGTGGGTATACATTATTAGAAGAATAATTGATATGTTAAAAATGTCAAAAACTAAGAGATGAGTCTTTAGGTTCTATAAAGGTTGCCCCCCCCCCACTAGACATGGAAAAGGGATGAGGGCATGGATGATCCATGAAGGTCAATATCTTATGGAAGTGCTGAGGGTTGTATCTGATAGAGTTGTAAGATATTTAATTTATTATTTTATATAAGATAAATAAAATCTATCTATAATTATTCAATAATTATTTTCCAATATCCATATGATATCCTCTTGCAAAGAAGATCTCCCATGGGGTATTTATAGGTAAGGGTGAGAAAGATATTTCAGCTACAACATTGGGAGAGCCTGAACAACTAGGCCATGTACATGGATTCTCAAAAGGTTCATCATTAAATAAAATGTAGCGAAATTCTGATGATTCTGTAATGGGTATTTTATATAAAATAATAGAATATTTGGATGATATAGTTGAGGATATTCATGTGGAGATAGAGGCTGGGATTAGAACATCATTATTTTCTTTTTTTGTAGAGATACAAATAATGTTTTGGACAGCTGATCTGTCTCATATACCATCGATCAATGATCCTTCTCCTCCTACTTATTCGACTCATCCACCTCCACCTATAGACCCTACTCCTAATCATACTACTACACACTCTCCATAGCTTCCCAGTTATTATGATTTATATTTTGATGATGCCATTTTTCTTTTTCACGTGGGATGATATATTATATCTTTGATACAATTCATTATCAACAAATATAGATATAACAGCATAGGGTTACTATATATGATATTAGAATTTATTTTAAATTTATATAATTTATGTTAATTTGAAATAGGGAATGGAATTTATTTTAATAGGGCACAATAAAAAGAGCTGTAAGATCTGATATATAAAAGACATGGGGAATCTTCATTTACAATTACCATATTTTTGATATATTTCTTATAAAAGTTATTTTAAATTAAATAAATTCATTTAAATATAATTTTCATTAAAAGAATTTGTAAAGGTATATGGATACTATGTGTTAAGTTTTATGTATGAAATAATTTAAATCGCAACAATTATAAAGTTCCATTAGGTTATATTTCTTTATAATCTTTTACATTATATTTCATTTATTTTATTCAGAATACTTGTTGACTAATTTCTAATTAATTTTTAGTTTTTTATGATTCTCTCCCTTATAGTGTACAGGTGTTGAGATACGTGAAAATTTAATTGAAAAAATATTTCATAGGATTCGTAAAAATTATTTTATTTGTTTTATGTATTGTAACAGTGAAATTTCAAATTGTTTGTTTTTTGGGTGTTATGTTGATTTTATTTCTAGTATTTATGCTTGCTTTCTAAACTTGTCTACTATATTTAGGATGAAACTGATGAAAATTATTAAAACAAAACTATTTTCACAAAGGTTATTTGATAACCGACGAAAAAAATATTGATTATTTATTTTTCATATTTGTTACCAAATAACCCACCAAAAAACCAATTTGTATTAGTTTTTCACATCTTCTATCCAATAACCTTTGTGAAAAATCAATATTGATGGTTTTTCACATCAGTTAACACATAATCAATGTTGAAAACCGAACATAAATTTATTAAATTGTCATTTTCTAACCAATGTTAAAAGGTTATTTACAACACCACCTTAAATAACATCTCCTAATAATGGATTTGAAAATGAAAAAACCAATGTGAAATAGAATTTTCTACACTTGTGTTGCCTAAATCCATTTTTATTCCATGGGGAGGTTGATACTACTATGTTGAAGGTACCAGGACATTATTATTCTACCATAGGTTTAATTCAAGCTAGTCCACCATGTTATACATAACACCTCATTGGGGGGGGGTTGTCACTAAGGAAACCGCTTAGAGTGATTCAAAATACGGATGTGTGACTGTTAACCAACCTGTAGTAGGTCAACCTATACGTTTCTATATTTATCCTCTCTGTCTTCGTGGGTCACTTTATTCTATTTATCACTTGTAATAATTTTTTATATGTATTACAATGTTTATTTATTATATAGATGAACATGTCTTGATGCTTCGATTCTCATATGGTGTATCAATGTTTTTTCTAGTATCATTCAATCTATTATTCAAAATGTTTATTTGTTATTATCTAACCTTGATCCCTTTCCTTTTATGTTTTCTATGTGTGATATTTTAAAAGTAAAATGGGGTGGTCTAATTTCAAAATACTAGTATTTGGGTAATTTTTTTTAAAATTTTTAAAACTAAAAATGGTTTTATTTAAAGGGTGATTTTTTATATGGAATAGAATAATGGGTTCCATTTTAATAGTAACTTTTTGAGAAAGAACTATCATTATAAAATAGTTTAATAAATGTTATGATTTGAGGGATTACTTGTTTCATAATAGTTTTATTCCATTGTTTTTATTTGATAAAAAAACCTAATTTTCCCTGAATTGGTTATAAATTAAAAAAATTAGTTTCATGTATTAATGAGTTTAAATGAATACATAGTGGTATCCAACTGAAATTTTCTAACACCCTACATACTAATATTAGTTGTTATCTAGTTTTCATGTCTTGTGTTGGTATATTTAGGTTTTCTTGTGACCACTATCCATTGGAAAGCATGGGTTTTTCGGGAGATATTTGTGACTGTAGAGTCAAAATTGTTGGTGATAAATCATTTGTTTTGAGAACCCAGTTGGTTAGAGTTAGTTAAGGTGTCTTTTGTCTTTGGTTTTTTCATTAATATTCTATTGAATTTGTGCATCTATACATTAAATTATTGTTTGTATGAGATGTATCTCAGAATATATATTTATTTTTTATTATTTTTCCTTATAAGGATATTTTTATAAGGATTTTTAGGGTTAAACCTACCCTAAATATTATGATTAATACCCTTTATGTTGTCATCATTATGGGAGGGGGGATCTGGGACACTCATCGAGTATATGGACTGCCATATTTGGAATTCGATGGATGGATGTCCAAGGATGGTCAATTAGAAAATGGTATTAGAGAATCTTGGTTTAGATAAGGGGTCGCGGTTCTTAATACTCACCTTATTGTTAATAGGGGTTCAGTGGTAGAATTTGGATAAGGCCATCTGGACTCAGGTGAAAGTATTGATGTAGTTCATTGCATATTCTTCTATGAGTCAGATCTCGACATTCCATGGGTGTTTGGGAGTCATCTATTTGACATTAGTTGTTATTTTCACTTTTTTGTGATATTATTCGGTGTATAGATATAACCATGAGATGATAGAATAACCCAAAATAAGTCTGAAGAAATTAATCATTTTGAAGTGAATTTGGATGATACCTTGAGAGATAATAATTAAGGAACATCACCTATCAAATTTTACATAATTTGGGAAACATATTATGGAAAGAATTTAGTATTACTCGCACAGTCTGACAAACAATGGGGAAACCATGAACATTAGATAAAGTTTTGAAATTTTGGTTTTTTTGAACCTTTTATGTTTTTGGATCCTTTTGGGTTTTAAATGTTTGTTGTTGGTTTTGAGTGGAGTTTCATGGGAGATTTTTTTTTCGAATCATGTTTTAAAATAATATTTTTGATGAATTTGTAGTTGAATTTGTTTGAAACAAATTGTATTGGGTTAGTTGAGGTGTTTTTTGAATGGTTTTTAACCTAATTGCACTTGATTTGAGTATATAAAGTCATTATTGAGTGATGTTGGATTCAAAATTCATTAGTTGTGTGTTATGAATTGTATCCAAATAGGTTTTTGTATAACTTTTGAAATATGTGTTTTGTAGCCTTGATTTGTTTTTTTAAGATCATTTTCCCATTTGATAAAAGTAAATGTGGTATTATTGAGTTTTACAGTGATGTTTTAGAGTGAGTCCCTCAAAAAAAAGATGTTGAAATTCACAAAATAAATTGCTTATTTAGTTGTTATACTAATCCATGAGTTCTTTTTAATCTCTAACCCTATCTATACTTGTGATGGAGTGGCCACACAATGTTATTCCTAGTAGATGGAGATTGCATGAGTGTTTCTAAACTATTTTCCTCCAGAATTCTATGGTGACAAGGGATTTGACGAGTCAATTTACTGGATAGTCAAGGTTTAAGATATTTTTGACATGCTAGAAACTTTAGAAGCCCCTATGGTGAGGTGAACCATTCATTTATTTGAACGTTTAGTCTTAGATAGGTGTAACATCTCTATTCATTCCCAACCATTTGATACATCTTCTTGGTAATACGTCATGGAAACCATCATTAAATGAATTTATCTTAATGATATGAGATTTTATAAGGATAGTATGTTTCTAAGAATCCTTAAGGGTGATTAGATAGTGAAAATCTATATAAAAAATTATTCAATTTTTGTATCATTTTCTCCTGATGTAGCTAATGACAATATGAATAAGGTGTGTTTCATTTCAAGGTTAATTTTTCAAGATCTTCTTTAATTATTGACTTTGTACATCCTGTCTACCTCTACAAAATTTGTTTACAATTTCAATATGATTGAGGCAATCATGGATTTGAAAAATGTGTCTCGTGATGTTCTGATTCTCACTAGAGATAATAAATATTATCTCACAAGAGAAAAATGCACGTAAGATGGTTATGAGGATGGGAATCCTTGTTAACAACCCACTATTTTATTTTTAGAAATATGGAATCCATTTTTGTTTTTCCATTGAAGGATGTCCATTCACATTCAGTCTTTCTTTTAATTATCTCCAATGACCCATCATCGTTGTCATAGTTTTGGTCACATTTAAGGGTTTTTAATTATTTATGGGAATTGGAAGAAAAATTCATAGACATATCAGGAATATGTTTAGTTGTTTTCATTGTGACATCTATGGTAGCGTTGGATACAAATAAATATTTTTGGAAAAAATTAATTTTTTAATTTTACTTTTTTTGGGTTTCTCCCTTCTTTAGAGTATCCAGTTTCAAAATGTATAATGGTTGAAATGTATTTTGAATATGTATGCAAATATATATAATTCTTCGTGAATAATTTACTCACAATGTTTATTGAATTTTATGCATGGTCTGAAACCGACGTTGTGGTTTGATTTGAGGATGATTTTTGAATGACTTGGGTACATGCTTTAGTACTAGTGACAATCTATTGGGTTTTTATGGTTCTATAATAGATACTATGACTATATTTCTTTTTCATTAATAATCACCAAGGGAAGGTATTACACATGTTAGAACAAATTCACCTTCATTAGTTAATGTGACCCTCCGTTTATAACCATTCCATTCCATAGTTACACATGATAATGTTGGAGTTTTATTGATGTTCCTTGGAGTCAAGTTCCTAGTTGTTAGACTAGGTGAATATTTTAGTTACTATTAAGGATTTACACTTTTTGGTTATATAAAATGGTTGATTTTTTTAGTAAATCATGACTATTTAGTGATGATCACTCTTTTTGTGTGTTCATATAAAATGATTTATCATTTAAGAGTAATTATAAATTATGGAGAGACTTGTGATAGGTCTCTATGTGTTATCCCGAATCTAGTGGTGTTATCATTTTTCATGACATTTATTCGGATGTGTTTTTGTTTTGATGTAGTGACATTAGAGGTCCCATAGGTAATGTTTTTTCAAACCTATGATCTAGATTGGGATTCAAGAGGATATTTGGAAATGTGGAAAAAGTCAAATGATTTATACATCAAATAACATTACAGAAGTGGATATTCCAACATTATATTTTATAGATTCACTTCTTTAATTCATTGAGGATACTTCCTTTTAGGAATCTTATTCCATTTTATATTATTAAAATTCAAATATTTCAGTAGTTTTTATTATGAGTTAGGGGTTTTCCATGCTCATTTTTCATTATTGTTGAGATTTTGGAAGTTGTTAACAAGTTAGATCCTTGTTAATGGAAATTTAGTGCTGTCATTACTACATGAAATTTGTTGTTGAGGAATTTATGGAATTAAAAAGTGAAATTTTGGGGAGTTTCAGATACCCAAAATGTTAGTTTGGTGGGGGTATGTTATGGATGATTTGGAACCTAAGATAGAGGTATTTAGGGACATAATTGTGAAAATTTTGGGACAATTTCATGGTCTTGTGGATAAGTAATAAAATTAAACTAATCATGACCCATTTTTTTAAGCCTCTTACAGTAGTGAACTTCATTGTTACCACCCAGTTTGTCTAACAGTGTGGGTAAATCATGTATCCCACATAAGATGAGTATTTTTTCTTCTTTCAATATTTTTAATTAATGTATCCACTCCCATGCCTTCTACATTTGATCCCATTATTGAATCACATTATAAAGGACTTTCCCAACCTATTTATGCTTCTCTAAGTGGATTCAAGGTGGATTCTTAGTGATTCTTCTCCCAGCTCAAAAGGATAGAAAGTTATTATTCTAATTATTCGTCATTGGTTTTCTCATTTTACATTCTCCTCTATAAGTAGTGGTAATTATGTGATGATTTTATTGGTTGGGGATATTGGTAATTAGTTATTTTTTGCTTGTAATGAGTGTGAGATATCTTAGGAGTTCTTTTCTGATGGATATCATCAATGCGGACAAGTTTCTACCACATGAGGTATGTTTTTCCAATTTTTTTATTTTATTTTATAGTTACATTATTTTTTATTTTTATAAATCCATTTGTACGCTAAAAAATAAAGGTTTCGGTTATCTTCGTTTGATTTTAAAATGTTTTCATTAACAACGTTGGGTTTTCAAGTAGAAATTCATCAGAAATTCAAATTTAAAATGAGTATTTTACATGAAATTATTTTTATAAAATACAAAAGTTTGATAAAATCACAAAGGATATATTTTAAGTATAAAAATATTTGGTATATTATTTGATATAAATAGGAGATTTTCAAAATAAGGGTTTCCTTCCAGTTCAATATAGGGGATTCTATATTCAAAAGGGGATTCCTTGTTTAATTGAATGCCTTGTCTATGAAATGAAATTGTTCTTCCTTTATTTTTTCTCAATGTGAAATGATTGTTGGTTAGATTTTACATTGGTTTTATTGACTATTTCAAAGGGTATTTACAATTGTATCTTATATATATAATATAAATAAAGGACTAGTTAGAACATATTGTACTGATTTTTCTTATTCCTTTGTTAATGCCCATTATTTTATTGATGATATTTATGATTATCCTTGAAACATATTTTATTATGTGACTCATTATGTGACTATTTTTAAAGGCTCATTTTAATTTTAAGATGAGAGGTGGTAAGGACATGGTTATAGTGTTAGCCGAGGGGATATTTATTATCATGTTAAGATATTTTTTGTTAATGGATCACCTCTATTATTATTTATTTGGGATACTGATGCTATAATATGGGATGTAGTAGGGTACTGTTAGTCTAGTTTATATTTATCATTTTCTAGTACCCTACATTTGTACATCACACCTATCTAGGGTGATTTTCACTGAGAGACTAAATAGAGTGATTCTATTAATTAATGGGTGACCCTTATCATACTAGCAGGAGGTCCACTTATACATGTATTTTACTATCTAGATTGACATTGTGGTGTCACCTCATTCTATGTATCATATTTTATGATTTTAGATGAATTTTCATGTGTGTTTTTCTATCTATATATGTACATTTCATGATTCTAAAACTCTCATATGGTTTATCATTTTTTGGGAAATTGTTATTCCATATGGTTATTTTTTCATGTTTCTTCTTTTAAATTTACCCGCGCTTCCTTACATTCTATTATGGATCGGTGTGTGGGATGTTTTAAAAGAAAAAGGAGAAAGTTATTTTCAATGAGCTGTTATATAATGAAAATGTCTTTGCAATGTTTTAAAATGTGGGATGGTTTGATATCAAGAGTGTGTGGTTTCTGGGAAAACTATCTTGGTTTCCCAGGAAATTGACATTGTATTAAAAAAGAACCATCTTTATAGAATGGTTTTACAAATAAGACACTCTGACAAATCTCTTGATTCATACAACTTTTATTTCCATGTTTTGGGTTGAAAATGAAAACCTAAAATAGCATACAATATATTTAAGTTGTCATATTTGGTTTCTTTTATAAAATAATGGAAATGTAATTATGGTGGTATCCTACATGCATAGGATCAAACCATAAATACTCACATTTTTGGGGTTGTAGTGTTCATGTATTTTGTAGGTATCTTCAGGTTTAATTATGAGTAATATCATTTGGGAAAAATGTGTTGTTCTGGTAATGGAGATGATTGAAGTGTCACATATCGTAGGTTATCAATACTTCTATTTGAGTAATAGGATGGATTTTGTTGGTTATGGAATATTTTGTCTTCTATTCCATTTCACTCATATTCCTTTATAGTTTTGGATCTTTTATTTTAAATTCAACTTTTTATGAGATGTCTCCTAGAATGTATAATGTTCCATTATGATTATAGTAGTCACATATGTACTCATCTAGTTTTCACGGGTGGAACTATCCCTAAAAGTTATATTTGATACCCTATATTCTTTTCTTTAGACAAGTTGGATAAGGAATTCTCCTTGGGTATATGAAGGGATAATTCAATAATTTTATGGAAAAACATCCTAGGATGGTTCTTTACACCACATGAATCAATTTTTGAGCGATTCAAATAAAAAAAATAGAAGGTACAAAATATAGTGAGATCACCATGTATATTGATTTCATAGATTTATTATCATGTAATTTTCCCCCATTTATGCTATTAAGTCATAGAAAATTTGAGTGATCAATATTTTGTTTTTTAGCCATCATCATCTTTTTAGTGTCTTGTTGATTTATAGGGGTAGTGGGAGTAATAACACATAATGATAAAGTGTTAAATGACTATATGATATGACTCATGTCAATAGGGTGAAAACTTATTTTTGGGATCCCACCTGATTAGAACTTTATAGTTATGTGTGTGTGGCATGGATTAGTGATCAGTTCGTGTGACCACCTCAAATGTTTTTCTCAGTTTGTGTGAGTGGAGAAAAAGAGAAATAAAAAGAACATGTGTTGGAATTTGTTGGAAATAATTATTTTGATGATCTATTTGTGAACGTTGGTGGGACCCATATAGGGGACCGTGGGTATTTGGGGAAACTAGGGGTGCCTGGTAGGCCATGACCAAATGACCATGTCAAGGTGGGCTGAAGGTGCTTTCAATGGGGCCTAGTTGTTACATTTTTATGTAATCCAATACAACGTTGGATGTGTAGTGACACATCATCAGTTGAAATTATGGTCCCACAATGAGTACCTTGTGCTCTATAAAAGGGGGTGGGGGCATATAACAACCAAAGATGATAATGGTTTTAATGGCTAAATGTTATGAATCATGTTAATATGGAGAACCATCCTTTTCAAGAGCTTACCTGATTAGAACACGAAAGTTAAATATGTTTGTCTTGTAGTAGTGATCATGATGGGTTACATTCTAGGATGTTCTCAAATCATGTGTGAGTTGGCACAAAGAGCCCTGGAAATAAAATCTTCTTCCCTATGGAGAAAATCATTAGTCTGATGACCCATTCAAGAATGTTGGTGGGACCTAAATAGTGGACCATGTGTCTATGAGGAAACTGCTGGTTCCTAGTGGTACTGGTCCTAAAAAACATATTACGTTAGGGTGTCGGTGCTGTCACTAGGCCTCAATTTTTATTATGGATTTCCCTATAACCATATAAAAAATAATTATAATTTCACCATATAGGATTGGTTATTGATTTTTAAAATTTACATAATATCTCTTCATTTTCACTATAAAAAGATTTTAAAATCATGTTCCCTAAAATTTTAAATAAATAACAAAGGCCTTTTGGGATTTATATTTCCTAATGGGTGAGTGACATACATATTAGCAAAACCCACAATGTTCATGTGACAACACTCTTAGATGTGTTTTCCAAAATCAATCACACTCAAAACACCATTGTAACATGATAAAAAAATACAGAGGATAGATATGCATTTGTTCCAAACCATTTCGTATCTAGAAACAAACAAACTCAACCCCACCCTTTTATTTGAAAATCTATGTAAAAATGATACAATTTTTATAATACTTACCCTAACAACTGAGAATTTATATGATTTTAGTACTATCTTTTTTTAGGAAAACCACAGTCATAAATAATTATAGACACATTCCTAGTGATTCACCCAATTAATGGGCGAGATTTTCCCATGCATACAACATAACAAATAATTGACAAAAATTAATGGAATAATATATAAGATGCATTCCAAAAAATTGGCTAAAATATAATAACATAACCTAAAAATAAATAAAGTCATGCTAGGAATCATATACACTAAATATGTCTAGAATACCCAAATATAATAAAAAGGGAACAAATATTATAATCATGTAACCACACTAATATATACATATAATTAAATATCATATCCAACCTCTATCATCTATATCCACGACATCATGATACTCAACAAGTTATGTATTATATTTTCACCAGATCTACATCCATGAATGAAAAATAAACTTTATTCACCAAAGTTCAGTAGAATGGCGGATTACACATCCTTATAGGAAATCGTTAATATTAATACGACAAATTACCCCACAACTAGAACATGTTATAAAAAATTTCAATTTTAAAAAATATACATGTATAAAAACCCAATAAAATATGCTAAATAATATGTGTAAATAAATTGAACCAAAAAACACACCCACAAAAATACACACACACACACAAACATCGATGAAATAAACTAATCTCCTTCCCTCAAGGTTCCATAAAATCATAAAAAATGTATCAAAAATCCATCATTCCCTCAAAACGGATCAAAATGAAACATTAAAACCAGTCCCTCTATAGCAACATTTTAAAATAGTGGTATAATGTAGTTGGGAATAATTGTAACATAAAGACTATGATTAAACTAATAAGACTATTATATAAACATTATTTGAGATAACAACCTAGGTAAATTTATTTCCTATACGAATAAAAATTTATTTTTTTAAAACCAAAACCCAACATACTAATTTTACAAATCTGTCTATCAGTGTCCTCCAAACCATTATTTACAGAACCCAATAAAAAAACAAGATAAAACTCAATAGAATATTTAAAAATTATTTTCCTTCAAGAAAAACAATATAAAATTGAAATAAAAGTAATACCTTTTATGTTCTATATAAAAATAGTGTGACAAAGAATCCATCTGTGTCAAAAAAGATCCACCTGAAAATAAAAAAAATAGATTTGGTATCATTTAACTATAAGATAATAGATTATAACAAAAAACTATATTAAAACACAACATAACCGATGATACAATGAAATAATCTTTAAATATAGATGTCACCAAAGTAAAATTAAAATAATATTTAGTATAAGGTGAGATATGATCCATACATTTGATATCTCAGTTAAAAAAATTATGATTCATCACAATAGAGATCCATAGAGTTGATAAAAACCATAATTACAAAAGTGAATATAATGATTTATATCCCAATAATGGATGAAATATATGATTGTTTTTTGGGTGTGTTAGGGGAATGAAACTAAATTTGTATGCCTTTATAATTCATGTATGTTTGGGCATATTTTTTTGAAAAATATTCACAAGCCTTGCTCATTTCACTATGTAATTTATACCTGGAACACACTACATGGACAAAAAATTTACCTAATTATTGTTCCAAGATTGAGTATATACAACAGAACACTCCAAGCCTATGTATATTAGATGTACCATTTTCTAAAATAGTACAATGACTATGAAAATATCCATAGAATCCAATTTCACAATTTATAGTTACTTGAGAATACCACATGGTATCATCTAAAGGTTTTCCTAATAAAGTACTTTTAAAAAAAATATACACTTTCTAGAATATATTTAATTCATCCAAATTTATTCAAAAATATAAATAATATAAATATATTAAATTCTTCAATTTGATGATTAATGAAAATATTATTTGTAAATATAATGAAATGTGTTTCTATGGTGAGAAACACCCACTATAATAGAGTAGTTGATAAGAGAACTAAAGAAATAAAAAATATTGATTATATGAGAGAAAATGAAAAATTATTATCAATTTTTTTAATTAAGTGGTCATAAAAAGAATATATATTTATAATAGAACATCATAAAACAAATTTTGTAAGAATTCCATATGAGATTTATCATGAGATGAAATATATATAGTAATATTTCAAAATCAATAAAAGTAAATGTTTCACTTTCAAAAAATAGAGAATCCAAAAAAATTTTGAATCCCATGGGGGAGAATTTATTTTACATATACATTGATAAAGAAATGTAGGATTATAAATTTAATATAAAACATATTTATTGTCATCATGTCATTATTAGGTAAAATGGGATGTATTCTTAGATAATAACTGATAATGTATTATAGGAAAGTGGTGTTAGAGTTATTAGTCAAGTGGTAGATCAATATAATGATCACAATCAATATAAAACTACTTATGTTGATGATATTGTATTTGGTTCTTTTTCTTAATGGAAATAGACTGCTATAGATTAAATATACTAAAAAATCATTGATTCTTCCAAAACAACTCTTGGGAAGACTAAAAGGATTAATTATCACTATAATGTGGATATTATATATCATGTAGTGAATAACTTTTTTGATAAGGGTTAAAAATAAAATGTTGGATAAAATAAATCATTTTCAACCATGATAAAACTGAGAAAAAATTAATATGGGATATTTTTTTTAATTTATAATAATGGAATATAAAAATATGTGTTTTAAAAATCTAATTTACTAAAGAAAAAAAATTATTCCATAATAATTAGTCACTAATATGAAAAATTAACACTTTAATAGATGAAATTAAAATTTCTGAAATGAATTCTATTTGGGAATGATTTTAAATGATTTAATATTTATTACTATTAGTTGTAAAAATCATATTCTTAGTATTATTGAATGATAAAAATTGTAATTGTATTAATTGGGTTCTTGATAGATATTTTAATATTAATTTACAAAATTTGTTTCTGAGAAAAGTTTTCTAAAATTCAATAATCTTTATTGTGGAAGGTATGACATGGTTTTATGAAATAATTTAGATAATGATATTTAGAAATAATTTTATTAAGAAAATCAAGGATTCTTATTAGGTGGAATTAGTAAAAAAACCTTTTTTTTAAAATGTGTGATAGATGTTTGATGGTGATAATATAATAATGTTTAATAAAATTTGAAGTCTCATGTCATGTTTCATATTGATAATTAAATTAATTAATCTTGAGTGTATGTTTGATACCTGTGATTATAGAATCAAAACTATATCTACTATTTTCTAGTTATTCATGGAAAACATGAGTAATTTATTTTATAAGAATAATATGTGATAAAATATTAATAATATATTTATAATTTTTCAATTATAATTTATAAAAAGTAATTTTTTATGTTGATTAAAATAAAAAAAAGAAATTATATTGATATTATTGTGTATAAAAAATCATTCAGAGTCTTTAATATAAGATAATAAAAAACTAAATTTTTTTATAGTGTTCCTTATTGAACAATAAAAATTTAATCCCAATGAAATGCATATACTATCAAAGAAATAAATAAACAATTATATCCAGGGAATGGTTTATTTCACATTGGTAATAAAAAATGAAACATGAGTTATTAAGATCTGTGAATGGTAACTAGTGACGTTATGTAGATGTAATAATGTATAATTAATATTGTGCATTCTATATTTTAGATGTACATATTTAAATTATTGATAATGTGACAATATTACATATAATTTACTAATATAAAACATAAGAAATAATTTTACTCTTTTCATGCAAATAACACATATGCAAGTGAAAATAATTTAACAAAATAAGTGTTATATATTTTTTTATAGAAATATGATTAAATAAGATATCATATGGTCTTTTAAACATAATATAAATAAATTTCACAACATTTGAATGATGTAAAATTCTTCACCCTTTTATTTAATTAATGATATTGTTGAGCATAGTATCATGAAATTGGAGTATGAATGAATAGAAGCCAAACATACAAATAAAACTATAATAAGGATAATTTGTTTATCATCTTAACTTTCGTGTTAAATTATTTTCATCAAAATGATAGTTTTAAGATGAGTTCCCAATCTCATAATGGATATTTATGGTGAAAGTTAAATGAATGTAAATTAATTCTATAATTTCATTCAATATGTGTTGTTAATTAAAATCTCCTATTCAAATTAACATCAGTTATTTAAAATATTAAAATTTAACAAAAAAACTAGAGAAAATATTTTCATTTAAGAGAACATTGGAATCATATAATGGAAGATTAAATTCATTATGTGGTCATTATAGAGGTAAAATCCATTTATTTAATTTATTTTAAAATAGTAATTACATTAATATTTTCAAAAATAAGTTATAAGTACCTAGTTCAAAAAGGTAAAATAAGATTCCTTTTAAAATATTTTGTAAAAAAGTTAATAATTTTTAAAACCTAATTTAAATAATCATATGATAATTTGAAAATCAAAATTTATTTCCTAGAAAACAAGGATGTGGTTTGAAAGGGAATCTTAACTGATGAGATATATTAATTTAGTCTTCTATAAAAATAATATTTCAGCCTATTCAGTTATTATTTAGGGAATAATGAATTTAAATGATATTAAATTTATTAATAATTATAGGATAGTAAAATTTGTTTGATTATTTAAATATTTTTTATAAAATTTCAACATTGGAATAATAATCATTAATAATATTGATAAATAATTAGATTATAATATAATTCACTTACCTAAATTTTGACCATCCTTGAAAAAAATTTGAAATATATTAAATTAAATATAAATTTATTATACAAATAAAAAGAGATGAATTTAAATACATAAATATTATATATATATATATCCCACTTATTATATTTTAGCTATCATTTATTTATAAATATTTCTTAATATCAACATTGTTTTATAACTAATAAATTTTTCATCAGTTTTTCAGTTCCATCGATCGAGCCATTGAACTATGATCATGGTTACATAATCTAAATTTTTTTAATCTTGATAAAAATATCTTACATATTAAATACATATATTTGTATATTTTTATTCATCTATAAATCATAGAAATATAATAATGATTTATATTATTCATGGAGATGATAGACTGCACAAAA
Organism: Viscum album; assembly: GCA_963277665.1. NCBI lineage: Eukaryota > Viridiplantae > Streptophyta > Magnoliopsida > Santalales > Viscaceae > Viscum > Viscum album. The sequence goes on from OY728121.1 coordinate 1,493,795,898, forward strand.
ATTGAATTGTGTTTTCAGTTTCTAGAAATTTGAATGAAAAAATGAAGATAAGAATTTATTATTACAACGAAATTTATTATATCATGAAAAATGATATATTAATTTAATATATAAATATTAACATCAAGGTAATGCGGAAATTAAAAATTAATGTCATATCCTCATGGAGGGGGTAGTTCATATGTAGGCACGAGCGATGTAATTGTTTTTAAATTAATAGAGATGTATGAAGGTGGATATGATATTATATTTCCTAAATTATAAATAGCCAAAATATTAGGGCATAACCCTTCTTATTAAAAAAATAAAGAAATAGACAACATGAAATATGACAGGGTCATTTAAGCACACATTCCCTCATACCTAAGTTGAAGCATAGAGAAAAATTAAAAAGTAAAAGTCACATTGATATGACGTGTCATAGTCACCATCCTAGTCAGACTCAAAGTCCAGAGGGCCATGAGACCTGGTAACCATGGTTGGCTTTATGTATGATTAATCCCTCATCAGTTTCTCTTTCCTAGAAGGAACAGGTTGAGATCATTCAGCACCCACCACAACATTTTCCCCTTTGGAAAAAACCTGACTGTATGATGGTTTTTTAGAGAATCATCCTCAACCACATCCCATCTTCCCTTGATGTCATGTGATTCCTTTAGTTTAAGAATTTCCTGTGAGTCCCTCAAATCTTATCCCCTTTCTCTTCCATAATAGGGTCCATTATCTCATTCTCCTTTCCCACAGTCACTTCTGGCATCATGTCACCTTCACCCACAGAAGTGCAATCCTCTGTTTGATGCTCCGTATCCGCATCCTTATCCATCTGAGGCTCATGGGCAGACTTTTGGGGAGCATCATCCGCCGCTCGTGATGCGTTGGCCTGCATTGAATGTTTCTTTACCTTCTTCCTACAATAAGTCTCATGATATCCTTTTAATGAGAAAAAGGTGCAATCAAAATTTGTAAAACACCTCTCTTTAGCATGTCCTATAAATTGACAGTCATGAAAGAAATCATACAGTCTCTCATAATCCACCTTGAGAGAGATATCATCATCCAAAGCAGAGAAGAGGATCCTAAAGGATAAGTATGTCATAAATTTAATATATAAACAATAAACCCAATATATTAGCCATTCTTTTAAAATTGTGATTCTATGTTGTGGTGGTAGTCCGAATGTATAGACGAGTAATAAAATAACTTCTAATTTGATGGAAATGTGGGTGCATAATGGTGGTTACCTAAAAATAATAAAATTTCACTATATTAAATATACTAAATTAACTATTTCATTTTGAATATCAATGTTTTAGATGAGTTATATGAATAAATATTTTAAATAGTCAGGTTAGGATGATTACATCATCTTTAGTAGGCCTCCGTTAAAGCAATTTTATGGTACTTAATGGTATTTTAAGAAGAATAAATCCACTATTTCTTGGATATGGAAGTAAATAATGTTACTTTTTAGTATTTATTAGAGATATATTGATCAATTTGGTTTAAAGAAGAGAATTTTTGATTAACTTTTTATAATTAGCTGGGAGGACATACTAGTATTTTTGTAAAATATTATAATATAATATTTTTATACTGAAGGGAAATGCATATTAATTGAAATATATTTAATGTTAACATAATATTAGGATGATATAAGTCCATAAAATTTTATTTATTAAATTTTAATTTGAAGATGTTCCATTATTTCTTGTTTTAATCCCTTAGTAAACTCATTTTCACCATAACTACGAGAACATGTTTTTAATATTTTTAATATTCATTCTGAAAAATAATTAAGTTAATTTTATTAACAAAAAATATATTTTAATAATAAAAATTGTAATCCATGTTTTAAAATTAAATATATATGTGTCTGAATATAATTTACAATTAAATCCACAAAATTTAATGAAAATTCATTTTAAAAAATGTTTTACTAAGTAATTATTTTCCCAAATCAATGATAAAATTATATTCAATGACGTGACATTGATTATAAATAATATAAATTTTCTAATTTTACATTTAAAAACATTCTGATAAGAAATATGATCTTGTCAATTATTTTAATGAACACATAGTTTTTTAAAAAAATTTGTATTTTCAATATTTATCAACAAATCAATATTTTCAGAAAAATCTCTATAATTTACACATATCGAATTTTGAAATTCTGATTCTAATAATGGAGTAAATGTTTTTAATTTTTTTTAAATTATAAGAAATTAGAAATATGTTTTTCCACAAATATCAATAAAATCATTATTTTAATAAATATAATATTTCTAATTACAATTACATTTTCTAAAAAATATCTTCTTATTTTTCAATATATATTATTTATATAAACAAATTATACATGATTGTCAAACAATATAATTTATATTCACTCATCCAATTTAGTGGATAGCATATAATTATATACTATGTTATGTTTAATTTGTCCTTGGGGTTTCATGTATTATAAGATATCAAAGAAATTAAATTTATTTGAAGAGAAATATATCATAAAATATATGGGTTTCACATTATAACCCCCTTATAATTAATTTGTCCCACAAAATTTCAACACTGTTATATAATGAAATGATTTTAGTTTTGATTTCTCACATCTTCAAGTTCCCATTTATCTTATTCAATGTTATAATTCATCAAGATAACATTAATAGTGTTTGTCTAATTTTCTTTAACATCCTTATATGTTATATGTATTTTAATTTTTACGTGTTTTGTTCTCATGTTCAATGGGAATACGAGATATTATGTCAGTTCTTATAATGGAACTAGTATGAGGAATTTTCTACAGGATAAGTTCACATCGAGAATCATAAAATCATGTCATAATTAAACATTGGAATGAATTCATGAGTCCTATTCAACAAATGATAAATATTCATTAAATAAATTATCATTACATCAAGAATGGGTCAGTCCAGATTTTTTTCCGATGCAATTCCTTTTTCATCATACATGCCTACCAAAGTATTCAAGTAATGAATTAATGATCAACGACATGATTAATTTATTCCCAATGATCATTATCAATATTCATAACATAATATCTTTAAATTAAAATTTCATCTTTATTTCTCATATAAGAGGTTTTATCAAGTCTTGTTTAGGTGGATTCAATTATTTTTAATCCCCCGTTTGACGCTTAATTCTAAAACATTGATGTTTTATTCTATTTTAATGAGGGGTTTTTCTCTTATCATGAGCCTCATTTATCAAGGTAATTGATATTTTGTTTTTATATGTTTATTAGTTTCTTGGTCATGTGATTTTGATTATTATTTTCTCCCTTATATGATAATTGGGTTATTTTCATATTGTGGTGATACATTTTATGGGTTGTGGTGTGGAGCATTATATTCACAATGAATTATATTGATCTAACCAACATACTATAACTTTTTATTTTTGAATTAAATTTTTATCTGTGAGAATTAATGATATGAACTCTATTTATTTATTTTGATTGTTCCCTTTTTTTGTGTGTTGACCTCATAATGGATAACATAAGCCCCATGAATGAGGTTGGTGGTTCCATATATAGATAGTGGAATATGAATCAAAATATACATTTTTGTAAACTTATTATCAATTAAATGGCATGATATTTTAATTTTTTGATTTGTGTTTGTAAAGGGGATTTATATAAAATACTATAATTCCGTATACATTTCTAAAATAATTCTATTTTTCAATGAATTATGAGATTTCGTATTTACATTTGTATTTAATGAAAGTTTTGATTAACAATGGGATAATAATTTCTTTCTTTGAATTATTATTTCCCTTAAAAATTTACTTGTGTATTTCATACATTGAAACATTGAGTACATAGGGGGAGGTTCAAGTATTAGTAAATTCTCATTTTTTCTATAGGTGAGTTCACTCATGGGGTGTTACACTTTTCCTAAGGAATTGTTTCCTTGGGAATTGAGCTTTGAATTGAAGGGGGATAAATCATGAGTTATTACTATTTTTTCATAGGCCTTGAGTCCTTAATAATTGAGGGAACAATTGCGATTATCTTTTGTTATAGAGTCCCAATAATCTCATACATGTGTATTACATCCACGTAGATGAAAATTCATTTCATTTCTCTGACATATTGATGAGGACTGTAGTATTTTAGATTCATTAGAATCATGAAACAAAATATTCATATTTTGTGAATAATCTTCACTATTTCCCACGTAAATCATCTCATTTATAAATCTTCATATACAAAGCATACATGAATCATTTATTCACACCTAGGTGAAATGAAAAATAACAAAGTGTGAACTGATATGATCAACAAGGTTAAAAATAATAGATATAAATATATTATAATATGAAATAATATGATACACATATGGGTAAATGATAAAAAAGATAACATAAAAAGTTCATATCCAACCTATCATATACCATAAACATGATTCATTATGAAACGTCTCAGTTTTAGAATACACCCATAGGTTCCCCATACCTGGTTGGTCGCATGGCCTCATGCCCATTTTTTCAAATGCCAGAGGCTGCCGACTAGCAACGTGGGCCTTGGAGGATAGTGGGAAAATTATGCCCTCAATGGAAAAGCACATAATGGAAGAAAACAAATACATAATAGAGCAGAAGCAGTAATAATATAATACAAAAATAAACATTGGAAGACTAATAGAATAAACTGAAGCACATATATAAAATGATGCTTGATACATATGTCTAGGAAAGTAGCGAAACCAAGAACAATGCTAAAATACAATAAGAAACCAAGTACAAAAGAAAAATACTAATCAGCTCCACAGCATCACAAGCCTAGTCTTGGTCCCATTCTCTCTAGCTCCACAACATATCAAGTACCAGAAGTAGAAGGGCGCTTGCACCTATCTATACCTGTAATAATTTAATTTTTTTGGGCCCAAAAGCATGGACCAAATACGGCGTGAGACTAAATCCCATCAGGAAACCACAACGAGATCTGTGCCTAATAGTCAATGAATATATGGAAGATAAAAGTACAAGAAATAGTAAACATGGAAGTACTCAACAATAAGAAATCCATAGTTTCAATATCAAGCAACATCTAAACAAGCAAATAAACAGAATCAAGTAACCCTATGGGAAATACCCACAACCTATCCCCTCTGGTCCTACCTAACAACTACAAGTAGCCCTATAGGTTGTACACTCAGTCTAACCCCTATAGTTAAGCTTAAGTATAGACTCTCTGAGGATGCATTCACCATCAATTCCTCTTATAGTCTTATATCTTAACTAAATTAACTCGATGGATGCACTTACGTCACATTCCCTCTGTGTACCGCGTCGAAGAGCTACACACTCTCAGAGGAATCACTCCACGTCAACCACCATGTGGTTTCAAATCATAAGTAAAACGAACACTCTGGTGAAGCCCTCAATGTCCATTCTCCCTAGGGCCTATACACAAGGTTCTACCAGCCCTGTGTATGTCATGAAATTGTAGCGGCATATATCGGCCAAGGTAATCCTCAATAACAACTTGGATAGAATTCTACAATATAACAACAATATAGAATTATAGTCATACCATCATACAATACTATCCATGGGAATGTAAACAGTATCCTAACAGGAAAACTAGACCCAAAGGTCACAATGTGAAAAAACATGCAAGGGAAACACAACCAAATCAAAACAATTCACCCTATTCCCAATCAATTATCATCTACTCAAGCATACAAGCATAGCAGGCAAACAATAGGGCCAAAACCGTTAACGTGCCATACCTCGTTCTTGGTAATTGGGAAACTTTTCACATAAAACTCAAATACATTCAACAGAACGGCACAAACCCCCTACCTCTACATTAGGAGATCTCGGTATGTGAACCTCAAGGCTTGAATCACCTTAGAATGTTGAATATCTACAAAAATGTCTAAAATTTTCAATAATGGATAACATGATAATGATGTGGAATCATGAAATGAGGCTCAAGAAGAAGAGAGAGTTTATAGAGGTGATCCCAACACAATCGAATGAGGTCGAATCAGAGCTCAAATGTGCGGTCGAGGGCTTTGTGGAAGATCGCGACTGCACAGGTTCTCTCGGATAATGAAATCCTAGATGAATTGCATTATGTCTGTCTGACATGACCCCGATGCATTTAATAAAAAAAATAAAGTACAAAACATTTATATTTGAAGTACACAGCATGTACTTGTCGTTTCCTTAACCCATATTAGGTGGCCTCTAGATCTCCCCACACATGGCCTCGTGTGTGGCCGCTACATGGCCCACACATGGCTACCCGCGGTAACCGAGTACACGGCGTGTACATCGACTATTTCCAAAAATTCCTCTTTTTCCAAAAAATGCCAAGAAAATGAAAAGTGTTCTTGAAAAGAAGATCTGGGATCTTAAAAACATCCCCCCATAAAGAAATTCGTCCCCCAATTTCCTAATAAAGGCAGTGGAGAAGAAGAAACCCCGAATAGCTCCAGCCACTGTGATCATATGTATGCCCCCCTCTCCAATGTATCGTCATGTACTTTCTAGTACTGCCATAGCACACATACTAGAGGAACAGACCGACCACATAGAACCTTTGTACTACGATCGACAATTCAAATAGGATGCTCCTCAATGGATGTGTCTTCCAATGCAACTTCCTCAGGTTAGAAAACATGAGACATGTATGGAAAGTAACATCGAAGCTGAGAAACGTGGAAGATGTCATGTATAGCTCGGTACCTATGAGGTAACTGAAACTAATAGGAAACCAGACCAACTCTCTCCAACACCTCAAATGGCCCGACGTACCTCGGTGAAAGCTTACCCTATCTCTTAATCTTCTTATGTCCCATCCTTGTTGTGACTGGTAGGAAAACCAGATCCCCAACCTCGAACTCCAGAGGTCATCTCAACTGATCAGCATAAGGCTTCTGTCAAGACTGTGCAATAGTCATCCTCATTCGAATCAACTCTATCTGCTCTGTGGTCTCGTGGACAAGACGAGGTCCCAACCTAGCTGCCTTTCCTGCCTCCAGCCAACATAAGGGTGATGGCATGGCCTATAGTACAATGTCTCATAAGGTTCTATCTGAATAGTTTTTTGAAGACTATTATTGAAAGAAAAAGTCACAAGAGGTATATGATTCTACCGAGAACCTCTAAAATACAAGATGCATTCTCGTAGCATGTCCTCAAGCACCTGAATCGTATACTCGGACTGGCCATATTTCTGTGGATAGAAGGCTGTACTCAGAAGCACCTGTGTACCCAAATCATTATAAAGCCCTTGCCAGACCCAAGACGTGAAACGTGCATCCCTATCTGAAACAATGGAGAGTGGAACTTCAGGAAGACATACAATCTCACGGATGTACAACCATCCCATATCAACAACATTGAAGTTGTCCTTGATTGGAAATAAGTGAGTGACCATCGTAAGTATTTCAGTGAAAAACCATAAAACCTCACTTATTCAAGGAGACCTCGGAAACCCTGTTACGAAATCCATCACGACGTCATTCCACTTCCACTCAGGAATGGGTAACTGCTGCAAAAGCCCAGCTAGTCGCTGATGTTCTGCCTTCACCTGCTAATAGGTAGAACACCTCATGACAAAACCTACAACGTTCCTCTTCATACCAGGACACCAATATTGACTGTGTAGATCACGATACATCTTGGTAAATCCAGGATGGCCTACCCAAGTAGAGGAATGAAATTCCCATATCATCTCCCTGTGTGTGTCTACTGACACCCATATGCATCCTTGGAAACACAAGATATTATCCTGGCCTATGTTCCATCCAATAATAGGGTCCTCTCGTGGCACATTTTCCCACAGGACTAGGCCTTCAGGATCTGATAGATGCATCATTCATACTCGATCAAGAAGGGTAGAGGTAATAGCAACAGAAGAAAGTAACATATGCCCGTATCAACCATGCACCGCAAAATGCATCTCACAGAACAAAGATTTATGCTGCCACTCACTACTGGCCTCCTAAACTACTTATATCTGAGTCATCATGCTCAATGCATTAGCTACCACATTTCCAATCCCAGGTGTGTTCGAAAACTCAAAGTCAAAGTACTTAAGGTACTCAACCCACCTTCACTGCCACAAATTCAGATCACGCCGAGTGAAGACGTACTTGAGATTATTTTGGTCAGTGAAAACCACTAAATTCCCTCCCAGAAGATAATGTCTCCAAATACGTAATGCAAGAACAACTGCTGCTAACTCGAGATCATGTGCCAGGTAGTTCCTCCAATGTGGTGTCAACTTTAGAGACCCATATGCAATGACTTCATCTCCCTATATAAGCACAAATACTAGCCCGATACCTAAAGCATCACAATAAATATTATAGCTCTTATCATGATCTAGAAATACTAGTATCAGTGCTAAAGTCATCTTCTCTTTTAGCTCCTGAAAGGATGACTGAAAATAATCTAATCATGAGAACTTTTCACCCTTCTTAGTCAAACTCGTCAGTGGTGTTGCTAAGTGTGAAATGTCCGGAATGAAACTTTTGTATTATCCAGCCAGCCCTTGAGAACATTGCACCTCAAATACATTCTTCGACTTCTTTCAAGAGACTACTGATCTCACTTTTCTGGGTCTACTAACACTCCTGTCTCTGAGATGACATGACCTAAGAAGTGAATATTGTCCATCTAAAAGTATTATTTTAAGATCGTAGAATATAACTAATGCTCTCTCAGTGTACTCAAAATAATCTCATGATGGGTAGCATGGTCGTTTTGAGTGTGAGAGTACACAAATATCTCATCCACAAAGACAACCACGAATGAATCCATGTATAAAATAGAACACCCAGTTCATCAGTTCCATTAAAACTACAGGTGCGTTCGTGAGATAGAACATCATAACCATACACTCGTTGAGACCATACCTACTTTGGAAGGCTACGAGAGGTATATCAGATGGTCTAACACGCAACAGAGGATAACCAAACATCAAGTTAATATATGATAACACCCAAGATCCTCAAAGATGATCAAATAGATAATTAAACCATGGTAAATGATATCGGTTCTTGACCTTCAACTGGTTAAACGTCCAATAATCCACACAAATCCCGAGGGTGTTGTCTTCTTTCTTCTCAAACAGGATAAGAGATCCCAAAGGAGATGTACTGGGTCGAATGAAATCCTTTGCCCGTAACTCCTCCAACTACTTCTTCGGCTCCTGCAACTTTGGAGTAGCCATCCTATAAAGAGGAATGGACACCGGTGCCGCTCTTGGCACGAGCTCAATAGAAAAGTACACATGTCTCTATAGAGGAAACCATGAAAAGTCCTCTGGAAAAACATCTCTGAAATGATCCACCACTATAGGAATGTCTAACTGTGTTGTCCTCTGATCATCCAGATATAAACTAGCAATCTGGGTTGTAACTACTCCAAAACCATGATGCTCTGGACCAACTCTGCTTTCCTGGACATCCCACTCACCCTTATGAAGAAATGATATGCCCTCCGATGATGTGAAACTAACCCTGCAATGATAATAGATGATGACTGCATGGAAAGGAACTAACCAGTCCATTCTGAGAATTAAATCATAGCATATCATCTCTTGGACATAGAGGTCCTATAAGAAGTGACACACGCCATCCTCTAGAGGTAACTACTTTCACTGATGTACACTAACTGTTCAAGTCTACAATAGAGTGTCTACATCAAAATATTGGCAGAATAAAAGCTGCAGAGCCCAAGGCTCTCCACCATCGAAAATGTATAAAGCTATGATAATCCCCTGTATCAAAAGGAGATGATGATAACACTGAGGCAATGAGGATCATACCTCGAACTATCGAAGTTCTGATATCCTACTCTTACTGGGTCTCTCGGGTAGTTTATCCTCATATTCCAGCTCTTCACTAACATGTAGCACACCACCTAGCTAGCATAAGAAGTGTCTTTATTCTTTGGATCACAGCGCAATGACTCCCTATGGAACTTCTTGTTGTTAGTAGGAGGAATACTAACTACAGATGTTGAACTGTCCAGGCTCACACCTCCAGAATCCCTCAGATTGTGCTCCGTGATCAGCGCCTCATTGACGGAAGAATTGATAGAAGTCAACCTGACGATGTTCACCTATGAATGGATGTCATTCCTCAGACCATCCTCAAACTTCCTTTCCAGGAATAACTGATCAATTATTGGAATAAGCGTGATGCCCTGCGGATCTGTAAATCGTGAGGAACACTCCATAATAGAAAGAGTACACTATTCGAGACTCATAAACTCAAAGGCTCGATCAGCCATCAGTGTCTCCGGATAGAATTAGTCATAGAAGATGTGTTGAAACTCATCCCAATCCATGACATACTGGAGTCCCTCCTCTGAGATCACATCCCACCACCTCTTGGTGGAATTCTGAAGCATATAGGTAGTGAGCTCGACCTTTTTCTCTGTAGGCATCTCTAGATGCTCAAAGATCATCAGCACGGATTCTTGCCATGACTCTGCAGCCCCGGGTCCACCTTCCATTGATAATGTGGGAGGATGCTGATGCTGGAAGACCCATTTCAAATCTGTCATCAGCGAGGCAGGAGGCGGTGCTCCATGAAATGTCTACATCATCCTCATGATGCCTTTAGTAAACTATCCTTCAGCACTGGTATCAGGTATAACTGTTGGTGCCAAGACTGTCAAAATACGAAGATCAGCTAGAAGTCCCTGATCATCCATATCCGGCATTGGATCAATTGCCTGTAACTGGTAGACAACTAGGGGGCATCTCGGTGGCATGACTCTGCAAGGTCAAATGCACTCCTTAGATACAGATTAATAGTTACTAAGATATAGAGTTGTTAGAAGGGAACAAGAGGAAGAAAAAAATTAAATTTTTATAAAAACATGACTACACGGCATGTATAAACAATACATGGCATGTTCCCTTATGTCATTCACATGGGAATGCACTTTTTTCCAACCTAGGTCATGTATCTCCTCAAACACATGGGGTGTTGTCTCAACAAATAGTGTGTATTTGAATCATCTTTCACTGCATGAGTCCTTCTACATGGTTAAGCAACATGGTTCTCCTAATACAAGACTATATTGATTGTTCAGAGTAGACATGACTTGTACTGGACAAGATCCACTTGGCCTATGTTGTTAGTGACACAGCCTTACACACGACCTACTATACACAGCATGTTCTAGGAGGAAATGTCTTGTACGTGAAAGGATAACACTGACACGTGTTATTAATGACATGTCCAGGTACCTAGGTCAGACTACATGGCATGTTCAATCCTGACACGGTGTTTGTAGCTTATGGTTTATCCGTCCGTGTTGTTAGTTACCCGAGCGAATGCATGGTCAACACTACATGGTGTGTTAAACCGGTACATGACTTTTTCCTACCGTACCTTCCCCATCTCATGTCTCTTACTACACGACCTACGACACGGTTAGGGATTACACGGCGTGTACATAAAGTACACTAAATGTACTTAAGAAAAATAGTTTCTTCCTGAACTGAAGAACACATGGCCTGTACATATCATTACTTGATGGGTATTCTGGGTTTTTCTAGATATTAAGCCTCAGAAACTACCCTAGAACCCAAAAAACACTAAAAACATTGAAAGTTCCAAATTTTGACCCATGAGGGCCCATACTCCCCATGAATAAAATCATGCATCTTATACATGTTATAACACGGTAAAAAAGACAATGATCCACCATGTTCCGGTCCTTGAGGGCCCATAACACCTCAAGAACCAATGTTTTTAATTCTTTTAGAAAAAAACATACAAAAACAATACCCTATCAAACAGCATGTATCTTATCAAGGAATCTATCACAACAACATGCATATTCAACACAACATCTATCACAACAACATGCAATTTCTAATGCACTCAAGATGGCATGGCAAGAATGCGTGACATGTGATTTCTATCTAGTGCCTATATGATGCATGAGATGGAATAACCACATATAATTAGGTTGATATAGAAATGGAACCTCAATAACATAAATAATAACTAGCACAAAACATGTGAGTCACCCAACAGTGAAAATCAAGGCAACCATAAACTTGCCAAACCAGAAAATTGCATTAACGAGGTAGATTGTATTTTCTATATACACTGGTTATCTACTCCAAGGAACAAAATATTACCACATAACTATTTCATCCTATAACTGACTAAGGTCTCCAAATAGTATGTCAAGATAAAATAATTCATCTGATACCACTTTGTAATGTCCTGGTTCTGGAAGCCACCAAGAGGATCCCCATACCCAGTTGGTCACATGGCCTCAATAGCATTTACCCAAATGCCAGAGGCTGCCGACTAGCAGTGAGGGCCATGGGGGTGATAGTGGGAAAACTATGCCCTCATTGGTAGAGTACACAACAGATGTAAACAAATACACACAAGAGTAGAAGCAGTAAAAATATCTTACCAAAATAAATAGCGAAAGACTAATAGAATAAACTGGAACACATATATAAAATGAGGCATGATACATTTGTCTAGTAAAGTAGTGAAACAAATAATAATTCTAAAATATAGTTCTAAACCATGTATAGTGAAAACATTAATCATCTCTACATCATCTCAAGCCTATGCTTAGTCTCGTGCTCTCCAGATCCACAACATGTCAAGTTCCTGAAGTAGATTGTGCTTTCCCATGTCTATACCTACCACAATGTATTATTTTTAGGCCCAAAATAATGGCCCAAATAGGGTATGAGTCTAAATCCCAGTAGGAAACCACCACGAGATCTATGCCTATCAGTCAAGGAATATATGGCAGGTAAATGTACATGAAACAGTAAACATGAAAGTAATCAACAATAAAAAATCAACAATTTCAATATCAAGAAACCACTAAATAGGAAGGTAAACACGAAATAGGTAACCCTTGGGGAAGTACCCCAATCCTATCCCCTCTGGTCCTACATAACTTGTACAAGAAACCCTCTGCGTAGTACACTTAGTCTAACCCCTCTGGTCCAGCTTAATAATAGACTATCTGAGGAAGCACTCACCATCAATTTTTCTAATAGTCTAGTATCATAACTAAAGGCGCCTTAGGGAAGCACTTACTTCACATTCACTTTGTGGCCCATGTCGAGGAACTACAAACTCTATGAGGAAGCACTAAACATCAATTCCCCATGTGGTCTCATATCGTAAGTAAAACAGACACTCTAGAGAAGCCCTCAATGTCCATTCCCCCTATGGTCTATACACCAGGATCTCTTGGCCCTATGTAAGTCAGGCAAGTGTAGAAGCATGTATCGGCAAAAGTAAACCTCATGAACTACTTGGATATAATTCTAAAAGATATCAACATAAAATAACAATAGTCACACCTTTCTACAATAATTGGCATCATAAAGTAAACAACAGCCTAACAGGAAAACTAGACCCAAAGGTCAAAACATGGAAAACATGTATGGGAAACCTAGACAAAGCACAACAAATCACCCTATTCACAATAAATTATCATCTACTCAAGCATACAATAATACCAGCCAAACAATAGGGCTAAAATGTTAAACATGCAATACCCTGTTCATGTGTATTGGGAAAATGTGCACATAATACTCAACGACTTTCAACAGAAAGGCACAAACCACATGCCACGACATTAAGAGATTGCTATATTTGATCCTCAAGGTTTGAATAACCTTAGAACACATAAGATCTAAAAAAAAATCTAAAACGTTAAACAGAGGATAAATTGAGAAAGATGAGGAATCATGATATGAAGCTCAAGCAGAAGAGAGGGCATTCTGAGGTGATCCAAACGCAATCGATAGCGGTCTAATTGGAGTTCGGATGCTCTGTCGGGGGATTAGAGGATGATTGCTTCCGCACGGGTTCCTTCGGACTAAGAAAACCTAGAAGAAGGGAAATCTGTCTTTCAGACGTGACCCCAGTGCATTTAATAAAATAAATAAAGTAAACGACATGTAATTTTGAAGTACACGATGTCTAATTTTTTGTTTCTGTACCCCACACTAGGCAGCCTCCAGGTCAACCCCACTTGGTCATGTGCATGGCTGCTACATGGCCCACACACAGCTACCTGTGATAACTAAGTACACAACGTGTACTCAGAAATTACACGGTGTGTCCTTCAGAAAATTCCAGAAATTCTTTTTTTTTCTAAAAAATGACCAAAAAAGGAAAAACATACCCAAAATGAAGATTCTGGTTCATATACATGGAAAAAATATTGGTATTTTATAATACATGACTCCTAATGAAATCAAAGAACATGATAATGGGTAGTGTAACATTGAAATAAGACATAAATTTATTATATACACATAAGTATAGAAAATATTATGTTAATGATAAAATATAAGAAATTAATATCATGATATTCTTGGAATAAAAACATATTTAACTACTTTAGGATTGGGATGTCCTCCATTGTACCATTTTTCTTTCATGGGATGGACTCCGGTGTACCCATATTTTATGTAGTAGAACCTCCTAGATGGTATACACCTCCATTGCTAATGGTATCCATTTTTTGATCAGGAAATGGGTTTACACAACAAACCAACACAGTGGAAAAATTCTTTTATTTAATGGAGTTCACTCTCCATTCCATCCTTGATATAATATACTGGGTTCACTCCCCATTATAGTCATGAATATCTCTTGATATATATAAATATTTACACAATTCATTGTAGATATATATTGTTCCCATCCACAACATAATGGAAACCATATTTATGGGTCGTATCATCATAAATTGTCATCATATCTTGACCTATGAAAATATATTTTATTTAAAAACATTTTATCATATCATGACATGGTAAAAATTTGAAATATTAATTATAATTTCATTAAAGAATAACATATGATAAGAAGTGGGTTTCATAAGAATCTCTTCATGGTATTAGATTTGCAAGAGAAATGGGTTTCATAAACTTCAGACCCTCAAATTGTAACCCATTCAGATAATGGATATGAATGGTATCAGGGGATCATATCCCTCGTATGGCATACTTAACACCAATATATTTCATTTTATATGGAAAACGTTTTTCAAATATCATTTAAAATATTTCATGAGGAAAATAACTTTTTTTATTCAAAAATATATTTTTTAAATATAAAATAGATCCATAAAAACTATTTGTAGAAAATACTCTTAAAAAATTATAATAAAAGCATTGAAATTCATTTAAAAAAATTTAGACATAAAACATATAAAATATAGATTCATTTTAAAATAATCTTTATAAAATCTGATGAAATATTTTAAAAATAATATTATAAAATTATTAAATATAAAACATTTTAAAATCCATTCCTTTGAAAATAACTGTAATAACATATTAAGGATGTTTTTATGAAATATTTAAAACAATTATTAGACATAAACATAGTCAAATTCAATTCATTTTTAAAATCCATGAAAACATATAAAATATGATTATAGAAATCATGTAAAAAAATCATGATAAAATTAATTTTTTTAAAATAAACATTTAAAATATCATTGAAAACATTTTTATTATACATTTCTTGGGAGGAAAAAGTCTTCTCCACCGAAAATCTGAATTTTCGTGAAAAATTTATTTTCAAAATTTCATTTCATAAAATATGAAAATGAAGGTAAAACATGTTTTACCCTAACACAACCATAGGGGATGAAAATTAAATTGTTTCTTGATAGATGTATCAAAACATTTGGTCAGTAAAAATATACACCTAAACAATTTCGATAAATGATTTGATTGTGTCATAAAATCATTACCACATTGGAAACATTGAATCGTATTCTCCATGAAGGAATAACATAAAATGGAACATAAAATATCATGTTTATAAATTATATCAAGATATTACATATTAATGAGGATTTATATACACATCATGAATGAGAATATGTTTATACCAAAACATATGTACCATAGAAGGAAAATTGAGATAAAAATACTTTATTTGATTGGTAACTCATAGAATATAAACCCCATGAAAGGGATAATATCTGATGGAAATTAAAATAACACAAATTTTATGAATAATTATTATAAGATACATATTTTTGATTTATATAGACCACATAATCAAAATACGTAGTGAACATGACAAGTTTCACATGGGATAAAAATGTGTGAAGAAAATTCCTCACTACTTCATTATGTTTTGAATCATGGGATCATTGAAATATTAACATCAATTTAAACATTTAATACAATAAAATAAATGAAATTTATTATATAACTTATTATATACAATTATATACACCATAAAAATGAAAAAAATATTTGAATATGTCACTTGTCTCATAGAAATAATTATGAGACTATAAAACCACTTAATGTATGTATTGACTTCCATAATACATGTCCAAATATAATATTATTTAGTTATCCTACATTGGTTTTCAAAATATCCTTCATATGATGGATTTATACAAAACTTAACGCTTCTATAATGAGGTGAGGGAATATGGTAACTGTTTGTTATAGGATTTGGATTATTTAAATGGCTTGATATGTGTCATGAAGGGAAGAAAGTGGTTTCTCTATTATAATTGGGGATGAGTGAAAATCTTATATATACCAAAAAGTATTTTTAATTGGGAGGTCTCCCTTATCTAACCTACATCCAAATTTGAATAATAATGGATGGGAGAGATTATTTTGTTGAAAATCACCTTCACCCCAGAATAATTAAACATATTTTTTATCATGTTAATTATTTTTCATTATGTTTACTCAATTTTTTCGTTGTATATTTTTCAAATGTAACTTGTGTCTTTTTATTTTCCTAGGTGGTTTATCAATTGATACTAATATTAATAAGATATTTATTAGATAATTTATACATTTTGATTCTCTATATAAATTATAAATAATTAAAGAATTATTATATTAGTGTGTATGATTAATTTTAATACAAATACATATAATGTGGAAAACCCCTCTTTATACTTAATTTCATCAATTAATTCTAACTGTTTAGAATAATAATTATGGTAAAAAAATTAATTTATCCTTATTAGATAATATTTTTTATTATGAATCCAAATATGGATTCCTTTTTTTTAATGTTGCATAAAAATATATATAGAAGTTTATTTGAAATTATTCACACAGGCAGGATGAGAAAGTCATTTTTTAATGTGAAAATGTTCAAAGGTTTATGATGTTTTTATATCAAATTTAATTATAAAATTTATTTAAAATACCGAAAGTGAAATAATATAGGTATAATTGATGAAATTATCAGTTAAAAACAATTTAACATATAATTTATCTTTTCATATAAATTATTGAGAAGACATTTTTTATTTACAAATCAGTATTTGTCACCATTCATCAATATATGAAACATTACTGAAAAATTTCAAATCATCACCCTAAAATAATTTTTGTGATCCAATTTCAAAAAACCATGATTATGTTGTAAAATTAATTTTATGATATGTGAACCATTTAATTTTAAAATGATCATGTCATAAAATTGAAAAAAAAAACATTTTTTTAGAAATAAATATGATTTTAAGCATAAAATTCGACTTATTCTAATCACATGTTTAGAAAATACATAAGAATAATTTTTAAAACTAAATATAATATATAATATATAAATATAATTAAAATAAGTCGAAAAATTAATTTTTTAATTTATTGAAGTAAAACACATTAATTTGAATAAATAATTTTTTTCATAATTTGATATAATTCATTTTAAATTTATTTTAAACATCAGTTCGAATAAATTAGTCACCAAAGAAATAATTATATATAAAAAATTATAAAACATATTATTATTTAATTTATTTAGACCTATTTACAACAATCATTCTATAATCTTTGAGATACCTATCATATTAAAAATAAATATTTTTATATTATGCCATGTTTTGTTTAAACTCGATATTTGCATGGAATGCTAGAAAAACTTGATATTTTGCATAACATACATTAAACAGTGAGTTGCGTATACCAAAATCTGAACTCATTGTTTAATGTATTAAAATATTAACTTGGTGTGGTGTTTAAAAATAGCATATATTTTTTTAGGGTAGTACATAATCCATCAAGTAATTATAATTTATTCAAAATAAATTCATTCATAAAAACTAAATATGTTTCATTATACCCCATTAAAATGAATTTTTATCCAAAAACTCATTTGGGTCATCAATGCTTTAATACATTATTGTTACTTTCATAGAAACTTGCATCATAAAAAGGGTAAATAATGATTTCCCTTGAAAAAGAGAAAAGTAATATGAAAATGACATATGGAATAACACATAATAGGTTTCAAAATAAGAGATCATATGTATGAAGTGATGATTTGGAAATGTAAAGAAATAAAAAATAATTATATTGGATGAAAAATATAACTAATCAAATGAAATTTGATGATCTAGGTAAAGTTAAAAACCCACAAACCATAAATCTGGGTTGATTAAAGGACCATTATATTCATCAGAAATGAAGGTACTTGGATAACATTATTATTTCAATATCATTTTCTTAAAGTTAAATAATTTTCACAATAAGATTTAATTACATTATTTCATTCCTTTTTTTATAAACGATCTCATCCATAGATTGTACCTTAATCAACTCCCACTTAATATCTTAATCTATAAAATAATGATTAATTTGTTGTGTCTGAATTAGTATTGGATCATAATATACATTAATATAATTATATGTCACTCCAATGATCTGTAGTCATCATAAAAACAAAATGGATGGAATAGGTTACCCAATATTCAAAAATATCCATATAATTTAAAAATCCATTAATCTCTAAACTTGTATATGATGTTTAATATAAACCATTACATATATACATAACCTTATAACCCTTCCAACATTTAAAATTTACTGAAACAAAGACAAAATTTCTCAAAATAAATATAAAATTAATTAAAAATATATCACAAAGTAGCTTATGATTCTCACATGCCAAATATTTTAATGCCTTCATAATGTATTATATGGACATGGAATTAAACATTACATAATGTAGTCAATCAAACTTTAATTCACATTATTTCATTCAAAATGTTTTTTCTAGTTTAGAGTTTCTAAAAATTCGGGAATAATTCATACACGTAAAGAGGAAATCATAATAAGTTGTTACTATTAAATTAGTCTCCATTCCATCCATGAAACTAATTTTATTAATAAAATCCTAAATTATTTTATAAAAAATCATCACAATATTCAACATGGATTCTTATTTTCTATTTCCAATCCTTAAACCATGTAAAAAAATTTAAACATGCGATGAGCACAAAATGATATGTAATAAACATAAAAAGAAAATAACCATTATGTTATTAATACTTTAAACATATGAAATTATTTTCAGAAATAAATAATTCTTGTAACGACCCAAATTATGTCAATGGAAAATTCCCTTCTTATATTTAAGTCATAAAAACCCAAAATAATGAACTACTAAGTGATAAGTTACCTTTAAACATAATTTTGTCACCCCTATGTTTGGAATTTGAAAAATCTGACATACACGGTTGTGTTCAAGATAGTTTTTGGAGTCTAATGAAACAAAAATAATTTTTGGTGAATAGTAACATACCCTTATGAATAGTAACCTACCCTTATGAATAGTAATATGACCCTTAGGAACAGTACATAAGAGTAACATGAACTATGAATAATAAAATAAAATGTAGACATCATAAAAAGTGATAATTTGACCTTAGTAAACGTTTTTGGTATTTTATAACTAAAAATAGTTAATTATAATTAATTAATTAATTTAAAAGAATATTTATTTCCATGAAATTTATTCATAAATTATTGAATCAATTTCTAATAGTTCTTAGATAATTTTATAATACCCTACGTAATTTTTGAAAGAACTACAAAATCTGTTTTAATTTTAAAAACTGTTTTTTAAGTAAATTATGATTTTAATTAAAAATTTAATTAATAATATTTAGAAAATTATTTTTGAAAAATGGACATAATATTTTGATTCTACACATTGAAAATGGTAGGGGTAAAGTTTTGGTTTTATTCTGTAATACATCAATTTTCCGGTGAATAGTAAAAAAATACAGTTTTTCGCATAATCGGTGTACACTAAATTGCATCATTAATGACGTAATGAAGACATAAACATTCTGGAACATTAGTTTCGGCCAAAACATATTAAATTTCATAAATTTTTCCTTGAAATACAATAAATACAATTCTCAAAACTAAAAAGAACTTGCCAAAGCCTAAAGTCAAAAGGTAATTTCTTAAAGTGTCTTTTTCTATTTCTTTCACTTTCCTTTTAATAAATTAATGAATTAGAATTATAAAAAAGAGTTAAAGCCTAAAAAGAATTTTATTATATTAATATATGATTTATGATGTCAATAAACTAGTATTACAAATCTTACTGATGATATATTATTTTATTTAATATTTTATACCAAAAACACCTCCCTCCTCATGTATAAATAAGCCCTCCCCACCTCTTGCCAAACCACACCTCTCAAGCTTCAAGAATTTTCTAAGCTCTGCCCAATCATATACCCTAGCCCCTTCCCCACGTCCAAGAGCTTCTGGTCTCATCAAAAGACCAATCTTAATCCCTTAAGGAGGTTCTCAAGTGAAGGATTCAAGAGGTAATTTTCCTCCCTCTTCTCCTTTAATTTCCTTTCAAGTTCAAGTTCTTTCTTGATATCTCCCCACCTATCTTCATCCAAATTGATTTTAAATGCATTATTATACATATACAGTAATATTATTATTCTAATGGTATATTATATCACCCCACACCCTTTCCCTCTTCCATTTATTTTATTAAAGAGAACGTTGTTCATGAGGTGTTAAATTTATCTCCTTCAAAAAATGACATGTTCACTTCTTCCATTTATACCTTCAAATATGGTCATGAAACCATTTTTATGTTTTAAAAAGAATATTTTATATGTATTATGTTCTATTTTATGTTCTGTAAATAACCTATGGCCATATTACTAACTGAAAAGTTAAAACGAGTTCGTTGTGATCCAAAAACCGCTCAAATTATCCCAAATAATCTTCATTTAATTATTATCTAATGATTCGTCCACATGGATCTAATATAACTCATTATAAAACCATTCGAGATTCATTAATATCATTAATATAATCTAATATCAGTTCTGGATGTTTACCCATGATCTAGCCAAACATCAATTTAAGAATACAAGTTGACGGCTCAAGAAAACCATGAAAACGAACATCCTCGATCAATGTTTTTAAACGCTATAAGTCATCCAAAGGAACATAATATGAAATAATGAGACCAGAATGATCCCTATTAATGTATAAACGGTTCTTTAATTTCTAATTAATGAATATAATTTCATTATACAGGACATTAAAGAGAAGCAGGCATTGAAGTACAAGGTAAGGGGAAATCTCGAACCCAATTATCTTCCTTCGGGTTCTCCCTCTTTCACTCCATTTTTTATATGATTTCTCCTCAAAGATCATATGTTCATAATATCCTTTACTTATCTGGGATATACATGTTTTTCACTGGTTTTTATGTCCATCAAAATGTTTTCCAAAAGAACTCTTCTTTCAAGAACTCACCTTTTACCTCTCATTCAGGGTTGATGGTTCTTATATCAAGTATGTTGTTCCCTCTTTCTTTTGGGAACCCAAAGATTATGAATGTGTTATTATGAGATTAAACCCATTCCTTTCCATGGGTTATTTATGTACATGTTTGATATGTGTTCTATGTGGCATGCATGATAATGATAATGTTATGATGTGACGGGTGCGCCCAGAATTATATAGCACTCCAATGAATTGGGTTAAATGATGAATCTCATGAGTAAATGTGAAATTATGTTTGAACAATATTCTAGCTAGTTTCACAAGTATGTTTGGTAGTTAACCACTAAGACATGATGTTTCATTTTTTATGCATTTCCAAATTTCAAGCCTTTTATTTATGCACCTATCATGCTCATGATCTTTTGCCTATGTTATGATTATGCTCACCCCATGATGTATTATTCTTAACTATCCTCTTACTGGGATTTTAGCTCACCCCTTATGATGTATATCAACCGGTGGCTACATACTAAGGATGGGACAAGTGCTACTATGATGCTATAGAAGAAGAAATTAAAAGAATGTTTATGCTTGATGTTTTACTTGTTATGTGTTGTCCTAGTTTTCCCAAGACACTAAACCTCTGGATCCTCCATATGTAATACTATTATGTTGTTTATCTTTGAAATGATGTTATAGTAATGTAAGAAATGGTCGGGTCTCTATAGTTGGTATCAGAGGAAAGGTTTAGTTAATTTGTGAATTAGGATTAGTAAACGATATAGAATACCTCTAGCATGAGAATAAGTAAAAATATGTACACAAGAATATTTACCTAGGGATCCAATATGTTATGTTTTTGATATAATTTTTTTTAAAGAATAATTAATTCATGTCTTTTTTATTTATGTTTTTTTCTATCCTTTTCTATATTAGAAAATGGTGGGAACCAGGAGAGGTAATAAAGTAGAAGTACCCTCACCTTTTTGTGTAAAGTGAAATATCGAGGGTGAAATTTCTTAAGGGGGGAAGAATGTAATGATGCAAAGTATGTCAATGGAAAATTCCCTTCTTATATTTATGTCATAAAAACACAAAATAATGAACTAAAAAGTGATAAGTGACCTTTAAACATAATTTTTTCATCCCTATGTTTGGAATTTTAAAAATCCGACATACACAGTTGTGTTCAAGATAGTTTTTGGAGTCTAATGAAACAAAAATAATTATTGGTGAATAGTAACATACCCTTATGAATAGTAACATACCCTTATGAATAGTAATATGACCCTTATGATTAGTAAATAAGAGTAACATTACCTATTAATAATAAAATAAAATTTATACATCATAGAAAGTGATAATTTGACCATAGTAAACGTTTTTGGTATTTTATAAGTCAAAATAATTAATTATAATTAATTAATTAACATAAAATAATATTTATTTCCCTGAAATATATTCATAAAGTATTTAATCAATTTCTAATAGTTTTTAGATAATATTATAAGACCCTACATAATTTTTGAAAGAACTACAAAATCAGTTTTAATTTTAAAAACTGTTTTTTAAGTAAATTATGATTTTAATTAAACATTAAATTAATAATATTTAGAAAATTATTTTTGAAAAATGGACATAATTTTTGGATTCTACACGACAATAAATGGTAGGGGTAATGTTTTGGGTTTATTCTGAAATACTTCAATTTTCGGGTGAATAGTAAAAATATAAAGGTTTTCGCATAATAGGTGTACACTAAATTGAATCATTAATGATTTAATGATGACATAAACATTATAGAACATTAGTTTCGGCCAAAACATATTAAATTTTATAAATGTTTCCTTGAAATACAATAAATACAATTCTCAAACATAAAAAGAACTTTCCAAAGCCTAAAGTCAAAAGGTAATTTCTTAAAGTGTCTTTTTCTATTTCTTTCACTTTCCTTTTAATAATTAATGAATTAGAATTTTAAAAAAGATATAAAGCCTAAAACGATTTTTATTATATTAATATATGATATATTATGTCAATAATGTACTATTACAATTCTAACTTATGATATATTATTTTATTTAATATTTTATACCAAAAACACCTCCCTCCTCATGTATAAATAAGCCATCCCCTCCTCTTGCCAAACCACACCTCTCAAGCTTCAAGAATTATCTATGCTCTGACAAATCATATCCCCTAGCCCCTTCCCCACGTTCAAGAGCTACTGGTCTAATCAAAATACCAAGCTTAGTCCCTTAAGGAGGTTCTCAAGTGAAGGATTCAAGATGTAATTTCCCTCCCTCTTCTCCTTTAATTTCCTTTCAAGTTCAAGTTCATTTCTTGATCTCTTCCCACCTATCTTCATCCAATTTTTTTTAAATCCAGTATTATAAATATACAGTAATCTTATTATTCTAATGGTATATTATATCACCCCAAACCCTTTCCCTCTTCCTTTTATTTTATTAAAGAGAATGTTGCTCATGAGGTGTTAAATTTATCTCCTTCAAAAAATTACATGTTATCTGCTTCCATTTCTACCTTCAAATTTGGTTATGAAACCATTTTTATGGTTGAAAAAGAATATTTTATATGTATTTTGTTCTATTTTATGTTCTGGAAATAACCTATGGCCTTATTACTATGTGAAAAGTTAAAACAAGTTCGTTGTGATCCAAAAACCGCTCAAATTAACCCAAATAATCTTCATTTAATTTTTATCTAATGATTTTTTCACATGGATCTAATATAACTAATTACAAAATAATTCATGCTTCTGTAATATCATTAATAACATGTAATATCAGTTCTGGATGTATACCCCTAATCTACCCAAACATCAATTTAAGAATACAAGTGGACCGCTCAAGAAAACCATGAAAACGAACATCCCCGATCAATGTTTTTAAACTCTATAAGTCATCCAAAGGAACATAATATGAAATAATGAAACCAGAATGAACCCTATTAATGTATAAAAGGTTCCGGAATTTCTAATTAATGAATATAATTTCATTATACAGGACATTAAAGAGAAGGAGGAATTCGAGTACAAGGTAAGGGGAAATCTCGAACCCAATTTTCTTCCTTCGGTTTCTCCATCTTTCACTCCATTTTTGATATGGTTACTCCTCAAAGATCATTTGTTCATAATTTCCATTACATTTCTGGGATATACATGTTTTTCACTGGTTTTTATGTCCATAAAAATGTATTCCAAAAATACTCTTCTTTCATGAACTCAACTTTTACCTCTCATTCAAGGTTGATGGTTCTTGTATCAAGTATGTTGTTCCCTCTTTCTTTTGGGAACCCAAAGTTTATGAATGTGTTATTATAAGATGAAACCCATTCCTTTCCATGGGGTATATATGAATATGTTTGATATGTGTTCTATGGGGAAAGAATGATAATGATAATGTTATGATGTGACGGGTGCGCCCGGAATTATATAGCGCAACATGAATGTTTAAATGTGACGGGTGTGCCTGGACTCATATAGCGCTCCAATGCATTGGGTAAAGTGATGAATCGCATGAATAAATGTGAAATTATGTGTGAACAAGATTCTAGCTTGTTTCAAATGTATGTGTTGTAGTTAACCACTAATACATGATGTTTCATTTTTTATGGATTGCCAAATTTCAAGTCTTTTATTTATGCTCCTCTCATGCCCATGATCTTTTGCCTATGTTATGATTATTATTACCCCATGATGTATTATTCTTAACTATCCTCTTACTGGGATTTTAGTTCACCCCTTTTGATGTATATCCTCAGGTGGATACATGTACTAAGGAGAGGACAAGTGCTACTAAGAAGCTATAGAAGAAGAAATTAAAAGAATGTTTATGCTTGATGTTGTACTTGTTATGTGTAGTCCTAGTTTTCCCAAGACACTAAACCCCTGGATCCTCCATGTGTAATACTATTATATTGTTTATATTTGAAATGATGTAATATTATTGTAAGAAATGTTTGGGTCACTATAGTTGGTATCAGAGGAATGGTTTAGTTAATTTTGGATTTGGATTAGTAAACCCTAGAGAAAACCTCTAGCATGAGAATATATACAAATATGTACATAAGAATATTTACCTATGGATCCCATATGTTATGTTTTTGGTATATTTTTTTTAAAAGAATAATTTATTCATGACTTTTTTAGTTATTTTTTGTTCTATCCTTTTCAATTTTATAAAATGGTGGGAACCAGGAGAGGTAATAAAGGAGAAGTACCCTCACCTGTTTGTGTAATGTGAAATTTCGAGGGCGAAATTTCTTAAGGGGTGAAGAATGTAACGACCCAAAGTATGTAAATGGAAATTTCCCTTCTTATATTTACGTCATAAAAACAAAAAATAATGAACTACTAAGTGATAAGTGACCTTTAAACATAATTTTTTCACCCCTATGTTTGGAATTTTAAAAATCCGACAGACACGGTTGTGTTCAAGATAGTTTTTGGAGTATAATGAAACAAAATTTTTTTTGGTGAATAGTAACCTACCCTTATGAATAGTAACCTACCCTTATGAATAGTAATATGACCCTTATGAATAGGAAATAAGATTAACATTACCTGTGAATAATAAAATAAAATTTAGACATCATAGAAAGTGATAATTTGACCTTAGTAAACATTTTTGGTATTTTATAAGTCAAAATAATTAATTATAATTGATTAATTAATTTAAAAGAATATTTATTTCCCTTAAATGTATTTATAAAGTATTGAATAAATTTCTAATAGTTTTTAGATAATTTCATAAGACCCTACGTAATTTTTGAAAGAACTACAAAATCAGTTTTAATTTTAAAAACTGTTTTTTTAAGTAAATTTTGATTTCAATTAAACATTAAATTAATAATATTTAGAAAACTATTTTTGAAAAATGGAAATAATTTTTGGATTCTACACGTCGAAAAATGGAAGGGTTAATGTTTTGGATTTATTCTGAAATACTTCAATTTTCGGGTGAATAGTAAAAAAATAAAGTTTTTTGTATAATGGGTGTACACTAAATTGCATCATTAATGATGTAATGATGACATAGACATTAATGAGCTTTAGTTTAGGCCAAAACATATTAAATTTCATAATTTTTTCCTTCAAATACAGTAAATCCATTTCTCAAACATAAAATTAACTTTCCAAAGCCTAAAGTCAAAAGGTGATTTCTTAAAGTGTCTTTTTCTCTTTCTTTCACTTCCCTTTTAATAAATTAATGAATTCGAATTATAAAAAAGTTTTAAAGCCTAAAAAGAATTTTATTATATTAATATATGATTTAGGATGTCAAAAAACTACTAATACAAGTCTAATTGATTATATATTATTTTATTTAATATTTTATACCAAAAACACCTCCCTCCTCATGTATAAATAAGCCCTCCCCCTCCTCTTTCCAAACCACACCTCTCACGCTTAAATAATTGCCTATTCTCTTCCAAATAAGATCCCCTATCCCCTTTCCCATTTCCAAGAGCTTCTGGTCTCATCAAAAGACCATGATTAGTCCCTTAAGGAGGTTCTAAAGTGAAGGATTCAAGAGGTAATTTCCCTCCCTCTTCTCCTTTAATTTCCTTTCAAGTTCAAGTTCCATTCTTGATATCTCCCCACCTATCTTCATCCAAATTAATTTTTAATTCCAGTATTATACATATAATGTAATCATATTATTCTAATAGTATATTATATCACCCCAAACCCTTTCCCTCTTCGTTTTATTTTATTAAAGAGAATGTTGTTCATGAGGTGTTAAATTTATCACCTTAAAAATGACATGTTCTCTTCTTCCATTTCTACCTTCAAATATGGTAATGAAACCATTTTAATGGTTGAAAAAGAGTATTTTATATGTATTATTTTCTATTTTAAGTTCTGGAAATATCCTATGGCCATATTACTAAGTGAAAAGTTAAAACAAGTTAGTTGTGATCAAAAACCGCTCAAATTAACCCAACTATTCTTCATTTTATTCTTATCTAATGATTCGTCCACATGGATCAAATATAACTCATTATAAAATCATTCAAGATTCCTTAATATTATTAATAACATGTTATATAAGTTCTGTATGTTTACCCAAGATCTACCCAAACATCAATTTAAGAATACAAGTGGACCGCTCAAGAAAACCATGAAAACGAACATCCCAGATCAATGTTTATAAACTCTATAAGTCATGAAAAGGAACATAATATGAAATAATGAAACCAGAATGAACCCTATTAATGTATAAAAGGTTCCATAATTTCTAATTAATGAATATAATCTCATTATACAAGACATTAAAGAGAAGGAGGCATTCGAGTACAAGGTAAGGGGAAATCTCGAAACCAATTTTCTTCCTTCATTTTCTCCCTCTTTCACTCTATTTTTGATATGGTTACTCCTCAATGATCATTTGTTCATAATTTCCTTTACTTTTCTGGGATATACATGTTTTTCAATGGTTTTTATGTCCATCAAAATTTTTTCCAAAACAACTCTTCTTTTAAGAACTCACCTTTAACCTCTCATTCAAGGTTGATTGTTCATGTATCAAGTATGTTGTTCACTCTTTCTTTTGGGAACCCAAAGCATATGAATGTGTTATTATGATATGAAACCCATTAGTTTCCATGGGTTATTTATGTACATGTTTGATATGTGTTCTATGTGGCAAGCATGATAATGATGATGTTATGATGTGACGGGTGCGCCCGGAATTATATAGTGCAATATGAATGTT
The DNA here is from genome assembly GCA_963277665.1 of Viscum album. Classification (NCBI taxonomy): domain Eukaryota; kingdom Viridiplantae; phylum Streptophyta; class Magnoliopsida; order Santalales; family Viscaceae; genus Viscum; species Viscum album. Next base: position 1,493,824,194 of record OY728121.1, read on the forward strand.
TAAATGTGACGGGTGCGCCCGAAATTATATAGCGCTCCAATTCATTGGGTAAAGTGATTAATCTCATGATTAAATGTGAAATTTTGTGTGAAAAAGATTCTATATTGTTTCACAAGTATTTGTGGTAGTTAACCACTAAGACATGATGTTTCATTTTTTATGCATTTCCACATTTCGAGTCTTCTATTTATGCTCCTCTCATGCTCATGATCTTTTTCCTATGTTATAATTATGCTCACCCCATGATGTATTATTATTAACTATCCTATTACTAGGATTTTAGCTCACCCCTTTTTAAGTATAACCTCAGGTGGATACAAGTACTAAGGAGAGGAAATGTGGTACTAAGAATCTATAGAAGAAGATATTAAAAGATTGTTTATGCTTGATGTTGTACTTGTTATGTGTAGTCCTAGTTTTCCCAAGACACTAAACCTCTAGATCCTCTATGTGTAATACTATTATGTTATTTATATTTGAAATGATATAATAGTAATATAAGAAAAGGTCGGGTCGCTATACTTCTCGCCCATAAAGTATCAAATACTTACCTTGTGAAAACAAGTGATTTCCATAAAACATAGAAAAAATAAATAAATATATAATGGTGGATTGGGGAATTAAATAATTAAGATTGTAACCCTTATAGATACCACATTATTTGTAACCCTCTTGGATACCATATCTTGTAGCCCTAATTAATACTTTATGATGTAACCCTCATGGGTACATTATTTTGTAACCATCATAGTTGCACATGGAGTAACCATATGGATTTCTTCCAATCTAAACATACCCAATGCATTGTAGGTAGATATAGGTCCCATAATAAATCATAAATATTTTCCAAGAACTAAAAAATAATCATTAAACATGAAAACATTCATCATAAAAACATTCCTTTTCAATTTTTTAATTAGAGACATTAAAGAAGATTTTAGAAAGGAAATTCCATTACATCGAGTCCATTTTACTTGAGACATGTCAAAATAAATTATATAATGGTTTAAAGATTGTAATTAACATATTATGAACTATATTAATATCTATAAAACCTTATAAAATATTTTTCTAACTTATTTCATCCAATTTAATTATAATATGTTGATATTATTATTGATTCGGGTGTGTTTATTTCATGGTTTCTAGGGTTTATTGATTAGGGATTTTCATGTTGAAATTATTGAAAAATTAATAAGAATAATAAAAAGGTAATAATATGTTTAAAAATTTTCAAATTCAACCATATATCATTTTTTGGATAATAGGTAGATTCATTAGATAATACATCAATGAAAACGATTTATTTTCTTTTGGCTGGTTTTATAACCATCATGAAATTATATAATTCTGCTTAATATCATGTTTATATAATGGTTAAAAATAATTATATAAAATATAAAATATATAATGAAGTATCATTTAACCATATTAATGGTTTTATGACTATCCATGGAGGTGGTATGGAAAAATAAAAAAATTCATCCATGAAAGCGGTGGACCAACACGTCACGGACAATGAATTCATTTTCTAGAATATGAGGTGAAGTGGAGTGGCTTGATTATTTATATTAAATTAAAACAAAAAAAATTAATATATATTTAAGATACAAGAGTTTTCATGTCCCTAGAATTATTGGAGGTGAGGAGAGAATACAAAATGAAAAGAAATTGAAAATAAATTAAAAGAAAATGAAAGGGGATTTTACCTCTTGAATTATAATATTTTACAACCTCCTTAAGGACCTTTGTTTTCGTATGTTGATGAGACCTGAAGGTCTTAGACTGGTGTAATTTGATTGGGAATCAAATTTTTCATGAATTAATAGATAGAAAATGATTCATTGTATTGAGGAGAAGCAGTTGTGTGGGTGGTATATATAGTGGAAGAGATGGGATTTTCTTGTTATTTTATTCATTTGTTTCTAAATATGGATCTATAATATAATTAGCTATAAAATTATCACTATATATATTAGAATAATTTTTATAAGTTCTATGTTATGGTGATTAAATCATAAATTATTAATGTAATATATTATTTAACTTATAATGTGTATAACCACAAATTATAATATTTTTCTATTCACAAAAAATTATTTTTTTATAAAAATCCAGAAAATCTATCCTAACCATTTTTTAATGTGTATAATTAAATCATTAATTCCATTTTACAAAAAATATTTTATAAAATATTATAATTTTTAATAATTCAAATAATCATTTATTCCAAAAATTCCAATTTTAAAATTATAACTTATTTTATGACACTTTGAAAAATTAATTAATGTCTCCTTAATTATATTATAATCAGAAGACAACAAAATATTAATTTATGTATATATTTTATGAAAATATAATTTCTTTTAAATTATTAATTTAATTATGAAATATAAAATAAATAAATATGATTTAAAAATATATCAACACTTAATTTATCATTTCAAAAACATTTCATTAATTATTCCATGATATAAGTATATCATGATTGCACTTGTAAGATAGAAATATTCTATTTATTCTCTCATATGTGAGATTACTATTCTATAATTATACATTTCTTTATTTATATAAATACCACTTATTTTATTAGACATTGATAATGAATTTTAATATTTAATTCTAGAGTGAAAAAAAATTATATTATTAGAACATAGGTTATCACCTTCTCCCCAACATTTGTAATGTGCATCCTAATAATTTTTATTTACTTATTAAACAAGTGAGGATATATTCTCTCTCCTAGAATTTTTATATTCTCATGTTTCTTCTTCAACCATATCATTTTTTCCAAAAACCATAACCTTAGGAATTACCTTATTTGAATATAATTTCTATATATTATCAATAATATGAATAGGTTTCTCTGTATAAGAGAGTTTGTATTCCATCTAAACAAATTTTGGGCTCTATATATTAGATGAATCTGGCACAGACATCCTTAACATCAAAACATGAAAACAATTGTGTACCTGAGATAAAATCAGAAAAAAAGATACTCTGAAGTAAAATAGTCAAAAATTATATTTGATTTTATAGGGAAAAATTAACTATGGAGTTGTCTTTTCTTTCTTACAGAAAAACAGAGAACTTTTTTGTGGAATTATTTTAAGGAAAACGTGACAACAAAGCTTGAATGATATGTCTTTCTTCCTATAATCTGCCGAACTTTTCAACCTACTCTGAGATATCCTCATGTTTTATTGGTCTATATTCACTTTCTCAGAAACATCCTATACTGATTATGTTCCCACTAATTTCTTTTAATCGAATTATCCAAAAATGATAGCATTTGAAACTGATTTCCATATAAAGACTCAAAAGGGTACATCTTTAAAATGGAATGAAATCTATTATTATAAGAAAACTAAAATTATAAAATTTATTAATTATAAGTTCCATGGTAATCCATTGAACAAGCTCTAAGAATGTCCTCTGAGGTATGAATTATTTTGAAGGTCTATTTATCATATTAAAAAATAAAACATTGCTAAAAATTAATTATATTCTCCTTGAATTCTTATGTATATTCCAAAAATAACAGGTGAACTTGGGATCAATATAAAATTTAATAAGGATAGGAACACCGTGTAACCTATGAATATAATTAAGGCATAACAGAGTTAGTTGACATAAAGATAGAGTATCTCGAATAGAATGGAAATGTGAAAATTCAGTCATCCAATTAATAATCAAAAATCCCATTTTTACGTCACAAAATATTTATTAATACTTCCATTAAATCCACAAAAATATTTTCCCATTTTCTTTATGTAAATTTAAAAATACTAAATCATTCCCTTTTTTAGTTGTCACTCTGCATTAAATTTTTAACCAGTTAATCATTTCATAGTAAAATCTACAATATCTCATTTTATTCAATCCCACAAGTAATAATATTGATGGTCTATGTAAATATTATTGATGGCTGAATAAACTGAATATGGAGAGTTATGAGCATTATATAACAATTCATTCCTTAGATAGGAATCATAAGGAATACAAAATCTATTTCCAAAAATAAGGAAACAATCTTTAAAAATATTAAATTTTATAAATTTACCTTTCTTAACCATTTCTATTTTTTTTGAAACTCATAGTCCTCCATCAGTGCTTACTTAATCCTATCAAAGTGAGTCCAAACACTGAACCCTAAAAAAATAGATGAATTTCCTATTACAACAACTTGACTGCCAAAATTTATTGAATCACTAATCAAGGTGTCATGTTTCAATCATAACATGGTTAATGATGCATGATGTTTTTGACTTAGGGCGTCAACTACATTAATTGATTTTTCATGATGGTAACTGATTGTACAATCATAATCCGTTATTAGTTCAATCCATATTCTCTACCTCATGTTCATTTCATTGTGAGTGAATATAAATGTCACTAAATTATGGTCATTATATATTTCATATTTGGTTTTATATAAATGGTTCCTCAAAATTTTCCAAGTGAAAACCATAGTCGATACTTACCAATCATGTTTGGGATAATTTAATTCATGATGATTCAGTTTTCATAAAGAATATACAATCTTCTGATCATTCCACATCAGAAAACAGCCATGTCCCATCAATGAACCATAACTATAGATAATAAAATAACAATTTATGGAAGGTAGATTCATAATTAGAGCATTCACTAATCATTTCATCAGTTCCAAAAAAATCCTTGCATTCTTCTTTCCAAATATATTTAACTCTTATTTATGTTATCATAGTTAGTTGGATGTATAATCATGATGTTTTTTTAAAATACCATCAGTAATAACTGTCCAATCCAAGAAATATAAGAATATTTCTTAAATTAGTTAGTCTCGACCATTCATCAAAGACATCTATTTTCTAGAGGCCAACTATTATGCAATCCATAATTACAATGTTCCTTATAAAACAAATCTATTACAACCAAAAATAATAAAAAAATATCAGTATAACTTTTTTTTGTTGAGATTTTTACGGATAGTCCTTAGGTCTTTATTTTGATCCTGCCAACTTTTAGAAAACACTAAAATATTATCAATAAATTAAACAACAAACTTATCTAAATATTAATGAATTATTATAATCATAAGATATATAAAAATATCAATGGAATTTTTATAGACAGATGGAATTGAAACAGACTCATAATTCCCATATACAGTTTGTAATGTTGTTTTCAGAATATCATCCACCCTTTCCTAAAGCCAATGGTACCTAGATCTCATGTCAATCCTGGAAGAATATTGAGCTCCCTAGAGCTGATTAGATGAGTCACCAATATGAGGTAGTGGATACTTAATGTTAACAGTATTGTTATTTAAATCGCTATAATTAATGAAATCCCTCATGGAACCATCTATAATTTTTAACAAAAAAACAGGAGCACCCCATTTTGAAGTGTTTGGATGAATGAAGCCATCATCAAGAAACTCATGGAAATGTGTTTTCAATTATAAAAGTTAACAATCATTTGATAATGGGGTTTTGAAATTGGATTAGCATCAGAAACTAATTAAATAATAAATTCAATGTCCAGATGATGTATGAAATTTTAAAAATCATTGGAAAAAACATCTAGGAATTCATTTACCACGGTTACATCCATTATTAGAGTATTTTGATTTTTCTCGACAATATGTGAAAGATAACATTAATTTTCCTATTTTAATAATTTTATAGATTTCTAATATGTTAAAAATGGTATAGGTTTAATCTTGAATAAAAAATGAAACTCCTTTTGAATAAACTTCTTTTTCTCTACAATAAATCTTATCATGATAAACAGATATCCCAATCATTCCTAGAATAATATCAATATCCACTAATGGAAATCAAAAGAGGTTTTCAGGTAATTTCTTTGCACATACAACAACATGAGTATTATTATAATGCATTTTTGACTAAATATTTTCCTACAGAGTTTTGGCCATAAGATCTAATTTCATTTCATGTGGTGAAATTTTTATATTACCATAAAATTTATGAGAAATAAAGGAATGAGTAGGCCTTGAATTAAACAAGACATTAGAAATATCTATTTAGAAAAACAATATATCTGATACCACTTCAATGGATGGCCCAACATAATAATATGTTATTATAATGGATTTATCAATAACATTATTCTTATAATCTTGCAACTTTCTATCATTCTAATCATTCCTTGGGAAAGTATATTCATAATTCACCATCTCACCACATTTAAAACACATTATAGTTTTCTTATATATATTAAACACACCACTATCAATATATTTTTTATTATAATCTAAAGACATATGAACAAACTTACCATATCAGAATCACTTCCCAACTTTGATAATACATTCCCCATGGTTCTTTATTAACTCACTTCCCAAAAACATTAAAATAGAATTTAATATCTTTAAATTTATTTGATTGAATCATACAAATCTCATTCAATATGTACCTTTTCTTGTACTTTTTTTGAAAGTACCCTTGATCATCATAAAAATCCATTTATTTACTATCATCACATCGAACAAGTTTCTTATTCCTGTTGAATACCAGGGAGGAAAATTCCATTCATTATATTGAGTTCAATCTAGAGTAAAAACAATTGATTTTACCATCAAGATCAGGAATAATATTTACATCGTACCTTTCCAATCGATTGATGTTTTCTTCATAAAAAATCACATAATCTTCCTAATATTGTCTCAATTCAAGGAATTTATTTTCCATCCTATGTCAAACCACCATAGAAAAATATTTTTTAGGGAAACTATTATTAAATTCATCCCATTTTGTTGTTTCAGCAACCTCACTATCTTTTGTATTCATGACAATTGATAACCACTGGTCTACTTCACCTTCAAAATAACAAATTTAAAGGCTAAACATTTAATTTTCTGAACACCAATGAAATCGAATATCATTTCATGTTCTTTAATATAACGCTAATCCACAATCGAGTCAGAAGATCATTTGAAAGCAAGAGGATTGTGCTTCACATATTTTTCCCCGAACAATATGTTCCTTTATGGTAACTCTGGTTGTTATCTTTCATGGATTCTGCCACTATTTATAGCCTATTTCAATAGTTCCACTACTTTCACAAACTACGTAGTTCCAATTTATACCATTCCTGGTTGAAAATTTAGAATGATATCACCCCCTCAGTGCCTTCCTTATGTAGTATAACAATTTCATCAGTGGAAGAACATTTCGAACCGACATATATAATATGAAGAAACATGGTAATCCTTAATTTTTGTACAATTTTAACTCAAAAATATTGTAAAAAATCATTCAGGAAGTTCTATTAAGATCATCCCTACCCATAATGTTATCTAAACCATTATTTGGCACCAACTATAAGGACCCAACCTTAATATTTTTTTAATCTAGTTAATTCATCTAGAATTAACGTTCTTACATTGCCAAAGATATTTTAATTTTAGAGTTTTATATAGTTATGAAATAATTCATCCATATAAACTCATAACAATACAAAGTGGTTAATTTTACAAAACTATCGATTTTATCTATAATAAAAATGTCTTTAATGAAACATGAAATATTTTCCTGAAAACATATTCCCAATATTTATCTTTCCTTATTCTTTTCTCATACTTGTACATTAACCTTATTAAAAACATTTTAAAACATGGGATATGAAAAAAATCCCCGTAAGGTTCATAAAATAAAAAAAAAATTCTATGAATCCTCATTAACAACTAAGATCATTTTTACAAGACATACTTCTCACCTATAAAGTATCATATACTTATTTTGTAACAAAAATAGAATTCCATAAATTATTGAATACATAAATAAATTTGTTAAGGTAACATGGGGAATTTCATAATTAATATTGTATCCATGTCATCTACCATATTATTTTTAACCCATATGGATAAACTACAATGAAACCCCCATGGGTACCTTATGATGTAACCGCCATAGCCAACTTCTAGGGTAACCATCACAGTTGCACTTGGAGTAAGCATACGATAGACCTCCAATATAAATATACCTAATAAATTTGAATGAGATGAATTTCGCATTCTTAATCATAAAAAATTACTAATAACAAAAAAATAATAATACATCATGAATAGTTTCATTATAAAAACAATCCTTTTGACATTTATAAAAAGCGACATTAAAGAGTTTTTTAAACTGGAACGTCCCTTACCCCATGTTCATTTTACATAAAACATGTAAACTCTATATATATAATGGATTAAATATTGTTATTAATATATTAAATAACTATATTCATGTTTATAAATACTTATATTATCTTCTATAAAAACCATCCACCTATTTAATGATAATATACTGTTATTTTCATTATTTTAGTTGCGTTTATTTAACGGTTTGCATGGTTGGTTGATTATGGATATTCTTGTCTAATGGATGAAAATATATACAAGTGGAATGAAGTCATATTAATATGTTTCTAAAATTTTAAAAGATTCAATTTCTAATTATAGAATTATTCATTATAAAAAAATTAAAGCAAACAAGTTAATTTATTTTGGGGATTTTTATGACCATCACAAACTTATATAATTGTATTTAATATCATTTTAATATATTGTTTAAAATAAAATTATATAACCTATAATATGTATAATAAAATATAATTTTACCATAATAATGGTTTTATTTCCATTATTGATGGTGGTAATGGAAAATGATAAATTTTTTCACCACAAATGCGGGGAATCGACATGTCATAATCGACACTTTCATTTTCTAAAATAAGAAGATAAGTAGGGACTTTTTTTGACAGATATTTATTTAGCTCAAAAAATTTAAAGTATATATGGAATATTGTATTTTTAATGTAATATGTATGGGAATAGGTGAAAGGAGAATAACTAAAGAAATGAAATTGAAAATAAAATAAAATAAAATAAAAGAAGATTTTACTACTTCAACTCTCCTCCATGAGAACCTCCTTTAGCAACTCAGTTTTAAACATTTCAAGAGACCAGATGTTAATGTATGTAGGAAAGGTGATTTTTAGGGGAATTGATAAGAAATTAAAAATGATTGATCTATTTTGAGGTGTGATGAGAAGATGTGGGGTTTATAGTGGGGGAGAGGAGTGTTTTCTGATTATTTTATTCATTAGTTTCAAAATTATTGATCAGGACTATGAGTAGTTAGAAAATCATAAATATATATATATATATATAAATAATTATTTGATGTTAGATATTATTGTTATTAAATCATAAATGAATCATGAAGTAGTGTGTTTAACTTATAACGTTTATATGCTATAAATAACCATATTTTATTACTCACAAAAATATCATGTATTTATGAAAAATCCCAAAAATTCATCTTAACCAAGTTTTAACATGTAGAATTAAAAATTGAAATCCATGTTATGAAAATAATTTTCAAAATTTTAGGAATTTAATTTTTAATAAAAAATCATTATATATTCGGAAAATATGAATTTTTAAATTATAATTGATTCTATAAAACATTGAAAATTAAATTAAAATCCCATAAAATTATATTATAATCAGAATAGGTCCAAAAATAAAAATTATAATATATTAAATTATAATATATTCTGTTTTAATTAATAATTTTAATATAAATTTTATAGTTAAATATTTGTAACTTTTTAAAATATCCACAGTTAATTTATCATTTCTATAATAGTTATTTACATATTCCCTGATATATTATGATTACACTTATAAGATATGTAAATTATATTTATACTATCATAGGTGAGATCAATATTAAATTAATATGAAATTATTAATTTATATAAATACAACTTGTTTCATTATTCATTTATAATGAAATTAACAATTTATTTTTAAAATTATATAAAATTATTTTTTATTTAGCTAAGTTGTTTCATTTATTCATTTTAAACATGGTACTGATATAAATTACTAGAAAACCATATTGAAAACATGAATTGTTTAATATTTTGTAAATTAAACATATATTATTGGATTTAATCCCTAAATAAAAAAAAGTTTTGAACTCCATCAATGATAGAATAAACCAAAATTTCAATAAATCATTAATCAGTTCCATGGTATTTATTAGTATTCAATTTATTTATTCAAATCCAACATATCATCATCCTAACAATATTATCTCAACATAAAAACCATATTATGGATAATATTCCCTTAGTAAAAATAATAATTTTCCATTAAATAAATTTTCTAGTGGCTCGGTACCATTTAACATAATCTTGAATATTGTTAATGAAAAAAACATACCTGTAATGTCTTTATATATTTAATTAATCTTAAATTACAATACATAAACTCATAAATCAACCCACTTACATCTCTAACTAATAAATTGGTATCATAATATTATTCATAAATACATCTTTCCTTTTGTATGTCATCTATAATATTTTTATAATCAATAGAAACATTGTTACTCATAAGAATACATTGTTTTACTATATAATCATTCCACATAAGAAGTCAATTTTCATTATACCCAATCTTCGCACATTTATAACATTCCACAATCTATGATACATTAGGGAGACCATTATTATTTTCCTTTTTACTATCCAATCATTTATTTTTTATTTTGAAACTACTTTCCTTGTTTCCTTATTGTCCACAGTCAAAATATATTCATGTCCCCTTGAGACATTCCCATGAGTGATTCTACCAAAATCCTCTAAAAATAGGAATCTGGATCATCTTTCATCAATGGTTACCACCACCCAAACTATTAGTGAAATATTTCCTTCAATTTTTTTTGTTAGTTTGATAGTTGGTTAAGGTACACTTTGTTAATAATGTTTCGAGAAAATAGATTAGGTATAACCATAATTTCAATTAATATAGTCATCATAAAATTTCATTTCTCATTGTCACTAAACAATAAAACTGATTAAATGTTTACAAGATTCTTTACAGATACATTCATTGACTAAAATCAAAAAAAATTGTGTGAGAAATGAAAATCATATTTGTAAATCACATAATCACAAAAAATCACATATATGATATCAAAATGATGAAACATTATTATACGACACATTAGGATTATCCATGGTCATTAATAGTAAACATCTATTTAAATCCATCTCGATGTTTCATCAAGATATTGTGAATTTCAAATGAATATCCCCTACGAGTGTAAAATAGATGTTTAACAAGGCCTATTTTCATGAACTAGATCTCGGTCAATTTTAGCTCAATATTGTTTTTTGGGGTTGTTACCTCTATGTACATATATTCCAAATAGACATCCATTTTTACTATCCATACAGAGATATAATTACATGGAATCCACTGACTCTATAATTTACCAAAGTCATAAGAAATATTTCTATACACTGACTCATTATTATACTTATCCATAGATATATTCCTAGAAATATGCTTATTAATATACCTAAAGAAAACAATAAAATTTTCTCAATCTGGTTTCCAATTGTTAACTATAAAGTTACTTTGATACCGTCTATAGAGACCCAGGATAAAAAAAATAGTTTTTACATATTTTTATATGAGCATTCATTACAATGTATCAAAAAATTCTTGAGTATCATAATATATTAGTGAAATTGGTTTCGTAGAATAAAATCTTCTAATATGGTGAAAGATCATTAATATTTTCCACAAAGATCATTCCATTTTGTACTCTTTAAAGACATACATTTCTAGAAACCATTATTATTACTGTGGGGAAGAAAACATATAAAAGGTTTAGATCAGATGTATAGTAAGGATAAAGATAAGATATATTAATCTATGATCCTATAAATTCATTAGTTAACCATAATGGTATGTGATAATTAAAAACATTAAATGTTCCTAGCCAACCTATCATAGATGATAATCATGATTCATGACATAAATATTTCGAGTTCATAGGACATGAATCATAAGGGAATAAAAGAACATGATCCATGGGAGAATAACATTAACATAATACATAGATTTTTAGGATACTCATAAGAATAAAAAATCTTCTTTTATGGATATTACACCAAGAAAAATATAAAATGTTAGTCATGGTGTTACCAAATTTTTCCCTATTTTGGGATTTGGATGACCTCTCTTGTAACATTTTTCACAATTAGGTTAATGACCCATGTACCATTATTTTAAGGGGATACACCTTCTGTGTCAATACCACTCTATCCCTGGTGGAATCCCATTCCTCCTAGTGTAAATTTTGTTGTCCCTAAACCATCACAGTGGAAAAATTCCTTTATGGAATTATGTTCACACCTTTTTCTGGACCTGTCTTAAAATACCATGTACACACCACATTCTTTACATGTCTGTCTGATGAGATATATTAATATTTACAAAATTAAATAGAGTGAGATGTTGGATCTGTAATCATTAAATATGATATAGTTAATATTTTAGAATCTGGTTCAACCATAATAATTGTTACATTACCGGACGTGAAGGAGAAAATGATTAGTTAGGGTTCCTCGTCCCCGAAGTTGGTAAATTTTCAACTTCCAAACTATAATTATGTTTTCCAAATAAAAGATAGTGAGTGTAAAGATATTAATGTTATATCGTACATTAACATTAAATAATTTCATTATATATATATATATATTATATTTGAGTAATCATGATAATTTTTATAGAGGATGTAGGGAGATGTTAAGAATATAATACAAATTTAAAATAAATTCAATGTAAAAGGGAGACGATTTACCTCTTGAAATATCCTCCATGAGAACATTCTTAAAATAAGGGGTTTTGGACTTTGAGAAATTACAAGTGATCCTAGAGATGGGGAGGTATTAGAAAAGTGTATTTTGGTGGAACATTGAGAAGGTTCAAGACATAGAGAAGTGAAGATAAGAGGGAGTGAGGGGTGGTTTATATAGTGTACGAGATGAGTGGTTTTCCATTATTTTAATCATTATATTTATATTAATGCTCAACATTAAGAATAGTCTGGATTTTTTTTCAAAAAATATTAATAAGTGTAAATTAGTTCAAATCAATTGAATTATACAAATTCTATGACTTAATAATGATGAAGAAATTCATTTATTTTTCATATTTCACAAACAATGAACTATCACTATTCACCAATTTTTTAGGTATTTCATAAATATACATAAAATTAACAGTTACCATTTTTAAAGGTGTATAATTAAAAAATGTACAATATTTAAAAATATAATTTTTTAAATATTAGAAATTTAATTTATATATAAAATCACCATTTTCTATAAAAATACAGATTTTAATTTTAAAATTGATTTTAAAATAATGTAAAAATAAAATAAGGTCGCATAAAATTATCATAAAATTATAGTACAAAAAAATATATATTTAGGAATAAATTTGCGAAAATGAATTCTATTTTAAATAATATTATAATTTTAAAATTGTATATAATTATTTATTACTCACAAAAATACCAACCTTTAATTATTTACTTTTAAAATAGTCACTCTCATTTATAAGGTGCCTAATTTTTTTTATTGTAAAGGGTGATGTAACTATTCATAAGGTGCATGTTATAATTATTAAGGGTTTTATTACACTTCATAAGGGTCAAGGTAAAATTCACCAAAAAATTATGTTGATCATATTAGACTAAAATAACATTATTTATCTCAATGTTGTATGTTCGTTTCTCAAAATAGAAATCATAAATGTGGAAAAATTATGTTTCATGGGAAATTTATTATAATAAAAAAGTGTTGTTTCAAAGATTCCCAGTTTTATGTGCATATAACAAATCTAATTAATTAAAATTATCTTTGATGAAATATTCTACCAAATCTTGGGGTGTAATATTAATGGTGAATATATTTGTAACATAATTTAGTATATATAAAAATAATTAAAATAGTAAATATATATTATATATTATTATATAATCTATTGATAAAAATTAATTTTTTAAAAATAGTCCAATATATATATATATTTTTATTTTCGAATATTAATTTAAAAAATAACAATACTGTAAAATAGTATTTGTTTTTCAAATAATATATTAATTTAAAAGAAATATATTATGATTTTTTATAATTATTATTACTAATTAAAACACTTAATATTAAAATATTTAAAATTATTAATATAATTACTTGGGTCTTACAATTTATGTTTTGATTATATTCGGTTCAGAAGTCTAAAATCACTGCATTTGGTTAACTACTGTTGAAGAGGATATTATTTAACAATTCACATAATTATATTCATGTAATATGAATCATATATATTTATGATTCCCATCATTGTAACCATAAAATGAAAGAGGTTATGAAAAAGAAATCACACTATTGCATGAAGATGGTATGTAGTACATACTCTTTTCATAAGATGGATAAAAGGTTGAATAACATTATTATATAATCATAATAATGTATCAGAATATAAGTGATATTAGATATATTATATTTCAATGTAAATAACACATAAAGATGAATTGTAAGAAGAAATAAACATGAAAGAGATGGTAAAGATGATTACTTATTCTTTAGATGACCTTATCTAATATCTTCTTATGGGATTTGGAGTTGGTCATTTGGAAGAAAAATAACCTTAAAGAAATTAAATAAGAATTTCAAGAAGATAAATTGGAGGTTGTTGGTCTACCTATATTGATCAATGTGGTAAAATTAATTTAAAGTATGTGGTTTCCTTTTATAATTTAGGTGAGGGGAACCATTTGAAATCCTCAAAATATTAAATTATAATAAATTCATTTGCTATAAAAATACAACCAAATGGAGAAATATTTGAATATGTTATGAGACATGGTTGTAATATATGTAGTTAGTGAAATTTATATTTGTTTTGGAATTATTTTAAATCTTATCATTTTGATTATCCTTAGTTAACCTATTTTAATTTAAATTATGGAAATAATGTATTTAATACTAAAATCTGGAATATTTATGTATAAAATGTAAATTGTAGCACAAATGTCCAATTAATGAAATTTTCATTAAAATTTTAATAACCATTTATTTTTAAAGATTTTTAATAATTTTTAAATGATTTAATAATTTTTTTTGATAAAATATAATTTTCACACAATATCAATAGTGTTAATTTTGACACTATTGATTACATTGGCCTTAAAAAACAATTCAATATGATAACATTAATCAATAACATTTAATACACACCGGATAATATTAATTAAATAAAATTATTTTAATTTTTACAATTTTCAAATAATTTATTTGATTGTTTGATTAATAAAATAATCATTGCATCATTATTGTATAATTATTTATTATAAAACATTATTTACTATAAATTAAAAATAAATTACCATGATATAAATAAATATTATATAATATAATATAATATATAGAGTAATTGGTATCTTCAAGATATGACCACATTAAAAAGAATATAATTATTAATAGCATGAATTGTAAAACTTTTAATTTTCATTATATAAAATAGTATAAATATCATAACCTCATCAAAATGGAACCCAAAAATCATATATAAATTTATTCTTTAAAATATTTTTATTAAGATAAAAATTGGCACTTATATTCCTTCAAAAACTACTATTTTCCTTATGTGGACACATGATATATATTTAAGACAATGATGTGAAATTTTGTGAATTTTTTTAATTTAAATAATACTGAAGAACTTTTCAGGGAACAATTTACATTAATTAACTCTAATTAGAACCTCAAGTTTTATGGATGAAATAAAAGTCATCCAATAATGTTTCGAA
This sequence comes from Viscum album, assembly GCA_963277665.1. NCBI lineage: Eukaryota > Viridiplantae > Streptophyta > Magnoliopsida > Santalales > Viscaceae > Viscum > Viscum album. The sequence continues at coordinate 1,493,839,871 of OY728121.1, forward strand.
ATGTGTTAGGAAAATTTTAGAGTCTTTATCATATTATATTGTACCCTTAATTACCCGATTAACCTTTTTCTATATAAATGAAAATTTACCAAAGTTTCTATCAATGGTGGAAAAAATAAAAAAAATTAATTTAATAAATTGGGACTTTACAATATAAAAAATTAAAATTAATTTTCAAATATTAAGAAAAAATAATTTTAGGAAATTATTTTTAAATTAAACTAGTAATTCTCAACAAAAATAAATGCATCGATAAAATGCCATTATTGAAAATAAAATATTTTTATACTAAATTAAATTATAAAATGTATTTAAAAAACTATAATTGTATTTATGTAAATCAAAATTTATTAATTTAAATAGATATCTAACCTAAAATATAATTTTTTCACGTAAATACTTAAAATATATAATTTTCAATAAAAATATGTATTTTTCATTATTCAATGAAAAATGATACAAATAAAAAAATTAAAATTAATAAAAAATAAAATTTAATATTTCACTTTTAAAAGTGATGTATATTATTTCAAAATAAATCTATAAGAATTTAAAAATGTATTTTTAAAAAGTGTACGCCATAAAAAGGTTGAAAAACTACGTTCAAAATATTTAGCTTTTTAGATTGGTCTTGTCTATAAAAATCATAAGATGAATTGTAATCATTTTATTTATTATATTATTTATAAATATATATGTGTAGTCCAATATGAGTAATTGTTTTTGTTATTGAAAATAATTTTGTGAAATGAAATAGTTTTTCAGAAAATAATTTCATTTTGTTTAGAAAAGGAAATTTTTTTATTAAATTAATATCTTCACCATAGAATTAATAATTTAATAATAATTTAATAAATTAGTTAATCCTATTTATTCACACTATTTTAACATACATGTTATAATAATAACATTTAAATAATAATATTTAGTTGTTTGTTTATGCTTAATGCGAAATATCATGTTTGTTATCGAACATGGTATTTCCTTCTATAAATATACCGATTTTAAAGAAAGATGTTTGGAAGTTATTTTCTTTGGGATCTTTGTGGACACATTTCTTAATATGTGTCAGGAATTGGGTAGTGTGAGTGGCCTTTTGTAGTTCAGTTGTGGAATTCCTATAAATACCCAAAAGTATTCACTATTGGGAAGTCTCCCATACCTCACGTTCATATCAAATTGAATAATAATTTAGAGGATGGATAATTTCTTCTATAAAAACTTCCAAAAGACTAAATAGACACTTATTTTTATTTATTTATTCCTTAATCATTATTTTTATTCAATTTTCTCTTAATATTTTTTACTAAGGAAACCTCTATATTTTGTTTACCTAGGTAATTTATCCTTTAATAATATGATTATGAATATATTTATAATATAATTTAGACATAATTATTCTAGGAACGAAACCCAATTCATTAAATAAAAATCACAAGGTTGTGGGAAGTCAAATTTAATAAAAATGCATGTAATGTCCAAAACCTCGTTTTAACCTTAAATATGTTAATTATTTTAAATTTTTTTTCAATAATCATTGTGGAAAAAATTTTAGTTAAATTTATTAGATAATATAAGTTATTATGATTCCAAAATATTTAATCCATCTTTCCAAATTCCATTAAAAAATGTGGCTTAATGTATATTAACATTATTCACACAGACGATATGAGAAATTGGAGTTTTAAAGTGAAAATGATTAAAAGCCTACGATGTTTATATAAAGAATTTCAACATGAAATTGATTAAAATTTCCTAAATTGGATTAATAAAATTATAATTTTACTCATTATAATAGAATAACAATATAAAATAAAATTTAACAGCGATAATAAATTAACTGAATAGGTATTTTGTAATTAAACTTCAGTACTATTCACTATTCATCAACAAATTGTATTTTTCATAAAAATCACAAAAATTCAACTCAATATAATTTTGATGTTATAAGTTTAAATATGATTATTATTTTATAAAATTAAATTTATAAAATTTGAGACATTTATTTTAAAAATAAGTGCAACAAAAAAGGTGACAATATTATTTTTTAGAAAAAATATTGTTTTTATGTGTAATAGTGGATTTATTCTGATCTCTTTTCTAGAGTATATATAAGTTTAATTGTAAATAGTTTTTTGAGTATATAATACATAAAATTAATTTAAAATAATTCCAAAAAATCGTTATTTATATTTATTCATGTAAAACACGTTTATGAGCATAAAAATTTCATTTTATGAAAATGATTTCCTTCATTTTACAATGTTTTTTATTTTCATTTCTAACTAACTGGTAAGAAAATAATTAATTGTATATATACACATATATGAAATATATTTTCATATTTTATTTAATCTTATTCATACTTGCCAATCGAAAAGGCTATGTGAAAACTATGATATTATATTAATTTATTTTAACAGTATAACACTTTTTGTTTAAAATCAGTGTTTGGTGTAAAAGAGGACAAACTAGGTATATTGAGTAAAAAAACCAACATAGTGTTAAGTTTACTACAAGAAAAAATATTGTTACATTTATGGTCATCATACCTTTTGGGTGTATATAAATCAAACTTAACATGGGGTATCGTGCAAAGAATTCCATCAAAGAATTTTAATTTATTAGAAAAAAGTAATTCAAAACAACTAGGAGTATTACATTTACCATGGTACGAGTGACCTAGCTAGAATGACCATTACTGTCCAAGGGGTTTTACCGTTTTTCTTTATCATGGACTATTGGTAAATCATAAACATTATTTGATATATTCATGTATTTTATTTGAATTACTCATTAATTTTTTTTAAAGAACATTATTTTTTAAGTCTAGATAAAACATGAAATGACTAAAATGATTTTGAAAAAGAAATTATTTTTTATCATGACATATTTACATAAAATTTATCATATTTGGAACATTTTATATATACACAATATGGAACATGTTTGTTATATCGCACTAAGAATATATAGCTCATAACTTATAAAATCCCTCGAGGGTGTTTAAACCACATATTTTCTTATGATTCAAGAAATGATAAGGTGCTATACTGAGATATCTAGGAATATGTTAGATAATTATGGGGTGTCGTGTGGTGAGATGGTTGGATATTACTCAAATATCACATGGTGGATATATTTACTATTTTCATTATATAATTTTGTTAACGATCTTATTTTTTTGATGTAACACTGCATTATATTTTTATAAATTTAATATTTAATTTCTGGTTGTTATTCATTCAAGTGTATATATTCCATGTTCCTCATTTTTGTGTGGGAAAATAATTCACTCTGTTTTTTTTCTCAAAGTATGAGTACTTAATCATCTATGTGGAGTATAAAAACACATTTATATATACTGTGGTCCGGTTTGGATACTATTATATAGGTCATCTGATAGGGTTGTCGACATTATGTATTTAAATGGGGTTATGATCAGTCTTGGGAAGTTAGTTGGTATGATATAAGATTATTCTTAATAATTTGTAGGTTTTAGTGTGTTCATCACAATATCATTACATTTAGACACTAAAAACATCATTGGATTTTGGGATATGTGTATTCCATGTTGGGTTTTGTTGTTAATCAAGAATTATACTTATTATTTTTTGGTTTAAACTATTCTTACCATGTTATTTTATATATCACATTTATTTTTGGTGTGTATTATTATGCCTCTATATAATATTCCATGGGTTCTATAGGATGGTGTTCTGAGAGATAAACCTTAGGGGAATCCTCCATTGGTTCATAATATTTTTTTTCATGTGGGTAGCTCATTCCTCAAACCCACATATTCCATAAATTCAAATCCAAGCTATTTATGTGAAACCAAAATTTGATGTGTAGAGGGAATTATATAAAGAGTTTATACATGATAAAATCCATCATATAATGGTGATAATGAAACCTTATAGGTGGATTATTACCATGGTGAGATCTACTAGTTTTTGGACTTCTTGGAGGCACTTTATGATATCAAGGATATGTGAACAATGTTTAGACTTAATATTCCCAAAAATCGATAGGCAGATTTCATTTTACAAGAAAACCATCATGTATTGTTAGATATGAATCTTTTAAGCACACTATTATTTGAATATTTCATTCCAAGGTATGTAATAATGTAGAATTATATAGAGTTACTCTATTTTTATCAACTGAAATCAAATTTTGTTACAGTAAAAAACAACTTTTGTGGGGTTGAGTTATTTTAGTATAGAGATAGTGAAGAATGATAAGTTGAATTATCATAAATTACACTAGGGTTTGAGACTAGGAATCTTATCCTTGGTATATATATTGAATCATACAACCTATACAAACATGGTAAAAAGGGTTATTAAGGAGGAAGTGGATATTTTTGTTAAGATTTACATCTATAGTTCTTTTAATCCACTTAGTGGATGATATAGAAGATTTAAAGGATTAAAGATAAAGTGTCAAGATATTTTCAATGTCAGAGGATGTATTTATAAATAGTGGTACACCTCCATACCATCAACAACATACATTAGTTTTCCCCTAGAATTTTACATATTTTTTCATTTAAGTTACCCATGACTTAACTTGCACACACCGCTTAATACATTCAAATTTTATGGCCAACAATTCCATTTTTTGTAGTTATTATTGTGTATATATAAACACAATTATAGGAATTTATCTTCAACTCCAATGGCCAATATGGTGCACTAAGAAGAATTAATGTCTATAAGGATCTAAATATTGGCCCATGTTTTCATGTACCTTCACATATTGGATGGGATTTTTAGGGATACTGATGAAATCCCATTAATTGTAAGTGATGCCATTTTTTATTCATCATATATATATACATATAATTTTTCATGTGATATAGGTACCTCAGACTTGTTTATATATGCTAGTTTTTTTATGTTATGAAATATCAAACATAAGTGATTTCCTTTATTATGTAAATAGATATTCCTATAAAAATATAAAGGAGAATGTTTTCTTTTTTTTTTATTTGTGTTCTCTAAGGATTTTAGATATTGTGTTAGTCTACTATTTCATGGTTTTATATATAGGTATATTCAATGTCATAATTTGGATGGATATGGTATTAATTCAATATGTTGAGATTAATTTTTTATCACCTGCAATTTTCATACATAACTACTATTGGGAGCTTTTAAGGGATTTAAAGAAGGTGGGATCTGAGGTCATGTTCTGTAGGACCTCCCTATATAGAAATTGATATTTTTTTATGCTGTTATAGTTGAGTAAGATGGATTTTCATTATTGTTTTCAATCTTCTCAAGGTTAAGAGGTAAAACCCTGATGTCTTTTAATGTTAATTATCTAGTTTTCTATGATAAGTGTAGGTAGAGTTCATGGTTTATATTTTTATGGGTACACATCCAATCTTGATAGCATATAATTTATTTGAACCTACTATGATAAAAGGTATCATGATCATATTTCATGATATGATGGTGATGGGTCTTTTTCACCATAGTGTTTCACTGTGGGAATTAATCTATCCTTTTACAAGAAGGTTTATAGTTCATTATTCCTTTGTATAGATATTAAAAAGGAAAAATAGGTGAATTTTATGAATATGATACCTTATACTAATATATAAGACATTATTTATTATTTAATTAGTAGATGTGTTTTTTGAGGACCGATCTTCAATTGTGTTTTCATCAGGAAAGGATTCATGAGACAAATAGTATTTACTATTACTTTCATAGAGAAGGTATGTCCATTATTATTATCCTTTAATGCCTTCTGGTCATTAAAAATATCACATAGTTTTATATATTTGACGAACTGGATAATCCATTAATATCATAACACCTTTTTTGTGGTGATTTTAAAAGATATCTGGGGTCATTTATGAATTGATAATGAGGGTAGACATAATATAAATATTTGAAAACACATATTTTCATACAATCTATCAAAACATTTATTGCACTAATGAATACACAATACAATAAAGAAAAGTAATTATCCCTATTTTCATTTTGATATTATATACACATCATAACATCTTCTTAATTAAATATAACAAAATTATTGAAAACATAATTTACACACTCTAAAAATAACATTGTACATCTCAAACTACATGAGATAAAATTGGGAAATATATAAGAAAAAGGTGAGATATAGTTCCTCACAAGGGAATAAACAAAACATAAAATAACATAACATAGTACATTTGAGAGAAGGAGAATGTCTTGGTATCATAAGAGGGTTGTGAATGAAAATCATGAATTATAAGGCATGATATAACTTGTTAGCATAAAAGAAACTTGAGAATGAGGAAACACCATAAAAGATGAAATTATAAACATGGTTAATGTCTGAAAAAATGAAATATAACATAATGTTCATATCATAACCTCCCATGAAACATTAATTACATATCATGAGATAAAATATTTTCCTAATGCAATGAAGGCCTATATATTTCCATACCCACATATCGCTATTATTTGATATACATGCCTATGTGTTCCACATAAATCATAGACAACAAGAATTAATTTCATCTAATTTAACACATAACATAATGATTTTGGGTGGAAAACATATAAATACCCAATAATTGATAGATATTTATTACTATGTTAATACCATTGATTGGAAATGGTGATGGGTATTAATAATTAAATAGGATAACAAGAAAAAACACATGATAATTTATATAGCATAATAATGGTAAATAATTATTCGAAGAAGGGGTTATTGAGAATGATAGTGGTCTCACATGAATATAAAATCATAATGATTATAATATGAACATGTAATAATATAACTAAATAGGTACAACTCTCAAATTAAGGTCACAATATAGAGAAGGTTCAAGAATAAAAAAAGAGAAGGAGAGGATCTCATAACATTAAAAGGGCGCTTTAAAAACCATGGAAGGATCTTCTAATGTTATTGGGGGATTATTGGGAGTACAATAGGGAGGTAATTAGAGTGTATTGTCAGGATCCAAGGGTTTTTAGTGAAGATGAATGGTAGTTCTAGTGAGTGTATGAAGAAAATAAAGGATAATTATTTTTTAATTTACAAATATACGTTTGGGCCTCTATATGACATTATAATAAAAAAACCATCGCATGGTTCTTTTGTTGTTTATAGAATAGTGGAGTGGTTTTAACTATTTTTCTTATTTATGAGATGATAAAATTAAAATAATACCCATAAATATGTTGAATTGAGTTATATTTACACATAATTATTATAAAAATCATTAAATATAATCAAGGTTTCAGAGGATTCATTATGTAGAAATAAAAATATCAAGATAAACAAAAAATATTCATAATTTTAAATATGATATACTTATTAGGTCATGGATACTTTTTTGGAATATATTACATCACTTTTGGGTAAATATGAGTTCATTATACATACCTTATTTTTATACCGTATTAAATTTTTACAATAATATATGGGCGAATCATTAAATTATGAAAATAATATTCATTAGACAATTTATTAATTCTAATTTTTAAATGAAATTTATTCTATATATATATATGATAATTTGAAAATTTAAATAAAATTGTCATTCATTAAAAAATGATGTTTTTTTAATAATAACAAAATTTGACACATATAACAAATATATTTTACGTCGAAAAATTATATCATAATTTATATTTAATAATATTCTTTTAATAGAATATAATTAATTTATGAAATTGTTAAATTCTTCAAAAATTGCATCTTGATTGTTATTTTATATTTTCCAAAAAAACGTTTGTTTCAAAAAATATAAATTTAATTTTTATCAATACAATTATAAAATTATTTAAAAATAAAAAATTAAATTGGAATAAATATAATATTTTTTTATTAAATATATATATATATATTCACACTTTTAGGGTGTAGATACATTGACCATTATTGCACTAGTTAATTCCCTAATTGTAAGTTGTGCAGTGGTGAGATTTTCAGGGGGTTCTTCGAAGAAAATTATTTGGGAAATGATATCAATGATCTTGAAATAGCACATTAAAAAATATAACTCTAGCTTCATTTGGTGAAAATATTCTTGGGATTCGAGAAAGGAAAATCCATATCCTTGTATCATATTCATATTCTATGATAAATGGTCTTCATTTGGAACTATCATAGTGGTCGGGTACATCTCTTCACATGTTTGTGTTAATTTGATTTATCAGAAACTAATATATATACTAATCACATCATCAATATATAATTGATACATTATCTATTGTTATAATTCAAAATATTATTTTAAATTTTACATCTAATATAATGGTCAGATATATCTAATGTATTTTATACGTTTTTTATAACATAATATCTTAATTAATTATTTATTAATTCAAAAATGGAATTTCATTTATCAAATATCAATATATTTAATTACTCCACCCTCAAAACTTCTCAGATTAATTGTTCATTTCATACCCCAAAGAAGATGATGGTTCTTTTTTTCATCACCTCTTCTTATTCCTATGTTACTTCCTCGTAGATTTGTATTTTCTATAAAACATTGACTTAGTATGTAGTCTTGTTTCATAAAATGATTTCTCTATAATCTGAGATCATATACATATTATCCTCATGTGAAAGATAATTATCCAATGGTACCACATCATTATTTATTATATGATATGGTTTTATTATATACACCCTCATCAGTGATACATTGAATATATCATGTTCTTTAAATATCTTATGTGGGAGTGATAGTCACTAGACCACCACTGAAAAAAGATCAAGGATCTCAATGGGGATGTTGTATCTAGGACTAAGATTTCCCTTCTTTCAATATGTCATGATTTTATTCCATGTTAATATTTAAATGAAAATCATTTCTCTAACCTCATACACTATGATTTATCAATGATTACCTGTTCATATTTTCTATCAACTTTATGTGGATAACATATGTTGTGGATTGCTACGATCCTACTCTATCCTCTTTTAGACATGGTTAGGTCCATCATCTTCTACTCTCTATCTTCATCCCATCATGTTACAGTTTGAAACCATATCCCATAAAGTGTTACATAAGGTTTCATTTCAATGATATAATGGGAATTTTGTTTTATGAGAAATACATTATGGGAAGGCTTTATTTCCAATATCCATGGAAATATATCGAACAAAATATCAATACTACCTATATAGTCAGAAAGGTTTTTTCCAACAGACTATCCACCTAAGGGTGATAAGTTTTCATGAAGGCCAGTTTGTTTTCAAATTCAATCTAAATTATTCTCCATAACCATTGGGTGACCTTTTATATATGTTAGAAACAATTACGAGTTTACATTTATGGTCTTACCTCTTACCTTATGTATATATATGACATTTCATCAAGAGATAAATCTTCATCATTTGAAATTAAATTTACTAAAAATATAATCCGATCAACTGCCACGCTGATTGAGCTATTTCCATTAGGTTTCCTGGCGATTCCTATGATGCTTTTAATTTTTAGGTAATCCCATTTCTATAAATGTATGGGAAATGGTTTTGTGACGCCCTTTTATTTTTCTTTTCCTCCATGACTTTTTGGAACACCAAATATCGAGATACAGACCATTTAATCACCGACATCATATTTTCCAATAGAAGTTTTTCATCAAATATATACGCTTCTTAATTATTTCACAATAAATAATTGAAGATTAGCTATGCAAATAATCTATGATATACCTATTTAGTTATATTTTTTATGGGAGACAATCTGAATTCAAAACAATGTAACTCCTTCTTAAAAACATTTAAACTCTTGAATATTCACTACCATTTTCTATAGCACCTCATTATCTTTCATGGCCCCCTTAACCATTTGAAAAATAGATGTTTGATTAGTTATTTTATAATTGTAATAGAAATATCTATTTATTATTCCCATTTATATCCTTTTAATGTCCCAATATATTTGATCCATTATAATACTCATCATAGATATGCTAATAGAATCTATTATAGTCATAGAATCATCCTCATTGACTCCTTTTATAGGATAATAATGGATTGAAAAATAATAATCCTTTATCATCTTTAACAACTTTCCTTGGTACATATCGATATACTTTGGTATGAATATATATTTTACAATTTTATGATCCAAATATATTTCACACTTATCCCAATATAGATAATTTAGAGGAATTATTAATGAAAAACTCCCAATAGGAAATTATAGGTCATACATTGGGTAGTTCTTCACATTGAAATGTAATTAGAAGGAGGCATAGACTATAATTTTTTTATCATTCTTGATAACAGAAACCTTGATTTTTTGTTTGAATTATAGTAGATAGATAATTATTCCTCACTATTGGGTAATATGAGAACATGTTCAATGTTTTGACACTACATTAAATCATTAGAGCATTATACTCATTCACTAGTCTTGAAAAACATGACACCATAAACATATATCATGGTTAGTGGGATTAAAAATTAGCAGAAGTTTCTCACAAATTGATGATTATACTAAATTAATTAAATGAAACTATTCATTTCGATCAAATATATTACCCTAGACCATCCTTTAATTTTTATTGATTTTTATTTTTCAACATATATCCCTTTTATTATTATAAAATTCCACTAAAATATTACATCATCTATATATGAAAATTATTTATTGAACATTACCAATAACATTTAATTTTTCAATGTCTTTTTTTTCTAAATTCAACTCCTCTTCATGTTCCTCACTGCATTTAGAGTAGATATGTTTACCATCTATAAAAACTACAATAAATTTGTTTAGGTAATCCATATATACTCTATACATCAAGTGTATGAATATTTTTTTTGAGAAATACAGATTCTTTATGGAATCTTGATGATATCATAATTCTCTTACCTTATACAAAAAAACCTATGAGATATCATCATTATTCACCTTTATGTGGTCCTATCCTAAATGAAGATCCACATTACAGATGTGTTGGGTTCCACATAGCTGATAAAATAAGTCAATATGACATGGAAAATAAAAATGTATGTTTATGATGATCCTATTGAGATGATGATAATCGATGTATAGGTTCATTATCCCATCATTGTTCATAAAAAAGGAATTGTGCACTCCACATTGAATAACATGAGAATATAAACACTTTATCAATATTATCCTATGATTTTTTAACCATCTCCTCAATTTCCAAAAAAACCTTTTGATATTGAGTAAAATATATTAGTAAATCTACATGAATGATCTTATATTTTAAATCAATATCACATCGAAGTGTAAGACCTAGAAATTATATAGGAAACACAACATAAAATTCCCGTGAAATGGGAAAGTTTTCAAGGTTGATCATTTCATTACCCTAAATAATTTCATCTAGATAATAATAGCCACAATTTAATGAAATCAATGTTTAAGATTCTTTTTTAATGATTATTTATCCTCCGATCAATTGTAATGATTTAGAGGAGAATTCAAGATATGGAGTGATATTTACTTTCTCCACAATTTATGTTACCTCTAAACAAGGAATGAATATCCATGACCAAAATTTTGTAAAATTTTTATATAGTGGGTATAAAAATATTCATTGGGAAAATAAACATGAAAATTTTGAAAGGGGACGAGTTATATGAATGGAATGAAATAATTGACCAATTTTTACATCTTTTCTGACAAATCAAATTCCATTTTTACTTAGTGTTTGGATAATTATGTTAAGCATTCATTATATGAATGAATGCATCAAAACCAGAATGTTAATCCTATGTTTAAATATTTTATTATTATTCTCATAATTTAATTCATCCAAAATAGATTTTGGTTGGATACTTTTCTAAATATTATAAACAAAAAATGGAAACTATGGACATTATAGGGATAACGTAAAAATTTAATATATTTTTTATCCAATGATTTTATAGGTTTCAATCAATATTATTTATGATCTATTTCCCAACATAAAATATTATGTGAATTTTTTCACATTATAAGGGAACATGATGAGCTTCTAAATTCTCCAAATCATATCCCTCTAGAGTGTCAAACTAGGTGTGAAAAAGGAAATTTTTATGCAATTGAAGATGATCTAGTCTGGATCAATATTTCATTCTTGGGGTTATTGCACCTAGGTATATCTATTCCATATACACATCCAATAGTAGTATACTAACATTGATGTATTTACTTTTAATCCACACACTCTATAATTTAACAAAATTTTGGGATTTTTTTAATGTTTTATGTTATCCATATGGAATTATCTTGTTTATTCTAGTCATAATCCCAGAATTACTAGAATTTCATCTGATACCAAATATAGAAACCCATATTTTTTAAAATTTAGTTAATTATTTATTAAATAATGTTACACATAGAACAATTTATAAATATTGTGATTCCTTATGTAACTTGAAGATTGGGTACATAGGATAAAAATTTCTAACATTGAGACAATAATATTATTGAACAATTCGGTTACATGATCCAAAAATATGGACATTCTCCTAAATATGTATGAGAAAAAAATTGTATATACAAAAGAATTGTTTGAGTTATACATCCCAACAAGTTAATAAAAAACGAATAGTGAAAGTTAAATCAGTACATACCATCCAGTTTAAATATTAAGGCAACACAACAGGGATGGGAATAATAATTTTGAATAAGGAGTCATGCTACAAATTGATAGCATATGGATAAAATGTGAATATGGACACAATATAAAAAAATATGTCATAATAATAATTCATGGATAAAAACCAAGAAAATATGACATCTAATTTTTAGGATAACCACCCCTACACAATAAAAGTAATATCAGGGGATAAAAAAGATACACAATGCATTTATGGGCTATATAATTTCTGGCCCCCCGATAACATTCAAATCACATATATGCATAAGTGTTACACATGGATCATTCAACATATGGACGAAATTCAGAAATATTAACACTAAAATTATGGTTTAAATGATAAATAAATGTAAACCCAAAAGAATTAAGGATACATATAACTAGGTTAATACCCCTTGGGATGGTTCTTCACTACCTAATTGTATTGAATGAAAAATCATTGGATAATTTCAGTAGCATAATTACCATACGTAAGGATTCATTGAAAGGATTAACACGAGTTAAAGGGATCCCTCATAACATGGAAATAATAATTACAATAATATGGATATGTAAGAACATAACCCATCATGATAAATTGAGAATTAATTATAATAATACAATGAATTCTATTAAATAAAGAGGATACGGAAAAGATCCATTACCTTTATAGGATGCATATAAATGCTTTCTATAAGATTCATAATATCATAGGTAACCCTGGGAGTATTTTAGAGTGGTAGGGGAAGATTAATTTTAGGATACAAGGGTTTTGGGTAATGATTAATGGGTGTTTGGATGGATTTGTATAGACAAAATTTAGAGAATGAATTATTAATTTCCAAACATTGGTTTTGGACTCTATATGATAAGATAATCCAATTCACAAAAATTCCAATAGTTTTTACCCATTTTCTACCAAATTATAATGATTTTCATTGTTTAACATTTTTAAGTTTAGAGATTATTCTAAAAATAAAATTGGTGATGTGAAAGTGATTAATGTTCACATTGAATTGATTATAAAATATATATATTTAATATAGGTTTTAGAGGAATTATTAAAGAGTTAAAAATAATCAAATAACATAATAAAAAATTATAGGTTATGTTTATATTGGTCCATGGAAACCTTATATTTAATATATTACAACACTGTTGAGTCATTATGATTTCATAATTCAAACAATATATTTAAACTATATTTATTTTTTAGCCAAAAATTTTACAGTCTTAAATAATCATGAAAAATTAATAGATGGATATTTTTTTGATTAAAAAAATGGTAATTAATTTATCAAAATAATTCTAAATAAATTAGGATTTACACTTTTTAATGAACATACCAATTTGTTTAAAATACTATTATTTGTAATTATGATTTTCCTAACCCTTATAACTTTTAAATTTGACTCCATAAATATATATTATAATTTATATTAAAAAACATTTTATAAAAATCATTAATTAAAATTTTATTTATTTAAAATATTAAAATATTCATCAAAAAGAGTGTCTTGATTGGAACAATATATGTCTAAGAACACAATTTAATTTTCATTGTATCAAAATATAATTTTTTATCAAATTCTGTATTTGATAACTTTAAAATATATAATATAATTGAATAATTACATTCTTTATATCATTAATAAATTATAAAAACCCATACTATTTGTCAATAGATACATAAGAATTTGTTACATGTGTGAATTTCATAAAGGTAAGGTGTGTGCGGGTGATATTTTCTTGTGATAGTTTATTGAATATAGATTCACCCATTATATCAATGAGTATAAAATTTTCACATAAATGTTTTTTCTAAAGAATTAGTTATTGATTATAATGCTGGAATTCTTCATTGTAAAATCAATGTGATTCTATTCCACTTATAATCTCGGATAAATGGGGTTCATTGGGTATTATCCTTCGAGTTGAAGCCATCACATTCCATATCTATGTAAATTGGATTAATCTTATCCTAATAGATATATTAGTAATTTGATCACTGCATAATGACTATAATATTATTGGTTATGATTTTTAACCATATTTTAAATTAATAGAACCCATAAAATGTTCCATAATAAACAAATTAATATCTGTGTTTTCTATAAAATTATTTCATATTAAAAAATTAATTCATAGAAAAGGGAATTTAATTTATAAAATTTTGAGTCATTATAGAATCTAATTTTAGATCTCTTATGTTTTTATCTCTTATATAAGAAGCAGTCACAAGTTAACATAAATATCCATTAAGTGATGATCTTATGGATCATGATATATGAGTATGGCTATCAGTCATTCCTGAAAAGTTAATTCATTTCTTAAAATGGGACGATACATAGAAACATATTTGAGATGAAAAGCATTCTAGTCCTGGATAGTTATTATCAATGGATCATTATGTACATCCCAAATATTTTGTCACTATTGATGCCTATTTATAAGAGTGTGACATATTAACATGGGGCCTTAAATTTTAGACTTCTTTGGTTAAGATTATGAAACTTTTGATGTCATCTACAATTTTTCTCACATGAAACTGATAGTAAATATGAGGTGTACAATGATTCTTATAGTGTTTGTCTAGGTGTGGTGATTAAGTAAGATGATCATGTCATGGACTATAGCTCTCATTATAATTGACTATATTAGAAAAATAACCCCAATTATGATTGGGATATTTTAGTAGTTATGAATGAATATAAATGTTGGAGACACTATGTTTGGGGGGGTTGAAAATATTTTCTCAGATTAAGAGTCTGCGATAAATATTTTATCATAAGTAAATAATATTTGGATAATGTGATGGGTATAATGTCTTCAATGATATTATTTCAATAAAGATGAGACCATGGGGATGGGTAAATACATCATGGATTCTCTTAAAAATAATGTTACACAAATGGAATTAATGGAGTTAATGAATGGTGGAACCTTATTGGAATATTTATTAAATTACTTCTAGATTAATATGAGATTTATTTAGGCATAGATCTAAATAGTGATCACTTATCATCATATCTCTTACATTCTATTCTATATGGTCATAAAAATGATAGAGTGTTTAGTGTAATTTGTGAAACCCATAATGGTGGGGGGACCATTCTTATTATGAATATCCATTTGGAATTCATTCTATGCATTGAGGATCAGTTTTTCTGTAGCATAATCAATGATAAATCTGATGTTGTTTAACTCCCATAGTGAAGATATATGATATCATGATATGAAGATTTTTGTCTATGGTAATTAAGTGTAAGATTTATGATTATGTTTCCTTCTATTTCGCTTACCAATAGATAGAGTTAGAGAACCAGAAACATTATAGTATTATTAATCCTATTCCATTTCTAGTTTTGATCTAGGATTATGATTCCATGGAATTATTTGTTTTATTACCATATATTCAATAAGGGAATAATGCTATTTTGTGGTTATAGATCTATTGAATAAATCTAGTAATTTTAATCCCATTAGGGACACAGATAAATGATGGTTTGGGTAATTTATATATGTAAAAGATAATAATGTTTCATGGGGTTCCCAATTCTATTATATTTGATAGGGATTCCATGTTTTCTTCTAGTTTTTATAAGAGTCTCCAAGTGGTATTGGGGACTCAATTGTGATTTAGTATAACTAACCATCCAGGGATAAACAATTATATGACTCACTCTATTCAGATCCTATATGATATTATCCATTCCTAAATCATGGTTTTTGTGGGATCATTGGATAAACCTTGTGTACTGGTTGTGTTTTATTATAATCAATTTTTTATTTTATCAATATGAAAGGAACCCTTCAAGGATTTCTATGCTAACCTGTACAGAACAACTCTTTATTGGGTTTATGTGGGTGAGACCTCCCTATAGAAAATATATTATTAAAGATACATAAAAAATGTATTGGAATATAAATCGGTTCTTGAATATATATTAGAGTTTGTATAAATAATATGTGGATAGTCGACATCTTATTTTGGAGATATCACTGGTGATCGAGTTTTTTTTTGAAAGACTCACCATATTTATTCCATAGTTGTCTTGGTAAATAGGGAAATCCTTCTATATGATATGTCAGATAGTTTTAGACCAATAGGATTCTAAGAATGATTTGTAAAAAGTTGGATTTTTTGGATTAGTTAACAATTATACATTCTATTTTTATATATCTTAGCTTAGGAACTACCACACTAATGCATCCCATGTTTTCAATTTAAGGGAAATTTAGTTTGATAATGAAAATTTTAGTGTGGAGAAATTAATGGTGATCATTTCTTATCATATAAAATACATTCATGGGATTTTTATTCCATTCATCAATGTGATGTGGAAAGATGGATGTGGTTTTATAGTAACCTAGGAGCATGAATCATTAAAATGGGAGTAGTGTCCAAACCTCCTTTTAGTTCCCATCTCATGTGTGGATTTATGGTGGAATAAAAATATATGGGGATGAATTGTGACATACTATTTAATGTATCTCCTCATATAATGTTCAAGAGTTTAATTATTGATTTATGAGGAATGTTATCACATCAATGTTATTTATATTTAGTACATTCTAGATTTTTTTGTTCATTTTCTTCCAAATAATGGATCTTGAGTGGGTTCTGGTGAAGTGCATGATTTTATTGAGTTATGGCTTAATTTGACCTATTTATTGGGCCTTTTTCTTATGGAATTTGATTCTATGATGTGAGACTTAATGATAGGGCCATTATTTTAAATTTTTCAGTCAATACATTATGTAGTTTTTGGATCCCATCATCGTTGGCATGTGACTCGATTTTAAGTTAGGTGGTTCCATATATAGCCTATCATATTTCAATAGTCATAGTTCTTACATTGAAAATGGTTTTATAAGTATATTGTAATGATCTATATATTGGATGATCTTTGTGTGTTAATGGGATTTTTTAGAAATGATGGTTTCCTGACAATTTGGAAAAGGATATATATTTCAAATATAATTATGCAATCATTTTTTTAAAATTAGTTAAAAAATCCTATTTTGATAAATTAAATGTTGTCTAAAATTATTTGTGAAATCTGAAAGATATTTTCAACTGATATATTTTTCTCCATTGATGGGATCATTAGGTTCCAATTTAGATAGATTAAAATTAGGCCTTGTATAGTAATTCCTTATTGCAATTTACTCATGAGGTGTTCCTATTTTATACCATCCATTTTTCATAGGGACTCGAGATTGACATTATAGTGGGTTTACTAATGAGATGTTCATCTATTTTTTAGGCCTTGATCCCAGGGGCCATACATATGATCTATTCCAAATTATTTTTCATTGTATTAGTGATCTATATGGCCTAATATTCTTAACATATGGGTGATTACCATTGTTCTTTATCATGATGTATATGTATTTGATGCATATTGACTTATAAATATTTCTATTTTGTAGTAATTATCCATTGAAACATTTTTTACTAAATAATTTTATCACTATTGACAATATTGTTAATGTTTACCTTACTCATGATGTAAAACCATTAAAATATTTATCATTCCTTTTTTTATTAAGAGTGACCATATTCTTATTTCTTTTATAGATAGTGGATATGTAACACGTCAGTCAGATCATATTGTGGCTACTTATATCACCAAATAAACACTCCATTATGGGGTAAGGGTATAATCCTTGTATTGTACTATCATATAGGAAAGGTATTGGAACTTTTTTGAGGAATATAGGTTTATGTTAGCTGGGAATATCATAGTAGGTGGTGAGAAGATTTTACATTTCCCACATATCACTTAGTTGAGATATTTTCGTTTTTTTGATGTTTTTGTTGTTTGTTAGACTTATAGTATGTCTTGTATCATTAAATTTTATTTTTTATGGAGTATATCCTTTATAATTTTTTTTAACATGGGTATGTATAACCAATTACAATTTTCATGTTGGGATAAATCGTTCCCTCTATTTTTTGGTTGATTAAAATGATCTTTTCACAATCCTATAATGATCAAGAAAACCCTTTTTGTATTTCTACTACATTGTTAAGAGTAGAGTTGATATGTTTTCTTGGATATGTAGTGAAATTTTCACTCAAATTTTATCTCTATGATCTAAGATATGTTATGATTATTATTAATAGTAATTATCATTCATCAGTGATATAATAACTTTGTTAAGTACATGTGATGGATCAAGAATTTACTTCATTTGGAGAGATACACAAAATGGATGATGAATATGACAGTGGTTCATTTGAAGTGATAAACAATAAGATACCCTCAATAATCTATCATGAATATAGATGGCCAAAATATCTCAAAGGATCATAATTACCATACTTTTGATTAATCTAACCATAATCCATATAGAAATTCATAGTAATTCCTTCAAAAAAAGTTTTGAATTCTTCCTTTCCCTGATGATTGTCAAGATAAAATTCCCATCTGTAATAATTTTTCATAATGTGCTACTGAATGGCTATGAACATCTCTTCCATTAGTTAATATAACTCAATATCCAATATCTTTCTTTGTACAAAATTTATATATTTCCTTTTTAGTCCGTACTTAATTATAATGAGTGATTCATAAAGAGTCATTTTAATTATCAGGTGTAATATATTATTTTATGAAATATTGACTGACGGAAGTTGTTGTTCTCAACAACCATTGAAGTCCATTTACAAAGCCTCAAAATATATACCAATGCCTAAATATTTATTTAAGAATAAAATTATTTCTATTGATGAGAAAAATACCTAAATATAACATTGAATCTCTGGATTATTGAATACTACATATGAAAATAATTGTAAATTTAGTATCCTGGTCAGATTCTATAGTATATGGTACCACATTTTTCATTACATCTTCAATAATGTATATTAAATATCTTTTATAAAATGATTAATATTATCGAATAGAAAGGAGGTGCACTATATTCAAATTTTTATAGGCTATAATCCAAATAGCATTATGGCCTTTAGATATTTTAGGGACTCTAATGAAAGTATTATTGGATATGTTTCCCCATATCTATTATAGAATTGGTAATTATTGAGCTGTACTCATAGACTAATATATCTAGACCTTAACATATTGAAAAACCAATAACAAAGATACAAACATTACCATATCATAATATATTTTTCCCACCAAAAAAATTAATTCTAATTTTTATACATATTCATACTTCTAGGATGAAAGAATAATCAAGAACTATGACTGTCATACAATATATAATTACATAAGACATATTTTTTAGGTAATTTTAGATGGTTTCAGAACCATATTATTCTATCACAGTCAAGTTGAAACCTAGGAATACATATTACCTAATTTTACGACTCTATATCTTCCATAATTTACTCCTTAAAAAGTAGTTGTATATATGGTTTAACACTAATTGGAGAATGATAAAAATTATCACTTTAATTTTTGATTTCTAGATCTATCATTTGGATAACAAGAAATATTATATATTTTTTGTTCCTCATTTAAGGTAATCTACCATGATGATTTTAACACAAATCATTTACCACAATGTTCACTTCCATAGCATAGTAATGTAATTTGTTGTAATAATCTATAATAAATAATACACTTCTCTAGAATATATTAACCTCTTAATGACAAAATATATACTTCAATATTTTATTATCTG
The DNA here is from genome assembly GCA_963277665.1 of Viscum album. NCBI lineage: Eukaryota > Viridiplantae > Streptophyta > Magnoliopsida > Santalales > Viscaceae > Viscum > Viscum album. The sequence goes on from OY728121.1 coordinate 1,493,860,111, forward strand.
TATATATATCACACATTTTATTGTAAAGATAACACCCCCATATCATTAATTAAATATTTACAACATCTTACTCCAAATATCATGTTGGGTAATATATTTGTGAACATTTATTTTTAATGAGTTATAATCTATAATGATATAATTATACATGAGGACACATAGGATTACCCTCATTGATAAAAAAATATTGATCCCAAAGACATATATATAACAGGGTTGCATAACCACAAGTTCAGTGACTGACTTTATCATTATTTCCTTGAAATATTCCCTACATTCATATGTCTAAAATAAAATGGATCCATTTAGAGTTATCGTAGAGGGTGAAATAGATGTCCAAGATAAGTTTTTCACAAAACATCAAAAATACCCATCCAAACCATGGAATCCACGTATCATAGTCAATATGGTTGTTCTAGGGCAACATTAAAAAACCCTTTCCATTTATGGATATGTTGATATACCATCACTTGAAATTATATAACCCATAAATTTATCATGTTTTAGCAAAATACCATATATTGAAATTTTTTCTAAAAAATATAATTGTTAAGGGTCTTTAGTAACAGGCTCTTGTGATCATCATTTTCTATATTACTCATTGAATAAATGAAAATATCACATATATAGTCTATAAAAATATAGTCATGGTATTATATAAACAATCTATTTATAAAATCTATGAAATTATTAGGGGAATTAGTAATACAAAATGTTGTTAGTATAAATTCATATTTTTCTTACATTGAACAGAAAGCCATATTGGGTATGTTTTCATTTTTATCCCTTAACCGATAAGATCCCAATGAAATATCAATCCTGAAAAAATATTGATCTCCTAATGATTGATGAAAAATATTACTATTATGGTATATATTATTATTATTCATTATATTGATTTTCTATGTTTTTATTTATCATTACAGCATCGCACTGATCCAAAATTTTTCTTAACGAAATGAACAAGTGCACCCTAGGGGGACACACTTATCTGAATGCATCCCTTATAAATTTTCCCCTCTATTTTCATTAATAATAACTATAACCCAATAGTGTAAATTATATTTTGATTCATTAAAAAATATTTTTCCCCAAGTATGATTTCAATTGGAAATTAAACATCATAATTTGGTGGAAGACTAGGTGAATACTTTGAAAATACATCAGTAATATATCTTATAAATGTAATATCTTTTATGTTTAGTTTGTCACCAACTATATGAGATAAACACCCCATTCGAATTGGATCGAATTCGCCTATAATATATATAATTTCCATTGGGTTTCTGTTTTTATTCATCGCACTGATAATTGTTCATAATTTTTTTGGAATACCAGACATGATTTCCCCTACAATTCAATTGATATGAATTTATTTTAATGAAGTCTAGTCCATGACTAATAAAATGTCAACTAATTTTAGTGTGATAAAAATCATACGTTTCGGATGCACGTTCTGATAGAAATCATTCTGATAAGAATCATATACAAGATATTTTATTGGAGTACCATTAGGGTTCTTCTTACTATTTATACATCAAATTGTGTTGGTGGTGTTGTGACACCCATAAAAATTATCCAAATATAAAAGTGTGGTTAAATCAAAGATGAAATAATACATTATCATTTCTAGAGTTAATAGTATGTGTATCTTTCCCCAAATTGTTATTATACCACACATGTTAAATAGGGATCACTATAAATTTATTATTATCTCTTTGACTATGAGTTTTTTAATTTTCAGGATGGTAATTATTCTTTTTTAACACTTCTTCTCATAATTACACAATTATTTACATTAGAAATATTAGATTTAGGATAATTTATTTTTCGGTGCATTTTATTTATTATTTTCTAACTTATTATTTCCATAACATCTATATTCTCTTAATTTATGACATTTTATTCAACAAATAAAACATCTATAATATTCTAGAGATAATTTCCTCATGTTTCCTTCAACACATTCAGAAAAAATTATATCTCATCATTTTCACCAGGGATTTTTTTATTATAATTTCAATTGAATTCCATATTTATTTTATTATCAAAAAAATGATATTTAGGGGAAACACCAATATTTATTTCAACCAAGAAATATCAAAAAGCTATTTAATTATTAATACTAATGTTAATTGTGGATAACCCATCAGAATACATTCTTCTAAACTCAAGATGAATCGATCAGAAATATTTTCCTGATAAATGAAATTACTAGAAGCATACCTTTCATGTCTTCCAAAATATTCTTCATAGGTAACAACAAATTAATCCACCTAATTAATTTTCTCAAGTAATTTTAAATTTATATTAATATAATGAATATGATGTAAGTAATTATTGAAAAATAATATCTTAAACATATCCCACTCCGGGGATTAAATTTCAACTTGTTCACAAATTATTTTATAATGTTTCAGTGCTGATTTTCATCACCAATCAAATGATAATATACTAAAATAATTTTTCAATGATTTGAAATATCAAGAACATTTAAAATAATTTCATTAGTAAGAAAAAAATTAATAGAAAATTTTAGAAAAATAGATAAAAAACAAGAAGGTGGATGCAGACTCATAAATGACTCAACATAACATTGTTTCTTAATTTTTTTCATTTGTATGCTCTCTTGTTTCATGGATGGGAAATATAGTGGAAGAAGAGAAACAAAGTTTTAATTCTATATAATATAATTTTTTTTTCTCAAGAGTAAAATCATTTCATTTTCTAAGACATTAAATATTTAAAGGGTTCCATTGGGTTTCTACGGTTGAATAAAATCAAAATTCATAGTGATGAAAAAAATCACATTGGGAAACTATAAAGTAATGAAAAATAATTTATAGAATATCTATATTATGAACCCTACATTTAAATTTATAACTTCCTAGGATTAACCTATTTCATTCAATGTCATCATCTATTAGAACTGTTTATAATTGATTATAATGAAACTGTGAGTTAACCCATGAAAATAACACATTAGATTCAAACTAGGTGTTTTGTAATGACACACTCACCATGCAATAGAATATAGTCAAAAGATACACAAGAAAATATTTTTATGGTTATTAATCAATGTTGAATCTATGTCAAAATCATGTTTATATGTAGCTTATAGACAATGATGTTCTTCTATGGAAATGAGACACCTTTCTTTATGAAAATGTAAGACATTGTTCGATACGTAAGAGCATTTGAAGAATTCCATCTATCATTTTATCATTATTTTCATCAAATATATCAAAATAAATTCTAATAAAAACTATAACAAAACAAATTTTCAAACATTAATATAGCATATTAGTTGATGAATATTCATTACACAGCATTACAATCCACACCACAACCATTAATTCTTAGTAACGTTATTAACACTGATGCATAAAAATATTATATAATATTTTCACATAATCATCGACTTATTTAATCTCTATAGAAACCTTCGTGTTCATGTCATTCTTATAATTTTCCCTTATATCATAGGGAAATAAACATTAATAAATAGGGGTATTGGTTTCTTAGTCGGGGTAAAATGGTAGATATCAAGAATCACTTATGTATAACTAGATTTTATGCGTATGATAACATAATATTATTGTATTAAAACAATACATATTATATAATAGATCATAATATGGAGTCATGGAATAAGGCATATACATTCAACAGATATAAATCATAACTGAATCAATAACCATGAGCTATTGGAGAATAACAATCGAATAATATATGAGTATATGTCATTAAAAAAAATAATTTCAATTTTTAGTGAAATAATATTTCCAAATATATTATAGTTGATTAGGTTCCCTACCCATTATAAAATCAATATAGTAAATTTCCATACCAAATAATATCATAGTGGATAGAGTCCTTTATTGAATTGGGTTCACTCAATATTATGGTACTTATTATATAATTAAATATATATCATTATCCAATGCATTGGAGGGATATAAAAATCTGGGTCCACATGTCACATAATGAAAATCATACATATGTGGTCCATAATATCAAAAAATATTCATCATATAATAAATTATTGAAATGAAATTTCATTCATTAAAATTTCATCATTTTATTATTTCATAACACATGGAAAAGTAATGCATTTTCAAAATGATACATCATAACATAATTATCCTATTGTATAGAAATGATTTTCCAAGATTCATCCTTTAATCATTATCATTATAATGAATTTTATGAATTAATTTTAATGGTTTCTTTGTATAATATCCTAATTAAATCACAATTATAATCAAAGGATATTATCATATATTTAATATGTCTTTAAAATATTATCGAATCATTTCATGATGAAAATAACTTGCTCAATTTGAACCAACAAAATTAAAATATAAAAATAATTATATTTTAAGGATATTTTTTATTTTTATTGAATCATTAAAACATATAAATTAATATTTAATAGATTGAGTTTTAATGATGGTGGTAAATTCTATTCAAATTGTGAATATTAAAAAATATAATTCATTAAAATTTTCATAAAAAATCATGATGTATATCATTCAAAAAATGAAAAAAATATAATATTTAATATACATAGTAAAAAATTAAATCATGGGTAAAATGTACTTATATAATCATAGAAAAATATAAAAATTTATTTAAATATATTTTTTGAAATATTAATGGGTATAAAAAGGATTTTCGAGGTAGGGGTCAAATAATATATGTTATCTTGAAAAATGTCAGTCACATGGACCAAAAAAATGTTAAATGACATTAAAATATTAAATCTATAAAAATATCGACAGTATAATAAAATAAATTCCATTGTATTTAGATATTTCATATTATTTTATAATAAATAACATAATAACAAACAATCATTATAAATAATGTTATTGTAACATAAAACCTTTACCACTAGTTTGACATTATTTAAAAAAATCTATCAATAGGTATAATAATATAAAATTTATTATAATTGTATACAATAGTAATTTAATTACTTATAATATTATTTATTTTCCACTTAAAACATTTCAACACCCATTGATAATTACTTCCTTATTAAAATAGTTATTTCTATTTGTAAATTTTTTCATCTTTCTAGAGAGTTTCAGTTCCCCATTAACTATACTTGGACCTTGATCAAGATTCCTCAATATCTTGAATTTAAATCATTATAAAAATAAAATATATAATCCCTATATATATATTCACCTATAAAAGTAAGATACGTAAAAATTGTTGATACTTTTTATAGAGGTAGTAGACCATTTGTAAGAACGATCACTTATTTCATTTTCTAACACATAGAATGAAATAATGTTAGATAATATATTATGATTATAAATATATAATGAATAAAATAACTATTCTTAAAATATATCATTATTACTATTCATTTATGGAATAAAAGAAAAATGAGTCACATCGCTTCATAGGTATGTGTTCCAAAAAAACGCACAAGAGACATTACCATTTTCAGTGGATGGAAATTTTAGAAGGAATATATATATATATATATATATATTATAATTTTATAAGAATAATTAATTAAAAAATATTATTGATTTAATATATTCCTTTTATAATAAATATCCATGAAAAATGGTGATAGAAAATAAAAAATATTTCAATGTGGAGGTGGTAGTCCACATGTACGCACATGTGATGTTATCAAAACCAATTTGAAGGGCAAAATGATAAAAAAGATGTTTAAATTAAATATTATACTTGAGTTTTAATTTTATAATGAATTCCATTTATTTAGGTTAGGTGTAATAATACACAATTTGAAATATTCTGGACATGATGATTAAAACTTCTTCAGTATGCCTCCTTGCGATCCTTCTTTATAGACCCAAGGACAAGAATTTTAAGAATAAAAAATCCTATATAATTTGGATAAGGAATTATTTTTGATAATTGGGTAGGTATCAGATGAGATATAACGATAAATACATTGTAATGATGATAATTGAGTAATGTCCTATTATAAGTGTGGGAAAAGAGACACATGGAAGTTCCTAAAAGAATAAAATATTGCAATGGAATTCATAAGATAAATTACTAAAAATGAATAATTATTAAATAGTGGGATATAATTATGAATAAATATATACAATCAATAATACTAATCATGTTTTATTGAAAAATATACCCTTATCTCTTGGTTTAACCAACTCGTAAAACTATTTTCACCTTAAACGTGGAAACAAATATTTTCTATTTATACAATTAATTTTAACCAAATGATTTGTTGTAATTATTAAATAATAATAATGAAAATTATTATAAATATGTAATAATTTTTTTAAAATTTCTTTTAGATTTGGTATTATGTAAATTAAAATTAAACATGTAAAATGCAATGAAAAACATTTTTCGAATAAAATAACTTCCTATGATTAAATTTTTTTTGTTAAAATTTTGGACAAAATATTAATTAAATTGATATAAATTTTATTTTTCACAATATAAATGAACTAAATAATCTTTTTCATCTATTTTAATAAAAAAATTATCTTTTTAAATTCATTAATGAACTATTTTAATAAAAAACCAGTATTTTCAGTATTCATAAAAAGTCAAAATTTTCATTTAAATCTCTAATATTATGTTAATGATAATATTAATATGTGTATTCCAAATTTTATTTATATTTTATCAAATAAATTTCCAAAAGTTTTGGATATTATTAATATTATTTTCTCATAAAAAGAAATAAAATATATATATGAGGAAAATATGTTTTCAAATAATAAGGGCTTTGCAAGAAATTGAGTACATATTTATAAATATATTTTATTTTTATAAAAACATTAAACATTTTATCAAAATATTTTTATTCTTACTCACTCTTCTTTTTAACAAAAAATACTACAACTTTGTATTTTATTCTTATTCATTTATACTTACGGTTACGTTCATTACAAGAAATCAATGAAATTTAATGTTTTTGAATTGAAATAGATCATAAAGTCTCAGGGTGTTGTATTTTTATATTACACAATTTAATCTTATGGGGGATTATTTCCAAGGACTTTTTAGTAAACATTTCTTTCAATATTTTTTTTAATATTTAATACTAAACAATTCATGGAGTAAAAAATATAGAAACTAATTGATTGATTTTTCAACCCATTTCACTACTATATGTACATTTACAAACAAATTAGATGGGGTTGATACTTGAAAGATTAGATATTTGAAAATTGGAAATTCAAAATGATTCAATCCCTGATCGTAATATTCTTTATATTCTCATATTTTAGGATGCATAAAAAATTGATCTATACGAGGGATATGATAGGTTACTATCAAGTGGAAATATTTTAAAACAACAATGTATTGAGGGTTACATGATTCTCAAAATGGTATTCCCTTGTGACAATAATTATTATTAATTGGGTGGAAATAAAAATTCAAAACCATTTCATTAAATAAATATGTCTCCCATTACTTGTTAGTGTATCAAATCCCCATCTAAACTTTCAAATACAAGTGACTAATAAAACAATAAATTAATTACATGATTTTCATATTTTTACATTATTAACCAATCATTAGTGAGTAGATACAAAATTAATATATTTTTAAATTTTTCCACATAACATAAAATTTTTCTTTTTATTCATAATGTGATTAAAGAGAATGTTAATGGAATAAATTCCATTTCATAGGATTATCTTAATGATAAATGCGAGTCTAACATATCACACAATGATAATTATAAATAAATGTGAATAATGATATAAAAAAATACAACTAGTGATGTATAATCATATTTATTCCTTTATATGTTAATTGATCTACTATAGATTTGTTTCATAGTTACCAATTCAAAAAACATCCAATTCACATGAATAAAACACTATAATAATTTAGTGCCCACATATTTCACTAATCATGAATAAATAATTTATTATTCTGATATAAATACCCTACAAAGTTATTTCTTATAGAACGGTACCTTTATTCCCGATCAATCATATATATAGAAACAACTATCCACATCCAAGACCTCCAAAAAATTAAAATCAAATTTCCATATATGATATAATAAAATTATCAATATCCACATCATGATTTACCCAAATCCATAATATAGTTTTTTACAATATATAATTAATTAAATCGTATAAAATGGTCTTCAAACAAATATAATTTACATTGTAATAAATAATGTTGGGCAAAAATCACTCAGCTTACAATTTAAACATTTTTTACGTGATTGTGTTTGTTGACAAAGTGGACATATGTTTTTAGATTGTTGACAAAGTAAACCATGACATAAAATTTTGTTGAAAAAGGGGATTTCATGGTGGCATGTCGAGTTCAGGGGATGTGGCTAACTATCCATGTTTGATTCAAGAACATCGATAATGGATTGGTTGATCTGGAGGTACTACTAAAATAGTAGATACAAAGTGCCTCCATTTTTCAGTGTAAGCCAAATTTTTGGCCCTGAAAATTGATGAATAGATATAAGTGGTTTTGGGAAAGGGACTAGCGCACTAATTTCTTGAAGGAGAAAAAACTTGTGAGCCATATTTTTTTCATGATCAGAACATCAAAATATTGAAAATGGAGAAGGGGCACCCATGTTTTAGGGTTGGTCGCGTAAGTGACTTGCGCGATAGAGACTTCCACACCGAGACTTGCACACCGAGAGGAGAGTTGCATGAAATCATGCAGGGTGTACAAATGCCTATAAATAGAGGTCGACCCTCCTCATTCAGTGCAAGTTCAACACTTAGAGAAAATCAAAGCTCCCGTCGCGCAAGTGTGGTGGTCGTGCAAGTTGTGGTGTGGTCATGCAAGTAGAAGTTGTGCGTCAGTTGTTTGTTGCGCGTCCAGAGTGGTTTGGGAGAGAAAGGAAGGGTGTCTCCAAAGTTTTGAGTTAAGGAAGGGGTTTTCGTTCAAGTGGTTTGGTGACACATGCACGCCAGGTTTTGAAGAAGTGTGAAAATTGATGGTTGCTCGCCTAAATTGGTTTGGGTGTGAAAGGGTGTGAGTCGCCCAAGTTTGGAGTTGAATAAGACAGCATCGTGAAAGTGGTTGAGGTGAACTTGCACACTTGTTTTAACATTCACGCCGAGACTTGCGCACCATCTTAGAGAAGGGTGCTAGTTATGGTTGAATAATAACAGTGATTTAGGGCTGTGTGAAAGCAAGAAGAATACCTGATACCTTAGGTGCAGTGTGAGATTCATCTACGGGAGAAAGTTGGACTTCAAAAGAGCATCTACATACAACAAATGTTGTATTCATTTGTGATAAGGAATAGACCTACAGGTCTATAAACTGTGAGTGGAACCTTTCTAGAGCAGTGAGAAAAGGAAGAGGAATAATGTAATCCTCTCCACCAGTAGTGAGCCAGAGAGAGAGAAAAAAGGAGTGACACTTGGGAAAGCAGTGAGCTAACCCAAAACATTGTAAAGGACATGATCCTGGGAATAGAAGTGATCTATCCCGAACTTTTTAAACAGCAGTGCTATTCTAATGGATTTGGTACATCAGCGCATCGTCGTTGTATCCTCCTAGGATGTAGCCTATTGAAGGAGAGCCATGTAAAAATCTATGTTTTAAGTGCATTTTTTAGTTTCTATTAATATATTTCTGTAGAAAAGATAGAGAATAGAGTCATTCTTAATAGCGATAAATGATCAATAGGGTCAGTTGAATTAATATGTCATGCCCTAATTCACCCCCCTCTCAGGGTATCTAACATATTGGACTTAACAAATGGTATCAGAGCGAAAGTTTTATATCTATAATTCTCCCTAAAATGGTGGTCAGTAATCATAAATAGATTCGGATCATTGATAGAAACAATTTTCATCTATGGAAGAATCGAATGCAACACTACTTTTGATCTTTGGGAAAAGATGTGTTCACAGCAACAATGCATGGAATAATAACTGACATTAATAGCAGGGCATTATCAGAATCTGAGCGAAGAGAATTGTATTCTGACGCCAAGGGCATAAATGCTTTGGGGGGATCCCTATCTAATGCTATCTATACGTAGGAGATATCATGAAAAATATCAAATTTCATGTGGGAAAATCTCTTGAATGTATATGAAGGAGATACAAAGGCCAGAGAGGCAAAGCTTCATGTACTATGGAACAAGTATAAAGATCTGAAAATGAACTCGAATGAGTCTATTGATGCATTCTCTGACAGGGTAAATATTGTTGTGGATGATATTCAGGGCCTTGGAAAAGTCATTGATGACATAATGATCATAAATAACATCTTGAGGAAACATCCATCTCGGTTCAATCTGAATGTTTCAGTAATAGAAGATAATGATCCAAAAGTGATGACACTAGAAAATTTGCACATTACATTGGTTTCTTATGAAATGTGGAATGTTAATAACAAGGTTGTGGAAATGGGGAAATCCAAAGAGGTGGAATTAATGGCCCTGAATAATCTCACCATTTAAGAATCTATATAAGAAGAAGAGATAGATGAGGTAATTTCATTCCTCTCCTCAAATTTTCAAAGAGGAAAATGAAAGTTCAAAAGGAAACATCCACTTTCTTTCTTTAGATGTGGAAAAGTTGGTTATCATACTGCATGGCGCCCCAAAATGTTTCAGGATGTAAATGATAAAGATGATGTTGAAATTCCCAACATGAAATCTTCATCCTTTGTAAAAGGGAATAAAGTGTTGAAGAGAAATCTCTTCAAGAAGGACAATCTTATTTCACAAGAAATAGAATGTTCTAATGAGTCTGATGTTGAAGAAGTTTAGGAGACTGAAAATTGAAATGATCGGAGAGAAAATGCTATGGTGGCAGTCATTGGTAGTTCTCAGGATAAGAACAAAACCAAAGGTGAAGATGAAGAAGATAAAGTAGAAGGAAGAATAGATATGCAAGATGAGTTAGAGGCTTGTCTTGAAGATATTTATGTTTCGGATCCAAAACAAGGAAAGCTAAGAAAGTTTTTCATGATGCCAAACTCTATATGTAGCAGGCAGGAAGAAGAGAAGTCTGAGTTGATAGAATAAATTATAAAAATCATGTTATCAACAATAGAGAACTCATGAATCATTTGGTGAGTATAAGCTTAATACTGAAGAACAGAAAAGGGAGATCGATGGCTTGAATAGAAAATTGAAAGATCATGTAATGTGTGTCAACGAACATGAAGAATAAGTGGTAGTATGGAACAAAAAATAAAGGATTGAGAAAAACGCTTGAACCCTAGTATGATATCAGAAAATAAAGTCATTCAGAAGACATAAAAGACAATAGAGGAGGCTAGAAGTTCAGTAGGAAAGAAGCAGTAATTGAGCTAATATTTTAAGGTTGATTCAAGGCTTTATCAGAAAAAAAATATCTGAAAATTGAAGTCAGACCACGAGCACCCATCATGAGATTGAAGGATGATTTGGGAACAATGAAAAATCCGAATATTCAGAGATCCTAAGGGGATACTCGTAGTGCAGAAGTAATAAAAAGGAATTAACCTTATATTAGGTGTTATTGTTGTGGAAAGATGGAAAATTCAGAGTATGTGTGTTCAATAGACAAGAGATATCAATGGGAAAAAGAACATATGAGGCAACAAAATAGAGAACGGTTTTGTAGAACATATTTCAAAGGAAACTGTTTTTGGTGCGAAGGATTTGGGAACATGGATAGGTTCTGCATTTCAACCATACAGAGGAATGTGCCAAAGAAGAATGAAAACATTCACCATTAGAAGATTAATAAACCAATAGGTGAGTTAAAAATGTAGAATAGATTTTCATCTTTGCAAGATGATGCTAGTCCATCAAACTCTGAGAAAAAACAGAAGTCTCAATCCATGTTGAGTGTGAAGCCAAAAAATATGGACCATAAAGAAGAATAATGAGAAGGCTGTGGTGGCAGAAATTTCCCTTAAGGCATCAGATCGCTCTGGTGTGTGGATCCTTGATTGTGGTTCCACTTCTCACATGACAGGTAATAAGGATCTTGTTATAAGCATAAAATATAAAAAATAAGGAGTTTTAAAATTTTGAAATGATGAAGGATTGAAGATTGTTGGCTTAGGAATGTCCACGATTGGGGGCAAAGTGATGAGACGTGCAGATGTCTTAGTAGTAGAAGGCCTTAGTCAAAATCTGCTTGTCAGTCAACAATTTGACTCCGGACATTCTATAAGGTATACTAAGAATGTGTGTATCTTCAAAGGAAGATACGGGACCGTGGTTCAATAGGGAAAAACAAAAAATGGAAATCTATACCTTCTAAGTGAGAGAAGATGACATGTGATTTTTTTCAGAGATAAAGAAAACAAAATGTGTCATAAACGACTTGGTTATCTATGTAAACCATCTCTAGAAGATTTGGTAATGTGTGAAGCAACATGTGATCTCCATAAGGTATCACGTGATCTTACACATACGTGTGATTCCTGTCAACAAGGGAAGAGCATCAAATATGCTGGAAAGTAGTAATCTATGTGATCATACCACTTCATAAATCAATATTCTTGAAATAAGTTTAAGATATAAGTATTTTATAATATAATTTAGGTTTTATGAATTAATTTTTTGATCAACTATAACACATATATAGTTATTTACTTAACATATATTGGGGAGTATGATGATAAAATACATGGTGATGTTCTCCAAAGTTCATGATAGTATCAGAAATGGGTGTAACAACCACCTATGATTCTGTTATTTAGTCATAATATGATGACACATTGAGCACCGATATATATATTTTTCAATATCCCTCTTCATTTTCCCCACTAAAAATATTCTTTCTTTTAAAAATACAACATTTTACATGTAGGAAAAATTAACAATGGTAAACTATGTGCCTCAGAAAATATATCATTTTTCACATATTGTATTCACATTATAGAAACATAATTACCTAACATTTATTTACCATCATAATAATGGTTTAAATCATGTACATTCCACCCCATTTTTTCATAACTAAGTCATCATTTTCAAATCTATAATCATTACATGAATACATGGATGAACATTCGTTTGATAATGAAATTAATTCTCTCATTACATAATAATTTTAATATCCAAACTTTTATAATTCATTAATAATGGTTATTTTATGATCCTCATCATAGATAGGAAAACATGGTCCTTTCATCACAATTCATCTTCCAACTATTTTTCCTTCCCAGGGTGGTAATATATTTTTCTATCACAATCATTAATTATATCGAACAATATTCTCTTGTTCATATTGATCTCTTTTTGGGTGAATATATAACATAATATTTTCTGATAAGTATATATATCACACTTTTCCTAGTAATGATAATTCCTCTATATCATTAATTAATAAATTACCATATCTTACTCCAAGTCATGAGTTTGTTAAATTTTTTAATGATCCTTCAATTGGTGTGAGCTATACATTATGTCCATGTTATTTTTAAAGTGAATTCATCTTAGTAACATCATCAAAAAAAAATTTAGATCATATTCCAATCACTAATGAATGGATGTTTATGAATAAGTGTACTAACCAAAAATATATTAGGATCTTTGAAATTATACACAAATTTATCCATTAAGATGGCCATAACCCATTTTCGAGTCATCATTATTTGTACATTTGATAATATCATTAAATCTCATACAAAACAATGATAATATACATGAAATATATGAACCCTTGGGATATTAGTTACCATGTATATTCTATGAAATTTCTCAATAAATTTCATCCTTGTATATTTAACTAATATATCATCATCTGAAATTATAAAAATGAATAATTATTATTTATGAAAACATAGTCCCCATATGGTGAATTTTTCAAAAATATTCTCATTCACTAGGGTATTCATAGAAATCCTCATGTGATATCAATGGTTTTATGAAATCATTTAATATAAAATAATTTTATTAAAAAATAATATAAAAAATGATAAATGTAGTAAAATAATACTCTATTCATTAAATACATGAAGATAGAAGATGAATTAGTAACAAAAAAAGAAATATAATTTCAATGTGTCCATAGCTTGTACAGAATGCCAACATGTGTATATTGTTTTTGATGAGCAACAATTGCATATATCTATATTGGTGTTCCATCATAGAAACTTATTTTTCTCCAATTATTCCATCAAATATGTATTCAATATATGGGGATACTTTTTATTGATAGTTATTTTTTCATGTTCTTGATAATCAATGAAAATATGTGTTGACCCATATTCTTTTTATGAATTTTAAAAAGAATACCACATGGTGACACATTAGGTAATACGAACCCCTTTTTAATATTCTCATATATTTTACACATCAATTCATATAACTGAATTTGGATTTATTCTATAAAGAGTCTTCAAAATAGACATACCACTATGTATGAGTTGTATTAAAAAAATAAACTTCATGATTTGGTGGTAGACCGTGAAATTCATCTATAAATTAATAAACAATTTCAATAAAATACGTTTATACTGAATTTTAATCTCCCCCTTAACAAATAAAAAAAATAACATGCATTTTTAAGTATGAAGCCCCCCCAAAAGATATAAAAAATTTCCATTCTTATTTTATATTAATCCACATTTGGATAAATAATCATTGGTTCAATTGGAATACTAAATAGAACTTCCCATCTCAGAGAATTGATATGAAATCCTTGTAAGGAAATCCAATCTAATCCTAGAATTACAAAAAATTAAAAAAATGATATACTAATATTTTTAATTAGGAATCACATTCCATTAACCATCAATTAGTTACTAGACTTTATATAGGAGTGTATTAACATTATGAGTTTTCTCAGTTAGCAGGACATGAAATTGTTATGTAGATATGGTCACATGCTAAAAAATATATTAGATATAAAAGAGTAGGAACATATTAAATTAGACATTACCAGTTTTAGAATGTGTGATAATAGTATGTTTCACTATGTCATTACTATTACCCACTTGAATAGTTGTTATCACATGATATTTTCATTTTTATTGGGATTAAGATTTTATAAACAGTGATAATAAAAAATCATTCTTATTTTTTTACTAGTTTCCATAATACAAATATTCTTTGAATTTTTATTATTATAATATGGGTTTTTTATTTTTTTCATGTATTATTTTTTTCCATTTCATTAACATAAATATTTATACTCTTTTTCCATTCATAGGCTTTATGAACCACCTTCCCACATTAAAAAAAACCATTTTTATTCAAGGAATTAGCTTAATATTTTTTTCAAAATTCATTGCACATAAATGGTATGAATATTTCAATCTTTTGATTAATTATAGTTTTCAGGCATCTCAATCATCATTTTAATATTAAAATGATTGGAATAGTTTGAATATACAATTTCAATTTCGACATTGAGTATACAACATATTATTTAATGCTAGTGATGTCTCTAATAGCTAATTCAATTCAAAGAAACGTTTTTATGAAAACAAATAGTAGATTGATTTTACATTTAGGGATGATAAGTAAACCATACTTATACTTTTAAATAACTGCTAAAATATATTCATAGTTACCAATGGATTCATCATCTATTTTATTTAGCTCAAGGAATTCTTTCTCTAAATTTTAATGTTCAATATGGGGGAAGTAATTATTTAATAATATACCATTAAAATCATTCAATTACATAGCCTAAATTCCTTTATATTGAATCATATTCTTAACCGAATTCTACCCTTGATGTAATTACCCCTCAATATGATAAATTCTTTGGTATGATTTTCCATTTTTTGAACATTAAAAAACATGAAATATTTTCTCAATAGTTTTGATCCATCTCCCAGTAACTAGTGGGTGAGGGGATCCACTTATATTTGTTGCATGTATTCTCAAGAATGATTTAACAACATGTTGTTCTATCCATTTATAATATGGAAAATTTACATGATTCATAGAATGTGAATGTTTCATGATCATAACAACTAGGTCAATAAAACTACAATAAGTGTCTATTGAAATCCAATTGTCATTTAAACTTTTCATTCACACTACTAAATTAAAAATGGGTTCGTTTTAAATTATGGGGAAACACATTTAAAAATCCAATAGAATTATAAAAATATTTTTTGATAATTTATGTCCAAATTACAGTATATATGATTTCCTCCAAACATAATTTTTTTTATATTTTATTATATCATATTACTCAATTGTATTATTTTAAAAATCATAAAAAAATGATGAAACCAACAACTATTAATTCATGATATTTTCGTGTATAGGTAATTATGAAATTATTTTATAAAAAATTAATATATATATATTTTTAAAAATAAATATCATTTGCGAAATCCACATTTCAAAATTATCCAATTTTTATATTTTAAATATTTTCTAAAAAGTTTTTTGTGATGGAGAATAGTGAAAAAACTGATATTATTGAAAAAATGTATAATTTTAATTTATTGGGATTGTAAAAATGAGTTTATTTAGTTTTAAAATATCATTAGGTTATCTTCATTTTAAATAATCAAAATATGGTTTTGAAATTATTTTTAAATATAAAATTACTCTTAAAACTTTTTATATTAAAAATGGAATTTTTTGAAAAAATTGTTTTCCATATAATTTTTATAATTTGTTTTTAAATTAAATGTGGAGAAATATTTTTTTTTCATTTTAAAAATTATATTCTATAGATTTAATAAATTGGTTGATTTTTACCTATATCCCTTTTATTTTTTTCAATATTAACACTTACCTTATTAATTTTTGTAACCACAGATAATTGTACATCAAGTAATTAAATCTAAAAATGAAATAATAAGTACTATTACATGACCATAACACATGCCATTAAATTATTGCATGATCCCAATTCATCCATAATAATTAATGGTTTGGTAATATATATTTTTATCCATTTTTTATAAATGTATCCTTTATAATATTATATTGAATGAAAAGTCAAACTGCTACAGTCTTGTTTTTAATAAATATAATATTTTTAACATGGGTATAACTAGTTCATATATTCATTTATAAATATTTCAATGAAATTTAATTTACTTTTCATTATATTTTTATTTTATTTTTAATTTTATGTGAATTAATAACTATATTAAATTGTTACACAACCCTGATGTAGAATAATTCAATTAATGAAAAAAATAAAAGAAATGATATTAAAAATTTTAAATATACAAATTTTTTTTATAATTCATGTGATAAATGTATTTTTTAGATAGCGATGCAGGATAGGGATATTTTAATTTAGTATATTTTGAGTCAATGGTTTACTTTTTATTGTGATTGTCAATGTAAATAAATAGTTCTGAAATTAACATTATTGATATTCTGTGAAATAATATTTTATTAAATGATATAAAATTTCATAAAAATAATTTTTTAAAATTTATTATGATACGGTTACAATTATAAATGAGGGTACATTTTGGGTGATTTTTCAATTTATAGTAAATTTCTAGACCCTCATAGAATACAAAATGTTTTCTTCATGGTAAATATGAATGGGGTTAATGAGGGCTTAAGCCAAAAGATACGGGTTAAATGAGATCCAAAATTTTCCAAATACATTTTTATGAGATTATTTCTACTCACACCGACCATAATATTGATTATTATCATTTTAACCCATTTTTATTAAAATTAATTTATATTAAAAAATAATTTTTGAGATACCAAGAGCGCACATCCCCCCTCTTATAAAAAGTCACCAATTCTTTTTTGTTCCCACTAAAAAACCATTTGGATCAACCAATATATACCCAAATACCTTCTTAATATCTCTTTAATTGTTCGATATAGATTATTTTTTTCATAATATTAGTCTTATTGTTCGTAATTTGTTAAATGATGTAGATGATCAAATATATATATATATATATATATTAACCATTTGTTTTAGATATATTTATTCATCAATTTCAATAAAATGTTCTTAAATCATGATAAAATAATAATAATAACATCCTCAATATTAAAATATCTTATTATTTTAATGGAATGACCAATATCCATATCCACTTCTATAAAATGGGAAACAAAAATATCCTCCATATTTATGTTATAATACCACCTTGTGAACTAATGTAATTCGTTCTTCATCACCGTATCTAATGGATATATTATAACAATTTCATAAATAATAATTTATGATAATAATGAAAAATATATAATTATGAAAATATACCATATCATCTGTCTTCTTACATCATCCTTCATTTAAAAATCATGATATCATTCTTGCGTACATTTGGACTACCACCACCACAAAGAGGCATGGCATGTTTTCCCTCACCATATAACTTGTTTTCCCTGAATATCATTGTGAAAAATTTATATGTTATTCAAGAATAATTATGAACTACTATCACCATGATTGTAACATAGATCATTTTTCATAACCATATTCAATGAATATATTCAAAAGTATAATTAATGTATGTAAAATATAATAATTTCATTATTATTATTATAGAGATGATGATATAATGTCCGATTTAACAGTAGTCATTCAACCAATGTGTTTTTTAATTTATGAAATTAATATAATTGAAATGTTTGATGTGAACATAAATTATTATGTAATTGTATATGACAAGGTAATAAGTTAAATAAATTAAATAATAAACATATTAGTGTTCTCAAAAAAGTAATTAAATAATATAATTTTATTATTCAGGATGATATAAATCATATATGATGATTAAATATCTATGTAAGATACTTTCTTTTAATTTTTTTATAGACTCCCATGATTTTTTTTCTTTGATATCCATATTTTTTTTATTAATTTTTGGATTTATTTTTAGGGAAATAAGTTATTGGAAATGGGTATTTTACGATTGTTTTAAAATTTATTAATTCAAAATGAATCCTTTTTATGATATGTTTTTAAATTTTTACAAAATGGAAAAAAATGATGTTCTATTTATGGGGACAATGAATTTTACCACCACCATAATTATTTTTTTCAGGACCCATCCAAATGGGGATGTTCGATGACTCCCCAAGCCTATCTATATTTGTATAGGGGATGAAGACTTGAGTTGAGTAGGCATATGAAAATCATGGTAGTAATTAAAATAAAATATATGCACACACTCTCTTCTCCAAGCCCATAAAATGATGAAATGAAAATAAAATGATATGAATTGTATGAATACATCTAAATCTCACAACTAGAGATTGATTACTAGTAATTGAATGTAAACATGGACAAATACAAGACCACCATAAATATTCTAAAAATAATTGTAACATGAATCTTAAATGGGGACATGTATGAACATAACCAATATAAAAACCTATGTCCATCTTATTAAAAAATCATTTTATGGTCTTGGTACCACTAGGACACTATCAATGTTCAATCATCTACACAACACATGACATGTGGAGGTAAATCCCATGAATGTGTGAGTATTAAAAAACCAGTAGGACACCCTAATATCACTATGTAGGTCTCAAAAAGAGTAAAATTCATTAGTACACAAGTATATTTCTACAACACATATAAAAATAATATACAGATGTACTCAACAAAGACATACAATCTCAATGTAAGGTCAAAAACATTATTGCAACCTATGATTTTTTCATGAATTTTTTACATAACACTCATGTAGGAGAACACACTACAGAAGTCTTATAACATGGATGTTATCCATGTGAGAGGTCATGGTCATTTGGTATTGTCATAGGAATGATACAATGGAAGTCTAAAGAGATAAGATATATAGATGAGGATCACACCAAATACCATGGGGTATACAAAATACAAAATATGAAATAACCCTATAAGTAGAGGATCAATGACCATAGAGTGAAGGTTAGGAAAATACCAAGAACTCCACCTGGGTAATGAAGATGAGAGAGGATCTCACTATGTGCCTCCCCAAAGGATTTGAACAACTCTATTAAATAATTACCACTAATGGGATCAGTATCCTGTGTGAAGGAAACAATTTCATAAAAACCCTCATGGAATGGGTATAAGAAACACACCCTAAAGAAACTTTTCCAATCATAAAAGGAAAAGGTTTCCAGGATAAATTTTAATGAGTAGACATTGTGTACTGGTAGTGAACGATGTGTCCCATAGGCACCAGGTCCTTCATGTGTATCATTCCCCATGACCAGGTCCATATAAATGTACATAGAATGTCTTGACCAATGTAATTCAAACCATGTCCATGCATATGGCGCTTACCATATACATTTTTACCTATCCTTTCCAATGTTGGAGTAAACAACGTGTTCGTGACTGTGCACTCTTAGATATTTCTATGTAACCATCAAGGTACTTGCTGAGAGTCTAGGTAAATTAACATTGCATTTAATATTTAACTTCACCATGAAACCCCTAGCATCTCCTATAAGGTCCCACAAGGCAAGTAATCCTGAAATACATATTGTTTAATGAATAATTTTATATATTTCCATATTTTGGTCACATTTTTCAATACGATACTCTTTCCAATGATCTATAGACACACTTTCTAAAAACCAAATAATTCCAATAGGAGACCCTAGAAATCATCTTGCTCTAGGTTATGTCTTTTGTATCCAATACCAAAATTCCCTTGAGTGTCATCCATTATCGAGTGTTGAAGAACAATTAATCCAGTGTCTAAAATCCATTTGATCTGCTATCACTTCAATCGCCACCCAATTCGCTTGTTAAAACATGTCCAGATCTATTATATCTAATCGTTCCACAATGAAATGGGTGTGAAACATTATATTTCATAGAATATCAGTCGAACCACTTGTCAAATGAAGCATTGATGATGAATACGAAAAAGCAGTGGGGGAAATCTAGAAAAAACACAAAGATAAATTAACCACAAATTTGTCCGGTTGGACTTAATTTGTTTCCATTATAATGGAGAATTAATAAAAATAAATTATGAAATAATCTATCAGTAAATCCCCCTGAATAAAGACATCCCTCAATACAATCATTCAATGAATCCATTAGTTGGTCGATTGGCTCAAATTAATCCTATGAATTAATAGTGAAGATGAAAATCAAGAAAATTAATATCCCATTATGATTAGAATCGTTTGATGATGTATAATAAAGCTGCATAAAGGTCATTGTTGGAGATTCTTGAATCTTAATGTACACAGATCATCGAACTATGATCCTGTTATTTCTCATTTGAGAGAGATCCCCCAATTATCAGTGAAATAGTTCTCAAATGTCTATATGGTTAAGCATTTAATAATGATAATTTTCGATAACTGTATACTTATACAGGTATTATTAGTTTGGGTAATTATAAAAAATAATTTTAAACATCCACCGATGTTCACACATCATCCCCAATTCCCAACATTTTCTATTGTTATAATACAGTGTGGGTAAAAATGAGGCTCTAAAAACAATGAGGAACTTATATATCGAATCTTGTCCCCCATTTAAATGTTATTCCACATTTTCATGAAAATTTCATGTGTGTGAAATCTAATATATTTAATATATTTTAAAATTTTAGTCTCTGTAGACCAAGAATAAGAATCACATGTCATATTAGTTCCTGGTCTAAAAAACAATCAATAAAATATCCCAAAATACTACTTTTTAATTAAGTGTAACTACATTCTCCCATTGATGGGGATTTACAGTCCAAAAATCCAAAATAAGGGGTTACAAAAAGAGATATATTTAATGATATCTCATTTGAGCCTCCATTCCAAGGTGTTCCCTTGAATATTACCATGCGTCCATGGTAACATACTTGGGAATTTCATTCCCCTGAAGGATCTTGTCTTTCTAATCATTTG
Source organism: Viscum album (assembly GCA_963277665.1). Taxonomy (NCBI): domain Eukaryota; kingdom Viridiplantae; phylum Streptophyta; class Magnoliopsida; order Santalales; family Viscaceae; genus Viscum; species Viscum album. The sequence continues at coordinate 1,493,881,850 of OY728121.1, forward strand.
TCCCTAATAGCTATTCAAAAATGAATTTTCCATACAAAATTTTTAACTCTCTCTAATAAACAATGTGTTATAGATCACGCACATACCACCTTAGTTGCATAACATAGAAGACTTCATGTAATCATCCTAGTTGCGGTGTTATATCTAAGTGGAATGAATACATTCCAAATATACATAATATTTGAAAAGAGTTAATGAATCATGGTGATATCTTCCTACAATGTCTAAATATATTTAATACAAGTAAAGGTGAAAATTAAAAACACATGGTCTCATTCCATAAACTCCAAATTCCTCATTCATTAGTCATAATAAGACTTCGGATGGCTCTATGTAGTCCTAATTTTATCCTGGATTCTCATAACCTAATTTTTATCGACTCACACCAACATTAGGCCCATCATTACTGAATCTCTTTGGTCGATTCAACAATGTGGTGACATATAGGGACTTGCGTACAATTCCATGAATAGTGCCATACAGATGGATGAATGTTAGTTTTTTTTTCTTTAAAAATTCCACCACGGGTAGATCATACTTCAATAAATGGTCAAATTCAATCATGAAAACATACAACATGTCATCCAAAACCTAAATGGTCTGCTCAGTCTGGCATTCAATTATGGGGTGGAAAGAAATGCTCATATGAAATTGAGTTAAAAAAGACTCATTAAATCCCTTCTATAACAGATATGTGAAGAGATCATTATATTCAAAAATTATCATTGAGGGTACTCCCGGGAGTCATATAATCTACTGCAAGTAGAGGTGTCCAAAGAACTCTATTGGAATTTATATGAATTAAAATGAAAGTGGATCGACTTGGTGAGTTTTGATATGATCACCCATATGGAATTGTGTCCCCTGAATTTGCATGGTAACCCCCTCATGATGTCTATGGATATCCCATCCCACATAAACTATGGAACCTTAAGGTGTTGATATTACCTGCTAGAACTTGGTTCTTATCATTCTCTTTCTGATATGTAAGGCATTGAGAGACGAACTCTACAACTCCCTTATTCATCTATGTCAACTAAAAATGACATCATAGATACTGGTACATATTTTCTACACCTCTATGTTCCTCCAAATGATATGTATGAAACACTCTCTAGAATTTCTCATGCAATGTTGCTAGTACCATCTTGTGTCATTTTAAAATAACATAATGCCCCACCTTCACAAAATCTGTCAGCTTCATGTCTAGTGGAAATATTATTACGTATTGTCTCATAGTCACTTTACAAAATTAATGACTCTAAAACTCGCTATAGAAGTTGAGGGGTAACAACCATTTATTAGAGGTAGTATGCTCCATATTAATCCAAAAATTATAAATTCAACGAGGCCAACATCATTGATGCCTTGGTCAACAACATCGAACAAGATCTATTGCTGAGTGCATCTACTATCAAATTCTCCTTCTAAGGAGTATAGAAAATCAACAAAATTAATCTTGGAGTAACTCTAGCCATCACCACTATGTCATGTTAAGATCATTTTTAGATATGATATACATGATACTCTTTTCCTTAGAATGTATGATAAATTTCTCACCCATCATGTAGTGTCTTCACATATTTAGTGTGAATTATACCACTTATAACACAATATCATGGATTACATAGTTGTAATATTGTGGTCTCAACTAATGTGAATCATTGAAAATCACTGTTAGCCACTAAATAGAGACACAACCAAGCCTAGTTCCTGATGAATCACTAAAAACTATGAACTCGACGCCCTCCTCTATAAATATAAAGATGGGAGAACTCATCCATCTCTTCGTCAACTTCATAAAAGTCATATCACACCTCTTTGTCCACTTGAATGGATTCCCCATTCAGGTCAAATATGTCATGGGGGATGATATCCTAGAGAAGTTTGGTATAACTCTTTGGTAATAGCCTACTAACCCATGGAATCTCCAAACATCATTCACACTATTCGATGGACCCCAACGAAAAACTGCATGAACTATCATCTGCTACACTGGCACACCATCTACAAAGATATCATTTCCCAGATAGTGGGACTCTTGAATCTAGAGTTAGAACTTTGGGAAATTCCCTTCATGATGGTTCTCTTAGAGAACATATAAAACCATCCCCAAGTGTCTCACATGATTCATCAAAGACCTCATGTACATTAGGGTATTATCATTGAAGACTACCAAAAACCAATTTGAGAAATGATAAAAAACCAGTTATTGAGTCCCATAATCATTTATTGGGAATTCATCATGCTAAAAGGGAATCACCAAGTACTTATAGTTATCATAGTAACACCTGAATTCAATCTTCTATATATCCTCCTACCTAACTCAGAACAAGTGATAACTAGATCTGAGTTAAACCATTAATAACCATCATTCCCCACACAATAGATCAAATAGGACATCAATACATGATATTAGATAATATTTATTCATGATTACATGGTTCAAGTGATGATAGTCCAAAAATAACAAGAATCTACCTTCTGCCTTCATGGTGAACCACATCAGGGTTTCCCAAGGTGAAAAACTATGTATAACTAATCCCTTCCTCTATACATCATCAATCTACACCCTCTAGAGAAAAATATCTATGGGAGACCCCTGATATGCTTAAATAGATATCAGGTTCATCCCCAGGTGTAGATCAATATAGATGTCTATCTCTCAGTGGGTGGGGGTGTATTCCTTGAACATCATAAAGAATGAAATCCTCATACACTCCCACTGATATAGTTAACTGAAGACTCATTACATCAATAGCACTAATGGTCATGATAGAAATCATAATAATATTTAGATGCATTCTCTTATCCATGAGTCCATCTTTCACTTCTTAGGATCCATTCTCACCATAATAGTAAAACCTATTTCCATCATTATAGAGAAACCACATCCATGGACTGAAATAGGAAATATGGGATTGAACTATGGATAAATAATTCATAACTAAGATGAATTTATAAGGCCTCATTTATTCTACAATGAGATTCCAATATAAATTGTCACCTAATATAGTTAGGTCACAATATTTGAATAATTGTGCGATAGCTGATTCATCTCTAGTAAGAGTATCTAAGCAGAAGGTTCATGCCAATGGCTAAACTGGAATCATTAAATATCAAACTAGATATATGGAATTAATGGAATTAATATAACATATGAATAATAGTATACAATATTATATAGAAAACACATAGATCATACCTCATGTCATTCCTAGATCCTCTGGTTTATAATCCTCGACTGCCTACAGCTTCCCCTACCCATATACTCAAGCTCCCTAATCCTGAATTGGACCATTTATGGGATCTATTGGTAACCATTTGAAGAATATAAAACGTATATCAGATCACCATGCTCATGTACCAGGTCTTCCACCCTATAGATTTAACTTCTATAACCAATTCCATTACCACAAGGTCCCATCCACAATCTCCATATCAACCATATGATGACTTGAGCAATCCCTAATGATATGTCCCCTCTTATCATATTAGTAGAAATGCCTCTCCATTGGCTCACTAGACATATCCTATGATTCCTAAACTATAGAACATCTATCATGACACCTCCTCCAAAAAATCCATTCACATCTAGGATCCTGAGATTCAACTAATCAACCTATGGAGGATGTCTCTATGACTGTGTTCCCACTGCTGACAACCACTATCTACATATTCTCTACAGGGAAACTCTTATCCACCCAATATTCCTCTATCATCCTATATTATGTTGGAATGAAAAAATGTATAATGTAAGCTAAAATATTATAATTTAGTATTTTTTGGATGGTCCATTCTCCAATGAATTGATAATGAACCATATCCATCTAGTACCTAGAGAGATTAGTGAGAATCGATGAATACTCATCAATTGATGCATTTCCTTATTACAGCTACAGAATACATTGAATTCATATAACCCTCAATGTAAATGGATATAAATCTTTTTAAAAAAGTAACTCAAACCATTTCCATTATAGAGTTACCTCATTATACAACAGGGTCAAAAAACCCCACCACCATCATGTAGTGTAATATATAAGGTCCATGAAAAAAATAACCATTTGGTTTTTCATCGTGCTGAAAAGATAGAAAAATCACATAACTTACTCATGCTAGTTGTTAGCCCCAGGGGTTTGGGATCACCTCCAAACCTAGTGGGTATCAATCAATAATAATCTTGATGCATTATCAGCATTCACACCTCATCAGATGATACCTTAGGTACTATTTTTTACTCAATAAGTGGTGGAATATATTGTGAATAATCTGTAGGTAACATGTCTAGAATAGACCCCTATAATGATGCCTCATCACGTATGGGATTATCCCAATGATCATGATGATGAATCCTAGCTTGAGTATTTCTATGGGGAATCTTGAAATAAATAATTTGTACCCTGGTAAAGAGTATATCTACGGTGATAAATCAACAAGGACATGGAAGCATCAACCGATAACAATATGATGAATTTCATGTCTTTTTTCCATTATACCAGTTTTCTCATTCTCCATGAAAACATATAGGGGATGAAATTCCTAATGTACTGAATCATTGGTGTCCACAACTACAATGGTGTCCTAGAGAAAGATCTGATCTCAAAACACATAAACTTATTACCCCAAATAAATCTCAAACACTCTAGTCCAAAAGTAGAACTAAATTCTCTGATATAACTCTTTAATGACCCATCTGAATGGGTCCCTTTTCATGGCTCCCTAAACCCACCTCTAATAGGCTAGGGGATGAAGTCTAATGCCGAGTATGCATATCACTAACATTGGAGGCGTTAACAAAAATTAATTGTATACATTCACACATCCCAAATCCTATATAATAACTAAATATAAACACAAATGATAAACCATTCATGAATACATCTATATCCCCTGACAGAAGTATGAAGGCAAGTAATGTAATGTAAATAGGTAAAAATAGAATCTATAAACAAATAGTCTAACAACAATCCCATCCTGAATGTAATGATGGGGAATGCTATCAAGATTACCAATGGAACACACCTATGTATATCCAGATCACAAAGCATAGCCTAGTCCTAGTCCCCTATGGACTCCATCTAAAGGTCTATTTTATGATCCTTCTTTTCATGGGGTGTATGTTTCGTATATTACCAAGTCAGTAAGGGAATTTCTAATTTCAATTTCCACTCATTGGGTTTTACACAAACTTCATTGATTATTTTCCTCCAAGATTATGTGTAATCACTGTTTATTTATTTATTTTCTAATTTAAACTCCCCTGTGTGTGGATATGATTTTTATACACATAATAACTCAATTGATTAATTCTCTAGTCATCAATATGAACTTGAATAGAGTAATCTTAACTCAATTTCTATTCAATGAGTTAAACATCCAATCCATTGGTTTTTTTTACCATAATATGGGTGAATGTACTCTGATTTATTTACACTGAATATACAGTCATATTGAGAGTATTTATATTTTTTACACATAATAATTTCATTTATTTATCCTTAACCAGAATGATACAGTCTTTATTTGGTATTTAATTGAAATTTACATTCCATTGAGACTTCTTTGTTATTATGTGCCAATTTACTATTATATGGTCTATATACTGTAATTTGACATAATATATCACGAATTACATTATTTTCATTATATTATAAGGTTTTTATTACTTAAATTATTAGTATTAAATCATATGTCATTTGGTTAAGAACTCTAACTAAAAAATCATTTTAAATTATTTAAAATTTTATTCTTCTAAATCATTCTAATTAATCTCCATGTATTAAAAATGGTTTTAAGGATTTATTTCAATGGAAATGAATGTTTTAAAATTAATTATTTTTTAAATTTATCAAATTATTATGGGACACTTTGATTCAAAAATATCTTTTAAACTGTTTTTTGATAAATATTGAGACTTTTATATGTTTTCAAGATAGAAGGGATATTTCTCTCATATAGTTTCACTGATTATTTTGATCTATGTCAATAACCATCACGATTCATGATTGTGGTTGATTTATTACTATAAAATATCCCATATTGTATTTAATGTATTTTTTTGGAATGTGGATGTGCTATTTTTAAACCATTCATGTATTTTGATAAAAAATCGACATTTCATATACTTGTTTTAATACAAATATTTAGATAATATTCCATCCTTTTCATATAAGGAGTTAATCAGACATAGTATGTTGTGTGTGGAGCCCATTATATCTCCTCAATGCATAGTTAGGTCTCATTAGAATAACTTGTGTCTTGGCCCAAGGCCTTAAAAATCATATTTGTAGTCTTGGCACAAGGACAAGACGATGTGGCTATGATGTTTGTAATTATGCATTCTGTCATTATGAAATTAAGCATTTATATTACATGTGATTATATGATTACTAGAATATGAATGTGAATAAGTAAATGCAGTTATTTGATTTATCTTTTCCATATAAATCTAATAGAACTTTAGATGGAGATTATACTTGACACATGTGGGAAGAAAGCGAGATTAAAACCTCGTACCTCATACATTTCATAAGTATAGGGTTTGTTAAACTCATATATAATGCTGAAATAATTGTTACTAATGTATATAATAACCACATACATAAATATTATATCATATATGATCTTTAAATATTTCTTTGTTAATGATATTTCAGTAGTATCATTGTTTGGGTGTTAATTTATTTGTTTTCCTTTATTTATTTTTCAATTTAAGTCATGTTTTTTATTGATTGGATGTATATGATTCATTTACCGAATGATATTCAGTTACTAAACATTATTTTTAATTGTAAAATGAAAATTATTCTTGAATGGTTACGATGGGGAACGAAATCTCATCAAGTCATGGAAACGGTAAGTCATACGTATGTACGAGCGAAAATATCATTCTATTAGTGGTGATATCATATTTAATCAGATGTTATATTCTATGTAAAAAATCATTAACATGTTAAATTTATTAATTACATCCATTATTCTCAATATTATACCCATCCAAATAATGAAGCATTGAATAAAAAAGTACACCACGTTGCGGAGACTGTAAACCGTACGTACGCACGTGTGGTGACTATGTAATTCATTGGATGGATATAATAATGAATGTGGTTGTACCATTTTAATAATAAAATAAAAATTTGTAAAAGGTACATGACTTATTATATATTTATGTATCAAACAATGAAAGAGGATGTGGAAGAAGAAATGAATTTTGAAAGAGGTGATAAAATTATTACCTCTTCTTTGGGTGATTCTATTTGATTTGATCAAAAGATAACCATAGGAACTCTTTATAATAAATGTATGGCCTCTAGATTGAACTTAGGGTAGAGGGTACAATATTTGAGTAGGGTTTGGGCAAGCCAAATTGATTTGGAGGTGTGATATGGAGTGAAGGGGAAGTACCATTTTATAAGAAAGGTGAGGGTCACTTTTGGAAAATATAGAAATATTAATTTATTATACAATCATATTTTGTTTACAATGGATCAAAAATGAATTCTTTTGAGGCTATGGTGGGGATGGATTGAAAAATTCTCAACCAATAGGTTATAGATAGGTTTTGGTAACCATATTAACCTTATATTTTAGATTCAACTCTTAGTTAAATAGTTTAACTTCTACCTTGTATTTTTGTGTTATTATTATAAAGGGTTAATAAAATTATTATAAAATTCTAAGAGAAACCTATTTGGTTCATTATTGACCTATTGGCTGAACCTTATATTTTTTGGAATATTATATCAATTAATAGTGAAGTATTTGTTTTAAAAACTCATTTATATCAATTTTTACACTATTTTTTTTGCTTTTATGCAAGTTAAAAAAACATCATTTATTAGAAAAAAAAGTAAAATAAATCATAACATTTCATATTAACGTAAAAATTAAGTGAATGCATAGAACATCTCGAATTACATTTATGTGGATCATTATAATATCAGTTATTTTAATCTTCCATTAATAAGATAATTATTACCTCATCATTGTGTCATAATTAAATTTAATTATTTAATTTCTAATAATTCTTAATAAAAAACTATTATGTAGGAAATATATTTATATTTATAATTAATATTTATATACAAATTATCTTGTTTATATCCCTATATGAAAATGATTTAGTTATGAAAAATACAATTTTATAATTTTAACACTTGTTTAAATAAAATAATAATAAATGTCATAATCCAATACATTTGGATCAAAGGGGATCATTTTTTAATATTAAGGATTATCTTGGTCAAAAAAAACTTACCCAATAGAATTAGGACATGTGTTAGGGTAATTATAATAACTTTTTTACCGTAAATTACCATATATTTTTTTAACCATGGAAAATAAAATTTAAAAGTTACCATTCACCAAAAATTATTATCATCCAATTGATGGAAATTTTACTAACTGATGTAAACTATTTCTCTCAAATTTTTTAAATTCAATTCACATAATATGTAAAATTATTTTTATGAAAAATTGCATATGTTCTTAAAATGAGGGTAAAAGTTGTTAAAATGTTCAATAAAATTTTATTCATCTAATTTTATTATAAAATGACTCCAATGAATTACATTGAACATATATTTGTATTATTTATCAATTTTTTCCTAAAATAAATTTAAATTTCAAATTATTATTAAAATTAATAATCGGCTTTAAATATTAACGTAGTAGTTTTCACTATTCATCAAAAAAATTGATCATTTTTTAAAATATACAAAAAAAATCACCCAAATAAAATTTTGATATTAAAAATTAAAAAATTATGTCTATTTTACCAAATTCAATAAATATACAAATTATTGATTAATTTAAAAAAATATTCCTGTTTTCAAAACTAGAAGGCGTGTTTTTGAAAAAAAAAAATCTATCATAATATTAATATGTGTTTTTCTCAAATTTAAATGTAAGATTACATCCAATGAACAACAATAGATTAAATTAAAAAAAAGTAATCTAATTATACATTATAACCATTCTAATGTATAATTTAACACTGTAAATTATTTTTATTAAAAAAATTGTTTTCAATTAAAATTTAGTATTTTCAGTATTCATCAAATTATTAAAGTTATCAGAAAAGCACAAAAATTTTAGTGAAAATAAATTTTAAGGTCTCTTATTTAATGAAGAAGATTATATTGTAAATTTTTTTATATAAATGTGGAATTTATTTGATTTAATAATGTTTCCCCATTAAAATGCAATAAAATTCCTTTTTTAGAAAAATACATCACTTGTCAGAAAAATTGAATTTGTAATTATATTATTTCTATGAAACACATAATATGGAATTTAAAATTATATTGAGTATAAAAAATTCAAAATGTAGTTAATAATGTTAATAATTATTTTTTGAACGACTAGTTGGGTATGCCATGATGCGCTCGAACCCAATGTTTCCTATAACACAAGCTATTGAATTACATTAAAGAAAATAACTTACTATGAAATCATGAGGTTTTACATTCTTCCCCCATTTTGGAAATTTCTTCCTCACAATTTTAAAATTGGGCTTTGGAACTTCAATTAAATTCCCACATCCGAAAAAAAGCCAATAAAACTATCACTTTAAAAGAAAGAAAGTGAAGTACAAAGGTCACCTGAGATAACCCATAGTATGATTCCTTTTAGGAAAACATGGATATGAATGTTAAACTAAGTGTAATTTTCTAATGGTGTGTGACAGAAAAAATGATCGAGGAAAGTTAATGACAAGAAAACCAAAAACATGTGATGGGTTAAATAGCCATTAGTTTCCAAAATATTAAAAGAAAATAGATTTTGTTTATGTATAATTTCATAAAGTTGAGGAATTTATTTATTAGATGGAATAAAAAAATTAATGAGATATACTTACTTTTTATGTTGAGTTTCATCCTTTAATAAATTTCTTCCACTAACTCATCTATCTTCCAAACAATGAGTATTCATGATGACTTGATCACACCTAATGCTCAAGAAACAACATATAGAGAATAAAATAATCCAAAATTGATGAACTATATTTTCCCTTGACTTTAGAGATTAACTAAAAACCAATGGTTAGTATAAGAAACGATGATCCAAAAAATGGATAATCCCTTATAAAAATAAATACTTATATGAATTTCCAAAATTAATCAAATAATACTTAATTTTCAATAAATACCATTCAATAAATAGTTTTCTTCAAAATACTAAAAATATAAACTAATATTGAAAACAAAAAACTCATTAAAATTTAACCACATAGTCATTTTTAGTAAATCATAACTATTATCTTCAAATAACACCGACTACCCTTAAAGTCTCATTCATATATCCAATTAACCAAATCACATATTCTCAATGATCGATTAATCATTTTCATTAATAACATGAATCTTTATAAAAAACATATATTCTTCTAAAATAAATAAAAATCCACCATTACTCCTCAAATGAAATCCCGTAGAATTATATTTTCTTTAAACATATGGTCTTCCCAACAGAGCGAACGTCTTTCAAAATAACATTTATAACTTAATCTCCAAATATTTTTCATATAATAAATATATCCATTTAATAAAACATAAGACCCCAAATAAACTTATCATTGATCAATAAAATAATTTATCTAAAAGGAATTAGGCTGACTAACAAGGGAAATCACATAGTCTAGTGGTAGGTGATAAAACTCAGTGGCACTTTGGTTGTGGGTTTGATTCCCATAGCATCGTCTGATTCGATATGTGTCTTGTTTTATTTCAAAAACTATATTTTATGAAATTATATAATGTGATAATATCCTCAAAATAAACATAACACAATTTAACTACAAATGTTATCTCACACCTTTGATTTTCATCCCAAAAATTAACAACATATAATTGCCTAAAATTATAGGATAATATAAACCCAAATGGTTTTTATAACTATATCCTGAAAAGAAAAGATAATTTTTCCCAAATATATTTTTCACATAACAATCTTTAGGGTTACACATACAAGAGAAAAGTAGTCCAATGTAATCCAATCAAAAAAGAGCATTAATACCTTTAAACATTTCTCCATACATTTATTTCCACAAAGGTTCTTAATTGACCTAGTGTTTATCCTATAGTATAGGGAATTGACTTGGGTAATGACTATGTACCATAAATTAACATAAAATGAATATAAATGGATTCTTGGAATCTTTTTTATTTTCATCCATAGTACTCTTCATTTTTTTCTCGACAATTATTTAGATTATGTCCTTGTTTCTCACACATATTGTACTTATTTGTTCCATTGAGACACTTTCCTGGGTGTCTCATTCCGCATTTCTAGCATGATGGAAATTGAGCTTCCATTTCTCCATGGTCTTTACTGATGGCGCTCTTATCATTCCCCACCTTTCATTTCTTTATTGTGTTTTGGAGTTGGTTAATTTACATATTGTTGATCATATGTTGGGAAACCTACTACATCCTGAACATGATATCTTTTACGCCGATCATCATTCCATTTATTTTCTCATTTCCACCATTTTTTCCACCTTGTACATCATGTTAAATATTACTATGATTTCCATGGAATCCCTCCTTTGACTAAAACTAAAAAGCATATTGCAAGTAATAATAGTCCCAAAATCATTTCGAGAAAATAATGACACCATATTTCAATTTAAAACACCATTGGATTAACCAATGATATTTAATATCATCTTATATTAAAATCCTACAAATTTGTTTGTAAAGACAAAATGAATTATCCTTATCATATCCTACGAGAGTGTCGTAACCATGAGTGCATCAAGGCCTGTTGTCATGCACCATTTCATGTTTCGTTCTATCTCAAAGCAGTGTTTTCGGGTTTTACCCATAGGTACATTTGTACCAGAGCTACCTTTACCTGCTAATATCTAAACAAGGATGTATTTCTGGGAAAACCCACATAATATTTAAATTACTTTAATTTTTGTATGTTATTATGTAATAATCCTAAAAGTCTATCTTAGGGTAGTGTTTTCTAATTAGTGTTTTTCTAAATATAGTTTCCATGGTATGTTCTAAACATCCTTTGATACCAACTACAATTCCCCATACCTAGTCACCTTGAGTCGGTGCGTTATTACATAACATTGGCATGATCAAGAAATAACAATTCTCAAAATACCAATTAGTTTTGTAGCCACATAAGTACTAGATACATAAATAAGTTTCACAAAACATAATTAAAATAATGAAAAACAACATTGTTTCCCATTTGAACACAATCATATCCTTGGGAATATACCTATAAGTTAATCATAATACACTTCTTCACATCCTGGTAAAAGAATACATATGAAAGGGGTGAGCTCAGATGCTCAGTTGGGATACTAATATAGCGTAAACTATCATAAATAATCATTAACATTTAATTGAATGTTTAAGACTAAAACAGAAGCTTTTGAAACATAATATTTAGTATAATATGGAAATGGTAAATCAAATAATTCCATTTACATATTCACATATATATTCTACTATTCAAATAATCACATTTAATATCAATAGAAAATTTTTTAATGATGGAATGCATAATGTCAGACATCATAACAACATACTCACGGCCTCTTACCAATACCACAAATAAGATTTTGGCATGTCCTTGTGCCAAGAAACTAGTTTGTCTCATGTGACCAAATGATGCATCGAGGAGCTATAGCTGGCTCTATCCATCACATACTAGGTCTAATTCATTCTTTATACCAAACGGTTGGAACATAATGTAATCATTCATATTAAAACTATCATTCGAAATGTCTATATTTTAACAATAAACATGAATTGTATAAAATTAGCACATCCACTATCAAAAAAAACATATTATTTACAAAATGGAAAATTGTATTATAATAAATCAACATCAATCAAGAATAATGACGGAAATTTATATAGATGAAAATAATTTGTATAACTATTTGAGATAAATATCCCTTTTCTTATACAACATTTAAAACTCTCAATATTTATCAAGAAGTTGATTAAAAAAGATTTCTGAATCGTTTTGCCCCATACAGTTTGAAAATCATAAAAGAAATTTTAATTTTAAATAATTCATGTAAATAGAAATAAATCCTTAAAACCATTTTTAAATCATGGACATTAATGAGAATGATTAAGAAGAGTAAATCAATAAAATATTTATAATGATTTTTTAGTTAGAGTTACTATCCAAATGATATATTCCTAAATAAAAATAATTTATGTCAAAAAACCATATAATAACATGATACAAATGGTATTCATGATATACTATATCAAAGTATAGTATATATACCATATAAATGTTAATTGGTGCACAACATCAAAGATATCTCAATAGAATTTAAATTGAGATGATATACCATATAAAGATAATATACTTAGGTTAAAGATAAATCAATGAAATTATTATGTGTGACAAATATTAATACACTAAATATGAATGGATGTTCATTGTAAATCAATCAGAGTACATTCACACATATTCTTTGAAAAACAACACCAATGACATTGATGTTTAACTCAATGAATTGAAATTGAGTTAAGATTACCTTTATCACATTCATATCAATGACTTGAGAATTTATCAATGGAGGGATTATGTGTATAAAATTTATATCCACACAAAGGGGAGTGGAAATTACTACATCAACAAAAAACTAGTTATTTCACAGAAAATCATCGTGTAAAATAATCATTGAAGTTTGCGTAAAACCCTATGAGTGGGAATTGATATTAAAAATTCCCTTACTGATTTGATGCAATAAAAAACATACACCCCATGAATGAAGTGTCACGACCTATCCTTGGGGCTCATTCCATGACTACCCCAAGCCCGCTTTCCATAGGCCAGGGGCTGGCGACTAGCACCACTGGCGTAAATCCCTAAGCTGGGAAGGCATTTCCTTTATAAAAAGAAATCACACACAATTAGGGTACACAATTGGAAGAAAAACAGTATGTAATACTGAATAAAAAGGTAGTGTTGAATGTAAATGGGCCAGTACAAAAACCCAACTGAACAACAATAACAAGTAAAAGTAAAAATGGAAAACATATTTTGGATCTTCCACTGGGGAATCCTACCTGAAGAGGTAGGTACTGAACTTGAAAAAATCATCCCTGATGTATGTCCCGTCTAGTCCAGCACCGAGCAGCCACCTGTCTGTCACCCTCAGCCTCGATCAATATTGTCCATCGTCAGCACAAAACACAACAAGGTGCTGGTCAAGCCCATGCAATGGTGAGTATAAAAATTATTAGTAGGGGATCCCATGACCCCGGAAGGTCTCCCTGAATCCACTAAGGTTAAACGACAGAAGAATGATACAAACATGAAGTATCAAACCACCTTACATAGGTATATTCCCATACATATACCTAAGTTACCAATCACAGTTCCACTCCAACTCTCGAGCCCAAGAACAATCCAGTCCACAAAGGAAGTAAAGTCAATCACCACGATGATATTGGTTGAAAGACAAGACTCAGATCACACAAGTATACATCTTTCCTAGAGTGATAGAGATAATCATATGTAGTCACTAATTCATATAAGCTGTCAGACCGACACAGGGTACATGACCATCTAAGCAATAAAACCCACACAGGATACATGACCATCTATTCTATTGGACCCACATTGGATATAGGAACATAAGTGAGAACTCTCGGACCCACGGAGGATCCTGGTACAACAGTCATCTCTGTCGAACCCACGGAGGATTTCAGTACAGTAGTGTTCGAGCCAACCATAGGGTTCCCGCACACAACACGCTCAATTCCGGGAGGTTCCAATCCCCGAGCCAAGTTTCTATACATAAAATGTCATGATGTTATGATTTTATGTATCCCGTAGTTCTGCCTCATCAAAAGGAAATCAACGTGACAGACGGCGTGTCAATCGGTTGCCTGATCTAAGAGTTATTGGCCCTTCTCTTCCAGGGGCCCAGTTGGATTTATGCTAGATCCAAACTCATCTATTTTCTAAATTTGTTTGAAACTCACTTATATTTTATCAATAGGACCACCTCATCACAAGGGTAACAGTTCCCCAGACGACGCGTCAATCGGACGCGTGGTCTAGGAGTTATTCTCATTTAAGCGAAGATGGGCCCATCCCGACAAGCCCAGTGGGCTGGCAGGTCGGTCCGACCCAGCTCGGCAGGTTTGACCCGAGTGGGGGTTGGCCCGGGCCAATGGGGCATGACCCACCAACAGACCCGGATCACACACATAGGCCGGTTAGGTATACCTAGCCCGGCGGCGCCACGTTCTCTAGCCCGGCATGCATGCGTCTGGCCGGTTCACCCTGCTGAGCAGCCCCCAGACGCGGGCCGCATGCTCCTCTGCGTGGTGCATGCGGGCATTGCGGTTCTCCAATGGGCCGGCCAGATTGGCCAGCCGGTCGTCCCATGGATACTGTGGCCTGAGTAGCCACTGGTCCCTCCATGTAACCGGCGCCGCAGCCACAGCCTTCTCCGGTTGTGGTGCCACCGGTTTCCGGCACATCTGGTTACCAGCACCACAACCTCTTCCATCCACCGTGGCCCCTTCCTCCGGTGCGGTGTGATGGAACTGTACCTTACCAGCTCTACCTCCGTCATCAACACGATGAGAATAACAACAACGGGGGGGGGGGGGGGGTCGGACCGGGTTCGTGCAGTCCGAACCCTCCGCTTTACATTGTAATCATTCATCATCAAGATCACAACACACGATGAGGAAGGGAGAGTATAACTCGTACATAAAGATAATCCAATTTCCCCTTTCCTCGATTCGAATACGTTGTTGAAGTCATAGAAAGATGGAAGCCGTTGATTTTGTTGACAGTAGGAAACGTCTATGGATGAAGCATCATCGACGTTCCTTGCGGGCGACTCTTTCTCGTGTTGCTTGGATGAAGATCAAAGATGTTATCTTCATTCTATGGAGAAGAGGAGTATTCTTCGTCAAGAGGTTGATGTTCTTCCAAGAGTTCTACCAAGATCTCCCAGGATTATGCCAACACAAGATAAAATAATATATACTCTTATTTTAATGTTGGCATATTGAATTCAAAAGAATTCAAACACTCAAATTAATTAATTAAGTCATTAATTAATTTTGTTGGCACCATTAAGAGGAAGTCCATGAGTTTCCCATATTAATGGGGAGCTCAAGGGGTTTAATGGGGGGTTTAGTGGGGTTAAAGGGTTCGGGTGGGACCCACCTTAAAATATCCTCCCAATGGTAGTTAGGGTGCAGTGGGACCCACCACTAACCTCCACTTGGTGGTTTTAACCACCATTCAAATAAAAATGTGTTACACACATTTTTATTTAACTTTAATTAGAAACCCCATGAAATTAACTCCCAATCATGATAAAACACTACTATGGTAAAGGTCTCCTCAAATGAACAACGGTGCTGCGAGTTCAACGTTGCCCTCATATTTCAATTCCGAGCACCTCTTCAAAAGATATTAAATCCTGAATGTACGTTTACTGAACGTACCTGAACAAAAAATCAGAAATTGATTCCGATCACACTAGGCCTCGGAATCAGGCAACATCGAAAATCGTGGATTCGTAAAATTCCCATGTATTTATTAAAAAAATTTCCATAGGATTTCCAGGTCTTTACATTCTCCTCACCTCAGGGATTTACATCCTCATAAGTTACTAAACCCACTAGGGAAACAAATGTGTTTACTGATCATGCATCTGAGACTCCCACTCCCATGTTCTCTCTTGGAGGTTCTCGTGCTGTCAGCAAACACGCACTAGAGGAATCAATCGTCCACGCAGGACCCACCCCTATCGATCCTCAATCTCTATTAGAACCACCATGAATGTTGCCCCGTCATCGTTGTCCAGCTTCCCATGGTCAATGATTTGGGATGGGTCATGCATGTATCTCTTCAGCTGAGATACGTGGAAAACATTGTGCACCATGAGCAACTAAGGTGGAAGAACCAGGTGGTAAGCCACCTCTCCTACTCTGTTGAGGACATGGAATGGTCCAATGAATCGTGGAGACAACTTGTCGCCTCGACCAAATATACAAAGACCCCATCGAGGAGAGACCCATAGGAAGACGTGGTCACCATCATTGAACTACAATTTTCTCTATCTCTTAACAGCATAAGACTTCTGTCTGCTCTGTAGAGTCTTCATCTGCTCTTGGATGATCTGCCCCTTCTCCATTATAGCCTGTACCATCTCTGGTCCTACAAGTGCTGACTCCCCTAGGTCTGTCTAGCACAGAGGCGATCTACAAGATCAACCGTACAGTGCCTCGTAAGGTGCCATCCCGATGGTATAGTGGCAGCTGTTGTTATAAGAAATCTCTAATAATGGTAAGTGATCCTCCCAGTGGCAACCAAAGTCTAGGATTGATACACGGAGTATGTCCTCAAGATTCTGAATGGTCCTCTCAGTTTGTCAATCCATCTGAGGATGGAAGGCAGTGCTCAAGTGATGTTGTGTCCTGAAAGATGCCTGAAACCCCTTCAATAGATGGGAAGTGAAATTTTCCTCTCAAGCAGAGACGATCATCAATGGCACACCATGAAGCCATACGATCTCTTATACGTAGGGGTGTCCCATTATCTATACTGATCCATGCTCTCTTATGGGTAGGAAATGGGTAAACTTGGTGAGTTGGTGTACGATCACCCAAAAAGAGTCGTGTCCTCTGAATGTATGTGGAATTCCAGTCATGAAATCCATTTATATCCTATCCCACTTCAACTCTGGGACCTCTAAGGTCTGAACCAAGACTACTAGAACCTGGTGCACTGCCTACACTTGCTAACAAGTGAGGCATGGAGAGAAAAACTCTGTTACTTCCTACTTCATACTTGGCCGCCAGTGCTGTCGTCGGAGGTCCCGATACATCTTCGCTACTACTAGATGTACCGCCAGAGGGGAAGTATGGAACTCACTCAACACATCCTCCTGAAGTGCAACTGGTACCATGGTCCGTCCTCTGAAGAGAATGATGTGCTCCCCACTTTCAGAAAATCAATCAGGTGCCTACCCTGAGGATATTTGAGCATGACGGGTCTCTCAGTCAAAGTCCCCATGTTGTGTCTCCCTGACTCGCTGAAGAAGTGGAGGAGTGACTGTGAGATACTGCAGAATGACTTCTCTATCTCTATCCACAAAGGATATCTGCAATGCGGCTAGCTCCTTCATCGCCTCTCCTAGCAGCTGAAGGCCTGATCTCCTAGTGAGAGAATCTTCTACAATGTTCCCCTTCCTAGGAGTATAGACTATCTCAAAGTCATAGTCCTGGAGGAACTCGAGCCATCACCAGTATCTCAGGTTTAGGTCCTTTTGTGAGAATATGTACATGAGACTCTTGTGGTCAGAGTAGACTATAAAACGAGTTCCTATAAGAGAGTTCTGCCACATCTTCAAGGTGAAGACCACTACTTCTAACCACATGTCATGTGTAGCGTACTTCTACTCATGTTGTCTCAACTGCTGAGAACGTTATGAGATCATTGCTTTCTCCTGCATTGGGACACAACCATGTCTGGTCCCTGATGCATCACCGTAAACTACGTACCCAACACCCTCCTCTGGTATCGTCACGAAGGGTGAACTAGTCAGCCTCTACCTCATATCCTGAAATCTATGTTGGCCTCTATGAGACCATACGAAGGGTTTCTCCTTCTTTTTCAAAGCAGATAGTGGTGCTACAACTCTGGAGAAGTCTGACACAATGGTATATCTGGTCGACTCAATAATGATGGAATTCCCCCTCTTACGCATGATTCCATTCTGTGATGCCTGGGATTTCCTTTTCGCTGACCAAAGAGCACCCCATCCTAACATTATAGATAAACCACAACCTTTTTTTCCTAATAGATTCAATCTGTGTATGAACTGTTGTTGCCTAGGACATACCCAAACTATCATCGTAAGGCCTCGACGCTTCCACCAAAAGGATCCAACCGTAACTCTCATCTCAAGAGTCAGATCACACCATCAGCGTATGTGTGATTTTTGAGTTTCCTCCCAAAGGTATCTCCAGACATGAGGGTCGAGTCAATGGTTTATCTAGAATCTTTAGGTCTCGGACAAGATTCATGGAAGGAAAGAATGATTGGTACCTTTATCTATTGATATGAATGCTAGAAGTATACACATCCAGTACCTCAAATCATTCTTATATCCCATGGGTCACACTCCTTGACCGTATATAGATACTCTCTTCCCCATCCCTCCAGCTCCTTGAGCCTAGTGGGGACTACAAAGGTGGGTTGTTGAAATATGTCGAAATGTTAACCACATCATGCTACTCTTCTAGATCTGCTTCCACTTATTCTACCCTTCAGATTCATCTATCCTTAACACTTCCTCTTCTAAAAACATCTCTCATTCCCTTGTCTCTAAGACGGATGCCAGTTTCAGGCTTTCCAACTGCTAACATTCACTGGATGTATCCTGCCCATCCAATAAATCTTCAACCACAATGGTTCTCTCTAGAACTCAAACATAAGTAGGAATTCATAGAGTAAAATGTGTTGGCTCAGAAATCCTTAAACACACCACACTAAGAGGTCTGATATCTAAAGCACTAATCGAATCATATTCATCGAGTACTAGGAATGATCGGTAGGCCTCTATGAATACTCAGCTACTTATAGGTCGTCCTGCCGAAGCTGTATAAGCTCTAGAAAACTCGCAACCACCTCCTCATGCAAGTCCTCATCTGTCGGTGGGTCGGGCTCGCCTAAAAACATGACGGATATCTAGTGCTAAAACACATGTAATGCCCTAAGCCTACAAGTGTCCTCTACCAGTACCATTGGTAGTGTCTGCTGACCAACAGGAAGTGATATAGTTGGCACACTGACCGAAGGTATCATCTCATAAAACCATCCATGTACCGAAACCTCATCACTAGGTAGACAATCATCAAGGTCGCTCACTGAAAAATATTAGTCACTAAGATCACCATCCTCTATACTGGTGTCTTGACTAGGCCGAAAACTGTAGCCATCGCCTCCAGCCAGCCCTTAGCTGTATTGGAATCTGAATCGCCTCGAAACCTCAGAGGCCTCTACTACTGGAACTCATAAAATTCCCTCAATCAGTGTCCAACGTCCATCGGTGCAGCTGGGGTATCACCTACCGTATGAGTGGTGGTGCTACCGGTACACCACCTGATGGTGCCAACATAAAAAAGAGGGCGCTTCACCGGAGCCTCGTTTCTCAGTGGGCCTTCATCATATACTCTCTCGCATAACTGGATATCTTCACAGAGGCATCCTGATAAAGAATAGGTGCACCACTGACAATAAGTTATACCTGGTGAGCTGACACAAAGATACCACAATGGAAACTCTTGAAACACAAAGGAAATCAGTGTTTTCGTGCACTGAGTCAGAAATCTGAGGTCAGGATACTCGTGTATGGATACGTCAGCCTCCGCAACAACACTAGACACCCTAGACTGAAAACCACACTAAATCTCTAAACACTATTGATTCAAAGTAAGACAGATCAGATTCCTATGTTCTGTGGTATAACTGAATCCTCTAATACTAATTTTTTGTGACCCGTCCTCGGGACCCGTGCCGTGACTACCCCAAGCCCACCTTCCATAGGCCAGGGGATGGCAACTAGCTCCAAAGGCATAAATACCTAAGCTAGGAATTCATTTCCTTTATAAAAAGAAATCACACACAATCAGAGTACACAACTAGAAGTAAAACTGAATACAAAGGTAGTGCTTAATGTAAATGGGATAGTGTACAAATCAAACTGAACAATGAGAACAAGTATAATTAAAAAGGGAAAAGAGCTCTTGGATCATCCACCGGGGAATCCTACCTGATGTGTAGGTAAAAAAACTCGAACAACTCGTCCATGTGGTATGTCCCTTCTAGTCCATCTCAAAGCAGCCACCTGTCCATCACCCTCATCCTCGATCACTGCTGTCTGTCATCTGTACAGAACACAACAAGGTGGGGGTGAAGCCCATGCAGGGGAGAGTATAACAATACTCAATAGGGGACCCTGAGACCCACAAAGGTCTCCCAGAATCCATTGAGGATAAACCGCAGAAGAAAGATAAAAAATGAAGTATCAACCATCTTTACAAAGGTATATACCCATACATATACTTATGATAACAGTCACAGTTCAACTCCAACACTTGAGCCCAAGCACAACCCAGTCCATAAAGGAAGTAAAGTCAGTCACCATGATGATATTGGTTAAAAGTCAAGACTCACCTCACATAGGTATAAATATTTCATAGAGTGATAGAAATGATCAGATGTTGTCACTGATTCATCTAATATGTCAAACCCACACAAGATACAGGACCAACTAAGATGTCGGACCCACACAGGTTACAGGACAAGATATTTTGTCAGACCCACACCGGATACATGAACATAAATCAAAACTGTCGGACCCACGAAGGATCTTGGTATAGTATTTATCGCTTTCAAACCCACAGAGGATTATCATATAGTAGCATCGCAGCCATCCTTAGGGTTCCCTCATACAACATGCTTGATTCCAGGAGGGTTTTCTACTCGATCCATTTTTAGATACATCAACAATCACGATGTTCAATGTTGATGTATCCCGTAGTTTTGTCTCAACATAAGGAACACAATGTGACAGGCAACACATTAATTAGACTCCCGGTCTGAGAGTTATTGGCATTTCTGTTCTAGGGGCCCCAATTGATTTAAACACGATCCAAACCCACCCATTTTAAAAATTTGTCAGAAACTCATTCAGAGTATCTGAAAAGGAATGCCTCATCATGAAGGTCGCAGTTCCATAGATGGACCATCAATTGGGCATGCAGTCTAGGAGTAATTTTCATTTAGGCGAAGAGTGGCCCGACCCGGCTCGGGGGGTCCGACCCGGCTGGGGTTCGGCATGGCCCATTTGGGCGTGGCCCACCTGCGGACCTGGACCATGCACGCAGGCCCGTCTGGTTCACCTCGACCGGTGGCGCCACGCGGCATGGCCTGCTCCTCTGCCAAGCCGACCGTAGCCGGCTGGTTCGGTTCAGCGCACGTGGCCAGAACTATGGGCCATGGATCTTCCGAAAAGGCACCTTCGGGCGCCTTGGTTCTCTAGCCCAGTTGGAATGCGTCCGACCATTTCGCCCATCCAAGCAGCCTTTGGATGCGGGCCGCGTCCTCCTATGTGTTTCCCCTACAGGCGCCACGGTTCTCCACCGGGTCGGCTGGATTGGCCGGCCAGTCGTCCCGCAGATAGGGCGGCCCGAGTGGCCACCGATCCCTCCACATAGCTAGCACCGTGGCCGCTTCTTCTTCCATCCGCCGCGGCCCACATGATGGCGACCCCTTCCTCCGGTATGGTGCGATGGCACCACACCTTACCGGCTCTACCTCCCGTCATCAGAAAAATGAGAACAACAAAAAAGGAGGGGGGGGGGGTCGGACCGTGTTTGTGAGGTATAAACCCTCCTCATTATGTTGTTAACATTTGACATTAATATCACAACACATGATAAAGAATGGAGAGTATAACTCGTTCATAAAGATAATACAATTTCCCTTACCTCGATTCGTAGTAAATTGCTGATGTTGCAGAAAGAGGGAGGACGTTGATTTCGTTGACGTCCGGAAGCATCCAAGGATGAAGCTTCTTCGATGTTCCTCGTGGGTGGGTCCTTATCTTGTGGCTTGGAAGAATATCGAAGATGGTATCATCGTTCTTCAGAGATGAGGATCGTTCTTCATCTCAAGGTTGATGTTCTTCCAAGAGTTTTACCAAGCTCTCCCAGGATTATGCCAACCAAAAATAAAAGAATATAATCTCTTATTTTAAATGTTAGCATAATGAATTAAAAAAATTCAAACACTCAAATTAATTAATTAAGTCATTAATTAATTGTTTTGGAACCATTAAGGGGAAGTCCTAGAGTTTCCCCTATTAGTGGGGAGCTCAAGGGTTTTAAAGGGGGGGTTTAGAAGAGTAAATGGTTTCGGGTTGGGCCCACCATAAAATATCCTCCAAAGGCTGGTTAGGGTTAGGTGGGACCCACCACTAACCACAACTTGGATGTTTTAACCACCATTCAAATAAATATGTGTTACCCACATTTTTATTTAATTTTAATCAGAAACCCTAAGAAATTAAATCCCAATCTTGATAAAATGCAACTGTTGTAAAGGTCTCCTTAATCGAATTTCGGCGCTGTGAGTTCAACGGTGCCTTCAGATTTCAATTCTGAGCACCACTTCAAAAGATATAAAATTCTGCATGTAATTTTACTGAACGTACCTGAAAAACACTTCATAAATTTATTCTTGACACACCAGGCTTGGAATTTAGTGCTTTCAGAAACCGCGGACTCGTACAATTCCTATATATTTAAGAAAAAAACCACCACAGGATTTCCAGGTATTTATAAGAAGAATTATAGAATTCATTTATAAATGCCCTTATATTCAAGTATATTACACAAATAATACAATCATGTTCAATACATACACCTCAAAAAATAAATAATGGAAAGTATAGCATGAATCTCACGGGAATAAAAAGTGAGATGAAAAAACCCTTACCTTGTACTTTTTATTAGTATTGAGTACGTTAAACTACTGTATAATGGTGGAATAATTCTTAGTAAATTACAAATTTACCACATACATATATATGATATCACATAAAATCTTCTAATATTAATTTTTTAATGACATTTCAACAGTATCATTTATTGGTGTGTTAACGGATTAGTTTTCATTTATATGTTTTGGAACAAATGTCATGGTTGTTATGGATAGGATATATTTGATTCATATAAATAATGATATTATGTTCCAAAACATTATTTTTTATCATCAAATGAAAATTATTCTTGAATGGTTACGATGGAGAACAAAAACCCATCTCGTCTTGGGGACGGTAAGTCATACGTATGCACGAGCGACAGTATCATTCTATTAGGGGTGAAATCATATGTAATTGGATTGTATATTTAATATAAATAACTATTAAAATGTTTTATTTATTATTTAAATCAGTTTTACTCGTTATTATACCCATACAAATAATAAAGTGTTGAATAACAAACTACACCATGACATGGAGACGGTAATACAGACGTATGCACATCCGGTGACTTTGAAATTAATAGAATGGATTAAATAATGAATATGGTTGTACCATATTTATAATAACATCACAATATGTAGAAGTTACTGGATTTATTATTTTAGTGTGGATACAAAAATTATAGAGGATGTGGAAGAAGAAAAGAATGTTGATAGAGGTGATGAAATTATTACCTCTTCTTCAGGTGCTTTATGTTTATTTGGTCAAAAGAGCTCAATATGTCGGCTTTCTGATCAATGTAAGGAATCTAGGTTGATTTTAGGGTAGTTTTGAAGATATTGGATTAGGTTTTGGAAACGTCAATTGGATTTGGGGGAATGATATTGAGAAAAGTGGAATTACCCTTTTATAAGAGAGGTGAGGGTCACTTTGGGAAAAGCGTGAAATATTAATTTATTATACCATCGTATTCAGTTTATAACTGTTCCAAAAGGATTTATTTTCAGGCTAAGGAGGGGATGGGTCGACAAACTATCACCCAATAGGTTATATACACGGTTTAATCACTATATTATCCTTTTATTTTAGATTTTCCTCGTAGTTAAATAGTATAACTTTTACCATGTATTCATGTGTTATTATAATAAATGGTTAATAAACATACTATTAAAAGCCAAGAGAACCCCAGTAGGTTAATTATTGATATATATAAATTTTTTTATGTACTTTGGCAGATCAATATAATTTTTTAAAAATTATATCAATTAATAATATAGTATTTGTTTTAAAAACTCATTTATGTCAATTTTGACACTATTTAGCATTTTCATTTTGTGAAAGTTAAAAAATCATGATTACTTCAAAAAAATTAAATCATTTCATACATGTCGTATTAACAAATAAAATTATTAGAATTCATCAAAATTATCAATTATAATTTATTTGGATATTTTTAATATTAATTATTTTAATCTTTCATTAATATGGTAATTACTATATCATCGTTTCCTCATAATTATATTTAATTATATAATGCCTATAAATTATAAATAAAATATAATTATGAATGAAATATTTTTATATTTCTATGTAATATTTATATTCGAATTTATTTTACATATAAACCTACATTAAAAATGTTTTAGTTATGAAAATTTGAATTTAACACTTTTAACTCATCTTTAAATAAATTATTAATAAATATAATAATTTAATCCATGTGGATGAACGAGGATCATATTTTATTCCTATTTTTGATTATGTTCCATTGACACTTATCCAATTGAATTAAGTCATCTATTGGTGTAATTATAATAACATTTTTACCTTTAATTACCCTATTTACATTTAATCGTGGTAAATAAAATTCAAAGTTTACTAATCACCAAAAAAATTATTTTCAACCTATTGAAAAAAAATTTAATTAATAATTTCAACCATGACTCTGGGATTTTTGAAATTCAATTCATAGAAGTGGTAAAATTATGTTTAATGAAAATTTGTAAATGTGCCTAAAAAGTTGGAATAAGTCATTAAATGATAAAAATATTATACAACTAATTTTATTAGAAAATAACTCAAACGAATTAATTTGAACTTATAAAGGTATTATATATCCATTTAGATATAAAATAAATTTAAATTAAAAATAACTATATAAATAAAAATTCAGATTTATATATTATTGTATTGTTTTTCTTTATTCATAAAAATGGTAGTTTTTAGAAATATACTAATAATTCACCCATAGATAATTTTGATATTAAAAATTAAAAAAAGTTGTATATTTTAAAAAATTCAAAATATATATGTTTTGTTAATTAATTTTAAAAAATATTCCTATTTTCAAAACTAGAAAGTTGGTTTTTGAGAAGTGAAATTTATTAAATGATTGATATGTGTTTATATCCAATTTTAATTTGAAATTAACTTCAATGACCAAAATTTGATTAAAGTAAAAAATTTAATATAGTTATACTTCAAAACCATTCTAATGTATAATTTCACACTATAAATTGTTTTGATTAAAAATGTTGTTTTTAATTAAAATTTTGTATTTTTCATTGTTTATCAAAATTTGAATGTCATAAGAAAAGCACCAAAATTTTATCCAAACTAAATATTTATTTACAGCTTATAAATAATAATATAATTTTTTCAAATTGGATATATAAGAGTTTCAAATATTTTATTTAAAAAAGGTTCTCTATTAAAAGGCCATAAAATTGCATTTTTTTAAAAATACCACATTTATCTGAAAAATTGAATTTTTTGATATATTATTTCGAATAAACACATTATATTTATTTTAAAATTATATAGAGTATATAAAATTCAAAATGTTATTAATACTATTCATAACTGTTTTTTGAACAGCTGGTTTGGTAAGTTGTGATGTGCATGAACTTGGTGTTTCCTGTAGCACAAGGTATTGCATTAGTTTAAAAACATTACTTATGAGGAAATTAGTGGTTGTTATAGATAATCATTGAAAAAACATTCATACCTATTTTCTTGTAATTTTTGATTCAAAATTTGGTTTATTGAAAAGTAATATATGATCAATTAAAAATGATTACCTATGTGTTTAATAAATGTGTTTTTTTAATGAATAATTTTTTTATGATTATATAGTTGTTATTAAGTACTTTATATGATGATGAGTTATTATAGGGTAAACCATGGTTGGGTGTGCCCATTTTATCACTCAATTTCTTTGTGTATTAATGGAATATTTAACCAATTTGGTGTCTCCCAAAATATTATTGGAATATACCATGATCATTATTCCGAGTGAACATGTGATCATAATATCACGTGTAAATACAATGGTTACATTATGTATAATAGTTATGTCTATTACATGTTTATGTAAGGGTGATATGAAAATTATTCCTCAAGTTACCTAAATGATTAATTTTTGCTTTCTAGGTGATTATATGGAAATATCAAAACTTCATAGGGTAATGGATATTATATACTAATTCATAAGGATTAAATGTATTACTTTGTGAAATAAGTTATTATATGTTTCCATGATTTCAATGACACTTTTATGAGTTTTATTTTTACATGAAGACTTCTTATGAAATGTTTTATGAAATTCTTTTCGTAGAGATGATGATTTCATCGGTATGAAAATGAAAATTTTTAGCGAAAATATTATTTTTTAAAAAGGAATATTTTATAATTATTCATAGACTAATAGTCACATTCTTTTTTTCTATGACCATTGTTTAGAATTATGTTCTCATCAGACTTTATGTTGGTCTTGGTTTAAGGATGTTAAGGGGAAAATAATAATTCAAGTTGAATGTGATGAATATTTTCCATTATATTAAAACAAATTTTTTTAAATGTTTATCTTTCTGTGAAAATGGATATTGAATTGAAATATACACATTATAATATATTGGTTTGTTATGTACGATTTGAGACCTCATCATCTAATTCATTAAACCCAATAGTTTTTTAGAAATGTAAAAATGATAATTCCATTTTTTTAGTCACTAGAATATGTAATGTTTAATGTTTGGGGATTACAGTTGGAATAATAGAATGCTTTAGATTACATTAGATGTTATAATGTTATTATAATATATGATAAAAGTCATCTATAACCACAAAGGATAGTATGTTAGTGATAATTATGGTAATTTTAAACTAATATAAAATATTTAACATCATTATGATATCATACTATTTATCATCTAGATATAATGGTTTATTGTGATAATAATAACATTACCACATTAATATTTTTTTGTTTAAAAATGGATAAATATAGCTGGAACCAAAATAATAATAGATGTGAAGGAAATTATGCTGGTTTTATGATCATGAAACCATGTACAATTTGAGATGTAGTGCAAAATGTAAATTTTATTCTTAATTATCTATTATAATATGTGATTAATAACATGAACCCTGGGAGGTTCCTAACACCATAAATAAGAGTTAAGTGATAATACTATTATGATAAGGTGATGAATATCATATAGATCTAAAAAAATAAATGACATATGTGTCATGAATATGTGAAGAAAATCCAATAAAATGTTATTAATTAATTAGATGATGATTTGTATGTGGAAAAAGTGGGAATAGATTAACAAAATTATAATGAAAAAGGAAGTGTTTAGTTAGCACATAAAGAGGAATAATGATAATCGATGGGAATGGAATTAATTTATTATATGTGTTCTATAAGGCCCCAGCCTTATACCTTACTTAATCTTGAGTTACTACAAGATTACACATTGAGGATTTTTTTAGGTTTAGAGTTTTAGAGAATTAGATCATAAAACTGTCATTGCATTCCACATTTAAACAAAGTGGTTACATAAAAGATAGTATTCATTTTCCCCATCAATGGAAACATATTTAAAATAAAGCATCGATTCTTTCTTGACACTTCCTTGACACTATCATCATATCATGTACCCTTCCCTTGACCTATGAAAAACATTTCAAAAACTTGGGATGAACATAAAAATCTTAGTAAGGGATATAAAAATATGGAAAGGAAACATGAGTACTTGTATACATAAGAATGAAATCATACTTTACCCATTAAACATATGCACTTTAACATACCTCATAAAATCATGAATAAAACATATAAATCAGAAGACATAAAGGTAACTTGAGTCATTCATAACATTCTTACGTAGGGACTAACCCTCTTAGTTACGTTTGGAATACCCACCACAGTATATTCCCAAAATCTCTTCGGAGAGACCTTAACGTTTCACTCCTTCGCGTTACCCAATGCATTGGAGAGCTATATCGGGATCACCCGCCCTTAGTTTATCACGGAACCAACCGTCTTCATAAAAATTCCCAATAACCATAACATAATCATAGCACATAACTTAATCATAAAGGAAAGATAACATTCCCACATTGCAATAACAAAATAACATTTTAAGATATTGAAATAATGAATCCATTCTAAAAACCATTTTCAAAACCATTTAAAACATTTAATAAAGAGATTTTTGTATCCATGTGTCCCATACCACTTTGAATCTTTTAACATTTTAAACCATTAATATCCATATAAATAAATCCTTAAAACCATTTTGAAAACATGGATATTAATGAGAACAAATCATTAAAACATTTAAAGTGATATTTTGGTTAAAGGGTTTTTAACAAAATGAGAGACACTTGAATACAATAATTGAGGAATAAAATTTAATAAAAACATTATAATATCATTAGAATAAAGGGATTCATGATATAATATTCCAAATGATAGTATATACACCATATAATAGTGAATTTGTGAATAACAACAATGAAGTCTCAATAGAAATGTAAATTGAGATGAAATCCATTATAAAGATGGTATCCTTAAATTAAGGATAAATAAATCTCATAATTATGTGAAAAAAATATAAATACACTCAATATAAGTGGATATTAAGTGTAAAATAATCAAAGGTCATTAACACATATTCAAAGGATGACATATTCAATAACTACATGTTGAACCCAAAGAAATCGAAATTGGGTTAAGAAGTTCCCTTGCAAAAATTAGACAGCCTAACGGCGTCACTTCAAAATTCATAAAAAAAGTTGATGAGAGACAAAAAGGGTATCTCATCACTTGGAAATAAAATTTACATAAATAAGGATATAGAAGAACATATCCCAAAATAATATTATGTGAATTAAAAGACATAACAAAATAATTCTTTTAAAAAGCGGAGGGTGAAAGGTTCTCTTACCGACATGGGTATCTTTCGAAACATACGCCCCATGAAAGAAGGACAATACAACATTGATGTAAATACATATAAATGAAAGAATATTACAAAATGAGTAAAATAATGGTTAGTACTTACCCCACTCAAAGGAAATTGTGGAAAATGTAGCACAAATCTCACGGGAATAAAAGTGAGATGAAAAATCCCTTACGAAAACTCGGCAGCCAAACGACGCCACTTAAAACTTCCAAACATGGATTGATGAGATCAAATGGGGTATCTCATCAAATTACAATAAAATTTAAAGTAAAAGTAATATAAAATAACATCCCCCATCATAACAAATAGGAGCTTAAAATAAGTGACATAAAGGAGAGTACTTAAAGAAAAAGATAGAGGTTAGATCTCTTACGAAAATTCGGCAGCCTAACGACGCCACTCAAAACATCCAAAATGGATTGATGAGAGAGAATAGGGACTCTAATCATATGAAAATAAAAATTAAAGTAAGAGTAATATAATAGAACATCCCAATAACAAGAAATATGAGCTTATAAGGAATGATATAAATGAGTGTACTTAAAAAGAAAGAGAGTAGTAGGATCCCTTACCTCGGGTCCGACTTGACTCGATCGTTCTTTAACGTCCTGAATAATAAACATGAGTTAATTTCCACTTTATTAAGAAACTTTCTCTAGTTCATTATTCCTTTTATATAACTTATTGACATGTTATAAACATTATGTAATAATTTAAGTTAATAATGTTTGTTTTTCCGATATTTGGTTCTTAAGTCGAAAGTGGACTTCATACAATTAAATGTTGTTCGTGTGGTCAAATTTTCATTATATCCAGAATTATATTCATGATTTGGATATCATATATATCATATATATCCATAATATACATATATTTATAATATTACATAATCATTTAGAGGTAAGAAATGAAATGCACCGTTCATGGAGACGGTAAGCCGTACGTACGCATGAACGCTACTTTCATTTCTATGTCATATTAATGGAATTAAAACCAAATGAGAGGTATTTATATTTTAATTCCAGAATTATAATAATCATTTATATGTAACATACATCATATATAATAACCTTAAATCCATCCTTTATACATCCCACATATGGAATTAATGAATCAAATCACTTTGAGGGGGCGGTAGTCCGCACTTCCTAAAATGAAATTATCATGTTTACCCACAATGGAAACCATAAAGGTATGCCAAAAAAGAAAAATACAGAAACATAAACATATTATATATCATATATAAATATAGTGACATCTTTATGGCCTTCTTTTAAGGTGTTATATGAGTGTTGAACAATCATCGTTTCGTGAGGCAGAAATTCTCCATCCACAGAAACAGTATGTTCTTTAACCATTTGATGTAGGTGTGTGTAAGTGTAGCTCGAATGCTTCTTATAACAACATACAAGTATATTGATGATACTGTATTTGTTACAAAATAAATGAATAAAAATAGTTTATGGGGTTGGAGAAGAAAAATAAAACAAAAAAACATAAGTGAAGACATTACCTTAAAATCGGGAAACTCTCTTTGGTTTGAGATCAAAGGCTTCCTTTGGAAGACTTCTGCCCAAAGTGGGGCATCAAGGAGTTAGAGAGGGATTTTTAGAGAATAAATGGGTAGGGTTTGGCCGATACAAAGGCTTTGTATGTGTGGGTAAGGAGGTAGAGGTGGGGGCATTTTATAAGAGGAGAGGAGGGGCACTTTTGGAAACGTATAAAATGTAACTTTATTTTCAATTGAGTTTCGGATTTTAATGGTCCCAAATTGATGTGTTTCTAGGATAATGTGATAAGGGTTCGAAATAAACCCATCCAATAGGTTTTGGACATGTTTAGGTCTTATATGTTACATTATCATTCCATTTTATTTAAATCGTTAAATAATGAGGTCATCGCTGCATCATCATGATGTCATAAATAATTTCATTTATTTAATGTCTAAAAAATTATAAAAAAAATACTATGATGTAGGAAATATTTTTTTTTTCCAATGAATATTTATAGTCCAAAAGATCATTTATTTATACAAAATAAAAAATATTTTACTTAGGTGATACAATCTTTGTTACATTTAACATTCTTTAAAAATAAAAAGAAAAAAAGTCACTTTCTCATAAAAGTGATTCCATGGGGCCCCCAAGATTGGAACAAGGCATACCATGGTCGGCCATGAGACAACCAGTATGATTAGGACACATTTTGTGGACATTTATTATTATTATGATATTATATTATTTTCTTTAACTACCCGATTACTCATTAATCAAGATAATTAAAGATAATTACCGTTGTTACTATTCATAATGTTCAAAAACAAAAAAGTCTTAATTAAATAATTTGGACCTTCTAATTCCAAATATGTAATTCATTTTACCAAATTCCAAACACATAAATTTCAATAATTAATTTAAAAAAAACTTCCTGTTGTAAAAACAAATAGCGGGTTTTTTGAAACAATATTTATGAAAAGTTTGGTACTTGTTTATGCCTAATTCCAAAGTGAAATTAATCCCAATGACCATTATTGAATTACATGGTAAAAATATATTCTAATTAAACTTTAATATAAATTAAAATGATAATATAACCATATATTTAATTATATGAAAAAGTAGTTTTGATGTAAAATGCAGTGTTTTTTCACTATTCATTGAAAAATGAACATCGTCAGAAAAATACCAAAAATTAACCCAAGGTAAATTTCAATGTCCCAATCATAAATAACATGTTCATATTAAAAAATAGAGATTATAAAATTGTCAAAAATTGTATTTAAAAGGGGTTCTCCATCAAAAGGCGGTTAATCGACCTTTTAAAGAATATTAGAATGTTTACGCTTAAAAACTAGATTCATTTGCATTTTTAATCCTCTAACATTTTTTGTAAAGAGTAAAAATATTGGACAAACATATATAATCATTTTGTAGTTAGTTCCGTTCGTTTTCGCCATTACAACGGCTAGGCGTTAACTACCATTTAAAATAATATTATTTTATTATTAGAGTGCAACGTAAGATTCCCAAGAAACTCATTGTTGCGTATTGGGTACGCCATCGTGCATAGAATCCCCTTGAAAGTAATATTAATAATTTATTCACAAATATGGATAAATATAAAGATGTCATATTCTTTATTTACCTGGGGTGTTACATGTTGAGTATACAGATTTTGGAAATTTTTGTCCTTAATGAAAATCATACAAATTTGATCAACTAGAAAATATAGATGAATTATTTGTAATTCCATATACCATTTTTTTAGGATGATGTAAATGAAAATAAAATATGAATTTTTGGATTGTATCATGGATTAGGCTTTGGTATTGAATAATCCAATGAAAATATTAATAATTTTTTGGATGTTATTATTAAAGAATAATATGGAATGGATTATTATTAAAAAAATATTTAATGGTTATGGATTCTACATATAGGTTTTAATGAGTCATGATATAGTGTAATAACGCATTTTTAATGTCTTAGACACCCATTTTGATGTTTTTGGTTTTGGGGATACTTTTGGATATATTTATTGTGTTTTGGTATATGATACCCTTAATTAGACATGTGAAAAAGTTATTTGAGTAATAATTGTAACATCTATCCCCTCATCATTGGCTAGAGTCAAGTATGAATTGATATTTGGCCTTTTTATGGGAGCCCATGGTGGAAAATGATGGAAATAAATGCCAATGGAATCAAGACAATTGGGGGATGATTTTCCCTTTTTGAAATAAAACAACCCAACCAAAACCATCATGACAAACAACCACTAAATAATGCATGAGAAAAACATTAGATAACTCAATTTAATAACATTGATATCAAGGCCAAACTACAACATATCGCCATATAGGATGGCCATTAACATCAAAGTACACTGTAGAAGACATAACCAACCTAAACTGAATACTCTGAAGAGATAAATCCATAACTCCAAACAGGTTCCAAGCTCAAATTCAATAGAAAGTCCCATTTATCATGAAGAACCACTAAATAAGTGAAATACATTCCATTTAGTAATGTCTTGATAAAAAATATATATACAAGCACCAATGTTCCTAAGAAGGGGATAGTAATTAAACATAGTATGCTTTCCCCAAATGACTTCATTACACACACTACTATGATAGAATAATCTTAATAATTATATATGAATATTAATATAAAATAAATTTTAACTATTTTAAGGTCTATATCAATTAAAAATAGTGTCTTACAAGAATGTTTTCTACATAAAAAAAAATCAATTCATTATACCATTTCACATTCTTTTTTGGCATACC
Source organism: Viscum album (assembly GCA_963277665.1). Taxonomy (NCBI): domain Eukaryota; kingdom Viridiplantae; phylum Streptophyta; class Magnoliopsida; order Santalales; family Viscaceae; genus Viscum; species Viscum album. The sequence goes on from OY728121.1 coordinate 1,493,915,922, forward strand.
CATTCCATGAATCACACACACACCCACACATTCATGATTTTACGATAGATCCACAGTCATGATATGTTTCACATATATCAACTAAGACATCAGAAAGTGGATAATATCCTTGTATCCCAAAGAAACAATCCCCTTATATTGGGTCATGTCTCTTTGTGCCATAATGGTACAACCCCTTATTATGGGTCACATAGAATGAATGAACTCAACCAACCCATGAATGTAAAAACCATTTCAAATATATAATTCCAGGTAATTTCAATAAAACTATTATTTTATTTAAAATATTCCCGACAATATATTTTAATATTACAATAAATTAATATATTAAAATCAATAAATAAATAACAATTAACCAAGCACATTGCACACCTAATTCACATAAATAAAAAAAATCCACATTCCATCAATAAATAAGGTTTATTTCTTTTATTACACACCTATTTCACAAACAATTTTGTAAAATTCAATCATTCTGAAACCATTCATTCCTTTTCTATGAATAATAGTCAAGAGTGAAGCCACCTACCATAGGAATTATGATGTAATTGAATAATGGAACAAATTCATCAACAAAACCATTATGAATATGGAAAAACCCACTTTATATATCATTTCCTAACATCAAAATATTCATATATCATCATTATTGCAAACAAAAACGGTAGATCAATTCTTGTTAGACTAGATATATGAATTTGTAAGAAGGAAGAGAAGTATATGTAAGGAAAACTACAAAAAGTGAAGAATTTCCAAGGGAATCGGTCTTCAAAACACCAAAAAAAGCATTTATATCACATTCAATTTGATGTGGGTGACTCCATAGGCATTGGAATGAAGAAATCTAATGATAGGTTTGAAATAAAGGGAAAACATTAAATATAGTTTAATAAAATTGAGATCCACATTTTTGGACCACACATTACAGACATGAATTCTTATTAGCATGGTTAGGAAAATTGTTCTGTAAATATTCATCATTCTCTGCCTCCAAAAGCACCTCCCATTTTTGGAAAACACGGTTCGTCAAACAGTGTCCCAACCATGAAAAAACCCCTTATCCCACATTGCATAGCTTCTACTAGGTTGTCGTAGAGTTTGGCCAAACCGTGCACATTAACTATGATCCTTCCCATTAGCCAATGTTTAATTTTGAACTATTTATTATTCTAGTTTCACAGTTATGGATAACTATTCTCAAACTATTAACCTTTATAAAATTCAAAAACAAATTACTGAAAATCATCCAAAACATCACCTAAACACATTCAATAATAAGAAATAAAAAATTAAGGGTTACATAGTTAAAAATATGGGTTCTACCTTCTCCCACTAGTAGAATTTATGTCCTTGAAATATAGAAAACTAGTACTATCTCGAATGATCTCGTTCCATTTGCTGAAAATTTATTTTTCCCATAATCAATTATTTTGGTGAATATGGAAATGTTACCCCAAAACCTACATTATAATGATAATATTACCATGAATAACTTCTCTTAACTATACACAATTTATTCTACCACTTGCACCAATGAATAGTCCCTCTATAAGTCAACGTGATCCCATCAAATCACATATTCCAGATTTGGATAATACTTTTTCAACAGATATAAATGGAATATATTATGAACTGAACTTAATCGTGGGGGAAAATAAAATTAATCTTCCACCTCAATAACTCATTAATGTATCTAAAAAGTTCCTATGTATAAAGGATATGACATGTTATTCATCCAGAAACAATGATTTATAAGACTTAAATAGATCCTCTAAAACACAGAATCGCCCATCATAAATGAAAAAAGTGTTTAAAGATGATCCTCATATAATTTATGACGAATCCATTCCATTTTTATCCATTTCCAGATCAACTATATCTTTTCAATTATCTGTTGCACAATGCTGGACCCAACCAGTGATTTCACACCAATTCCCACCTGATAGATTGTATAATGAAAATGAAACACAAAATATTCATCAAAATGATCCATACATATCATGTCTTGATAACTATTGATATATGAGAACTCCAATAATGGTATTTTCACATCACAACATCCACCAAAATCAATTTTACATGATAGAAACAAGTCTTCCAAGGAATACATTCTCTATTAAGATTTTCTATCCATATACAGATGATATATTGTATCCATAGTCAACCAAGTCCCAAGGGATTTGTGTATTTATTTTGAGAAATGAGATGAGGAACATTGATATCATTATGAAAATATCATTCTTGGTACAACAAGCCTATTTAATACTTCTCATATATATAATTTAGGCATGTACTCCACCGTTTGATATTCATGAATAAGGGTGAAATGGGATGACTTCATGAGACAATCCACTTTCACCCAAATGGAATCATGTTTTCTATCCATTATTGGGAGACCTGTAACAAAATACGAGGTTATCCGTACCAATTTCCAAATTGGAATAGGCAAATACATCAATACACATACTGGTCACTGATGATATGCCTTAACATGCTGACAAGTTATGCATATCAAATATAACTATACCACCTTACTTTTCTTACCAACCAAACATAATTGTGATTTAAATTCCTTACAAATCATCTATATTCCTGGACGAACAACCCATATTGAATGGTTTTTAGCATGAAGGAGTTATTTCTTACAAGATGTATGTAAAAACATAAAAATTATGATCCAAAACACTGAACTCCCATAAATCCTCCTACTATAAATGTTCTCCCCACAATTGTGTTTTGAAATTATTGAAATTCATTTTGAATCATATTCCTCTGTCTGTTTAACAATCTCAACCAAAGCAGTAATGATTGAGATAAGGAAAAAAACACAACTTTACATCGTTATTCATATTTCATATTCATGTCTTATATTACTAACATTACCTTCCATTGGTATAAATCCTCTTTTTCTCTATAAACATATGAATTTAGGCTTAATGAATATACCACTATATTTCTTTTAAAAAATTCATACATTAAGATAAAATAAACATTTGAAGATAAAACATCCATATTATTTATCTCAGATTAAAATTACTTTTTGAGAAAATATGTTTCATGCTCTTATGATCTGTAAACACATTAAATTTCTCACTATATTCTTAATTATGCCGAGTCATTGAGGATTGGACTACAAAATCATACTCCAAATAAGGTTTTTTTAATTATTCTAATGAAACCATAACCACCATGATCCATAAGAAACCACATGATCTACTATCATGAGAACACGTCCCAAACCACATCCAATTAAATCACAATACAACACGTATCCTTGTACAGAATCTTGAAAAATTAATATTGGTACTGAGGTAAGTAGATCATTTAAATCATGAAAATAATTATAGCATTCTTATTACCATTTTAAGGGAACAATTTTCCTTATCAATGATATCATTAGTGAAACTATTCATGAAAAATTCAAGAACACAATATTTTTAATAATCAGACAGACCCAAAACTTACTTATCTTGATGACATTATTTAGTGGTTTCCAAGAGATAACCACAAATAACATTTGTAGATGTATAACGGAATTCTGTTAATGATTACATGGAAAATAAAATGTTCCTATTATATGAGAAATAAAATTAAGATAAAATAGAATACAAACAATGATCTTTCAATATTACCAACCCTTTTTCCAATTACTACTGATGATCAACCCTTGTCCTTGAATACAGAAATCTATTAAGAAAAAACACAACCACAAAATAATCCATATATAATTGAAATATCATATTCATAAAATCCATGTGGTCTTCTAGTTCATTCACAAGATCAAATGGAATTACCACACACTCATTAATGACATATCTACTCCTGAAATCATTATTTGGAATATCCTCCTTTTGAATTAGTTTTTGGTAAAATCCTATGCTCAAGTCAATATTAGACAACCAATTAGAGAACATAAATTTGTTGAAAATATCATCAATGCCTAGAAGTGGATACCTTTTATTTATTTTAAAATGTTTAATCTTAGGATAATAAATAGACAAACTTAGTGTTCCATCCACCTAGTTAACAAACAATACTAGTGATGCCCATAGAGACATTCTATGATGAATGAAACATTATCCTTCCAACTCTTCTAACTACAAATTTAGTTCCCTTATTTCTATAACTTCTATCCAGTAATAAATATTGGAAATATGACTGGTCTTGAGAATGAGAACAATCATAAAATCCACTTATCAAATAGGTTGAATCCCTTAAAAAATTTTAGGAAATAATTATTAAATTATTCAAAAACATCATGAAATTTTTTATTTTTCATCTATTTCATTTTATAAAATCAAAAATATAACTAATAGATTGGTATTATTACAACTATTAGTGAAAAAAACCTCGTTTCACCTATATTTACATTTTAGTCTCATAGAAAGAGAGTCTCTATGTCTTCCTCAGTCCCAAAATGAAATATTTCATGTATAATAGTCAATGTGAGCCTTGAAAAATTATAACTAATCCATACATATGATTGTTCCATAAACATCCATCATAACAACATATAAATCCACTATCATTTTAGATCCTTCAAAAGTTATTGAACATTATCTACACATAAAGGATTAACATTAATATTGACCAAGAGGAGTTTAATGTTCCAAAACAAATGGCTTCATCTCAAAACTCATATATAGAAAATCAACTGAATAATAAGAAATAAATGAATGGGATTCACCCATATAAAACAAATCATTCATGAGGGTAGAATTTTTTATTATCATACCACTCACAGTTGATGGTCAAAACTGATCATCAATAATAACTTGATTGGCTTCATATAATTTCATACTCCTGGCACTTTTTTATTTATTTACTAGTCAAGATTTTGTTTACAGAGGAGTCATGGTATTCCTTTGAGCATCATATCTAGTAAAATTATACTAATTAGAATTACTATATAACTCTCACCCCATTAAATCATATGAAAACTATGACACTTGAGATTAGTCCAAACACTGAAAAATGGAGCATTATGACAATAGTACTAGACATTCCCAAAATGGCTGAAATTGTGGCATCCTTTAAGTGGTTTTATAAAATCTCACTTAATGTGGTTTAAAAAAAACAATGGAAACATAATACATTTTGTTGGGTCTTGGAGGAATGATTATCAATCCAGTTGTCTAGTTATGAGTTATCCCCATACATTAGAAATTTTATCCCATCGTCAGCTTTCTCCCAGAATTAGAGTTCAAACTATTTTTCAAATGTTTAAATAGGTATCATCCAATAATGGATCCAGATACATCCCATTATTCCATCTAAACCCTATTGACCATCTCCTTAAAATCCATTATACAGATCATACCAAAATTTGAATGAATCTCCTTACTCATGCCCAATTCAAGAATCCATGCCTTCAAGGAAGAACATGCACAATCATTAGGTTAAAGGGAGACTAAATAAATAAATTTTCTTGAAAACACTATAATTGAGAGACTCTTTTGATATATGCTGAAAATTTATCACATTCATACAATTCTAAAAGTTGGAGGATATAATTTATTGTTAAATAATTTTTCAAAATCCTTATATGCATTTCCATGGTTCAATATATCTTGAACATTCAAATACCATCATTGTAGTGATATATCCTATAGCGTATACATTGAAAACATGACATTAATTCCTATTGGTGTTCTAAGAAAATCAATGACTTGATTCATCCTATTTAGACACACCATTTCGTTCTCTTCTTTCGAGTCACCATAAAGGATGGGTGGATTTTATTTCTAAAATTGGAAGGAATGATCTGCTTTCCTTGGTTCATCCTTCTTATTCCCCATATCCATTGCCTAAGAATCTTGGACTATACATTTCATAAATTATTGGCTCACAAGTGGTCCAGGTGAAACCATGTTCTTAGAAACATCTATCGGTTGGTCTCTAAATCACCCATAAGAATCTATTATCCTTATGAACACCCAATTCCAAAAGTCACACTCTCGAAAAACTAAAGGGTTAAAAATTTCAAATTATTTCACATCACATATATGAAAACATTTTGTTTCAAAAATTCAACATTTTCTACATCCAACCATTTTTTAAATCCATATATTTTTTTAAAAGAAAAATATTTTCAAACTATCAAAATCAATCTATTTTCAAATAATAACATTTGAAAACAAATTATACTATTTTCAAAAATAATAATTCTTCCAACATTAATAAAACATTGCTCTAAATGAAATATATCCATCTAGGGAGATGTCATTTAAAAAATTCTTCTCATGCTTTTTTCATTGAATAAACCCATGATAATGAGATTCTGAATCCTATAAGTGTATAAAAATTCATATATACCCAACACACTAGTGAAATAAAATTTATTATAAAAAGGTTATCTATGAATTTTTATTCTCTACATTTCATGTCAAGATAATACAACTCCTTTCTTCCATCCCATCTTAAGAAATAACCATAATGAATTTTCAACTCCAAAAACCGAATGATAGGCCCCATTTGATTTAATAAACTGATACAATTTTCAATTAATGGACAGAACAAGTGATACCACTTTAAGATCCCACCCTAAAAAGTGTCTTGAGTCGATGGAGAACTACAAATTTGTCTTAAGGAACATCACCAAGGAACAAAAATGATGGCAATAAATTCCAATGGCTTCAATATAATGGGGTAATGATTTTCTATTTGGAAACAAGACAAACCAACCAATCCCATAATAAAGTAACAACAACTAATTGATGCATGATAACAATTAAAACTAAATCAATGTAATAAAATTAATATTATAATAAAACAACAAAAAATAACTGAAATGGAAGACTAATAACATCAAAGTACACAGAAGAATAAAAAATGAAAAAATACCAAAGACATCGAAGACATAAATATATATGTTCAAACATGATCCATGTTACAACTTCAAGAAAGAGCCAAAGAATCATGATGAACCACTAAAAAGTATGATAATGTCCCTTTACCTATATATCAATAAATTATATTTGAAAAATATTTAAAATTATAAAGTAGGGGTGATTAATAATAACCAGTAGGCTTTCCCCAAAGACATCCCTACTGATGCCTCTAATATAGAACATGTTATCACAATTATAAAAAAAATTATATGACTAATATTATAAACCATTTAAAAATATATAAAAAATCAATATAGTTTCATAACAAAATGGATTCAAAGGAAATAATACAAACAATAATTTACACCATTTTAAATTACTTTGTGGCATACACATTGCATGTTTCACACACACACCCTCATACACACGATTTTGTAATAGTTACATACTCATTAGTAGTTTTTCATCCATCCACTAGGTCATTAAATGTTGAAAACCTCCCTATGTACCAATGACACATTACCCATATCTAAGGTCATATAACATTTTGCCCCAAAATAAGACAACCTTTACCCTGGGTTATGTCCAAAGAATTAACTAACACATCCCATGTATGTCATCAACATTTCCAATCAAATATTCCATGATATATCAATAATACCATAATTTTGTTGAACAAATTTCACACAATCCAGTTTCATAATATTTAAAAAGAATTATTTTAAAATCAACAATTTAAATTTTTCAAAATTGAGCACATTACACAAAAAGAATCCAGGAAATCTCAAATCCAAAAACACTCAAAAAATAAGGCTTCATCCATGATCTAAAAACCACTTTCACAATCTATTTAATGAAAATAAATTAATTTGAAAATAATACTTCATGTTTTAAGAATTTTTTTTAAGAGTGAAGCCACCTACCATGATAAATATGATAAAAGTAAAAAATTACAATAATTCTTTAAAAAACGTAAGTTGAATCTCGAAATAAACACTTCATACATCTTCAATTAATATAAAAACAACCATATATTATCATGATTGAATGTAAACACCATATATCTATCTAATGTGGACTAGATCTAGTAATACTAAAGAGGTAATAGAATTAGATCTATGGAAAACTTCCAAAATTTTAGACTTACCATGGGAATCAGGATTCAACAAACCTAGAAATGCCCTCAGATCAATTCCATGTCGATCTCAGAAGACCCCAAAACCTTTTTAAGGATGAAACATAAATTTATTTCCAAAAAATGGATATAAAATTATAGGATTTGAGCTGAGAATGTGTTAGATACACTTTTTTAGGATCATAATTTTTAACTTTGTATGGTTAGTCCTGCAGTTAAGAAAACCATATGTGAATCCAGTGCCTTCCCATGCCCCAACAATCACCTCACAAAATTGGAACACATGGTTTGACACACCATGAACTAACTACGAAAATAACTATAACCAAAATTTCAAGGATTATCTTAGGTGGCCATAAGGTTTGGCCAAACCACATGCCATATCTATGTGCCTTTCCATTTTCTCTTGTCTCATTTTGAACGTTATCATATAGGAGTTTCATAGTTACCACTAGCTATTCATAATTCATGCATCATTAGACAATCCCAAAAAACCATTAAAAATGTCTTTTAAACCCTCCCAAACATCACCCTAGCACATTAAATACTATGAAATCCAATTGAATGTGTTACTTACAAGAAACCAAGGGTGCAATAAGAAAGATTATCTCATTTTTTAGAAACAAGATCAATGATATTGATAAAATTTATGTTTTATATAAGATCTGAGCATTAAGGATATATTTTTGTGATAGATATAAGAATTACATTGTTTTATAAAAATTATTACCCACTTGATAGGTAATAAAGCATATCATTTTCAAATTTTTATGGTCTTGAGCCCACAATTGTTGTCAGAGAAGGGTGGGTCATCTACCACGGGCCTACATGATGTCTTATACAATATTAAATATTTAATTTACGAAAACAATAAGATAGATAAAGGATATAATTATTATAGGGACGTATGTTATATCATAGATAAATACATGTTATTGAAAAAGTGATTTGGGGATTATGTGATTAATGTTATTTTAAATACATTCACTATATTTTGAACAATATATGATAAGGGTAAAATGAAAATTTTGATATTTTATTTTGGGAAGAGATATTGATGTGTATTTTGGAGGAATATATGTTTTTAATGTGTTATTATTGTGATTTAGGTCATTTATGGACATGGTATGCATATATTAGAGAGTATAGAAATTATATTTTTTCATGAGGCATTAATAGTTGTTTATATTATATAGAGATAAAAGGTAAATTTATTGTGGAATAACATTGGATGTGATCCATCAAGTTGGTGGAATTCATGTTTAGACATAGCTATTTTAATGAATTTTAAGGATTTTTATTGAATGATTCGGTTTGAACTTATGGTATTATTATAGAATTTTGGATATTAATGTTATATTTCATCAAGTAATGTTTTATTAATTATGTAATAATAATATATAGTCCTAAATATTTTTTTTATTTCAATATTATGTTATAATTTTGTGTAATATGTAATCTATTAGAATTTTATTCTTCTTCTCTATGCATGAAGAATATATTTTGGAAACTCATTGTTTAGAAAAAATGAGAAGATTGTGGTAGAAATTTATTAGAGGATTAAATTTCACTTGAAAATTAATTATAATTCCATATTTTATATAATATATGATAACAAAAATCCAAAACTCTTAAAATACAATCATGAAATGAAAATCCATTTCCATTTAATTTATGTGACAAGAAATCAATAGTCTTTTAACCCAACACTGATTTAAGATCATATGATGGTTAACATAATCATGACCATGTTTTATATCACTCTCTATAAATACATGGTCCTTAGTTTATTTATTCCATTTACACATATTAACTTCCCATTATGTTTTTCCTACATCAAAACCTAGTTATTCTTGATGACCTTCATACATCACTTTTCTCTCTTTTCTAGTGGATATTTTGTTACCCCTATTTTATGATGTGGTATTTCAATAAAGGAATTTTGAAATATCAACCTTTTATTTACAATATCTATTTAAAATATTTAATGAAGAAATTAATTAGGGGTGGGAGAAATTTAATAAACCATTATTTTAAAAGGACTATGTTACATAGCGTACATAATATGCAACATCGAGTGTATTCAAACATCTAACAGCTATTATTTAAATTTGAAAATTATAACCATAAATTTTTAATTTCTAGTTTTCAATAGGATTAAATATATACTTATGTGTATATATGTGATCCAGAAAATAAAAATGTATTGACTAATTTATAGAAAATGAACACTAATTTTCTAGTAATTGCATTTTATTCTTTATTGATATATCTTATTCATAAATAGTTCTTATTTTTTATCTAATAAAATTATATTACTAATATAATATATTATTATAAAATTTCATTTATAAAATAATTTTCATATTATAAATAAAAAATTGAAAATAGTGGAATTTTGACATTTTTATGAATCGTTTTATTTTGAAGTGAATAGTAAAAAATGGCTATTTAATTGAAAACTGTATTCTCATTTAAGGTATTTAAAATGTAAAAAACCTTTTTTATTACGTTTAAAATATCTATAGATCTTATTGATTTATAATGATATAATTGCAGAGTTTTAAATTGATTATACACTGAGATTTAGTGTAAAAACAGATTCTATTTAAAATGGGAATTCCTCTAAAATAATGTTTGTTTAATTTTAATTTTAAATTTAATTATTCTATATTTATGTATTTTATTTTTTTAAATATATTAATTATGTTTAGTCAATGGGTTTTAATTTTGTAAATTGTTCCATTTTATTTTTTTCAATATGAATATTAACCATAATATTTCATTTACCTTGGTGAAGAGTAAACCGTGCAATTAATGATAAAAATAAAATTATATAGATTATTAAAAGACCGTAAAAAATTATGTAATATTATATTAAGACCCTTTTATTTCATATTAATGTAATATTTATTTATATGTCCATTTACTCATTATTATGTGTATATAAATTATTATATTTTATTTAATGAAGAATAAAAGATGTCAAACTATGGTTTTGAATAAAAATTCTTTTTTACGTAGTGATAACCGAAGTGTATATTTGGTAATAAATATTAAATTTATTTATATATTCTATATGTTGATAACTTTTAATATTTAATAGATTTTTATTAAAAAAATATTTACCTTAAATGGATACAAAGTAGTAGTGCAGTAATCATTTAAATAATGAAAAAATCGATTATATAACAATAGAAATATTAAGATTAATATAATATGTAATAATTAATGTCATATTATATTTTTTTCAAACATATAATCTGAATTTTTTTGGCTAATTTCATATTTTGTAATTATTCGGTTGTCTTTATGTTATAAAGGACAATGTAAATAAATAAATGTAAAATTGAAATTATTGATATTTATTTGCAGTAATATTTTATTAAAAGATTTTAAATTACTGAAAATACTATATTAGGATTCATTATTATTATCTGTTTAAAAATATCAGCCACCATATATTTATGGAATGTTTATCCAATTATTTTTACTATCTTGACCCACAACAAGTTGGAAACACTGGTGCTACTATATTTGTGTAAATGGTTAACAGTGGGTTAAAACAAAACTATAATTGTATAAATATGATATAAACATATAGAAAATTATATTTTTATAGTATTTGTAATAATAAATATCTTATCTTCTAATATTACTCATTTTAACCCATTTCATATAAAAATTAATATAAATTAAATTATAATTCACAAAAATTACTAGAGTTACCCTACCCTATGTTATAATAGGTCACAAATTCCTATCATTTACTAACACAATAGTGACCATTTGTATTGTACAAAATATATAACTACCCATAATTAAATCACTCAACATGTACTTTTTTTAGGTTTGGTACTACACCATCCTTATAGAACATTAAGTGTTATGAAAAAAAAGATTTTCCAAAGAAGAGGTATAGATTTTAACAATATGCTTTAGTTTCATTTCCTCTCTTAATCTATAAAATCATATGAATCACTAAAATAATAAAACAATTTCTATATTACATATAAAATTAGGATAATATTATAATTAGATGGGTAATATTTGTCTCCTCTTCAATCAAATGGGATATAAACCCATCATTTTTGTGTATAGTGGATTATAACATTACAACTTGATGTAATTCATTTTCAATCGTCATCTCAAAGAGATGAATAATGATGAACTGAATATTTATATATTATATTAATGAAATAATTATTATTATTATAAAAGATGATATATAAATTACCTCATTTCCATTCCATTAACTAGAAACTGATATTGGAATTCATATGGACATATAGACTATCACCTTCACAAAGTAATGTGACTCATTTTCATCACCACCTCATATGGATGATATATGTAAATATATTTTAGGAACAAATATGATATTTACTATACTATAAAAATTACTAATATATAAAATAAATCAAAAATTATTTCTAGAATTATAGTTTAAAAAAGGGAAACATAACACATGTGTATGTATGGCCTACGCACTGCATGATTGTAATGTAGATCATTGTCCAGAACCATATTTAATTACATTATTTAGAATTATAATTGATGAAAAAATGAGATTTTTTTCTTAATAATTATTTTATATTTTATTTAATAATTACCCCTCTCACCATACTCAACCTACAAGATTCATTTGGGATTCATTAAATTAATTGTATCGAAACTTCTAATGTGAACATAAATGATTATGAAATATTATATAATTTGTTAAAAACTAAAATAAATTTATTAATAATATTATTTTTTTAACTGATGTAAATAATTAACATATGTTTATAATTGAGTATGATAATGAATCGATGTGAAAATTTAGAGACATGGTAAGGTAATGTAATTAAAAAATATTATTTTAAAGCCTTCTTTAATACCATTTTTTCCATGAACTTATTTTTTAAATTATTTTATGGATATTTTTATATGAAATATTTTTATATATAATGGTTTTTTATGTTTCCTATTATAGTAATTAAATGTTATTAAATGGAATATATTTATATAAAATATTACCATTCATTATAAAAAGATAAAAATTATGTTCTATTTTAATTTATATGGTGTCTATGATTTTTCCCACAATTATAATAACTATTATATATATATATATTATATTAAATATTCCATTATTGTAAAATAAAAACCCTATTTAATCTAGTTCAATGAATTTTAGTTTTTAAATATTATTTTAGGGAAATGGGGTTTATCAATATCTGAAAAATAATTATTTTGTGTGAAATTTTTTTATGTGATGCTTGAATTTATGCATTATGATAATGTTATGGTTCTATGGAATTATTTTTTATGATTAGTATTTTCATGAGAATCCATGGTCAGGTGATCCTGTTACACCTCAATATTTCATTGGATAATGGGATAGTGTAAACCCATTTGGATTCTCCAAAAATATTATGGGAATATACAATGATTTTTATTTGAACTATAATTGTTATGTTTTATTAATGTGTAATTTTTTATTTTCACTCCAATTATAACAATAGTTTTTAATCCATGTGTATGTAATAGTTATATGAAAATGAATCCTCATGTTAAGCATATTATTTATATATATTTTCTATGCGTTATTATGTATATATTCATGTTTCACAATGTAAATGAATGTATATGATAATTAGTAAGGTTTGAAAGCATATATTTATGATAATGTTATGTTTTTTTATTTAAAAAAACATTATGAGCTCTACATTTTTTTCATCTTGGATTTTTTATAAAATGATTTATAAATATAATTGGGAATAGATGGTGATTTTGAGTATAAAAATATTTAATTTGAGTCATATGTGTGTTTAAAAAAGGAAAATGATATAATTAGTCATGGACTAACATTTTAATTATTTAATTTACCATACTAATTTCTTTGATCATCCAATATTTTTACAGTTTTTCTTAGAGTTCAAGGATTCTAATTGGGTATATAATAATTCCTGTTGAAATTAGTGATGATTTTTCATTAAATGTTGATTTATTTACTTTAATAGTTTCTTTTGTTGGATGAATTGGTACTAAATAGAAGTCTATAATTTTTAATATATGTGTCTATTATTCAAGGGTAATTTCATATCAATCAAAAACTCTAAAACTATAACATTATTAAGAACTTAATAATGATAATTCTTATTTAACGTCACTCAAATATTTAATTTGTAAAGTAGGAACACTATATGGATTTTAATATTCCTCAATTTTTCCAACATATGTTTTTATATAGATATCTCCATTACATATTATGTGAGTTTTATGATACATATTAAACTATTTATTTTTTATCATCGACCATGTTTTTATCCAAATATCTTAATAAAATGTCTTGTTTTCTAATCAATATTCCCCTCATAGTTTGTTAATTTTTTTTGATAAAATTAATTATTTGATATATAGCATAAGTCATATGTGTAAAATCATCATCATATGATGTAAAATACATATCATTTTGTTGAATTTGTACTCATATGGTCATACACATATGTGTTTGTGTGTTTAAAATTACATTGTATATTGATATCCACTAAATTCATACATGCATTAATCATAATTTCTTCATGAAATAGGTAACATGAATCTAATCCTTACTAATTTTGAATTCGAATATTAATTACTAAATAATCACTTTTATAACTTTAGGGACTAAATAATTCACACATTATCTAAAATGAAATTAATAAACAAAGACCATGTTGTTGATCTCCGTTATCAATAATAAGATCCCAAGGTAAAATATGTGTTCAAATTTAAATAATTAATAATTTATAAATAGTAAATAATAAATAATAGAAAAAAAATACTAACATAGAGTAACACAAAATTTCATATGATATTTCTATCCATAACATGATAAAATAAATATAAATACATCATTTGAATTTCCCAAAAATACTACTTATAACAAAATTGAATTCAATAAAATCTAAAAAGGTTATTAAAAGTTCATATAATCCCATTACCTATATTTCCTAAAAATATATAATGGACTTATTCATTTCTACTAGAATTCTTATTTCAAAACGCCTAAATAAATAATAAAAACACAATCGACAAGAATACCTAAGAGTTAATATTGAATATGTGAGCTATAATGATAGTGAATTACCTTTATTAATTAATAAATTCCAATTAAGGAAAATACTAAATTTTATAGTTTGAAATTTAAATATAAACATACTTATTTTGATTTTATAAAAAAATAAGTATCATGTTTTATAATTTTATACATTTCATTAAAATGAATACATATTTTATTGATTTTAGATGAAATGTTTTCACCAATGACGATGTGAAATGAAATAAAATTTTAACTATTTAAGATTAATAATTTCAAAATTGGTGGGAATAAATAAAATTATTGATGCATCCTTTTATAAAATACCACATACCATAATGAATCAAAATAAAATTATCATACATTCACATGAATCACACTATATGAAATTATAATGTAAATACTTAAAATATATGAATATCATTATATTATACATGATAAATAAAAATATCCCAAATACCATGTTTGGAATTCCTAATTATAAAAAAAAATCATTTGCCCAACTAAACATAAATCAATTAAATGGGATGTTATTGTGATCGTATCTACACTCAAAACCAAAATAATTCTCACCAATACTCACCTATATGAAATCCCAAAAAAATTATAACATCTTCAAAGAAGATAAAATTATATATGAACACACATATAGTATTGAAATCATTCTCCAATTACCATTTATTGACCCATGACTTCTCATGAGACTCTATTTTGAAGGGATAAATAATTAGTAAAACAAAATGGAAAACATATAATATTACATATAAAAATCACACACCTAAGCTCCAAAAACCATTAAATATAACCAATCAGACCGTAATAATATTTATAAAAAATTAATTAATCATATCATATTACATTAAAATAATGCATTCACATAAAAAAACAATGGATTATCAATAAGTGTGAATGTGTAAAAAATAATTTTTTTATAATAGGACCAACATGACAAGCTATATGGGGAACAATGTAAATTTTATAAAAAAATAAATAATTTATATCCTAATTAAATAATTTTATATCATTGAAAAAAAACAAAAAAACAAAAAAATATAATTTCATAATATAAATGTCATTAAAATAACATGACATTTATTTTTATCTTTTCTACCAACACATAAGGCCTTTGAATTTTCATTTATTAGATTTTGTAATTTTTATCTAGATTGAGAATGAACAATTGCATCGGTTGGATCCATAAATTACCTTTCTCAATGATCTAATTTTAGAGAGTCCTTTTTAAAATTTTCATTTACCCCACTACACAGAAGACATTTTTTTATTTTTAAAAAATTGTAAATATAAAATGAATATATATATATATATATTAATAAGTCATTCTATATTTGTAATATTCATGAATAATTTGATAACAACGCGGGATATTTTCACAAACTCCATGTGTGCATGAAAATACCTGATAAGAGTTTATTGAAATTATGAAGCAGAAACCCAGTTTAATGAGAAATATTTTTAAATATATGAAGAGAAATAATCAAATATCTATGGAATAATATATATTTGATATTTTTATATGTTAACAATTATACTATCAAACTCATGGATTAAAATATTCCCAAAAATTTAAATATTGTTCCGTATATTAGGATATGTCAAAAGCTCAAAAACATATCAAAATAACTAGAGGATGAGATTAATAATTTAGTTTGTATTATCCTAACACAAAAATTACCATTAATTTTTAGGGGCTATTCGTGATATTGTAAAACATCAATAACTTATAAACCATAGGTTTAGATAATCATGGGAGGTAGATATGTATGGAAGGGTAAGAGAGTAAGGACATGAAAATATCGAAAATAGTGAGTTTTAATTTAGAAATGAAATGATATCCAACATGGGATAATATTTGAGAATTATCTTCTTCCCATATCAAAAATGGATTCATTAATAAAAAGAGGTTGAATATAGAGGTCCCTTACTTTTATCATTTCCCTCAAATAATAAAAATAACATTCTTAATATTAAATATTAATAATAATTACAAAGACATTTATATATTAATATTATATCTTTAGTAGTAACATTAATATCATTGAATAATGATAATCATTTCAATAACACCCCACAAATTTACATGTAAAATGTCGCACCTTAAAAAAATAAATAATTATCATTAATTATTAATTAGTTATCAAAAACAAATTTATTTGATACAAATATATGATAAATATTACTGATTTTTTTATTTCATAACGATGAAAAATAATTGCAATCACCACTATTATACTATATATATCAATTATCAAAGTGTCATGATAGGTTTGGTTCTAAGAAATATGGATTTAGGTAAAAACAATTAACAATAAAATGTATTTATGAGATATTTTTAAAACATTTAACTAAACATGACTCACTCACTATCTAAATGTAAATATAATTAAAGGTAATTTTGGATGATTTCCAAAATAGTAAACCACCCATTCATTTTCAAAACATTTCAATTATTATCAAAAATGTATTTTATTGATTATTAAAATATTTTTATTATAATTTTCATTAAAACAAATAAATCCATGTGTCATAATGAAAAAATATACAGATTTTTTAACCGTAGTGATATTGCATTAAATTCAATATATTTTTTAATATATTAAATCAAAATATATCAGAATTTTTATGCATATAATTTTAAATTTATTTCAATATAATAAATGTCACATCATAGTGATATTTATATACTTCAACATTAAAAATAAATGTTTTTTTATTTAATTTTATCACCTCTTTTATATTTTAAAATAATTGCGATAAAATCGATAAAATATGTTTCAACCCATCAATAGAAGGATTGTTTAACATAGATATTTTATTCCTACCATTATTTATTCCCCCTTTTTAATGAAATATAATGGGATTTCGTAATTAATATTACAACCATGACTATTGTACTTTTGAATACAATTAACGTTATTTTTATTTCTACTGATATTTGATGGGTAATAAATTTCTTATATAAGATTCCTATCATTCATAGATGCTCTGTATGATAACCTGACCAAAATATTTTATTTATGATCACATATTTCTAATATTCAGTTTCTGAATTTTCTATTATCTATTGAAATAGTATTTTAGGATGAATATTATTTATATGTCTATTAAATTCAAAAACATTTGAGGTATCTAAAAATGTTTTAAATATTATGAAACATTTATAACAATTTTTTGATACTTAATTGGTTTAGTTTTTATGAATTGAGGACATCCCCTCTTTAAATAATACCCAATTTTATTAAGTGGAATTCATATTTTAACTAAGAATTATTTCAATATGACAATACATATAAAAAATTGAAATCTATAAAAAAATTATATCTCATCATATTCGATAAATAAATTTATTCATCATAGTTTTCATGAAATTTTATTAATTAATTTCATAAGGAGTTTTATAGAATTTGGATATATCTTTATGCATCCTTTTTTCAAATCATATCTATTAGTCTAAAATATTTTAATATGCCTTATCCAATGTCATTTAAATTAATAATTTTGGCTGATATAATTCATATTATATTTTTATTTACATGTTTTCTAGAAGAAAAATATATTTTATTCCCAATTCTGTGGTCACTAACAATACTTCCTAGACATTAGTGTCTCCCTAATTTATATGACTACTACATGTTAGGATACACAATATGAATCTTATTAGATTTAAAAATATCGCCCAATGAATTTCTCTTTTCTTCTTGAAGATTTATAAAAATATAGAATTCATATTTTTCATCTTGATAAATTTAAATATAATTTTTATATTCTTCACGTTTTAGATCCTAATCTTACCGCAATCCTCATATGATTTAATTTTCATCAATGAATTTATATATTTTTGAAATATAGATTCTGCTTTTATTAGTCATCCTCAAGTATTCGGTTTTTATTTAGTCACTTAAATTGAAATCATTTTATCTAACATTTTTGTACAATGAAACATTTCATATTTCTTGTTAAATAATATTATTGAAGAAAATCATGAACTAAATAATCATGAAATAATCCACATTCTTATTTTTTCTCATTATATTTCATTTTATCTTTTCTTATATAATACATAATTTACTGTAGTTTCCATATTTATCAATAAAATTATGATCAACTTAATTCAAAAAAAATATCATATATAAATTCCCTAACATTATCATGATAAAAAAATTCTCATTTTTATATGAAAATTATTCTATTGATTGATATATGTGACCTTGAAATTATCATTGTACAATTTTGATTTGTTATATCCTATAGAAACATTATTGTTTTCCCTCTAAATATCCTTCCAGTTTGATCACTCAAAACCCTTATAGAAGTATTATTTTGGAAATTTATTAAAAATATATACCAACAATTAAAAAATAATATAAAATAAATCATTTAACTTTGATTTTTATTTTGAAAATTAGGCTTACTGATGTGAAGTAATCATATTGTAAAGGGTTATTTCACTAAATCATCATTCATCATAATGTTAATTTTATTTATAGAACTATTTTCAATCCATTAAAAACATTATACGAAATAAACTCCACATTCAATATTTCAACATTATTGATAATCAGAATTTTATATGATATTAAATCTTGATGTTGTTTTGTTTATTTTTTTCGAAATCATCTTAAGAATTATCCAAATGAAATAAAATTACCATATACAATTTAACCAAAAGAATTCATTTTATTTTTTTAAATATATTTTACATAGTTGGATATTATCCCAAAATAATGTATTGTAGAATAAATCTAGTTCAAATGTGTAAAAAATTCTTAAATAGAAAAAAAATTAACCATCAATATAATTTAAAAAAAGAAAATAATATTTAAATACCTAAACATATAAAATTATTATTTAACTCCTTAATCCAATATTGTTTTCCTATATAATCTATGTGTCTTATGATCCTATATCCATTTTATGTTTATAAAGAAGGATTGGGGAAATTCGTCATGATAGATTCTATCGATAACAATGTTCTAATATCCTATTATGATTTAATACTAGAATGTGATTTGGGGTATAAAACTATAAGTTGTAGAATATACATATAAAATTTTTTATATTTGAGATCCATCATAAATTAATGAGAGAATTTGGGATATGAAATAATATCAACTGATACATGGTCACTATATTATTTATTATTTTACAAAGGGTTATAATGTTATAATTTTATTCCTTACAATTTTATTCGATCTTGTTTTCATTAAAATCTTGAAATGTTTATTTTTTGATAATATTGACAATGTGATTTTGTAGATGATATTTTTTTTAATTACAATAAAGACACTAATGGAAGAGATGGACGCTGATTATATATTAACATGATAAAAATTACACATTTTTTATATGAAACATATAACATTTTGGTTATCAAAAAACACATAATAGATAGATAACTATAATATTGTTTATAAATAATTGATATAAAAAAATTATTTTGGTGCTCTAGTAATTTAAATGATAATCAGATGGATAAGGGAAGCTAAATTTTATCATGTTTCTCTTCATTGTGGAATTGTTCATGATTAAATTATTTATCATTTAGATAGTGTATGTTTTTAATAATTTGGGTTGGACTCGTGAGAGGTCATTACTATATTCATTGTTTAGGAATCATTACCAGTATAATTAAAAATTACATTCTTTGTAATATTTGTTTAAAAAAATAATGAATTCTGTATTTATGGGGAAAAAATAATGGACATGATTAATGTACATAAAACCCTAGAACTCATTTTTAATATCATGCAATATAAATTCCTAAACTACTATGTGTTTATGTTTTTTGAGAGAATGTGGGTTCTATTATAGTGGAGTGACAAACATTTTTAATTTTTTCTTATTGATTATGTTTTTTTATTGGAGAAGTGTTTTTTATTATTAAGATGTTGTATTTATGATTTATGTTCAGTTATAAATTTACTATAATGATTCTAATGGTGTTTGATATAATTAAAATTGTATTATTATAGATTTATCAGGACAATAGGTACTCAGTTTTTTGACACCAATATCCTGGAGGATGTTCCAAGCGACTGTCCTCAAGTTGGCTCCCTTAGGTGGTTGGTTCTTGGAAACAGACTTCTTTGAGTTGTATCATGTCACTAGTTCTAGTGGATATAGTAAAAAATAATGTGCAAATTTATAATGATAATAAAAGGGTATTTTTCAGTATGTTTTATTTCATACTGCATTATATTCATTCCATATATATCCATCAAAAAAAATGCGAGGCCATCCTCTTTTCCCTTTATTCTCCCCCTTTTCCCTCCTTCAATCCTTGGAAGTATTATATTGAAAAATGGTCAAAAAAGGTGAGTATTCATTCCATTTATCTTCTCCCACATTCTACACTCATGGATTACTCATATTAGTTGATATTAATTATAGATTTAGATAAAAGATCATAATATTATGGTCAAAATTAGTAATAATAATAGTATTTTTAATTGTTGTATCATGATGAGGCCTAAAAGAAAAGTCCAATCTAAGTTATGTGTTGTTATTTATTATATGTCTCCCCATTGATTTAATTTTTATTTCATAAATGTCTTGTGAAATTGGATAATAAATTTAAAGAGAAAATTTATTATATTGGAAATGATTTAGAGATTTTTTGGGATTTTATGGCCACATAGATCATATGTATTCTATAATAGGAGGTCATATAGTGGGTTTTACCTGTAGTTTTACATACTTGATAAATATATATAAAATGATAAAAATTATGATGAATTATTTTTTATTGTTAATGGTCCATTCCTATGATAATGACCACTATTTGTAATCAGTGGATAGAGTAGGTCTTAAAGGGCTGATAATCTAGGATAACATGATGTTATATTCTTGTTATAATTGGTATAAATCCATATTTTTTATTTTTGGCCTTGAATATTATCTATTTCTCTTTAGTATTAAATAATTGGAAGATTATAAGTTTTTGAATTTTAGTGGTAGTGTCCCATGAAGAATCCCTTCATGAGACCTCATTTTTGGATGGTGTCAGTCTGATTTGTAAGAATCCAAGAAAGTCCACTAGTGGTTTTTACTTATTACGAACTCGTAAATATCTCTTTCACCTACATGGGAGGTATTATAAAAATGATATTTGAACCTAAAGAGTGGTCACATCATTTATATATCCCTACATTAACTTATTATGGATTTTTATCATAAATGGAACATATATAGTGATATATTGGAATAGTATTTCAGGATGCAATAAAATATTACCCATGATATAATTGCATGATCACGCTCCTATGAATGACACAATATAGTGATACATGTGGTGGAAAATATTGTTGATAAATTTATATATATTATATGGGAAATTATAGGTCCTATAAACCTTATGTACTGATCATATATCCATTAATTATCATGATTATGTGGGAATGTGTCATAATATACAAGGATTTGAACTTTGAGGTATGTCCCTATATCAAAAAATTTTCATGGTGTCCTATAGTTTCATAACTGAGTGTTTCCTAATAATTTAAAATCATATATTGGTTAGTATATGTTTTAATTTATCCCATTAGTGTATAATTAGTATGATTACTTGTTACTGTAGCATTCTTAACATGATGTGTGTAGTCTTATGGGATTCTAACTATACTGAGGAAAGATGTTTGTTAATAAAATGTCCTAGGTGTATAATTTAATTACAGTGGGAAGAGTATTATGTACATTAGTTATTGTTAGATCCGATTATTAACGTAAAAACCGATTCATTATTTATATTTTTAGGTAAAAATCATTGTTTTTTATTTTGTTTCATCTTAATGACCTATGTTTTATTTAAATAGAGAAAAATATATTTCCAATGTTTTTATTATAAATATATAAATAATTCAATGACCATATCATTGTTTTGTGAAATATATTTAACTATTTTATATTCATATTGTTTTCTACCATTCAGACTACATTATTGGGTTTTTACACATCATCATACTTGGATGGTGTTTTTGCAGAAGCATTGTTCACCTGGAATTTTTGGGTTCACCAGTCTTATATTGTAGTGATTTATTAATAATATAGGAATATCTATTTTTCATTATTGCATTTTAAATGATTAATCATTAAATTTATGATTATGCATTCTCAAATTGATGTGTATATGAATAAATATTTCATATAATGATGGCTCTATCATAAATGTTTTATTGTTGTAATATTATTTCACATGATGATTCCACATTTTCCCATGGAATTATTATTTTGATAGTTTTTTTAATATGGTTGAGTACTATCTGACATGACATAACATTTAACATATATTTTTATTTGACTATTGGATAACTCCATCGATTCTTCAACTAGGTGAACTGTGTTTGAGTCAACATTCACTATTTCTATTGAATTAAACCATAGCTCAACATGTATAAACATATAATATCTACAACATACATAAATTTAATTATGTATTTATATACATATAAATTTTATTATGGGAATATTTTTTGGTCAACTAATATGTTCTATGTTAAAACCCAAAAATGTAGTTTTTTAAATGTGAATGCATTATAGGTGAAATTAGGGTCATAAAATCTAGTAATGGTTAGTGATTTATGGAAGATCTATGAAATTACGTGGACTGGTCTGTTTGAATGAATATAATAATGGTAGAGTATCATTATTATTATATGTTCTATATATATTTTTACTATTTATGATTTTTTCTTTGGGTGATCCTGTTTGTTTTAAGATTGTACCACCAGAAAAAATTCAGTTTTTATATCATTATGTATATTAATTATTATTTCATCCATTATATTATAAATCCATTCATGTACTATTATGTTATGACTGGTTTTGGTTATTCTTATTCATCATTTTAAATGTCTGTTTTGAAACTTAGTGTATAGTCTCCAAGCATTATAATACCAAACCATTACAAGTATATAGTATCCACTATCATATAGGGTGATCATCTAACATTATTTATCTCTTAGGAATGGGATGTAGGTTTATGAATGGGGTGAGAAATTATTAATTTATTATCAATGAATTATATATATATTTTATTTAACTTTTATAATATAATATATAGAGATTTATCAAGCTGAAACATGGTGTGTAGGTTATATTTTATTCCATGTCTCTATATTTATAGGTGATTTTTATGGGATATAGAATACCAAATATGCTTCAGAGACATGTTCTAATGTGATAAAAAGTAGGATATTGGTGATGAAAATATATTAGAATGATGACATGGAATCCTATTACTTTATTAATGTCCTGAATAAGTTGATAGGAGAGTGACTATATATAACTGGTTATAGAAAACAGTAGGATTACTTTGATTTGGGGAGAAGGGAAGATAATTTATATGACGATAAAAAAATTAAATACTTTTAACCAATAATTTATTTAGTCATGCAGGATTCCATGTGTTCGTGTAGGGAATGAGATTCCTTATGGTGAATTAGGTTTTCATGGTGGCCATCATTCTCAATATAAAATATAGGTTGATTATTCATGTGATCCTATAGATTATGGGATTTTTTTCATAGCGGTATAAGTATATAATTTCTTTAGGGTTGTACTATATTT
This sequence comes from Viscum album, assembly GCA_963277665.1. NCBI lineage: Eukaryota > Viridiplantae > Streptophyta > Magnoliopsida > Santalales > Viscaceae > Viscum > Viscum album. The sequence continues at coordinate 1,493,940,532 of OY728121.1, forward strand.
TATTCATACACATGATGAATTTTATATCGATATTAGTTATTTTTTTGTTATATTATTTGAAAAGTTTTGAATAATTTCTAGAACATTGACTGAAAGATTCTGTTTTGATATCATCGACAAGAAGGATATCATGGTATAAATTTGGCATTGATATAGAAAAATTGTTTAGAAAATAATTTTTCAAATTATTCACTTAATCATATGTGGGATGTAGTGTTGTGACATGGAGAACTCAATAATATCACTAATGAAGCTGCATATGACCTATGGAATACCAAACCATATACTAGAGGATTGAATCATGTAGTGATTTTCTATGTATATAAATGGGGATAATATGCTCTATGATAAGAATAGCTTATGAAAAAAAATAATTAAACAAAATATCTATCAAAAAAATAAAAATATGGTAAAGTAAGAATCACAAATAAAAACCTAATATTAATAAAACTGACCACTTGTTTTCGAATATAGACTATATTAAATTTAAAACATTATGGAATACACCAATATGATATCCAAATGGAAGACCATATACAACCAAATAAATGTAAAAATTGAATAATACCACAACATTGCCTCATGTACCAAAATGGATTCATTTTCTCTAGTCATCTAAGCTATACAGGTCGTCTTTCCAATACTGATTGTCGACACTAAATGTGTTTTCAATTATGAGGAATTTTATAGAATCCATGTTTTAGGGAAACCCAAGAAGGGTGTAACTATTACATGGTAGGCCCCAAATAAATGTTTCTATAAATAATAATTATATTAATTTAATTTAAAATATGATAATATAAGAATATAGAAAATAATGATAATATACATAATACATGGAATATCCCAATGATATTTACAATCCAATCAGAGATGAATTTTAAATGTATTGATACTTTTGTGGAGTCTAAGAACAGGTGATAAGAATAATGATAATGATTTTCATCCCAAGTAATATCAAATATAGTTTCATCTCAAACATTGTATCCCTCGTAGTGGGAAGAAAAACACCTTTCCTAAAATATTACAGATACATTTTGAGGTATCAAATAAAACCTGACACAATACAAACCTCTTGGGAAGGATCACATCCTTCCCAACACATCAAACCTATTAGGAGGAATCACATCCAACCCAACCCATCAAACCTCCATGGGAGTCATCACATTCAACTAACCATATCATATCCCTCATAAGAAGTATACTGTCAAGCCAAAAAAAATCACAAACCATATTCTAAATCCCAATCCAGCAGTTTTTTTGGAAGGTTACCCAACCCATAACACATTCCAATCTATGTCTTACACATATATTGTAGTCATCAATTCCCATCAAAGGATCAAAAAAATATATTGCAGTTAATCCAACATAGTTATCATGAATTAATAATCTAATATGCACAACATATAATATATTTAATTGTGAAGAACTCATTCATTTATAACATTTATTGTTGGCATAATCCCCCAACCCATATCATAATGTGTATTCCATAACATTACATACCTACATGGGAGGAATGAATATAAAATATATAGAATAATATATCATTGACAAAAAATCAATCACCTCGTAGTATAATTTGTATCATATATTCATGAATCAGCATAATTTCTATTCCCACATTACCTTTTAAAGATGTTTCATCCCATTTAATCATTTATAAATCATAATAATAGATTTCATTAGAATAAACTTGGAATATAGTCCATATATATTTTTCATACATAGAATACATATTCGCAGAATGGAAATCATTTCATATTGTAAAAACATAAGTAGTGGAATACACCAATGAACAATCATATGACATGGACGTCACATTGAATGAAAACTCACCCAAACCTGATATTCATTTCCACTATTTCCCTCTTTTTAACACAACCTATTTCCAAATCCATTTAATTCAAAGATTCAATTATGTTTGTTAAATTCTATTATTCCCATGGTTGTCTGAATGAGAAAAAAATACCAACATGGTCTAATACTCTTCATCATAATTGAGAAATCCATAAAAGATTTCTATGTACATTTATAAACCTTATAAAAATGGATCACAAGTCTAAGAGTTTATAAAATAAATAAAATATAAAAAAAAAATTGAATTTAATAATTATTTTAGGAAGAACTATCTAGGAAAATCATCTTTAGGATGGAAAAGATTCATTCTCATTTCCAAATTCTACCTTTATTAGTATTTTATTACACTATGTATTTCTATATTTATGAAAAAGGATGAAAAACCATACAATACATGCTAATTATTTATGAACACCCACCTCATAATCTAAACTACCCCCCCCCCCCCCCCGAGCCAAAAATGTAACTCATTATTCTATATATTCTACCCCTAAGATAGTTGGTTTCAATCATTATCTTCCCCCACTATGAGAAGTGTAAGGAATCTATCCCAAATTCTTATAGGTTATAATTTTAAATATTAATTACCATAAATGTTCCACATATCATAAAACTAATACTTAATTCCATTCCTGTAAAAATTAATAAATACAGCACCAACTCCTAAATATGTAACTGACTCTTTTATCTGTCCAAATTCTAAATAACACATAAGGGTCATGGAAAAATATTAAATTTAAATATATGGAAAATCATACAAATGGTTTGTAAATATATAAAATTTCCCATTGAATGATGCAAAAACCAAACGGAGATTGTTTGTGGAACAACTATGAAAATTAATGTTCTTATCTCATATATAACATTTAGTCCTTCACCAATAAAGCTATAACAGAAAACCATCGCCATATAAGTTACAATAACACATCCTAGAGGGTTAGTAAATCATTTATCAAAAACTTATAATCAAATGAAAAATGATTAAATATATCTATACTATAAATAAATCACTTGTACATGATTAAACCCAACAACCACTACCAACTACATATTTAATGTCCATGGAGAATCCTAGACTTCTCTATAATCCAAATCCCCATTGATTGAAACCTAAAAATCCACCGAATTAATACACATATGATGAATTACTCAATGAAATATGTTGGAAATAATAAATCAAATGTGAGGTGGATTTAATCTGGAATTAGTTGGTCAATGACATCATATATCCATCATATGTAAAAGCCTAATAATTTAGTATGAATCCACTATGACACAATTCCATAATCCCATGAATCCTTGCTAAAAGACCCCAAAACCATATATATATATATATATATGAATAGATGAACAAGAAAACAAATTGAGAATAATTTCTCAAATATCTATATAAAATACCTTAAAATTCCACATATCATAATGTGGAAACAAGAGATGTAGAAGAAGTGATCATTACTGATAGGTTTTCTTGCGAGCCACCACATTCCATGAATACCATGAGTTGAAAAAATGTAAGGATAAAATTTAACCTTTTTCAAAAAACATTCCATTTGGCCTATTAGGACAGGTAACGAAGTGGTCATGGAACAACAGTTCCCAGCATGAGTCACATCATGGTTTGACCAATAGGTTCATTATGTAATTCCAACACCTAATCCGGCATTTTTTTAGTATATAATGTATTACAACGATACCAACCTTCTAATCATTATAAAAATACATCCTATAAATATAAGAACATAGTGCATCCCTCTAGTTCTATTGAAAGACTACAATATGCCTATTATCACATGGAATAACATTTAATATTGTATCAGTATAACACCCCATAATCTCTCATTGTGGTGAATCATCCTCACTATGTTTAGACCAACCCTACCAAAAGGGACATAATCTCATATATCATTTGATTGAATCTTATAGAGAACTATATATTTGTATAATTTTTATATTGTGGTGTGTTTCGACCTATAATCTAGAAATATAATATTACAATGTGGATTTTTGGTGTACCCCACATCCTTCACTATGATACCCTATCCATTCATATACACGTTATTATAACATGCCATAGTCTACAAAGCAGTACACCTGGGTTGATGTGTGATATTTTCATACATTCTGAGTTTTTTGAAATTCCACGAATATCATGATCTATCATACACCAAATTATCCATGAAATATTTTGAAACTCTGAAAACATCCAATAACACCTCCAAGAGTTTTTATGAATATCCAAACTCTATTATATACAAAAATTCTTAGTAAATCCCATTGAATATTTCTCACATTAAATATCTACATTTAATCCACCAACATATAATGAATAAGGTCAATAATAACTCTTTAAAATAATTATTCATATCCTTCATAAGATTCATTTTTCATCACTGATGGATCTCACTAGTTGAGTGGTCAAGATTAACAACATTATTTTTTATCTCTAAAAAGTAATTTCTGTACCCCTGCACACATGATAATTTTGTATAAATTAAATAATAGACTCATGATGATAATTTCCATCATAAATAAGAAAAAATGATAATATTTTAATATCAATGGTAATATTTCACATCATTGATTATCACCCATGAAATAAACATAATAGTAACCCCTACACTGAAATCCTGAAAAAAAAAAAGACATAGGAATCTATGTAATTAATAGCTCTACCAGCTAAAATATAGTTCCACAATTTTGGATTTATTCACTAATACAAAATTAAATACTGTTATATATAATGGATGAAATTACTACATAATACATGAAACTCAGTCGTCCGAAATTACACATGAGATCCACTAACCTATTTAAATTTTAAACTACTGTATTAGACCCGTTAATATAATCAAAACAGAAATTGAGTCTCTATTATACAAGACATTGGGATAATGGCCCCAATCTAGACAACATGGAATAGATCATATTAAAAAACCATTATTATATCTTATACTTGGATCTTCAAGAAGATGAAAATAAAATAATAATTAATCAATGATACTATAAATACAAACTCTAGTTGATTATAATCAATCAATACCCATGTATAGGTTTTTATAAATACTATACAGAACTCAACCCATTCCTTAATATTTAGATAATGCTTTTAAAAAAAATTATATGTTGGGTCAATTGTGGGTCTGAGAATCTGTTTTATCTTCATAAAAACACATAACCAATGTTAATAAATGTTGTGTATTAGAAACGTAAACCTTTTTGAATTCCCTCTGTTGACATGGTCAAACAAAAGTAATATGTCTTCACACCCAACCAAAATAAAATTCATCCTATCACAGAAATAAGGAAATTATTTAAAACATTAAAGGTACTAGAATTTAAATCCAGAAAAGAACATAACATATGAATGAATAAAAGAGGATAAATATGATTCATATGAGTCATCCTTTGTTTTTGGGAGAAACATTAACGATTTTGTTCTATTCACTAAATGTAAAATAGTTTAAATTAACAAAAAATTATCATTAAGAACACATTATTCCATGTTAACACTTCATAATTGATCCATGTGATTAGAAACGCATATATATTCTATTATACTATGAAATTTTTTGAAAATATGTATTTTTCCATGATGTAGTATACCAAAGCCTCCAAATACATGCTATACGAATTATTATATTGTAATAAATTTTGGAACACCTTTCATTTTACATGGAAATACAACTATTTGGAATGTCACTAGTGATATTTTATGAAGTAGTTGATTGGAGCTCATTTCAAGGTAAATCGTTCTTGAAACAAAATTCTAGACACTTAACATGAAAACTGAATAATTTTGGCCATTCATTATTAAATTTGGAGAGAGGAATATCCAATGACACTACTTGTTACTATATTTATATAACATCCACTATATATACAACAATCTAGCCACCTTACACTATAATTTACTTGATTAAAATTTCTATATCCAATGAAACTAAAGTGACCTAAAAATACTTTTCATCGCAAACATATCTAACATGAATACATGTTTCACACATTCCTCAAAAAACTTCCACCACATTTTAAACACATAATTACCTTCCTTCTATTATACTGTGGTCTTCATTTTTTAATTATATTTACATATATATCTATGGGGTATTGTAATGTATCTAAAATAATTTATCTAATTTATTATCGAACACATCCCCTTGATTTGGGATTTTATATATCTTTTTATGATTTGAATCCTTTTCATTAAAATTTTTTCTATTGATGTGGTAAATCAAGAAAACATTATTTTTCCACATATGAAAAACTTGCTTCCAGGACATTTGAATCGGATTCTAGTTTTCACAGAAGAAAATTCATGCTTTGCAACATCTTCAATGTTTTTGTAGAGATCATTTTTCCCAAACTAACATATTCCCTTCTTCGTATTATTTTATTGTCTCTATTTAATTTGTATATATTGTATAAATTATTGAAATTAATTATATAAATTTAAGCATTATTCATCAATTGTTAAAAACAAAAAATAATTATTCCCCTGTCATTTTCAAAATTGATATGAAAGTATGCATAAATTTATTTTAATATGATACATTCAACACTAATACATACAGACTATCATTTTCTCCTTTCATGTAACAAATGACCAAATTAAAAAATATGAGTGATAACTTCTAGGGATTTACATAGGTAAACATAAAATTGTCAGTAAAAAATAATTATCTATGTATTTAAAATGGTCCTAAAACATCAAAATTTTGGTACCATATTCATATGAGACTTTTTAGTTGAATAATCCACCTTCATTCATAATTGGCCCCTATAATTTGAGAAGTTTAAAGGGTCTATAATATCATGTATATTATTTAATACTTCTATCCATTATAAAATCTTTCAGTATATTAGTTATGTATTATTTATATGATTACACCAATGTTACATATTTGTTAAAACAATAAATACTCATTGATAATTTTTTTACCGGAATGAGATTTTTCATTATGAAAAAAAACCAGGACAAGTTTTTAATTAGCTCAAAAAAGTAGAATCACCAAGACTAACGAGATTTATTTAAATGAACCACATTTATAATATAACGAAATTTATACCATAATAATGATTCTTTTAATAGATATTATTATTATTTCACTACAATAATCCTTATTCTCATATATAGACATAAAATATTTGGTTCCATTGTAGAGGTTATAGATTTATCACCAAATGACTTTTTAGCAATCTTTAAAAACAATCATATATACCATATAATATGAAACACAAAGGATGGATCATAGAAATTTCATCCATCAACATGATATAACAGAATTAACTACTTATATAAATAAGTTCAATGTGTATTTTTCTAATTCCTTCTTCGGTGGCATTGTTAGAATATTTTCATTTTAACTACTAGTGATTATATCTATATGAAACCTAATATATATTTTTATTGAAATCCCCATATGACTATTTATTCATTGAATTGAATATTTTTATTAGAATATTTATTCAAATGATAAAACCATTTATTTTCATGAGCATGGTTCCTATATTCTCATTTGTTTATAACAAATAGTCCTCTATAAATTAACGATGAAAACTATTCATCAATTAATGATATTAAATGTTTTCACTCTTGTGGATTTTTTATGGAAATGGGTTCCCAATTATATATTTAAAAAAAATCTCAGTTAAACCCCAAAACATTAAACTCATATTCTTATTCTAATATATACCTTCATATTTATTGGTAACGATAATCTCTATTGGTCCTACCAATCATCCATTTAGATAAAGATTTTTTCTCCCACTCGTACCACTTCTCATTATTTAACATTGCGGAATGTCCGTAATTATCCCAAGATCAATTATTTTAGTTCTTTGAATAGTCACATATGATTTGATATTCACTTTCTCTCTTCAAATGTTCTCACTCATATCATTATGGTCTTTGATAATTGATTTGATTCCATTAACATCTTTCAGTTCTTATTTTTTGTCATTCCATAAAACCCTACCACTATTTTGAACATCTCAACATAATATGAATTATCTCATGTAATTTTCCCTTTGAATAAATAAAAAATTCACCTCCATGAAAAATGAAAAAAAAACCATTCAGGGTTTCCTTAGGTTTTCCTTGCAATATAGAGTCATCATAAAAATACACCAAACATATAAAAAATTATTATTTTGATTTTCTAGTCCATGACTAGAATATAGATCCTCTCTACGTTTATTCCAAACTAATGATGATGGAATCCTAGGGAATATACATAATAATCCATTGACTACTAATTTAAAAATTCCAATTAAAAATATTGAGTGAAATACATTTCTCGAAGAATATTTTTTCATGTAATTATTCACTATTTAAATCACACCATTATATTATAGATGGTTGAAGATTTGTTTTTTCATGCATATGATATTTATTTTGGTAGATGTTTTATATGTTATTTCAAATTTAATCATCTATTTTGTATCTAGATTTACTTTTTATTTGTACTTAAAATTTTTCTCCTTTATATTTTATCAATGAAAACAATGATCGATAGAGTATTCGAAACACAACATAGAGCTTAAATTTTCCATGATATATATACCAATAATAACCTACCTGTTAAATTAGAGAATATTAGTTGTATTAAATAAATTAGGATATATATATATATTCTCTTCCCAATATAATTTATTGAAATTTGTTTATTAAATATTCAATATATTTTTAGTAAGGAAATTTAATTCTTTAAAAATATGTTCTCTTCAAAAATGATTATTATTTGGTTTCATGAAAAAATATTATAAATTATTTTTTTTGAAGTATTATAAAAATTAATTTATATATTTAAAATCATTTTTTAAAGATCAATTTTAAATTTAACATTTGGGTAAATATTTTTATTTTTCCAAAAATATTGATTTTTTAGTGAATAGTTAAAATAAAAATTCTTATAAAAATGTCAATTATTTTAAATTAATATTGAAATTTAAAATCCCAATTATTTATTGAATATCATTTAGTGAACAAATTTTTTATTTATAATATTTATTCTACTTAATTTCTTTAATAAACTTCATATTGTATTGTTTTATATGTTAGTCTTTAGGTTTAAAAACGAGATATTTTGGTAATTTATTTAAAAGTGCGTAATGATTCTACATTTACATAATTAAAATATCACTTAATTAATTTATAATATAATAAATTTTATATATTATATTTAAATAATAATTCATTTATATTCATATAGTAATTATTTTTAATCTTAGTGATAATATAAAATCATCTGTTCATTGATAAATAATCTTCTTGAAGCCCAGTTTTTTCATCGCATATACATGTTGAAATTTAACATATATTATGGAAAATATGTGTATTCAATTTTATGAAAGGGATTACATATTTGGAACCATTATAATTTATATTATCTAATATGGTCAACTTAATTTATGACTATATTGAATAGTGAAATCAGTAAAATGAATTACCATTGTTATGGTGAAAATGAGTTTACAAGAGGGTTAAGAGAAAAATATAAGGGTATAAAAGAAAAAAATTGTCTAAATACTATTATATATAATCATTTTGTCCATATAATTTCTGTTTATCTTTAAAAAACAATTTTATCATGATTTGGAATGTGTAAAAGATAGGAACACATTTTTATTTTAACAAATTATATGTGTGTCACTCACCTCACTTATAAAAGGCCACCCCATTCTATCTCTTAATTACAACATGAAACCCTTTTTAGATCAACCAATACATGAAAAATTCACTTCATAACATCCCTAACCCCATTCTTGAATCATTGTTTGGTCATAAATACATTCATGGAATATATTATATATAGTCATAAAGAGGTCTTCTTTGAATAGGTAAAATATCCAACTATGTGTTTCTGTTTTATTTATTCATCTATCCTCATAAAATATTCCTCAAATATGATCTTATGTAATGATACATATAACTTATATATATTTATTTATATTTTATCATATATGTTCTATAACCTAAATAAAAATCATCTTCAATCAAGTGGGATAAAAAATCATCGTTTGTGTGTATGGTGGGATACCACCGTTCAAACTGGTCTCATTCAGTTTCCATCATCTCCTCTAAATGTGTTTTGTAATGATGGATTTAAATTATATATATTATATATTATAAATTTTAATAATTATGGTGTTATTATATAAAATATGCATTTTGTACTTTCTATTTTATTGGGTATATGATAACATTTCTTATGTGTACGAAATATCACCACCTTACAATGAAATGTGATTCATTTCTCACTAATTCTTTAAATTGATGTTGATAAAGATACTTTTTGATAATATAATTGATATAAATGAAATACTAATGATATTAATGAAATTTTTATAAATATTAAAAGATAATGTATCAATTAATTTTATATAGTGAAAAATTATAATGTCCATTCTATTCGGTTATATGACCACAACAGAAAAATGATATATATAATTATATTTATATATTATTTATGATATTATAATCATTGTGGAAAGAAAAAATAAAACCTACCTTATTTCTATAAAGATATTTAAATAAACAAAACATTACTCCAACATACTAACAGGAAACCATATCCATGATCATAATGTGGTTCATTTTCATAAAAATTTAATATGATTGGTTGGAAAAGTATAATTGATGAATAAATTTGCTATTTTTTTCATGATTATTAATCTTGAGATGTCAAAATATTGAAATCATTTTCCCTGGTCAACAAAACAAGTCTAGTTCTAAACAATGAATCAAACTTCTTCATTACACTAAATATCGACATAAATGAATAAGTACATAAATATTTAATTATAATGAAATAAAATAGATATTTTAAGTATAAGGTGTTAAAAATGGAGTAAAATTATTATGAAATCAAAAAAATTAAGAAATATTATTATAAAGTAGTTAAATAACATACTAGGAATATCTGGAATCAATTTAAATGGTTTTACAAACTTTCATTTACATATATAAATCATATTCCATAGTCACAACTTTTTTTAATTGTGTGGTTTATATACTATCTATTTTATATGAAATTATTGGTGTTTTTTCCATAGAAACGAATTATGAAAACATTATGATAACCCATAGTCATAATTTTAATTAATAAGAATCATCTTTTCAAATATTGATTGTTATTTTTCGTGACATTGTATGTTATAATGTCCTAAGAGTAGTTACCATAATTAATGCTCATAGATGTTCCCTGTTATGATGATAACCCAAATTATTCAAGAAAATTTTCTAAAAATATATGTTCCATAGATGGTTGATATCATTTTGGAAAAAAAATGTTATTGTTTATCAATGGTGGAGACTCAAAGGAATATGTGGTACCTTTTTATTGAGCATGCCCTTAGTAGTATCCAGAGTAGGATATTATGATAATGAGACCCTTCATTAGGAATTCCACATTTATATGTGTTGTTGGATGTTCCTATATATTGATGTCTGTATAAATCCTCATAATTTAATATTATTATTAATGAGTATTATTAGTTGTGTACATTGATGTATTGATGAAAACCGTGAGGATATATATTCATAATTTGGTAATATACGTAGCATATGCCATGACTAATATTTAATTAATGAATAATTTGATAATGGTTGAGTATCGTATATTATTTAATTTTTTTGATATCTCAATCCCTTCAGTAAAAAAGATATAACCTAAATAAATCCTCGTCCATGGTGTTCTATAAGAATGTTCGATTTTTAAAAATTCAAATAAAGTGACATTGGGCACATAGGTTGATGGATGTAGCATGAAACTTGCCTCATTAGTGATATCATGATAATTTGATTATATTACATAGTTTTCATCCATATTAGGTATTATGTAATTGTAGAATTAACTTAATTTTCTATGGGTTCCCTAGGATGTTTCTAGATGCTTTCTTTGGAATTTTTAAAGCTTCACCTAACCCCGATTTGAAAGAGGTCAAGAGGGACACATACTATGTGTATCCCGAACCGATTTTAAATAATGTATTTTTATTTATTATTTAAAAATATTAATAAATATTATTCCCACATGTGGTGTATCAATTTTTAATGTTTGATTGATCACATATATATCTTCACTTATTATTCAAGAGAATATTTTTTTTGCTTAATATATTTTAAATATTTATTTCTTATTCAGAGAATATAATATTTATTTATTGGTGAAAAATGTTGTAATATTTATTTAACAGAAAAATAAACATTATTAACATCCTAATAAAAATCGTGTATGAATGAAAGACTTATTGCAATGGTCGGGTATGAAAAAATATATACTGAATATTATTTGAATAAATAATATTTTATTTTAATTCACTAGTTATGTGCATGTAGAGATATAAAAATAATATTATTATTATAGATATGGTGTTCTATAGGGATTTAATAAATATCAACCGCAACTTGTTCAAATATTTATTTCTAAACCCTATTGGTAAACAATCACAATTATATTATTTATCATAATGTCCAATTCATTTGATTTATTTTCCATAATTAATAGAGAGAATCATCTTTGAGCGTTAAAGATACCTCTTTTACAAGAGCAGTCCAATGAATAGTGAATGATATTCCTCCACCTCCCACTCTTGATTCTATAGAAACCATTGATAGTTCTTCGTAAGTGATTATTTAGGTGATAAAATGTAAATAACCCAAGTTATATGATCATCCATGATAACATCAATAGATTTCTATGGTGATGTTCGATGATTTGTTGAACCCATGTGGATCAATAATTTATTGAATCTATCACTGATTCTAATAATTCAATGATTTTACAATTTTCCTTTATTTTTATATCCATGATTTAATAAATAATTCCCACAATTTAATTAATTAACTGATTAAATTAACTATAAATTCTTTGTGATGATCCTAAATTTGTGTTATGTTATTTTATCCATTGTCAATTTTCATTGATTTAATTCGGTTGATTATGAATTTTATCATCATGTTAATCATAGATTGATCATTGATCATGAAAAAATGAAAAATCTATGAATGACCTATCACATGATTATACTATTCCCAAAACTTATCTGTGGAATTAGAGTAGTTATATAATTATTTATAATTATTTAGAGATCAATGATTGACATATGAATTTTTTTTAGTTTTCAATTCTTGTTTAATCATTCTTTAATCTACATTTGCTTTTATGCTCCTCCTTATTTTGTGTCTCATAAATATAATCAAATATATGAATAATATATAATGGAAATAAAATTTACGATATCATAAAATGGTGATCACTATTATAGACAGATAATATAAGAGTATATGTATTATAACCTGGAGGTACATGGCGTTTATTAGTGTTCAATGTACCAAAAATTAATGTGAAATATATTCAAGGAATGTGCGTTTATTACATATGGTTCTAATAATTGTACGCTATGTATTGACTGGGCCATCCTAGCACATGGTTAGCAAGAGTACCCTCATGTAATTGTCAAACAAAACATGTATTCCATTAGTCACAGATGGGTCATGTATCATCTTACATGGCCTACCAAACTGGTGATAATGTAAATTGGAGACCACATGTTGTGTATCCAATGTAAAAGCCATATACTCAATCTTTTTCTGAAGTATGGTTACACACTGAATCCTCAAGCATGCGCCTCACCTAGATGGTGTGAAAAGTACAGACATATTAGCTGGATTTTACATGGAATTAACTTTTTCAAAAACGAAAATAATTAATGCTAAGTTAGAATACTATATAATCCTAATCAACATATTCTTATGTGTGATAATTAAGTTTATAGGACACACCTAATGATGGGTTTCAACATATATAAATGATTAATTATCATCTTCATATTTTTTTGATATACATTTCATATATGATTCATATTATAATTATTACTCTATTTTCATTGAATCATATGTTGAGACCGAAAAATCCTAAAATCCGTGATTAATTTGAAAGTGAACATCATTAATGTTTGTGATAAGTCAGGTATACGACATGTCACAAGTGTAAATAGTATAAAAGTATAATACATTTTCAGTAGATTAACATGGGTATTCATCATGTTTCCTGTAACACATATTTATATACATAGTTAATTTTAAATAAATATATTTAATTTTATTAAAATTATTATTGATGAAAATCTGAAGGAAATTCAGTTGAGAATTAAAATAATACAGTCGATTAATTGAAGAAGATAATTAATTGAGTTGATCATGCATTATCTTAAATAATTATAATTTTAAATTAATGAAAATATTATAAAATTATTAATTCAATGCATGATAATGGATGATACATCTATTATAGAAACACGTTGGTATGTGATTGGTTTAAATTATATTTTTATTATATTAAATTATTTGTATGAATTTCATATATCTTTTTGTTATATAAGGAAATTTGTTCTCATGGTTTCATTCTATGTAACCCCTTCTCCTCACATTCAAGTGAGTAACATCGTATGTAATAGATAGAGCACCCAGTCATGTGGATTCATTTCATTCTTTGGGTCGAAGAGAATGAAATCTAATATAGATACAGATATGGAAAGGTTGAAAGTTTCATCACAAACCTTAATAGGACCAAGTTGTTTTCCCCTAAGCCAAAGATTTTTTAATCAAATGTTTTATAAAATATCGATTAATAAAACCTAATGATCACACCACTTGATATTTTATTTTTATCTAGTTTCAAATTTATTTCATTATGGATTTTTTGTCATGATCACATGAATTAATGAATAAACAGGCTCACCAGATTGATCTAAAATAAACTTTCTTATGAATAAATATTATCTAAGACATGGTTAGTTAATTATGTAAATATAATTTGAAATAACATGAATTTAAAAAATAAAATAATTGAAAACATATAAAAATGATAAAATCTACGAATTATATATTATGTTGGTATAGTCATTCACTACTTCAGTTAAAATAGATCCACTATTCAAAGAGATGGAATAGCAGAAGATGGAGTACCATCAAATATAGGGTAATTATATTCTGATTTATTGAATTTAATTAACATATTTTACATCAAGTGTTGATTTAAAAAGTATGATGTGGTGTACCTGATATGAAAATTTTGAGGAAAACCAATTTAAGGATTTCGAGATTGGGGAGTCCAATCAACAGATCAAGAAATTATGATTTAATGAAGTTGGAATTTGATATGACTACCTAAAACCATTCAAGTTTCATGAAAAAATGTTGGGGCATTGAGAGTTGGAATGTGAAACCTAGCCACTAGAATATCCTAGTTAGATGATATTCTAAAGAAAATGATGAGTCCTATTGTGATTTAATAAAATTGTGGGGGAATAATAAATATAATATTTATTTATTGGTATAAAAATTTATAGAAAAAGTAAGAGAAATCATCTCATAATTATTGTATAAAAATAAATAAAATGACTTTAAACCTATCACAATGATCCATTATATATAAGGATAACCATCTCACCAGAAAAAATTTACATGGGTGGAAAAGGAAAATACATGTTATCCTTTTCCATGAAAGAAAATTTTTTGTTTTTCAAGAACCTATTCCTAATTATATTTTCAATGGGGCTAGTATTTAAGAGTTAACACTCTATGAGAAAAATTTGAACAACTTCATAGTTGTTCAGTGTTTCATGCTATCATCTATTTCCTATGATATTTTGAAGCAGTTTGAGGATAATGATGCCTATTGGATGATATCTAAATATAGGGGTATCTATCAACCGAAGGTAACAAAAGAGTGACATGATATCCTCAATATATAGTTTAAATATATGATTATAGATTTGGCAATGGATGAGCTTTATGTATTCAATGTAGTTGGATACATTAAGTGCATAAAGATAATAAGGATTAAATTCCCAGATGAGTTGTGTATAGATCTCATACATTCATTACTAACAAATACCTTCCCCGTTTTATTTTTTAATTAGAACATGAGAAACAATGATATGTGTCTTTCAAAAATAATTAATTTTATTTTCCGTGTAGATAAGGACATGGTAAGTGGGAAACCCAAAATATTTTTGGTGAATAGGATAAGGAATAACAAAAAAACGGCCCTAGGAATCATCGAATGTCAAAATACTATGATAGACATCATTCCACGACGAGAAATATCCAATCAAATGGAATGGAAAAAGCGGTAGTAAAATTTTTACAGGGAAAACAAGGCCACTAGAAGAAGAACATCACTCAAAAAGAACAAGGAATCTAAAGTTATATCTATTATCTTTAGTAATATTTCAATATCTACAAATAGGGTATTAGATACAGCTTGGGGTGCTCACATATGTATGTAAATGTAGGAAAAACATGAATTTAGAAGATTTATAGAGGATAGGGGGATTTTTGAGCTGCCAATGGTGTGAGTCTTGCTCAACTATCCATTTTTGGTTACCACCATTCATTCCCAACAATAATGATTTTGGTTTTAATGATTTTTTATTATGTATCAATAGTTACAAGGAATTTAATTCCTATATTTTTCTTGGATATAGATTGTTTTATTTTATTCATTTGAAATAGATGTTGTTTCTATTATAAAGAGAACATTTGTTTTATCATGACCAATTTGAATAACGATATTTATGTATTTAATATTGAAACAATGTATTGGAAATAGTTAACTCATCATGTTCTAAAAAATCATATAAAACCTAGTTATGGAATAACCATATTTTTCATGTAAATGAGTAGTGTATGAAAAATTTCTCTCAAGATGCTCATTTAGATTCTTCTCATATAAAACCCCATGAATGATGTCATGATTGTTTACAAGGAAAAATTAATAAACCCGAATTTGAAAAAATAGGTGAATGGTACATGATGTATCTATGATTCATACAATCTAATGTATGTTGAAAATTTCTAGTAAAATATAGTGGTGGGTATTTTTATATCATATCATTTATTGATTACTTGAGTAGATTTGACTCTTTGTGAATTAGGTGGTATACATCATCATCCATTGTGAAATTAATGGAATTTATATATAATGTAGAGAATCAACTTGGTAACAAGATAAAGATGATTTGATAGGATAACTGTAGTGAATAACCTAACAAAAATTTTATTAAAGTACAATGAGATTTTTGGATTATATGTTTTCTCATTCCTCCTTGAGAATAATATATGAATGTTTTTAGTGAAATGTGGAATCATAACCTATTTGAAATTTAATGGTTGAGGATGGGTGATGGTAATCATACATTATCCATTTGGGGATATGTATTAATAAAATCAAAAAATTTATTAAATTAGATACCAAATAGAGAATAAAATTGAATTCCTTTTGATTTATAGAATAGATAGAGACATGTTTTGTTGAATAAAATTGTAAAGGGTTATGATTCATTTTTTTGGACTTATAATGCAAAAAAACAATCACACTGAGGTAAAATGTGTGTCTTTATAGCGTATCTGAAGGAAATAATGGGATAAAATATATACATCCCCTTAGAAAAGAATATTATTGTCATTATAAATGTTGTATTTGTTAATATGGAGAAAATATTCAAAAACGATACTGGGAAAAATATTGACATTGATTAATTTACTGCTCAAGACACCCAGCAGTTAGAAGTGGAACATATTCTATTGTCCACCATGGAATAAGTAGTTCCTTGAATAGAATTAATTAATTGGTTCTATATTGAGGCAATACTACTAGAAATATATGGTTTTCTATTCGCTTAAAATGGTGATGCCTTATTGGTTCAAAATAATGAACATATCCAAAAAAAATATGTTTTAATAAGACCATAAAATACAATATTGAATGAATCCATGAATTATGAAATGGATTCTATGTATTAGAACTATGTTGGGTTTCTATTCTATGTTCTATTTTATGTAATGATTCTAGGATTAATATGGATATTTAATATTAAAATAGACATGGAATGTAATGTAAATACCTTTAAAGGTAGGCTAGTGGATAAATACATTAAATAGAGTCATGTAATTTATGATGATATAACCTTTTTACCCTATTACATTCTTTAATCCATTAAAATTATAAATGATATGTTATCTTATCACGATGATGAAATTAGGTCGATGGATATCAAAACAACATTCCATAATGGGAAACATTAGTAAAATTTCAATATGAAAAAACTACTATGGTTTTTGACTCCATATGATTCCCAAAAAAAAATTCAAGTTACATAGATCCATTTATGGATTGATGAAATAATCCATATCAGGGAAAATTAGATACAATAATTATTTAAAATATTCTTGCTACATTAAGAATGAATTTGAGAAATTTGTTTGTAAGAGTTTTAGCAGGAATGTAGTGGTTATACTATTATAATATATTGATGAAATATTACTTATTGAAAATGACATAAAAGTCATACCGTTTTTAGGGGCTTATTAAAAAAGATTTTCTAAATGAAAGAAATTATAGTAATCAACCTGTATTATAGGGAGTAGGATCATTTATGATATATCCAAGTGGCTACCAAAAATTAGTCAATGTACATACATTGACAAGATAATAAAGAGTTTTAATATGGAAAAATCCAATATGGTAATGGTTCTAGAATCACATGGTATAAATCCTTATAAGAAAATGTTTCCTAAAACACAATTGTATAAAGAAATATTTCATAAGATCTCATACAATTCTGTGGTCTGATCAACCATTCATGAAATTTATGTACTAGAATGGGTGTTTCCTATGCATTAAACATGGTAAAAACATATTTTGAAGATACTGAAAAATAAAATTTTCCTTTTATTAAGGATATGATATTAAATATGATATGTTATAAGGAAATGTCCCTTGTGTATGTATGTGATGAGGAGTTATTCATCAAGGGTTATAATGATGTTATTTTCTAGAAATATCAGATTGTGCTGAAGCTAATGTAATGATATGTTTTTTATCTCAACGGAGGATCTATGATCTAGTAGAGTTCAACGATGCCAATTATTGTTTATTATATGATGAAGTACAATTATATAACTATTTTTAATGTTGAAAAGAACTCCATTTAGATATGAAACATTTTCAAGGAGCTCGATGTGGTACCTAGTAGTAAAAACCCTATCATCTTGTATTGTGATAATACATTACTGGTGGATCTTGTAAAAAATATAGAGTCATGTCAATAGGAAAAGAATATATATCAAATGTATCACCTTTTGATGGGCTATAATCATAGCGGTGAAATTATAAAAATAAGGGCTCCCATTGAAGAAAACATAGAGAACTCCTTGACTGAAGGACTATCTCCATAGTAGGATGAGTATCATGTTGGAGTAAGTGAACTAAAAGTTATTATATTTTTTCCCTATTGCATGTGGGATACTACTGGTGTTAGTTCCCTATAAGAATATTATATTTAATTTATTATAATCTTTGTTAATAGTTTTAATATTAAAAATCATTTAAAACATCATGATTGTCCACATGCATGGAATTATTTGTGATAATCTCCCAAGAGTAGTCGTCACACTAAAAGGTCAATGAAATTCCACAAAATGAAGAGAACCCTAATGTTTTATGAAAATATTCTTACAATATATATTATATATTACTATGAAAATTCTAAAATAGTATATTTTATTTGATACCATGTATGACACATAATTCCAAGCAACTAATGGAATACAATATCCCAATACATTACATTACATATACAGTTTGAAATATATTCTATATGTTTAAATACACAAAAAAATGAGTTAGATTTCCCTATATTAAAAAATTCATGGTTCAAAATCATGTGTTGCCCACATGATCTATTTATATCATACAATAATATATAATTAATTTAATATTATTAAATAAAATGAGATATAACCTAGTTGTGAAATTTATGGCTATGAATATTGTTATCTATTTTATGACAATATATAGTTTATATTATTTGTTAAAAATTAATAATAAATTAATATAAGAACCAATTGAATATAACATGAATGATTTTATAAAATAACATTTTTATCCTCACAATGTTGTTTTACGAAAATAATTGAAATTTATAAAAATTATTGAATTATATTAATAATATATAGATATATATATGATCTTTAATGAAATATTTTTTACATTCATACAATAAATATTATAGGAATAATGTATGAACAAACTAAATTTGACGCATAGAAAACTATATTTTTCTAAAGGCCTTTTTCATACATTTTAATAGAGAAAATATTTTAAATCAATATTTTGGAACTTTTATAATTATTAGATTAAAAAATAAAATTATTTTTTGAAATAAAAATATAAAAATAATCTTATAGTTAATTATTGATATTTTACAATGATGTTTCATTTTTTCCTAAATAATAAAAAATAATGAATTTTAGTTGAAAATTATTATTTTTACAATTCATTCATAAGGTTAAATTATATTTTTATTGGTTTTATGTATTAATTTTTTTAATTTTATTTACATTATTCTAATTATATTTATTATAATAATATTAACATTGAAATTTAATATAATGTCTTAGAAATCATTTTAATGTCTTTTCTTCAAAACCCCTCTTTGTCGACCTATTTGAGGGATAAAATTTAAAATTATTTCTCCGAAAATGTGATTGAAATATAGAAAAATGGTTTCCATATTTGAAATTAAATTAATTAATAAATTATAATAATGATAACATTGTTTTTTTTACAAAATTATTAGTTGACATAATGAAATTTTATTACCATGATTAGGATAAAAATTTTCATAACAAGAGACTAATCTTTAAACATAAGGGAGAAAATAACCTAGGCAGTTTTCCAAATGATATTTTATGGCCATATTTCGACCCTATACTACCATGGATCCAATTTTGACCATTATTAGAGAAGCCATAAATTTTAAGAAAATTGGTGGAATATTATTTTTAATAAATAACAAGAATGAAACTCCCCCTCCCCAATAAAAATTCACTCACCCCTTAATGTTGGTGGAATTCCATTTTTAAAAATTAATAAGAATTCCACTCCCCCTCCACTATAAAAAGAAATAACCTCTTCCACTTATTCACACCTCTGAAACCAGTTACATTGATAAAAAAATCTTCCCAAATAATCTCCAATCATCTTTCCCCTTAACCTATAAACCTCCCTTTCGACATAATCCTACCAATGAATTATTTTGGAATAAAAAAAATTACATTATAATGTGGTAGCATTTTTCAATAATCAATTTCATTTTATTAATTTCTCAAACCATTCAACTCTTATTAATCATTAATTATTTAATAACATTAGTATCTTAAATAAAGTAACATTTTTTTATGTTAAGGGTTAAAACTACACCTAAACACACCAATCAATTTTGTAATGAACTCACCGTTCATGTACGGTGAACTACCACTACACGAAAAATGTTTTTTCCATTACCACCTCTCACGGTTGGTAATTATGATAGACAAAATGTTTTTATATTATATATCATATATTTATAATGTCTTTATGATAATGTAATTTTTATATGATAGATCCCATTATGCTAACCATTTTTGGGAATATGATGACATCGTTTGCCAAAGAATGGACAATTACCTCCCCTAAGAAAAGTGTTTCGTTCATTCTATACATTGAATGTATGAAAGATGGTTTTAGTAAAACTCTTTTACGTATATGTCATAAATACTATTCTATAATTTTGATATACGTATATATTTTTTAGTCAACATTATTTTAATTTGAATACTAAAATAATGTAACATTCATGCGGATGTACAATCTACCATCTCCGTGGATGGTGAATTTAATTTCATATCTCCAAACATTAGGGATTATTATAAATAAGATTATAAAAATAATATATGATATTAAAATCATTATTTAAATTCATTAAATTATGAAATACTAATTTAATTAATTTAATCAAAAAGTAACAAGTCCAAATATTCTCAAAACACTAAGAAAATTATAACCAAAATATTGAAAAAATAAATTGTTGTTAAAAAATAATAAATAAGATATTATAATAAGTAAATAAATGATATTAAATTTTTTATCCTTATTTTATATTTATGTGAAATGTTTAAAAACATTACACATGAGGTTTAAGGATATTCACCTAAAATGAAACACAAGTTAAGATATTCGTATCTCACTTTTCATTTCATGAAGCATACTATATTTTCACACACATATTTCAATTGTTTGGAGTTTATACTACTAGTATTGTATTTTCCATAATTAATAAATTTATATTGATGAAACATAGAGTTTAATGTGAATTCATTTATTTAATGGGGATTATAATTCCAATAAGACCATGTAGTAAGGGACATTTTCTCAATTCCAAATCATTGAGACATATATATTTTTGTGCACAAATTTTTTTATTTGATGTAAATACTACACATTTGGATTCTAAAATCATGATTAATTAATTATTCCTGATATTTGGAGATTAAGTTTGAATTATTTCATATTGGTGAATTTATATTAAGCATTAACATGTGGAAAATAATTTCATTACCCAATTCATTTTATTTGGGTTATATTACTTCCTCATTATTGTTAATATTATAGGATTATGTGTTTAATAGATTTTTACTATATATTTTTGTGTTTAAAAGTTTTTTACAGGTATTTACATTCGATACACATATTATATTTATTTATTTATCCTCACATCAATGTTACGGTCTTTATAAGGGTATACTTCACAATCTAATTTAGTTCAGGATTATTTACACTAGAATTTTCATCAGAGGAAATTATTGGATTGTTGTATAAGGAATAAATAACTTTTTTTAATAATCAGGTTATTTACGACCATTTTTAAATAAAAGCTTCATTTTTATACTCTTTTTTACTAACAATTTTTTAGAATATGTTTTGAAGACTATTTGACTTTAATTCCCCATTTATTTTGATAACCTTTTTTTTTCTAAAACCCATATTTTTTAAGGAGTTCAAAAATGTTTTTATCATTTAAAAATTGATTATTGAAATAATTTTTTATGTTTTCTAATTTTTATATTTTTTAATGAAATAATCATTTCACTTTATCAAAAATTATTTTTCTATCCATTTATCTTGGAATAGAAATACCCCTTTTCATTGTACGACATGTATGGAATTTTCCACCATCATTTCAATGATTAATCCATTGAAAGCATAAAAATATAATTTTTTAAAGTATTTTTTCACATGTGATTGTAAAAACGTATTTTATAAATGTTTTTAAAAATGAAAAGTTTATTTTAATAATGATTGTTTTTAAAGGAAATTTTTATAGAATTACTAATCATCACTATTAAAAAAAATTATTTTACCCAACTCAGGTTATTTTATATTGATACCATCCTTTTTTCCTTATAGATGGTTTATGTTTTATTTTTTCCTGGATGTTATTGACACTCACTTGATTGATTCATTTTTTAGTCCCCTTAAAAAACATTCCTCAGATAATTAGACTTATAATTTCCCCAAATTATCCAAATAATATATCATAGATATGTTTGTTTCCTAAACCATCATTCACTTTTACATATAATGGAGACTTTGAATGTTATATTACATTACATTGAAATATTGTGAAATCTATTTTATTTATTGACTATTTATATTTGATAATTAATATTGTTTATTAATAAAATAAATTTCTCGATTTGAGAAATTAATTGGATATATTAGAGGGGTGGGGGCCAAATTTTTTATTATCCCCTCGATGCATCAACTAGTTCTAATTAGAAAAAGTAGTTGTACAAATTTAAGGGGTTTTTGTATGATGTTATAAACCATTTTGTGATAGTTCATGATGATATAGGTTTTCGTGTTCTTCTAACACAATGTCCAACAATTAAGAAATTTCCTTCACTAATATTCATTATTTTTTTTCCATGAGATTTTCACTATGAAAATGTCAATTGATTTATTTCATTCCTAGTTTAATGATTAAATGATATGTGTTTTCAGTTCCTCACCACCCCTTATTGATATTCCTTATCTAGTTATTTAGATGGTATATATTTTTAGTTATCTACCTTGACATACTATTTATACACTTCCATAATATATTATTAATTACATGGAATCTGTGTTTAGTTATTTACCTATCCATAATGATTATCCACATTTATTTATGATTTTTTCTATTTTACATGACCAAATAGAGAATTTGAGATCACCTGATTATGTTTACCTCCCTCTAGTATTACGTAATGTTTACAAAGAAATATATTAAATTATATGATAGATGTAATGATTTTTCCAAAAAAAACTATGTTCTCATTTTTGAAATGTTTATGTATCATGTTTAAAAATACAACTAAACACTTCATTCATTTGGGATGACATTTAATTGTATATAAATGTAATGGTATCAGGACACCAACTTCATGCTTCTAGGGTTAGTTCACTACATTTTGTATTAGATCAATTTTAGTAATAATATTATGAGATAGATTTAAAAATACATAGATTAGAGATCATGTCCCTTCAATAGAATTTTATGATAAGTATATAAGAACATACAAAGGATTTTGTTAGATAGAGATTATGTGGTTTTCCAAGAAATAGATTCATGTCTGGATACTACAAGTCATTGTGGTTTTAGAAAAGATGTACCTAACGGTAAAAACTCTGAAAAGGTGTGGCATGCTTGGATCGAGCATGACCTGGTATATTAAAATAATCCTTACTATGCACCCAATTAGACACTCCTGGTGGATATTATTAAGATAATTAACATTTTCATTATAAACCATTATGAATGATGAGAATAGATAATGAAATTGAATAACCTTGGTTCAACCTATGGTGTTTTAGATATAATATAAGGTTTCATGATTTGGAAATCATACTAATGGAATTATAGATTAACATTAGACCAAGGAAGGAACAATTTGGAAATAAAAGGTTGAGGTATTTTTTTATTGGTGTTAAATTTATAACCTTATTTTAAAAAATATTAAATGATTAATTAGCATGCTTTTCTATAATATTTTGGAAAATATATTTATATGATGTTAGAAATGGAAAACCTATATGTCGAGTGACAACCCATCATGTCCAGTAAGGTTGGGGGCTTAGACACACGACCAATGGATGATATGGGTTTAATTCCAACCACTGACCTACTCAATCCATGGGTACATATGCTATTTTTTTAGTAAAATAATTTGATCAATAAATATTAATGATAATACTATAAGGTTTATTAATTAGGTTTATATATTATATTATTAAGAATATTATATTTATAAAACATTTAGACACATATTGAATTAATTTTCACTTTTTATGGGACTTATAATATGTTAAAAGTGTATTTTAGTGCTTCAAATAGCATAGTTAATTTTTGGATATTGATTTCATGAATTTGAAGAAGATTTTGATAATTATTGAAGAAAAATCAATTGAAGAAATTTTATTTATATAAATATATCATGTAATTATATTTTCTTTTATACATAGGTTGTAAAGCAATTCCTCAACATTAGGAAAACCGTCATAAAAGAATAATGTTATCTGAATATCTTAATTTATGTTGAAACAATGGTCTTCTTAATCATCAAAGATTTATATATTTAAATCCATAAAAATAAAATTTATTATTTAAATGATTTTGATTGATTAAAAATGTCACCCAAAAAATATTTACACATTTTCTACATGTATGTATCTAAACATTCCAATAATGTTCTCTGACTTAGAGTCCTAGTTATATGTTATTTCATTTGACCTTTATATATATCATTATCTCTTATTAAGAGGATATTTTATTAACTCATATTGTGATGTTGGATTTCAACAAAATATTATTCACATATTGATCCATAGATAATGGGATCATAGTTAACTTGTGATTACTCCATTTAATTAATCTAGGGAGAATGTAACACCCCAAAAATTCTAAAAGGGTATCTCTTATTCGCTAGTGTTTATAACCAACAACACCATGTTCGTAAGGGAATATATTATCCAAAATATTTATATTATATTTACTATTTCATATATATTATATATATTTTAATGCATGAAATAATGAGTTATCTATCCGTATCTTCCAGAGTAGCTTTTTTTATAGCTTTCATTAAACAAATGAAAATTTTATACCAAATAATAATATATTTTATGATTAATACTATTTAATATAATAAGATATAGCCAAGCTGTGAAATTGTTGGTAATGAATATTATTATCTAACATATGAAAATATAAGGTTTTTTGTTGTATACAAATTAACTCGAAATGAATATAAGAACCAATTGAATATAAAGTGGATTGTATTATGAAAAAAAATTTATTCCCAAAAAGTAGTTTTATTATATTAAATAAATTTATTGAAATTTTATCTTTATATTAATATAATATTTATATTATATATTCAGACAAAAAAATTTCACTATCTTCCAATATATTTTATTGGCATATGGTAAGCACAAAAACAATTTTACACATTGAAACCTATATTATTTCTACAATCATTTTTACGTCTTTTTATTATAGAACCAATTTATAAATTAATTATTTAATTTTTATAAATAAAAAATTTTGAGATAAAATTTCAATTTTCAAGATGAGCATAAAAATTATTTTTTAGTTAATTTATTTAATTTTTCTATGAAGTTTAATTTTTTGATGAATAATGAAAAATATTGAATGCTAATTAAAAATTCCTTCCATCTAATTTATTTTTAAGATTAAAATATTTTTTATTGGTTCTAATTATTAATTATATATATATTTAATATTTTAACCCTTTTAGGTCTTCAAAATCAATATTTATTTGAAATGGGAGATTTTAACATTAAAATAT
Source organism: Viscum album (assembly GCA_963277665.1). Lineage (NCBI taxonomy): Eukaryota > Viridiplantae > Streptophyta > Magnoliopsida > Santalales > Viscaceae > Viscum > Viscum album. The sequence goes on from OY728121.1 coordinate 1,493,967,131, forward strand.
ATTGATCATTTATACATTAGAATCCGTCTCTATCATCTTATCTAACGGATTAAATTAAAATAAATTTATTAAATTTATGTGATTAAATTTTTTAAAAATGGATTAATAATTATTAATTTGAATAATTAAAATTTTTAGACAAAAAATTTTGTGAATGAAATTAAAATAAATTATATCGATTAAGAGAAAAACAAGCTCAACAAGAGGCTATTCCAAAATAATATGGTCCATAATGACCTATAAACACTATCAAAAGTAATTTTTTGGCCATATTTCGACCATCTCCTACCTTTTATGAAATTTGTAGAATTATTGGTTCCAATTAACAAGGGGAAAATGTGGGTATAATTCTCTTTTCTAAATTTACAACAATGTCAATCCCTCTGCACTATAAAAATTCATTAAACCCATCAAATTATTCACACCCTTCAATAACATTTTGATTCCCTAACATAACTCTAATAAGCTGAAAAATCCATACCCTCAACCTATTATTAATTTTCTTTTCATATAAATCTTTGGTATAAATCAAAAAGAGTTACCTAAAAAGGAGGAAACTTTCTTCGAAGATCACATTATTTTTAAATAATTATCAAACTAATAAATTAATATAAGTACATGTTTTTATAATAAAATATGTATCTTAAATTTAATGATATGTTTTATGTTAATTTTTAATCTTAAAACTACAGACACATTGGTTTTGTTGTTTTCATTCACCACTTATCACGGTTAGGAATTTTGATAGACAAAATATTTTTATATGATATATATTATATTCTTAATTTCTTTATGAATATCTAATTTTTATATAGGGAATACCAATTTGATAACCATTTTGTCGGAATATGATAAAATCATTTGTGGAAGTGTGGAACACCACCTCCTCAAAGCGATGTGATTAATTCAGGCTGTACATGAACTTTATAATGGATGTTTATAATTAAAATATTTGTAAGATATGACATAAATATGATTCATTAATTATAATACACACATATATCATTTAATATTCAGTATTTTAATATGAAATGGAAATAGAAGAAGAATTCATTCATACTTATGACCTACAATCATCGTGAAAGGTTAATATTATTTCCTATCATCTAATTTTAGGGATCAATATAAATACATATATAATTAATATATATGATTTTAAAATCATGGTTTAAATTCTTGATATGAGGAGATATTTTTCTAATTAATATAAAAAACAGGTTACATATAAAATCATACTAAAAAAATGCAATTAACACGTGAAATAGTGAAAATAATGGATTATTTTTAACAAAAGGGAAATAACATATTTGAATTAGATAATATATTGGAGTGTTTATTTATATGTTATTTACATGTTTAAAACCATTAAACATGAGGTTAATAAATGCTCACCGGAAAGGAACCCTAAGGAAATAGATTCTTGTCTCACTTTTCCTTCCATGTGGCACACACCATTTTCAACACTTATTTATTTTTTGTGGAGTATAATATACCCCTATTGTATTATGTATCATTAATAAATTAATATTAATGGTATTTATAGTTTCATTTGAAATTAAATCTTTAAGGGGGATAATAATTCAAATGTTACCAAGTAGTAATGAACTTTATCTCAATTTCCATTCTATGATACACACTTCATTGTTGTGAACCAAATTTCTTAAATATGGTGTAAATATTACCAATATTACTTGTAATATACTGATTAATTAATTATAAATGTTATATGGTGTTGCAATTTGAATTATTTCATCTAATGGGATCTATGTTTAGAATTACTATGTGGAAAATAATTTGATAAACTAGTTTATTTTCTTTCAGTTATATTAGTCCATCAATATCATCAATATTATAATATAATGTGTTTAATAAATTTTTACAATATTTTTTATTTATAATTTTTTATATTGATTAACATTTAAAACACATAATATATTCATTTATTGATGCTGACATAAATGTTGGGGTATTTCCAAGGGTTAAAGTCACAATCTCATCTTGTTCAGTATTTTTTACAAATTAATTTCCATTAAAAGACATTATCTGATCATTGTATTAGAAAATTTTAATTTTCTTCTTATAAGGTTATTAATGGAATTTTTCAAGCAATAATAACATTTTCCTCTCTTTATTACACGAAATTGTTTAAAAATATTATTATGAAAACACAACTTTATTTCCATCTCCATTCAGATAACCTATTTTTTGAAATAATTTTTTTTAAAAAAATAGGTTTTCAACTTTTTTATACCTTTTAAAAATGATTTATTAAAAAAATTACCCTTTTTTACTATTAAAAATTTCATGGTAATATTCTTATTTCCTTCTAAACAATGAACTTTTCTAATCATTATTTTTAAAAAATAAATGTACTTTTTACCATATATGGAATGTATAGAATTATTGACTATCATTTAATTGATACCACCGTTGAACGTTTTAAATGTAAATTATTTAAATTTTTTAAATTTTATTTTCAAATAAAATGGTTTTCATGAAAACTTCATAATGAAATATTTATTTTCCTCAATAATGTTTTTATGTGATATTTTTATAGTATTTCAATTCATAATTGATAAAAACCCATTATACTGATCCACTTGTGATATTTCATATTGATACAATATTTATTCCTTCATTGGTTGGATTATGACTTTATTTGGAATTGTTTAGAATTGAAACTCACTTCCTTGATTCCTTTATTAGTCTTGTTAAAATATTCAAATTTCTATGATCATTTGACCTTGAATTTACCCAAATAATCCATATCAATTTGCATCGATAAATTTATTGTCTAAACCATATATCATTTTTATATATGATGTTTTCTTTTATAGTTATCTTCTTATCTAGGTAAATATTAATAAAATCGAATTATTTATTAAATATGTCTATATGATAAGGCATATTGTTTATCAATTAATTTTATTACTCGATTTGAGGAATGATTATGAAAAATATTAATAGTTAAGGCCTAATAATTATATACCCCTAGATTAATTTATTGTTTATCTAGAGAAAAATTAGTTTCATAATTTTATTAGGTTTCTTCATTTATATTTATAGAATCTTTTGAATGGTCTTGACGGTATAATTTTTCATATGACTCTGAAATGAAATCCAATAATTATGAATTTCTTTCATTAATATTAAATATTTATTATCCAATGGAATTTAACTATGCTAAATTATATGGATTCATTTAATTTATAGTTATTTGTTAAATTAAATGTATTTTTAGTTTCACAAATCGCGTAATTTAAATCATTTGAGGGGAATAATTGATATATGCTATCAAAGGTAAATACTCATAGGATATTGAGGATCCTTCTCATGATTTAAACCCTTGTTAATATCTAGAATTTGATATTGTGAGAATGAGACCCAGTAGTGGAAAATAAAAATTTATTTGTGTCATTGGATGTTCCTATATCCAGATGTTTGTATTGATATTTGTACATTATGTTTTTATTAACAAGTATTATAAGTCACATAATTTTATTTTTTAGAAAACTCATCATTATAAATGTTTGTGTTGAGGTAGGACACTCTGGGTTCATCATTAGTAATATTACATGAGTTAATATTACTATATTGTTCTATAGGAATGATTGATTTCCAAAATTTCATAGAAATAGACATCGACAACATAGGTTGATGGTTCTGACATGAAATTTAAATGACTATTGATATCAAGATAAATCAATATATATCATAGTAAGTGTTCATGTGAGGTATTATTTCACTATATTTTTTTCTTTTGTCTCTCTCAGTACCTTTGAGTGTTTTTAGATTCTAACCATATAAATTATGGTTCTTTTGAAAATGACAATAGGAAGGTTCCATAGGGGGTCACACTCTAAGTATATCCAAAATCTCAAAAAAATAATATATCATAATTTATTTTTTAAAAAGATAAATAATGATTATACACACACATGTAATAATAATTATTCTTGTTTTTATAATTTCGTATATTCTGTCACTAGTTATTCAAGAGAATATTATTTGAGTTGAATATTTAATAAATATTAATTTACTATTTGTTGAGTATAATTTTTTTTGTTAGAAAAAATTATTTTCATATTTATTTAATAAATTAATATTCATTATTCAATGCCTGATAAATATTGTGGAGGAATGACATACCGTGTTTAATGGTTTGTTGAGTAATAATGTATATTCAATATTATATGATTAAATAATATTTAATTTTAACTCACATGTTAAGTGAATGTCATGAAATAATTATTATTATTATAATATAGAGATGTGTTTCTATAGGCATTAAATAAATAAAAATGGGATCTTGTGAAAATATCTATTCAAAACCCTAATAGTAAATAAAACCAATTTTATTAATTTTCAGGAGATATAATTCAATTATTTTGTTTAGTAAAATGAATATGGAGAATCATCTCTATGGCCTTGAGATATCCGTTATCCAAGAATTTTTTCATTAATGGAGATAACTCTTCCTCCACCTCCCACTATTGATTCAATAAAGATCAAATAGAATAATTTTTAAGCGATTCATTTGTAGATCATAGGACAATGATTAATTTGATAGGATCATTTGTGATAACACCAGTAAATTCCTATGGATATGATTGTTTATTTTTTGAACATGTGTGGATCATTACTAATGGGAATATTCTCTTGATTTATATAATTAAATGATAGTAAACCTTAGATATGAAGTCAGATCCATTAATTAATAAATAATTGTCACAAGGTAATTATTTAATTGATTAAATACATTATAAATAATATGTGATGATATTGAGTTGTGGTTCCAATATTTTATCCAATGTCTATTTTCGTTGGTTTTATTCTTTTGATCATGGCATTTATAATCATGAAAATCATAGATTCATCATAGATCCTGATAAAAAGAAAAGTAGGGTGTAATCCATCGCATGCATCTATTATTCCTTGATCCTACATTAATATCATTAATCGGTCATACATCATGTTGATAATGTTTGAATTTTAATTAATTAATTCATGGTACGTGACTTGAATGTATCCATTTCATAAATAGTTTCCTTACTCAAATTTATTTATGTCAGTTATAAAACTTCCTCATTGAATTCGTTATGATATGATAAAACATAAAATGATCTCTAAATTGTTATATTCCATATATTAAATTCTCTTATGTATTTAAATTTTATAAAAATGAAATTTTCATTGATTAACTATCATTTTAGTTATATAAACATTTTAGGGTTTATCCACCACAAATTACATAAATTGGTACATATGTTTATGTTATGCACATATATTATTTATGAGTTATATATACTACCCTTTGAAATAATATACCATTAAAATAATTATGATAGTGATATTTAATGTTTAATTTGAATTTATTATTTCATGGGGCCTATAATTAAAGTATTACCAATGTGTCAATGGATTTATGTTATACTATTCTTTATTTTCATATTATTAATGGTCAAGTTTCTTTTGGAGTATATAATATGATATAATATTCAAAAAAACAATAATATTTTATTATTCTTTTGTTATAAATTTGTTTCACATTTTTAATTTCCATTTCCTCTTATACTGAATAATGAAACATCAAGTTAGATATTTTAATGTGATACTGATCTAGTATTTTCATTTAAATCGGGTATATTTTTCATAGGTATCAATGTTTTCTAAAAAATATTCGAAAATATTATTTATGAAAATATATGATTTCAAATACTATTTTTCTTAGTTTGTGGCTTTATTTTAATTTGGGTTTAGATTAAAATTACATACTCCTTTAAAATGAGTCACTTTTGACTTTATTCTATAAAATGTTTTGAAAAGAATAATTATTTTAATCATTTACCACATGAATGGATTTTCAACCATCATGACCATTATTTTTTTTAAATTATCCTTTATATGTTTCCAATTATTTTTTCAATGATGTGAGCATTCAAAATATTTTATGAATAATATGTTTTATAAACTGATTTTTAAAATTAAAATTTATTTCTCATCATGAAAATTTTAATGACCCTTTAATGGAATTACCATTTATAAACATAAAAAACCGTTATTGTTAATTATTATTATATGGTTATTATTTTTAATGATATAATTATCCTTATTATTTTCTAATTTATTATAATTGTTTCAAGGAGGTTATTTGGAAATACAATTTTCCCACGGTTTAACCATGTTTCAAATGGTTTGTTTTGGAACCTATTTCATTCCTATGGGTTAATCATGTTTCAATGATTTTTATATAGAATTGTTTTACCATCAATTTGTAAATTAGGTTTTTAATGATTTTAATGGATCTTATTTGATTTCCACATATTAATTATATTTCAAGAAGAGAGTTACAAAACCCAATTCATTTCAACGAGTTAATCAAGTTTTGAAATATATTAAGGTTTTTCATATGTATTGATTATCAAATGAATTATATATGTAATTTATTCATGATAGTATTTGTTAAAATTATTTATAATGATAGTTAGTTCCATTATATGATAAGTATGGGTGGTTCTGTTGTAAACCAAGGATGGTTGGTTATGCTATTAACTAAGGAAGGGTGGTTCTGGGATAAATCATGGATGAATGGGTTTGTTATTTCCCTCCAATTAATTATCAAGTCCAATAATGGAAGTTGGTCGTCATGGATATTCTATATATAAGAGTGATATGATGATACTGTTTCCAAGATATTAAAATATTTTATATATGATACCTATGTGTTTTTACTATCTATAATAATTATGGAAGATATCACATGCCTTATTATTATTTATTACCATTAATTTTGTCTTTACCAAATCCTTATACAATTTTTTCCTATTTTATTATCAATGTATTAATCTGTATTAATATTCTTATTCTATACTCATGCACTTTGTTTATATCATTATTCCCATATTCTCTTCTTATACATAGTGAATAAATTCAAAAGTTAATGATTAAATTTACCCTTACTGAGCATTTGAGCTCAAAATTCTAATGATTCATTTTTTAAATTTTATAAATATTGAGTAAAATGTAATTTTTCAAGAATGGTTATGTTATGGTGTTCAAATAATGCTAAATAAGACAATATGGAAATATTTGGTGAGGATGTTCATATTTATGAAAAAGTTGTTTATTAATCAATGATGTTATGAGATTTTTTGTATTATATATGCAACACCCCAAGCTTCCATGTTAAACTTCTCCTTGAATAATACAGTAGAAAGTGTTGTACACAACTTGGAGTTCTAACAGACACCACAACCAATTAAACTAGTCGTTATGATCAGTAATACCCAATTTTTGAAATTTAATACAATTTATCATTCAAAATTGACTTCATTTTTGGATTCAAAATAATGAAATTATTTTAGGGTGATTTTTGGGTACATTTCGGATAACGTTCATATTTTGATGAGTTGTGAAAATTACTAAATTTTATTTAAAAAAGCTTTTTTAATCAACATAATTAATACTGATAAATTATTAATTTTAGTGGTTTTAAATTATATTTAGAATATATTTTTACCATTTAACACAATTTTAGTCAATGTATGTAATTTCACATTTAAACCGGACATAAACAAGTGTCAATATTTTGATAGTTATTATTTCATAAAAACAGGTTTTTTGTTTTAACAGCAGGAATTAATTTTAAATTAATTTCTTCCACTTATGTGTTTTGAACTTAGAAAAATTTATTTGATATTTAGAATTAGGAGGTTCAAATTTTGTAAATATGTAACTTTTATTTTAAGACATTTTGAATTATAATTACTTCGGTAAATATTTTATTTACCATGGTTAAAGGGTTATTATGGTAAATAACACTAAAAAATATTTTTATAATAATAAATTACCCTAAAACGTGTCCTAACCCTATTTTTTGATACATTTCCGACCATGGTCATCTTTGGGTCGAATTGGGACCCCATGGATCCACTTATAAGTGATAATGACACTTTATTTTAATTAAGTTAAAATAAATACACAAATAACAAAAGCATATATCTTTTAGAAAAACAATTTTTACATAGGGTTATATATGTTATATTTTCAACTATAATTATTAATTAGAAATATAAAATTATTTCCTACATAATTGTTTTTTATTTATAATTTTTAGTCATTGAATAAGTAAATTTATTTATGACACAATAATGATGCAGTATTATCCTTATTAATGAAAGAATCAAATAATTGCTATTATAAAAGTTAAAATAAATATAATTTCAATGTTTGGATGACATAAAATAATTCTATTGGTTAATATTACATGTTAGGATTTATTAAATTAATTTCATTCGAATTAATAATGTTTTTATGTTTTTTTAAAAAATAAATTATTAAATAGTGTCAAAATTGACATAAATGAGTTTTAAAAACAATTAATTTTTTATTAATTGATATTATATTCCTAAAAATATATGGTTTGGCCAAAGGACCTATATAATGATAGATTTATTATAAATGGACCACTTTTGGGTCTCTTGGATGTAAATTGAATGTTTATTAACTATATAATATAAAAATACAAAGAGACATGGTAAATGTCAAACTAATTAACAAAGAGTTAAAACTAAATGATAAGGTTAATATAGTGACCCAAACCTTTCTAAAACATATTGGTTGAGTTTTTTTCAACCTATCCCCACCATAACCTTTAAATAATCTTTTTTCAAGCCATTATAAATAGAATATGAATTTATTATAAAATAATATTTCTAGCTTTTCCTAAGGTGCCCCTCACCCATCTTATAAAAGGGCACACCCCTTCCCTCTAATTCACATCATCAAATCCTTTTTCCATGGCCATCCCTAGCCCAAATATTCTCTCAACATCCCCCAATTTATCATAGAGGACTTTGTTTGATCATAAAGCCAACCTAATGATCCATTTTTATCAAATCAAAAGGAAGAACCCGAAGAAGAGGTAATGTTTTCACCACCCTCTTTCAAGTTCTTTTCTTCTTCAACTTCTTCATTCATTGTTATTTACATTATAAAATAATAACTACATTATAATCTATATACTTTGGTGTTATTATAAATATGGTACAACCATATTCAGTATTATATCCATCCTTTGAATTACATGTCACCATATGTGCGTACATAGGGCTTACTGTCTCCACATCATGGTGTAATTGTTATTCAAAACATTATTTATTTGATGGGTAAAATAATGATGTGAAATTGATTTAAATAATAAATATAACATGATAATGATTCTTTATATTTTATATACCATCCAATTATATATTATTTTAATATCATAAGAATGATATTGTTGCTCATGCGAACGTACAGACTACCGTCTCCACGAACGCGATGAGATTCTTTCCCCATAGTATTCATTCATGTATAATTGTCATATGATGATTAAAAATAATTATTAAGTACTTTTTATCATTCTGGATATGAATAAGAAACAACCTATCCAAAACAAGAACAGTTTATGTAACAAAACATATAAAATAAAATGGGCAAGTTAACACCAAAAAACGATGATAATACTAAGATATTATTAACAAAGCAATGTTAGAAGATCATATATTGTATCATATTAATATATATTATTCGTGTATAATTTAATAAAACTATTTCACCATTATACAGGATGTTAAACTACCCTCAACCAAGGAAAAGTAAAAGGTAAGGGTTTATTTCACAATCTCTTCATTATCTAAGGTTGTTTATACATAATTATCTGCTAGGACCTCTTTATCAACCACATCCATATTTCATAAATATGTATTTAAAATCATTCTTACTATTTTATAGAATATGGGTTAAAGTAATTTATTCCGTTTTTGACTTTTTATAAAGGAATGTTTCATTCTTATCCAAACAAGGTCCTTTTTATCCTTTTCAACAGAATTAAGGTAAAAATGTCCTTTTAAACTGATATGGCGTGTGTGGCTATTTTTCTCCATTATAAAATCACTGAATCCTCTCATAAAAGCTTATAGGAATATTTTCAAAGTGAATGTTTTATTTTCTATTTATGTGACTTGTAAATTATTTAAAAAAAGAGATATTTCATTCAAATAGTTTTGATTTCATCTCTGTCAATATCCACTGATGGATTTTAAGCTTATTCGAAGTTGTTTTATTATGATAAAAAACATCCTAATTGTATTGAATGTTTTGTGATATTATTTACTGTGGATGTGTTATTTTTATACCATTCATGGTTTATGGAAAAAATTATTGACATTTCATAAGCGAGTTTTAATTTGAATGTTTATGTTATGTTTAAACCTATTAATATGAGGAATGCAATGGACTTAATAAGTGACTGGTGGATCCAACTATAGCTCCTCGATGAATCAGTAGGTCTCATGAGACAATCTTGTATCATGGAAAAGGCCTTGAAAAAATCTTATTTGTAGTCTTGGCACAAGGCCTTGACTATGTGGTAATGATAGTCTGGCATTATGCATTCCCTCACTATAAAAGGGGTTATTGATATTAAATGTGATTATTCAATTAGTAGAATATCCTTGTGAATAATTAAATGGAATTATTTTATTTTATTTCTTCCATATTATGCTGAAGTTTTTGTTTAAAAGGCTTTTGTTTTATTTATACATTGCCTTAAATGTTTATGCTTATTTATGATGGTTTCCACTATATTGTTATCCTTACTGGGCATTTGATCTCACCCCATACTATGTTTTATTTTTCCCAAGATGTGAAGAAGTATTTTATGACTGACCAGTAGGGATATTCTGAGGGGATATGAGTGTGGACTATGGAGACTATTTTTAATTAGTTTTCATTTTACGATGTAATGTAAGACTTATGAATGTACCTAGTGTTTCCAAGGCTACTAAACTAATCAGTCATTCAAGAAAGGATCTTTTGTGATCATGCCAATGTTATGTAATAATGCACCGACTCTGGGTAACTGGGGTCGGGGCATTACAGTTTGTATCATGGGAAGATTATTAAAATACTTGGAAACTAGATTTACATAAACTCTTATTAGATCACATAGACATAATATAGACATTAATGATTAGTATAAAAAACATCCTAGAATTTTGTTATTGTAGATATTTTGTGAGTTTTTTGAGAAATACATCCCTATCTGGATATGAGATGGTAGAGGCAGCTGTAGAACAGATATAACTAGGGGTAAAACCCAAAAAAACCACTTTGAGCTAGACTCGAACTGGAACAGGTTCACAAAAACGAGCCTTGTTGCTCTGTTGGTTACGACACTCCCGGGAGATATGATTAGGATAATTATCATTTTATTTACATACCATTATTAACGGTTTCTATGTATATAATTCCTCAATGAAAACATTTTTATGATTATGGATTATATCCATAAACTATTCAATTCATTTTAAGTTTTTTACAAGTTTGGATTTATGTATTGCGATTCATAAACTAATATAGTGTCCGCCATTTTTTAAAAATGGCACCTAGTGAAAGAAATGGAAACCATATCAACGCACATACTCCATGTAGGGATTTCCCTCCTGCTCAAGATAATTATATTGGAGCTGGTGATGAAACTGGTGTTGATCAACTTATCACCCTAATTAGACAACTCACTTAGTTTATGAATAATAACCTTACCCGTATGGAGAACCCGGTTCCATAGCATGGAGTATCAATGTTAAATCGTTTCCTGAGGAAAAAACCCCCAACATTCAGTGGGAGTACAAATCCCTTTGTAGCTGAGCAATGGATAAATTCCTTAGAGAAATATACTCCATGCCTTGAAAAGTAGTGAAAGGGAAAAAGGTATCATAATGTTTACCACCTCACTGGAGATGCTGATCAATGGTGGTAATTGATTAAAAACATGAATGAAGATGATTAAGTATCGAATATGTAACGGAGGGAGTTCAAAGAGATGTTCTTAGAAAAATACATTCCTTGTGACCATCAAGCAGATATGGAAAGGAAATTCCTGAGTCTCAGGAAAAAGGAGGATGAGAATGTCATGTATGAGGATAAATTTAAAAGGTTAGCAAGGTATGCTACAGATTATATATATAACCCAAGAAGTAATATTGATAATTTCATTGATGGGTTAAAACCATTTCTCTTTCGAGCATTAGTCTCACAAACCTTCTCATTGTATGATGATATTGTCTCATGTTCTATCAAGATAAAAAAATAATTCTCTAAGTCTTACGTCGTTAAATCTAAGAAATAGAAGAAGGGATCTGAGGATCAATCTTGAAATAGAAATAAGGGGAATAATGGAAAATTTGATTATCCATCCTATAGTAAATGTGGGAAGAAACACCCTGGTTCATGCAAGAATGGGTTGGAAGTATGTTACAAGTGTGTTGAAAAAGGCCACCAAGCTCATGATTGCAAGGGGAAAAAAGAAGATATTGATGTTCAATTCTACAATTAATAGGAGATGTGATATTATGCAAATTAATATCCTAATCATCAGGGGAACATAACTCAGAAAAGGCGAAGGGATCAAGGCCAAGCTTATGCTATCACTACTGCTGAGGTAGAAGCTCTGAAAGACGTGGCGGCAGGTAATTTAATGGTTTCCTCATGTTTAGAAAATGAATTATTTGAATCTGGATCATCACATTGTTTCATATCTTCCCAGTTTGCTAAGAAAATTACATATTTCCAATTTTATCTAACAAGGGTGTTGCCAGTTAAAACTCTTAAGGGAAGTATCATTGCAACAAAGTTTTGTGAATCACTCCCCATTAGAGCACATAAATGTTCTTTATCCACTGATCCCATCATCATACATATTATTGAATATGATATAATCCTTGGTATGGATTGGATTTCCGACCATAATGTGAATATTTATTATTAGAAGAAGGAGGTTACGATTTTTGATGATGATGATAAAGAACAGCTTATCTTTAGAGAAAAATCAACACCACCTGATTCTTATCTAGATCCACCAATAGTAGCTCAACTAAATTCAATTATCAAGGAGGAAGATAATGAAATAACTATGGGTGAGGAAATAAATGTTCCAATATGGGATGTACCTTTTGTGAAAGAATATGTAGATGTGATTCCGGATGATTTACCTAGACATCCTCCTAAATGACAAATTGAGTTTTCAATTGATTTAATTCCTGGTTCGAGGCCTATGTCGAAGACCCCTTATAGAATAGACAATATGGAATTAGTTTAAGTAAAGAATCAACTAGATGAATTGAGTAATAAGGGATTTATTCCCCCTAGTGTTTCTCTATGGGGATCCCCTGTCCTTTTGTTAAAGAAAAAGATGGATCTATGAGGTTTTGTATCGACTAGAAGGAAATTAATGTTATAACAATAAATAAAAAGTCTCCCATACCTCGCATTGATGATTTATTTGACCAACTGCATAGAGCTCAATACGTTTCAATGATTGACCTTAGATCTGGAAACCATCAGTTGTGTGTGAAGAAGGATAACATTCCAATGACAGCATTTCGATCTAGGTACGGGCATTACGAGTTTACACTAATGACTTTTGGATTGACTAATGCACCCTCTGTATTCATGGATCTAAGGAATAGAGTTTTCAAGGAATATCTTGATTATTTTGTGGTGGTATTTATTTATTATATCTTGGTATATTACAAATTCTATGAATGTCATGAAAATCACTTGTGTATAATCCTGAAGACTCTGAGAAGACATGAATTATATGGGATGTTTAGAAATTGTGAAATATGTCTTCAAGAGATTTCATTTATTGTCCATATTTTCTCTAAAGATGGCATCTCTATTAATCCTTCTAAGACAAGAGCATTCCATGAATGGCTAGAACTAATGAGTATAACCAAGGTACACAGTTTTATTGGTTTAGCAGGTTATTATCAACATTTCATCCAGAATTTTACCCGATTGGCTAAACCATTAACAATGCTCACACTTAAAAGAGTTATATTTGTTTGAAAAAATGAGTGTAAATAATGTTTTGAAGAAGTGAAGAGAATATTAATCAATGATCTTATTTTGACTCTACTATCGGGAAATGATGCGTTTGTTATTTATAGTGATGCATCAAAGAAAGGACTTGGTTGTTTCATTATGCAGATTGATAGAGTTATTGCCTATGCATCAAAACAGATTAAAATTAATGAGCAAAACTATCTTACTCATGATCTTTAGTTAGCTACTGTAATCTTTGGTTTGAAGATATGGAATGGTTATCTCTATGGGGAAGATGTGAGATATATACCGGTCACAAGAGTTTGAAGTATATTTTCTCATAGAAAGAACTCAACATGAGGCAAAAGAGACAGCTTGAACTAGTCATGGAATATGATTTCACGATACACTACCACCCGGGGAAGGAAAATATGGTGTAAGATGCTTTGAGTAGAAAGGAACGTGGAGTTTTGAACTAAATGAGAGTTGAAAGGGATCCCATTTTCATGGATCTAGTAAAGTTGGATATGGGAATAACCATGGAAGGTGAGACATCGATACCTTATCCAATGGTTGCCAAACCATCTTTACTACAAAGGATAAAGAGTTCTTAGACCGATGATGAAGAGTTTAAAAAGAAAATTAATGTTGTGAATGTTGGGAGATTGACTAACATTGTGTATTAAGATGGAATCTTGAAATTTGGGAGGAGACATTGTGTTACCGATATACATGATCTAAAAAAGGAATTGTTGGACAATTCTCACAGTTCCAATTTATCTATACACCCTTGGAGCAGAAAAATGTATAGATATTTGAAGGAAATTTTTTGGTGGGAAAACATGAAGAAGGAGATTGCTGATTTTGTGTCAAGATGTATGGTTTTTAAACAAGTGAAAGCTGGAAGGAAATAACCGGGTGTATTATTGAAACCTCTTCCTATAATTGAGTGGAAATGGGATAATATCACTATGGACTTTGTCATTGGATTACCAATGACTCATAGATGGTCCGATGCAATATGGGTCATTATTGATTGTCTTACCATGTCAGCACATATTAATTCTATAATGTAAGATTTACCACTTGAACGACTAGAAAGACTCTATGTTAATGAAGTTTTGAGACTTCATGGAGTACCCCTATCAATTATTTCAGATTGTGATCCCAGTTTTACATCAACATTCTGGAAAAGTCTTCATAAATCCATTAATATGGAACTTCGTTCGAGCACTACTTACCACGCCTAAACTGATGGACAATCAGAACGGACTATTAAAACCTTAGAAGACATGTTGAGATCATGCTCAATTGACTTTGAGGGTATGTGGGATCAACATTTAACTTTGGTATAATTTTACTACAACAATAGCTTCCATTCGAGTATTTAGATGGCACCATATAAAGCATTATACAGAAAGTGATTTTTCACACCAAATTTTTTGGGATGATGTTGGTGAAAGAAAACTCGATGGCTGAGAAATGTTGGAGGAAATTATGGAAAAGGTGCAGGTATTCCAAAACCACATCAAAGAAGCTCAAAGTAGGCTGAAGATCTATATTAGAAACCGCTGGAAGGATTTCGAATTTCAGGTTGAAGATTATGTTTTCATGAAGGTATCTCCATGGAAGGGTGTTATACATTTCTCTATGAAGGTAAAATTGAGTCCTAGGTACATTGGATGATTCTAAATTCTAGAAATAATTGGGGTTGTAGCATACAGTTTTGCAATGCCGCCTAGTCTCTCCAAAGTTCAGGATGTGTTCCACGAATCACTGTTGAGAAAATACATGCATGACCCAATGCATGTACCCATCTATGAAGAATTAGAACTGGAACCCGATCTGTCTAATTATGAAGATCATGTCATGATTCTTGATATGATAGAACAATTTCTGAGAAATCGGATCACTTGTTTGGTAAAAGTTCTGTGGAGAAACTAAAAGATGGAAGAGGCAACATGGGAACTCGAGGAACTTATGATGAAAAACCACCAGAGTCTTTTCATGTAGTAATATTATAGAAATTTCAAGTATGAAATTATTTTAAGTTGGGTAGAATTTAACAACCCAATCTTTCACGATACGCTTCTCTTTGAATAAAACAATAGTGTGTGTTGTACACAACTTTGAGTTCTAACACACACCACAACCAATGAAACTAGTTGTTATGAATAGTAATACCCACTTTTTGAAATTTAATACATTTTATCATTCAAATTGGACTCCATTTTTTGATTCGGAAGATTAGAATTATCTTAGGGTGAATTTTTGGTACATTTATGATAACATTAATATTTTTATGAATAGTGAAAATTAATAAATTTTAATTAAAAACAACATTTTTAATAAAAATAATTAATAGTGATAAATTTTGATTTTGAGTGGTTTTAAATTGTACTTAGAATATATTTTTACCATTTAATACAATTTTGGTCATTGGACATAATTTCACATTTAAACCGGACAAAAACAAGTGTCAATCTTTTGATATTTATTATTTCTTAAAAAAACGCTTTTTGTTTTGACTGCGGGAATTAATTTTAAATTAATTTCTGCCACTTTTGTGTTTTGAATTTATAAATATAGATTCCATATTTAGAATCAGAAGGACCAAATTTTCTAAATTGGTTACTTTTATTTTTAGACATTTTGAATAATTACTTCGATAATATTTTATTTACCATGGTTAAAGGGTAAATCCTGTAAATAAGGGTAAATAAATAATATTAGAATAATAATAATAATTTTCAATAAAACGTGTCTGAACCCTATTTTATGATAAATTATTGACCATGGGCATCTTTGGGTCGATTTTGGGGCCCCATTGATCCACATGTAAGTGTTAATGACAATTTATATTAATTAAGTAAAAGTAAATACAAAAATGATAAAAGCATATATCTTTTAGGAAATATTTTTTTTACATAGAGTTATATATGTTATATTTTCTACTATAAATATTATTTAGGAAGATAAATGGATTTCCTACATAAACATATTTTATTTTTAATTATTATAAATTAAATAATTAAATTTATTTATGAGACAATAATGATGCAGTATTTTCCTTATTAATGAAAGAATCAAATAATTTTTATTATAAAAGTTAAAATAAATTTAATTTTAAAGTTTTGATGACATCCAAGAATTTTATTTATTAGTAATACTTGTTATGATTTCATAAATAAATTTTACTAGAATTAATATAGTTGTTATGTATTTAACAAAAAATCAATTATTAATTAGTGTCAAAATTGACATAAATGAGTTTTTAAAACAAATATTAAATAATTGATTGATATTATTTTCCTAAAAATATGAGGATCTTCCAAAGGACTTATATAATGTTATTATTATTATTAATGGATCACTTGGGGGTCTCTTGGATGTATATAGTATGATTATTAACTATATAATATAAAAATACAAAGAGACATGGTAAATGTCAAACTAATTAACTAAGTGTTAAAACTAAAATATAAGGTTAATATAGTGATCCAAACCTGTCTAATACCTATTTTATGAGTTGTTATCGACCAATACATACCTTAATCTTTAAATAATACACTTTTTAGCCATTATAATCCGAATAGAAATTTATTATAAAATAATATTTCTAACATTTCCTAAGGATCCCCTCACCCCTCTTATAAAAGGGCACTCCCTATTCCCTCTAATTCACACCATCAAAGCCTTTTTGCTCAGCCAAAACATGCCCAAATATTCTCCCAACTTCACAAATTTCATCATAGAGGCCTTAGTCTGATCCAAATTCCAACCAATGGAGCCCTTTTGATCAAATCCGAAGGAAGAACACGATGAAGAGGTAATGTTTTCACCACCCTTTTTCAAGTTCCTTTCTTCTTCTACTTATTCTTTCATGGTTATTTCCATTTTAAAATAATATATCCAGTATCTTCTATATACTGTTATGTTATTATAAATATGGTAAATCCAAATTTAGTATTCTATCAATCCTTTGAATGAAATGTCACCATACTTGCGTACATATGGCTTACCGTCTCCACGTCGTGGTGTAATTTTTATTCAAAACATTATTATTTGGATGGTTATTATAATGTTGTGAAATTGATGTAAATAATAATTATAACATGGTAATTATTCTGTATATATGATATACCATCCAATTATATATTATATTAATATCAAAAAAATGATATTGTCGCTCGTGCGTACGTACAGACTACCGTCTCCATGAACGCGATGAGATTCATTCCCCATCTTATCCATTCAAGTCTATTACTAATTTTATGATTAAAAATAATGTTTAAGAACTTGATATCATTATAGATATGAATAAGATACAACCTATCAATAAAAAACACAACTTATGTAACTAAACATATAAAAGGAAACAAGTAAGTTAACACCCGAAACAACAATAATACTAAGATATTATTAACAAGGCAATGTGAAAAAATCATATATGATATCATATTAATGTATATGATTCAGGAATAAATTAATAAAATCTATTTAACCATTTTACACGAGGTTAAACTATCCTCAACCATGGAAAAGTACAAGGTAAGGGTTTATTTCGCAATCTCTTCATTATTCGAGGTAGTTTATATGTAATTATCTACTGAGACCACTTTATCATCCACATTCATGTTTGGTAAAATTGTATTTAAAATAATTTTTAATATTTTATAGAATATGGGTTAATGTCATTTACACCCTGGTTTGACCTTTTATAAAGGAATCATTATGTCGTTTTCCAAACAAGTTTCTTTTTAACCTTTTCGACAGAATTAATGTAAGAATGTCCTTCTTATTTTATACAGGGTGTGTGGCTATATTGCACTGTTATAAAATCGTCAAAGCTTCCCTTACAAGATTATAAGAATGTTTTCAAAGTAAATGTATTATTTTATAATTATGTGACCTTTAAATTATTTCAAAAAAAGAGATATTTCTCTCACATAGATTTGATATCATTCATGTCAACATCCTTTGAAGGATTTTACGCTTATTCGAAGATGAATTATTATGATACAAAACTTCATTATTGAATTGAATGTTTTGTGATATGATTGACTGTGGATGTTTTATTTTTATTCCCTCATGGTTTATAGAGAAACTGTTGACATTTCATATGATAGTTCTAATACGAATGTTTATGTTATGATTATACCTATTCATATGAGGAATGCATTAGACATAATAAGTGACCGGTGGAGCCCTCAATAGCTCCTCTATGAATTGGAAGGCTTCATGAGACAAACTAGTGTCCTGGCATAAGGCTTTGAGAAAATCTTATTTGTAGTCTTGGCACAAGGCCATGACTATGTGGTTATGATAGTCTGGCATAATTCATTCCATCATTATGAAAGTGGTTATTGATATTTCATGTGATTATTAAACTAGTAGAATATCCATGTGAATAAGTAAATGGAATTTTTTCCTTTTATTTCTTTTGTATTATGCTGAAGTTTATGTTTAAAAGGATTCTGTTTTCGTTATACATTGCCTTAAATGTTTATGCTTATTTATGATAGTTTCCTCTATATTGTTATACTTAATGGGCATTTGAGCTCACCCCTTTCTATGTTATATTTGTCCCAGGATATGAAGAAGTATTTTATGACTAACTTGCAGGGATAGTCTGAGGGGATATGTGTGTGGACTAAGGAGACTATGTGATTGTAGTTTTAATTTTAGGATGTACTATAAGTCTTATGAATGTATGTAGTGATTACAAGGCTACTAAACTAATTCATCTTTCGAGACTTGAAATTTTGTGATCATTCACATGTTATGTAATAATGCACAGACTCTGGGTAACTGGTGTCGTGGTGTTACAATCTTAATCTATAAAACTAAATGGTAAATTAAAATATAATTTATCCAATATTTAAATTTTTTTGTTGTATGTTTTGTAAAGTGTTCATTGGGTCACCTTGATCAGTAAGAAATCATTAAATTTTAAGTTTATACTTTAAATTATAGATCTAAGAGTGCGGGTTTATGTTTGTTATAGTTTGTTTCCAAGGAATGGTTTAGATAACTTCAGTGACAATGATATTTTAATACGAGGAATTATTTATTGTTATAGATTACATATTAGGTTTATAAGATAATGGATTATAATATTTTAATAGTCTTATAAACCCATATGAGGTTTTAAGAGGTGGGTTCTTTAAATGAATATTGAAATTTTATGATGAATTTTTTTAGGTATAAGTATATGCAATTCATTGGTTTAATGTGATGTATGAATTTATATTTTTTTGGAAAATTGATTTATGGTACTAATAACCTATATCTTTTATAAGATCATATATATTATGGTAATTATGGGAACATAATTTTTATAGTATAGATAACAGAAATATTGAAAAGTTATTTGGTGACTATGTGATTAATGGTATTTCTAAATGATATGTCATGACCCACCCCGGTGTGGCCCATGTTGTGACCACTCAAAGAGCACCTCTAATAATACATGGGATAGAGACTAGCACTGAGTAGGAATATCTCACAAATGGTTGGCCTCATCTTACGTACCTATACACACACATGCCTCTCCAAGAACAAAAAGAGAAAATAACGGTGAAAGACAAACCAACCTGAATGAAAACCACAAAATGTAAACGTATTACAATCAGAGTGAAACCGGAATGTAAATTGCATTAGTTAAATCATGGGAAAAAATACAGGCCCAATAATAGTGAAAAACAAATATCGACCTGGTAATGAGGATACTAAAGGAACAATATAAAGCTATGGAGAATTCCTCTACCTATATGATCTCATAGGGCACCATGTTGTCCTACACCTAGTCCTGCTCCACCAAGGATTCCATCAAAGTGACATTCATCTACACAAGACACAACACATTTACAAATATCCATTGTAGGGGTGAGTAAAAGAACATAGTAGGATCCCCGAAATAAAAACATAATTGAACAGAACAATGGAAGGTAGAGTCATTTATACATAGGTATATACCAAAAAATATTACATGATACCGATATGTTATCTTGAGATGCCACAATAAATGAAAAGGTAAGTGATATCCTTGAATCATTCATAATACTCTGCTAACCTGGGCCCCTCCAAAAGAGGAAACTCTAGTCAATTTTCATGATATACTAATAGGGGATTCTGAATAATACCGAGAACCCATTATGTATTACACTAAACTTTAGGGAATTATAAAAGAACAACATGAACCTTACGATTCAAATCTCAATATAGGAGATTCCAATGAATATTGTAAACCCTTTGATATGGACCAGAGTTCATAAGCTCAGAATTCATGTAAATACCCAACACACTCTATTCTAGGTGATATAGTATCACTATTTTCCAATAGAGGATTTAAAACTCTATCTGGAGCTTGAATCCCAATGGGATTTCCATTAAATGATGTACCAAACCCGCATGGGAAGAAAAAATGGAAAACTCCACACCCATAATGGTCTTTTATATCAAACCAACAGGCCATCTCAGATGGTCCTCTTCATAGCGAGGGTCCCGCCTTGTTTAAAACCTCATCAATCAGACATAATATTTTAGATCAATGTCCTTTTTAATGAAATTGAGAGCGTTATATCCAGGTCTGGCCCAACCCAACCAAACCTGGCATTGGGTTCGTCGACCGATCCTGGGATCATTGACCCAACCCGGGTCCACACGGGTCCACTAGGAACAACCCAGAATAGTTGGGCCCAATCTAGTCCAATGTGCCGGCCTAGTTGGCTATAGAATCCCAGCTTGTTCTTGGTTTGCTCTGCCCGAGAGGTGGCAGGTGACGGGTCTCGGAACCACCAACAACATTAGTCGTGTCTCTCCTCCTCGGTCTAGCTAGACAACTATATACAACCTAGTGACGAGGAAATGAGGCAAGTTCACCGAAGACCACCACTGACCATTTCATGTACCCCCTATCCCTCACCCACTATACAGTCGTCGGCCTCTTCTATCATTGTGGTGTTCCGTTTTGTGGGTAGCCTCCTGCACCACCACATTCATCGAGCCATGGCCCCCCATGCACCACCTGTGACCTCCTTCCATGGCCTCCTCTCCCATTGTGTAACATCCTCCCATGAAAATGCGGCCATCGATCCATGGCCCACTATTGTTGCGGCCTCATACTATGGAAGTCGTCCACAGCCACCACATATTGTTAGGCCACAATCTTTACCCGCCATTGTGATCTTGGAATCATTCATCGATTTTAGAGATGATAAATATCATGAAATCAATTAATGGGGGAGGAATAAATTCACATGAACACCCAAGGATGTAATATTTTTCCATGTTTGTGTCGGCCTTGATCCATCCAAGATAGAATTTACATAAGACTACACAAAAATCAATTATAATCACAAGTTCTACATATATCCAATTTTATAATGATTAACAGAAAACCAATCTCATCCCACAATGGTAAAGATAACCTATGAATAAATCCATCCATTTATTGATTTTTTTTTGTTGTGGAGATTTAAAAACGATGAAATAAACTACAATAAAATGAACTCCATATCTCTAGGTTGGATCGTTCGATGATGAATGTTTGCATTCATCATTTTTAGGTCTGTCTTTGAGAAATCTTGATCCCCGAATCCACATTAATTTCTTAAAGATCCCTCCTCCCAACCGTACCTATGACAAAAGCTCTAAAGACGGATCTCAAGGATATTAATTGTAAACATGGACCCCAACCTCTGTGTTTTATAAAATTAAAATAGACTCTTCTCTACACTAAAAAATTATTTATAATGATGGTAATGTCAAAATTTTAATTTTTTTCTACCCCACACTGGATGATGTTTGGATCAGCCTAAGGTAAATACATTGTTCTAGATGAAAAAGTACCCTAATATTTTTTATCCATGAACCTGTTTCTGAGATAAAAAATTTTCATTATTAGCCATTGAGCGTTGTTATTTATATAACAAATACATATTAAAAAATATATTCAAGGAACACAAGGCCTATAAATCTCATGTTGTATTAATGTTTAGTGTTAGAATTTTTCCAATTAGTAACTAAAAATAAATGTGGAAAAATATGATTCATTAAATTCTCCCTAACTAATTGATTTACAACCCAAAAGGAAAAATAATGGTTACTGAATGAAAAAGAGAAGGGTGTTGAGCACTCGTTGGAGCCTCCTCCTATGATGTTCGCTCCTAGAGATTCTCGTGTTTCCACCAAAAACACACCATAGGGACATAACGTCCATGAAAGAACCACTCATTTCGATCCTCTATCTCCTCAGAGTACTCTACAAGATTCTCCCATTAATCAATGTCCCTCTCACCTTTGTCGATAGCGTGCGAAGGGTTATGTACATATCTAAATAACTCTGACATGTGAATGGAATCATGAACCTAGTGCCACTGTGGGCTATATCTAAGAGTTAAATCACCTCACTAACTTTTCTCAGAATATAAAATGGGTCAATGAACCTTGGAGATAACATGATGCCATGGCCAAATCCCTAAAAACCCCATCAAGGTGAGACCAGTAAGAAGACATAGCCTCCCTCCACAAACTACAAGGGCCTAAATCTTATATCTATATATGATATTTCTTCTTCTCGGTGTAGTCCTCTTCAACTCCTAGATAATATACACCTTCTCGGTGGTATCCTACACCAACTCTTGGACCAAAAGTTCTAACTCCCCTATATCATTCATTCTTAACAGTGATCTGCATGGTCATTGATAATAGGCCCCGAATGTTTCCATAACATTGGTGGAATTTTATATTATGTAATTGAAAACTACACTAGTTGAATATGGTACTCCCAATTGTGATCGTACTCCAATATTCGTCCATGTATCATGTCCTATAGGACTCGATTGGTCCTTGACGTCTGACATTCCATATTGGGTTTAAAAGTTTTTCTCAACCACAAATCGGTCCCAAAATCCCCCTGAAACCCCTTCCACAACCTGGAAGTGAAATAAGAATCACATACGTAGATGATCATCGAAGGCATCCCTTGAAGTCAATCTATCTATTGGACAGAGCGGCATCCTAGGACCTCTATATAACTTTGCTACCAGATAGGTAGAATGCGGGCCAAAATGGTGAGTTAGTCAATGATAACCTATAATATATCTTGTACAATGGATGTTCATGGAAAAACCATCACGAATACCATCGATATGCCATCCCACATCCACTATGACACCTCTAGTGGTTGAGTCAAGACTGAGGAAACTAGTTCTCTACATTCACTTGCTAACAAGTTAGGCACTGATAAATTATATCTTCCCCTAACTTTTACTTCCCATGCAACCATAATTGTCATCGGATATCCCTACACATCTTCACCACTCCAAGATTTAATACCAGGTGGATCTGTGAAGATTCCTTAGGACCTCCACCCACAATTCCATCAGCACAACCATGCTCTCTCTAAAGTGAATGATGTGCTCCACACCTATTGAATATCTGTCAGGGGCTATCTAAGATTATAATTGTGCACATAATCTCTTGTAGTCGACATCCCCATGCAGTGCCTCCTTGACTCACTATAAGAGTCGCAGGGCGAGAACAATTAATAGAAAGATAACTACTCCATCATAATCCACGAAGGATATATTTAGAGGATCCGACTTCTATGATTCCTCACTCAGTAACTACACGTTGTACCTTCTGTTGAGCATATCCTCCACTATGTTTCCCTTCCCAGGAGTATAGAAAATCTCTATGTCGTAATACTGGAGGATCTCTATCCACTGCCTATGTATCAAATAAAATTCCCTCTGATTAAATTTATATGTGAGGTTATTTTGGTCTATGTAGAAGGTAAATCAATACATTATCATGTATTTCCATTACATATTCAAAGTGAAGACTGATATATCTAGTTTCATGATCATGGGTTACATTGTTTTTCTCATGGGGACATAACTACAGTGAACTATAGGAATTCAAAGCTATCCCCTTCATGAAAACACATCTGTGTCTAGACCCTAATGTGTCATAGAAGACCACATACTGAACACCCTCCTCAGGAATCCTTGAGATGGGAGCACTCTTAATACTCCGTCTCAGATGCTGAAAACACTTTTAGAAATTCTCAATCCTCAAAAATGTTATCCCTTCTATGTCAAGGCTGTCAATGGTGATTCCGCCTAGGAATAGTTAGGCAGAGACCTCTAATAATACCCAACCAAAACCCCAGAAACTCTATTCCTCGGTCAGACTCTTGGATGGCTCCCAATAAATACAACCATAATCTTCATTGAATCCACCACATCTCTATCCCCTGAAATGATATGGCTAAAATGTTGATGTCTCAATTCTCAAATTGACATATCAAGATCTTCCCAAAGTGCTGGTCCTCATAGAGTGTATCTAGGACCATCCTAAGGTTTATCTCATATTCCTCCTCAATTGATGTGTACACCCAAATTCCAACCATGAAGACCACAATGAACCTATCAAGGTATGGATTGATGATATTTTTCATTAGTCCCGTGAAAATGGTATGGGTGTTAGTTAGGCCGAATGGCATAAACAAGTACTCATATTTTCTTTGATGGGTAAGGAGTATACTATTTCTTTGATGCATCCAATGTTTGGTTTAGGGAAATGTTGATATAGACTGATCGGGTAATTTTTTATTGTTCAAATTAGTGGAGAAGTCCGAATGAAATTACACAACTCATGATATTAAATCATCTTCCATGATTTATTCTATAATGTGTTTTCTACATAACCTAATAGATTAGATGTTATATATATACAGATTATAAAAATTATTATGTACATATTATCCAAATGTGACATGATTATAAATTATTGGAGATGTTTTGAGAATATTAGTTCAATTGATTTGTAGTTGGTTTACATGCAAGGAATGAGGAATAGTGTCATAGATGTATTGAGCGTAAAGACTCAAGATAAGAATGTTCAAGAATCAAATTCTGAGTGGAGTAAGACTACAATGTTTGAAAACAAATCATCTTGAGGTTCAGGATGTTCCTAGAATGATGGCCATTTCATCCTTTGTAGATTATTCCATCCCCTAGAGACACATCATGTATAGGCAGTATGAGGATCTAGATTTTTTTTACCTGATGGAATGTCATGATGGTTGGGAGAATCCTTTTACTTGGAATTTTGGTGGTGATGAAATTGTTTATGTCTGTGGTCATGCTATAGTTACTACATGTATTAGAGAAGATCTGATATGCGAGCTTCATGAATTAAAATTATAATTGAATATAGGTTTTATAAAAATTTATCATGAACTTCATTGATAGAAATGGTCTCCAGGGATGAAAAATTAGATTATATGTTTCATGAAACAATGATATACCTATCTGAATGTTGCGGTTGAGCATTATTAGCTAGGTGGTTTGTTACAACCATTTCGTATTCCCAAATGGTAATTGGATGATGTGATGATATATTTGGTTGTGTGTATTCTGCAGAAACCATGAAATAATGATAGTTTCTTGGTATTTGTGGAATCATTGACCTGTGTATAAAATTTATTATAGAATTAATATACCATTATGATTGATCATTTGGTGAGTTGTATTTAGGACTGATAGTGTGATTAGATGGGGTTCCATGAATGATATTTTCAGATAAGGAATTTTGTTTTACACTATGGTTGTAATAGGGGTTACATAATTTTCTTGGTACTAAATATTTTTTTGTAAAAATATCAACCCATAAATGAATGAGAACTCAAAGAAGACAATTCATATTGAGGATGACACATCAAGGACTTCAGTTCTAGATTTTGGGGGATTTGGGAGAAACAATAGGAGCTTATTGAGTTCTCTTATAACAATAGTTATTAGGATACACTCAAAATAGAACCGATTCAGGCTCTCTATAGAAGATTGTGCATATCATTATTGTTTTGAATGGACGATGGGGAATCAGAGTTTTTGGGACATTGTCTCATATAGGAGATGTTTAACAAGATTAGTTATTTCAGAAGTGTATTGGTAATGCTCTGAGTAGGAAGAATTCATATGTGGATCTGTGTCCTCTACCTCTTATGTTTATAGCGGGATATCATGTGATTCATTTCTTGTTCCCTAAGTTCTGAAATAGTAGGATTCAAATAGAATGTATGTAGGTCCCCAGGTATGTGTGACCATTTGATATTATGGAGAGGATATGACCAATGGTATACTTATTGGATCATAAATAGTGATATAGTCGAATGTGTGGTGCTTTTGATATGTCACAACTTTATATGTATCACCCGAACCAATCCCATGTTTTTGGTGTTGATGATGTTCAGATTGAGGAATAATTTTCTTTTGATGATTATTTATATCATATTGTGGATCATAGTGAAAAATTCATTCAGTGAATGACTATTCCCTTACTGCGGGTGTCATTACAACATGGTATTGTTCTAGAAAAAACATAGGAAAGGGAAAAAATATTTGGTCCTAGTGGATCAATTTCCTCTCATTGGAACATGAGTGATTCATGTAAGTGTAACAAGATGATGATGAGTTATATGATGGTGTTGTATTTTGATCCCTGATTTTGTAGAGGTATGGTCCTATTTAAATCATTGATAAAATCCCTTAAACATGGTTAATTAACTATTTACTAGTTTTTTTGTGGAGTTTTGGGGTTTTATTGGTGTTTTGGACATGAAAGAAATTGATAAATGGTCATACCATGCATGTTTAATGGTAGGTTAATTTTTATGAGCAATCATGTGCCCAAACAATGATAGTATGATGGAAGATTTAATGGTTAAGAAAACCATAAAAGGGGAAATCCAAACCATGTTATCATAGATAGAGACATTCCACATGGTTACTGAATGGTTCATTAGACAATGAAGCTATCTACACATTACATTGCGACATAGCCCCTCCTGGATAGGGGATGGTTCCAGGTTGGTGCATGGTTCGGAAAAACATTCATCCAAACCACGAGCTTTATTTAATATGGGAAATTACACTTTTTCCCTTAAATATTTTTCTATTATATCCATTTTTCATCCGCGTTTCTTCTCCAGTAACCCTAGTTACCATCCAAAACACCCTAAGCTTTCCATATATCAATATCAATAGATTATAAACTAGTTAGTGTGTTATTGGGTGCAGATCAAAGCTCTGAGTATGTCTAACACTCCACATTCTTCTAATTTTTAGATAATGGAATGTAGATTTGTTCTTTATATTTTAAATCCATATGAAATTATTTTTATAGAAGAGAATAGGTTGAGGATTAAAAGGGGTTTTGTATCCAATTTAATGGTCATAGTTAAAAGATCATCCAAATTTGGAATCATGGTTTTTTTCTAAATGTTATATCCCATATTCCAGATGTCTCATTATGTGTTTCTGGTTGAGCTGTGACATATTCTTGTTGTTAATTTCATGCCTTTTCTGTTTTTTTAAAATAGTTGGATTCTTGTGTAATTAAACCCATCATAATACCAGTGGAATTAATCAAATTTATTAGACAGTTTTTGTACCCCAATTGGGTATTCAAACATTCCCAAATAGAAAAAAATTATAATGATAAGAATAGAATTTATTAGATATTTGATAGATACCCTAATAAATATTTTTATATCTGAGATTTAATTACAAAAGTTATTGATTGTGGTTGTTCTTAGTGGTTGGAAACTGCATAATTGATTATTTGGAATATTTTTAAGTGGTTAAATCATATAATTTGAATGTGTCCAAAGACATACAAGGTTATAATCAAAATGAATTAATGTGTTAAGTAATATGAATTGAATAATATGTTATCTGGGATAATGTATTGGGATTTTTGAATAGAAAAAATGGGTTCAAGTGTGAATATGGTAAATGGGTTAAATGATCTAATAATTGTTAGCTGTAAATGTGATAATGGGTTAAGGATTGATGTTGAATTATAATTTGAAAGACTATAACATGTAAATTTTATGTATATAAAATATGAAAGTATTGTGATAAGTTATATGTGTTAAATGGTAAAATAAGCATGTAAACATGGGTTAGTATTTTTTTGGGTATTGTACTTGAGGATCTATTCCCACATGCATGGTTAGACTGAGGCTATATTCCATTGATTGTTCCATATGATTAGACTACATGGATCTGGGATCATGGATATGACTGTTGTAATTGTTGTGAAATTTTTATCAGAGTGAGATAGGGAAATTGAATTGTTCACTTATGCATGTTTTTTTACCGACATTGACCAAAGTGAAATTGAGGAAAATTCTTAACCTATGAAATAAAATATGAAAATTCATTAAGTGTTATTTTATAACAAATTTCACCCAATTTAATTTTATTTGTCTTTCTTTATAGTACCTACACACACTATCTATTTAGACTGGATATTTTTAGACAATGTTGGTGGAGGAATACTATGTTATTATCCCAACCTTCTTGAACCACCATTAGGTACACAACTAGACATTATATATGGATATCAGGATAAGGGTAGGGGAACTGTGCTAGTTGGCTTATTTGGAATGAGATGCCTGTGGTGAAGGGATTCAAAATAAGTTTTATGACCCATTCTGAGAAACTTTTCTTTGAATCTGGATTTTTTGTATTCAATTACTTTTCACAAAATTAAAAGACAAAAAATAATTACTATTTTGTTGTGGTATTGTCCTGAGTGGTGCGAAATTGTTATAAATGATTGTTTGTTCATTATTGTCTAATATTTTCATTATTTATCATTGTTACTTGTTTGGGTTTACTATGATAAATATTGGAATAGTTTCTCAA
Organism: Viscum album; assembly: GCA_963277665.1. NCBI lineage: Eukaryota > Viridiplantae > Streptophyta > Magnoliopsida > Santalales > Viscaceae > Viscum > Viscum album. The sequence goes on from OY728121.1 coordinate 1,493,996,725, forward strand.
TGTTTTATTCTAGACCCTTTTAGATAGATGGAATCTTAAGGCCAACAGGAAGGCGTCCATGATATCATGTAGAAACCCAGCCTGATTCTCCAATTTAGTTGCTTTTGGGTTGGGGACTATAATCTTTCTTATTTTTCATTACCCAATCTTTTGATGAATTTAATTGGGAATTATTTGTCTAGGAAAGTTAATAGATAATAATAATATAGTGGTAGATTATGTATTTTACCTATGGACTAGTTGTTTGTCTTCCTATGTTTCCAATGACACTAAATTTTTACAGTCATCAATCCCTTATTTTTTAATGAAATGTATTATCTTAAAAAATTATATCATATGTATAGAATATATGATTCGTTCACAATATGATGATTTATTATCATTTATTTAGTCACTACGATTTAGAATGTATCATTCAAATTTTTTTGAGAGGTTTTCTTGAGGATTATTCTTAGTATACATTTTATTCTCACCCTTTGAAAATATATACTATTTACTTGATCCATGGGAGATGGGGTGACTTAATTAATAATATTAATACCAATACGAGTATTTAAAGAGAATTTTGATTTTCATTCTCACAAAATATGATTTATTTTATATTTTAAAAAAATTTAATTGTATATTTAGTGTTGGTAATTTCATTCTTCGTTTATGATTAGCATGTATTTTTAAATGATTAATTATTTTTGATATATTTTATAATTGTGGATATCATCTTATCACTCATAAATATTACAATATTCTAGAAAATTTCTCCAATATAAAACTTTATACTGTTTGGGATAATCACCAACTCATGTCCTATTATGGAGATAACATGGTATTATAAAATATCATCTCGACCGACCCATGAGTAATAAATATCGGGTAGTGGCATGACACATTTTTTATTGTACTAATAACTCATTATAATAATTTTCAACCATTTTCTCTATTCAATTATTTTGTACACCATGATCTCATTGATGGACTGCAATTCTTTCTCATGGGTCCATATTAACAAAAAAAACCTCATATAACATATATCACATTCTTATTATGATAGTCCCTAGAAGATAATTCATATTTATAAGTATAACAATATTTTTTAATATCTATAATCTACATATTGAATTCAATTATTAGAAAATAAAATTCAAAATTTTTTGTATTACAGCATTTTTATTTCCATAAAATATCATTGTACTAATAGATTTCATTCTCTATATGATAATATTTATTCTAATAAAACTTCAAAATATTAATAATTTTGATTTTTAAATACATTTTAAAATTATATTATTCAATAACTTCGTTAATAATTGAAGTTTATATAATTAATCACTATGATATTTAATAATTTGAAAATCATTTTAAATAAACCATTTTTTCCTAATTTACATCAATATAAATGATATTTACCACAGCATATTAGTTTATAATTTTTTTATATTACATTCATAATTAGAGGATGGTTTCTAATAACCATGATTAAAATTTTAACATCTTATCATATTTACACTCTAATTCAATATATTGTATTTTTATGATTATTCAAGTATAAGTTGTGTTTACAAATGTATTTCCACTATCATATATTTCATATAATTAAAACTTACATATACCTCAAGGTTATAAGTGATCATGTGTGATTTCAATCCATATAAAACACATATATTATATTTATACTATATCATTTACATAAATCAGTTTTATCCTTGAATATTTCCTAGCACGACCACTTTAATAAAAAATAAATTATTTTATTTTATTTTTTGATTATTTACTTCTAATATATCATTCTCAAAAATAATATAATCATTTAATCAATATTGAATTATTTATTTTTTTTATTAGGATTCATGATCATAAATTTGTTTAATAAGATACTTTTTTATATTATGTTATGTTTTTAGATAATTTCCTACAATTCATTTGATTTATCAATGGGATATGTATATTTCACAAATTAATCAATTGTTCAAGGAAAATAAATATTCACATCCACTCATTTCTTTTCAATTCATATAAAAATATATTAAGAATTATTTTTTTAGGTCCAGTTCATCTCAGTGAGAATAAATAACCATTAATTCCTTGTTTTTACATTATTTATTGTTGTCATGTTTTCAACATAGAGAATTGAATTTATTTTACAACAATCATTTATATTTCATAATCATTCAAAAATCATCCCTAAAATTGTTTTTTAATAACTAAATTTCATCATTGTATCATTATATATATTAGAAAATGTTCTATGGATATTTATAAATAATGATTTTAAAATTATATCTTTATTTGAAATATACTTAAAAAGAACAATATGTCTATCATTTTCACAATAATTTCATCTAATTTCCTAAATTTTTTATCATTAAAGAGATGTATTTTTGAGTTTAATGATCTTATTTAGGTCAATGGATTGAAAAATAATATTTCATTATGCCTTCTTTAAATGATTTAAAAAAACAAATTTAAATGTTAATTTTCATATGCAATATCAATCGGATAATCAAAAACACTATCCAAATTAACAGTATTCAAATAAATAATGTTATTAATGTTTTTTTTGTAATATTATTGAGTATAATTTTCATATGATATATTATATGAGGATATATTGAAATTTAGTCTTCTTCACCCAATCCATTTAATATAATTATTATATGATTTGTTTTTTTGTTGAAAATATTAGTCAATTAATAATATATTATCTACATCAATCCAAATCATCTTCTTTAATGTTTTATATTAGACATGATTTTTAATAATATTTTACAGAAATTCCCTATAAAAATAGGATATATTTATATATGTAAAAAAATTATAAAATTAATTTTTCCTTCTATGTAATAATAACAATGTTTCTAAAAACACGAATCAATAGATTTATAATGATAACCATAAGAAAAAAATTTAATCAAATAATAACATGTAATAAGATAACTAACTACCAAATACACCAGAAAATAATAAAAATTCTAAACATTGATAAAAAAACGCAAGTGCTAATATGAATCATAAAATCACTAATAGATCTATCTCAGCTCCTATACCGATTTATATAAATGTAAATTTGGTGACACCCTCATTGGTGGAGGAGTCGAATGTTGGAGAGAACCATTTAACAAAATTTGAACACCTTTCATAGATTATATAATTTAAATTGATAAGGGAAAACAATTTATTATATTTATAGTTTTTGTTTTGAATATTAAATTTATAAATGTAATCTTCCCATACAAATCATTACACACGCAATCCTAAAATTAATTGAATATTAAATTTATGACATACATTCATTACACATTTTTGACAATGTAGATCGGTAGATGAATAATATTTTCAATTTAATTATAATTATTACAAGCCACTCTAAGGTCATATCATGTCCCCTGAATAACGTCATGCATTATTGCATCATAACTCCCAACATATTATATGTGTAAACATTTCTCATCATGTGTATCATAAAATCAGAATAATGAAACATTCAACATAAATTAAATATAAATATGATTAGAAGAATAAATTATATCACTGATAATAAATAATAATCTTCTAAATTACCCTATAATGTAATTATAATAATCATTTATATACTTTAATTATCCTACTTATTATGATTAAGATATTACAATAATAGTCTTCTTTACTTTTTAATATTCAAATTTCATATAAACTATATATATCCATCTTTAATAAATAATTTACCAAAAATTTAAATCAACGGGATCATAATGTTATTCTATTGAATCCGTCAATATCGTTTTTTCTCTATATGAAATCTGAATCATCACATTCTATATAGGGCATTCGCCACTATAAAATAATATTGAAATATCTTACTATACACCATTATGGGTTTACTATGGATAGTAGAAAAATATGTACATTAGTTTATCCCTCTTGGTATGTTTTCTCAATATAGAAAATGATAAAAAAATTATTAATCACTCATTTATAGATTATGACATAAACTAAATTTCATATATATATATTTTTGGTGGGAAGATCATGTGTCCTATGTTTTAAAATTCTTTATCAACTTTTATGAACATGTATCCTTGAATTCCGAGAAAAATATTTTATTTTGATCCAAAAAATATATAAAATTCTTCAAAAATGAATCATTTTAATTATTCATATTATATATTAATCTATTTATTTTGATTTTAATATTTTTACACAGTCATGTATGATTACAACTAATGTAAACTCTTATTACTGAATGGTGTATGGGTATATTCAACAGTCATTATTTACAACATGTACCCTTACATTATCACATTTAATGAAAGTTATAGTTAATTGCAATGTGTTTTAGATATTCATTTTTAGAGTTCTAATTTATAATCCTCATCCTTAGTTTTCTTGAATCATTCTATCTATGATGCTTTTCATGTCTATTGATATGGTATATAAATATGTATTCCACGTTTTTTCATTATAATAAAATAGCAGAAACTTATTTTTTTCATAATAAGTTACTTATAATTTAAACTCATACATAATATATATCATATATAAAATAATTTATGACACAAAATACATTTATATATATTATTAAACACTCACATATTAACAAGAATAAAAATATATAAGGCCTTTTACATGAATATGATATCATATTTTATAAAAAATGTATTTATTGTGGTATTATATTAGACTTCCCGTACAGAATAACCTACTTTATAAAACTATATATAGTTTTACCAGAATCTGAACTAATTAAATAAAAAAAATTTCCATGGAATGGATTTGATACCTCCATGACATAATTTTTTAGTGGGTTATATCTATCTTTAATATAAATAATTGTAATAGACATCTATTTTCTCTCATGATATGGTCCAATTTATGAAATTATGAATGATTCAATATATTTCCTTATCTAAGGTAATGATAAAAAAAGTCATTATTCTATTCACCATCTTCTGGGTGGTAAGTAATTCATCAAAATGTTACACTTTTCCTTTCATCCCTATAGAAAACAACAACATATATTGTGTATCCCTCATTAAACTTATATATCTAGAATAACAAATATGTACAATTAATGTCCAAATTATATTTGTGAACTATAAAATAAATTTTCTACCTACTCATATGAAAATAGTATCCCATATTGGTTTCCATGACAACTAAAACAACAATACGTCGATTGAATTATATAATAAATTCTCAACTGAAAATTATAATTTCTATATCTCATTTTTAAATTTTTGTCATATAACAAGAAAAAAATAATAGTAAAATTTTGTTTTTGTTTTATATTTTTTCACAAAATTATTATTATAATTTCATTTATGAATACATATAGGAAGAATGGTATATCATATTTTTAATAGTGTCAGGTAAAAAACATGGAACACTTCATTAATATAATTATTGTTCAATATTTGAATGATCAATTCATAGTAAAGATTGTAAGAAATCTAAATTCCTTAGGTAATGCTAGGTGTTATTTGTTTTTTAACTTTATTAAATCATAATGTATTATTTATCAAAATCTTTTTTACAAAAAATAATTAAATTTTATATAATTTACATTATTATAATAATTATCTCTATTAGTGGTTCATCATGTTTAATTTTTTACATGAATATAATAAATAATTTTCTAATCTATAATAACATAAAAAAATTATAGCAACCCAAAAAAATTCAACAAAACACTTTTTATGCAAATAATTTCATCCACAGTGTGGTGAATTCATTTAATAATTAAAATCATTAATACATCACCATGAACATCAAATCACATTGTATTCAATGAGATTAAATGTCATAATGAAAAATTTGTAACAATCATATGGAAAAAACTCAATTATAGTCAATAATTTATCATCTCAATAGAAAATAATTTAATAATTCAATATTGTTAACTAATCATAATCCTTAGAATTGAATATGGCTGATAAAAATGATCTACAACAAATTTATATGATCAAAAAAAGTTAAAAATATATAATTCCTCGTGAGTTTTATTATTGTAGATTTATATAATGAAATTAATATATATATATATATTCACTAGAATTGATATTTATAATTTTATTTAATGTCACCTATGTTATTTCAGTCAATTATTTCTACATATTTAAAAAAACTGGAAACTCATTCAATAATATCTAATTTTATGATTGATTTCAGAATGATATTTCTAATCAAAATATAAATTTTTTCATTAAATATAACTAAATAAATATTTTCCAATATTAATTTAAATTATTAAAATGGAATATATTTAATTTTCTACTATATTCCTCATTAATGAAATGAATTTTCAATTTAATTATTCCAGGAATTACATTTTGAAATTGTAAAAAAATCATGAATAAATGAATATTTATTAGACACGGAAAATTCATTTGAACGTCATGTTTTTAGGGTTGACTGTATTGTAGTTCATTTTATATAGTTTATATATTCTCACATTTCAGTGACAAATATCCTATGTAATGGTATTTTATGGACATAATTGATGGATTTTGTGGGAAATTGAATATTTGGTGTGTATTGGGGACTAAAAAACTAGGTTCGATGTAATTATTATTATTTTTCATTCATTTTTCATAATTATTACATTTAATGATTTTTTATTTTATAATTATGTTAGTGTATTTTAATGTTCATCATTAGTTGGGACACATGGAATGGTATGTTATAAATAAATATTGGATATGTTTTTCATAATCTCAAAGTAGGTTGCATCATATCTCTATAAAATGTTCATATATATTTAAAAAATAATTTCAACATTATACCACCTATAAACATTATAAAAGACACATATATGATAAAATTAATTGATATGATATATTAAATACATATAAATTTGGTATCACTTTACATACTCATATAAAAACATGGGAATTCATTGAATTATTAAATTATTTTTAATTACATTATTCATATTCGACTTCCCCCTCTCATGTTACCAATATAGATAGATTTTTATGATATTTTAAATATAATTATGAAATAACCAAACAGTAATAAAGATCAATGAATTTGAAAAAATCCTTTATTTGATTAATTTTTACTTCCTTTGAATAATATATCCCTTATTATCGTAGAAATTCACTTTTATTTTATATATCATATACATCATAATTCCATATTATATTCAGAGAGTCTCTAATAATTATACCATTATAGTCAATACATGTTTCTAGAAACAGTGCTAAGAATTTATAATTAATTGATTTTGTTTAGCGTTGAAAACACATACCCCAATTATTATGGAATCACATATACGAACTTGAAACCCATTATTTAAATTAGTAAATTATTCATTAATTTATTTTTCATACAGGATAAACAAAACATGGAAAAAATCATTATATATAATTTTTTATATTCATTATTTTATAACTCCCAAAATTCCATGATTATTATTATATTTAAAATATGTTATATAATATAAAATCAGAACCAATAACTTCTTATAGCATTATACAACTAATTATTACAAGTTACTTTCTCTCATTTTTCTCATTTGTACTCTGATTAATAATTTTTAAATCATATACAGATGATTTAATATCATACGATAATTAGTTATAACTATAAAGATGTATTTTATTATATATTCATCTTCTAAATAACACCCTCTTATATATAATATATATATAAAATTAAAATTTACTAATACAATATACCCTTCCTAGATATAAATTCCATGATATATTAAAAATTATTAGAAATATTTTCAATTTCCAATAATTTTTTTATCATTACATTAATATAAATAATAGGTTAAATCACTATGTTTCCATTATTATCATAATAAATATTCTAATTAGTCTGTCTTTTACCTCACATATGTAACTTGATAATTTCATAGGGGATACTCCTAAATTATTATCATTCAACCTAAATTATTTTTGATAAAATGATATCTAATATCTATATGTTACCTATTCTTGTGTATCTCATTATATTTATGATATGATATAATGAAATACATTTTTCACAAATAATAATAATGATTTAGAAAAATGAAACATCTCTCTTATCATAGAGTTTCTTATAAATAAATAATTATTTTCTTGATTTATATATTAAATCTATATAATCTACCTCTTTTATATTTATTGATATTTTATTCTAATTCATTCATATCAATATAATATGATAATATCCTAGATAAAAAACCTCTTGTATTGGATTTTTTATGATAATCAGAACCATATGAATTGGAGTTAATGAATTCCATTAATTATTTCACAAAAATACAAATTTATTATATAACCAAAATCATTATATCATTGATAAGAAATAAATTTTATTCACAATATAAGGATCCCTCTAAATTAGATCTCTTTTCTATATAGATTTAATGTATTAAAAAAATTATCAAGTATGGTAGCAGTAGAATAGAGTATACAGTAAATCTATAATCTAAACCCTTCAGAAATCACTATTCTCTAATAATTATATGTTATCATACTTGTTATGGTTACTCATGTTTTCATATTATTCACATTATTAATCGATAAATATACTTATGAATTATTTTGAATACTTATTTTAATAAATAGTTTTTTGGATTTTATTTTAAAAGTGATTAATCCATTAAAAAAATTTGTGTTCAATGGTAAAGGATATCTCCAAATAACATTTAATTATATTTTTTAAGTCCTTGTGGGTTTATTTAATTAATCAACTAATACTGATATGATATATTTAAATTAACACTATTTATATTTCATGAAAATCAGTCATCTTATAATGGCTATAGTATTGCACCCAATTTTTTCTTCACAATTCCTTTTAAAAAATGTAATTTAGAATTTGATGAATTTTGATCATACATGAGTAAATATATTTCATAATTTAACATGAAATATTTACTACAATCATGTTCAATTTGTAAACCATCAAGGTGATATATATAAAACAAATACTCTACCATCATTTTTAATGAATATAAAATGACACATATATAAAATATTTTAAATATACTCATGAATGAAATTTTATGTAATATAAAATATATTATATTTATGAAGCATGAAATAGTGTCATAAAAATATAAAATACATTACTATATGAGTACATTTAATAATAAAACATTTTTTTATAATTATTACAACATCCTAATTGAGATTATTTTTAATAATTATACTTTTTAGAATAATAATTTTGATTAATTTCCACAATAAATATCGCAATACACATGATAATATTTTTGGGTTCTTATGATCAGTCATGTACTTTTTCAAACTCCCTTCCTTGGATTATTTTTTAAATTTGTTAAATTTAACAATATATATTTATAATTTCATACTATTATATTGCTAGAAATTTTTAAAACATTATCTATCTTGTAAATATTAATGTATTCCACAATAATTGAATTCCATTACTTTATTTTCATATAAATCATATTTGATATTTTTTTACTAGTCATTAATATAATATTATAATCATTTAAAAATAAAAATATTATTCATATGAATTATCTATAATATAGTAATTTAATTAATATTTTCAAAATAAAATAATTTCATTTCTGATTTTTCCATGGGTTGTCAATAATAGTTTATTTATTTTTTAATAATATTTCTGGTATTTTTATTATAATATAAATAGGCCATGTTTTTATAGCTTATTCTTAATATATATATTACTAACATACCATACCAATGAATCCCACTTTATCATCAATGTTTATGTCATGCCAAATTCATCCAAACACTCAATTTATTCATAATTCTATTTCATTTATATAAAATATCATATAGATTTTTTCCCTATGAATAATAATTTAATATGATAGTATATCTTTATACTATAAGAATTTATCTTAACAAATTTAGAAAATTTAATTTCACAATAACTATCATTTTCCATATTTTTTATGTTAATGTTTAATCATTCAAATATTTTCATTCATTGGGTTATACTCAGAGAGAAGATGTGATTACATTGAGCATTCTTATAAATATTTCTCAACTACTCTTTTAAAATAATAAGTTCTTATCAAATCATTCTTTTATGATATAATTTTAAAACATAATTTTAATAACACATTAATACCTATCACAACCCCCTCCCCATAAGGTGTACACCTCCTGGGCCGGCAGTGTGAGAAGAAAGATAATGGACCCCATTTCCCCCATCCACTAGGACCCATGATGGCAACGTGCTCTGAGGGTATAGTAAACACATGAATGAAAGTAATTATCCTCTAAGAGAACACATCCAAAATAGAGAGATATGATAGACCCCAAACAGTTCTATCTCAGACTGAAATATAAAATAAAACCAAATTTCACATATTTAATGTCATGAAAAACTATGATAACTAGAAGGGGAAACTTCATGTACCAAAAATAAAGTAAAAACAATAGTAAGCACAAGCCTGAACAGCTCCAACAACCACAAGCTAGTAGAATCCAATTTGATCTCCAACCTATTGTAAATGACCTAAAAATAGTTTATATATACACAGGCTGTGTATAACAATATACTCAATAGGATCCTCCCCAGATCCTATCATGAAAAAGTAACAGAAGCATACTAAATCCTAGTTAACAACAAATGGAACTAACTCGTCACCTAAACAGGTATAATAATTTCTCAACTTCACCATGGCTACTATCACCAAGTAACTCATACAAGAGTATATAATATAATACAGAATATCAAGGGTTCCCCACTACTACTTCCCCAATTGTTTACCACTTTTCCCCAATTTCGCATGTCCTAAGCATCTCTCTCCAAAAAGTCTTCCTCGCAAACACTTGTTTGAAGCCCCACAACATGCATCTCATACCATAAAACCACCACCTCCACACAAGAAAGTATCCTAGTTGTTTCTGGGATCCATAACAGCTTGTATACAGTGTATCATACGTCTAGTATTATAACTCAAGTCATTATAGCCCATACATCGAGTAAGGATCATAAATATATCACAGCCTATACACATTGCACATATAGTAGTCCATAGGATACAATATCTAGAATATATGTGTGCGAATAACTATAAGCCATTAAATACCTCTACACAAAAATATGGGGAAAACTAACCAATGTGCCTACCAGCACAAGTAACTGTCAGGAGAATAGAGTAGGACCAAAGGGGGTTATCAGCCATCCATCCTCCGACCAGAATGTTGTGGAAAACACCCCTAGGGCTCCGAATACCCAGGGTTTCACTAACCCTAACTGACGGGGTGGATTATCCTATAGAAACACAAAATGTATAGAATATATTATATCTCACAACCACAATATGGACATAACCTAGTATTAGACTCAATTGAAGCTAATGTCTCTCCGACTCAAGGCTCTGACTTCTAAGACTAGGTATCCTATCAGAACGCAACCATTTAAAGTGCTTAATTACAATACATTATACCCTTTTTTCAGTTCTTCATTACATTAATTAATTATTTAAACATTAATTAACCATTAACAATTTCAAATTATATTTTATTAAAATCACACCCAAAGTACATTGTCCCTTTGAAATTATATCCTCAACATTTCGTCACAAAAAGCTCCTCCTCCATGGGTTATCATCATTTATTCAATTATTTATTACAACATTGACATCCCATATTTCAAGTAATTATAGAAAAACATTTTATGCTACTAAAATGAAGGGGATTCAACACAGTGAGTATATGAACTACCTATCGAGTCGTCGATACCTATAGCCAGAGCGTAGACCCATCTTCCCTTGAGAAGATAGACATAGAAAGCATGTGGCATACCCCACATGTCTTCGCCCCTTTCAGAAAAAGGTTAAAAAACTAGATTCTGTGAGCAATGGGTAGTGTAAAAAAGATAAGAAATAAAGGAATCATAAAGAAACCAAACATTCAAGTCCAAACGGTTCAATCATCCCTTGTGTCCTCCTAGACACCCACATGCATAAACTGATGCATCTCGCCACATTAGGCGTCAACTGCTGCCCCATCTAAAAGACCACCCTTCCCCCACATATCACAACATCCATATAGGCTCACACCACAACACATTCACTAGAAAAAAAAAGTCTTACCAAATGGGCTCTTGGATCTTAAAGAAACAAGTGGGTAACTTAGGAGCCAACAAGGAATTATCTTTTAACAGACAACTAGTACGTTAATCCTTATTGGATTAACTGATTTATTATTCTTAGGTTCTAAATTCGGGAAACCTAACATGTAATGCCTCAATCCCAGTTACCTAGAGTAGTTGAATTATTTTAATAAGTTGGAATGATTATAAGAAATCAAGTCCCGATAGACCAATCAGTTTAGAAATCTTGGAAAATAGATTACATACATGAACGTTACATGACACATTAGAAAATAAAACACAACATAAATGATCCTTTGAGAATGCCATTAATACCTTAGCCTAACCCTGTTTATCAATCATAATACACACTTTGTAATCTTTATAAAATTATAACATAGAAAGGGGTGAGATCAGATGCTCAGTAAGGATAATAATATAGCGGAAACATTCATAAATATGCATAAAAATTTAAGGAAATGTATAAGACTAAAACAAAATCCATTTAATCATAAACTTCAGAATAATATGGAAAAGTTAAAATAAAACAATTCCATTTACTTATTCACATGGATATTCTATTAGTTGAATAATCACATGAAATATCAATATCTACTTTCATAATGATGGAATGAATAATGCCAGACATCAAAACCACATATTCAAGGGATTGTGCAACGACTAAAAAAATATTTTTTTCAAGGCATTGTGAGAGGACATTAGTTTGTCTAATGAGACATACCGATGCATCGAGGAGAAATAGTGCACTATGCCCATCACTTATTAAGTCCAATGAATTCCTATTATGAAAAGTTTTAAACCTAACATAAACATTCTTATTAAATCTGACATATGAAATGTAAAAACCTTCTCCATAAAGCCGGAATGGTATAAAAATAACACATCTAAAGTCAAACATATCACAAATCCATCAATACATTATGGAATATTTGTATCATAATAAATCAACATCAAATAAGTTTATAACATATTAAAGGATTTTTACATAGATGAAAATGATTTGTAAAACTCTTTGAGCGAAATATTATTTTTTTATAAAATCATTTAAAAGTCACACAATTTATAATGAAAGATATTTAAAGACATTTTTTAATCAAAGTGTTGCATACCAATTTGGAACTTATTAATGTAATTAAAATTTTAAAACATTCAAGTCTATTTAAATAAATCCTTAAAATCATTTTGAAAACAAGGACATTAATTAAAATGGTTTAGAAGAACAAATATTTAAAAAAAAATTAAATGATGTTTCAGTTAAAAGACCCTAAGAAAATACATTTGAACGATATTTTATTAAACATGGACATGGATAATAAATATTTCCCAGTAGATACATACGTAAAAACATCCTCGTATAATGAAGAGATTGTGAAATTAACCCTTACCTTGCACTTTGCATTAGTTGAGGGTATGTTTAACCTCTTATACAAAGATCATAGTATTTTATTAAATTATACCTGAACCATATTAATATTTATGACATCATACATGATTCATTTATAACTTTATACTACCCATTTAATTATAATTTCCTTGTTAAATTAACATTTTAGGTTATAATCACTTTCTTTATTGTATGTGTGTTAACTTGTTAATCTTGATTGTATCACATAGATCAAGATTTAAATACTTATTGAATATAAAACATGATTTTTAGATCATATATATTTATAATATATTTGGTATAATAGACATATATATGAAATGTAAAAAACTGTTTATGGAGACGGTAGTCCGTAAGCACGCATAAACGTTGTTTCCGTTTTCATATCGTATTGAGCGATACTAAGTGAATAAGATATATGTAAGTACATATATATATATACCATAGAATTATTATTTCATATATTACAAACTTATAATTAATATATATTTTTATAATCACTGATTAATGGTGAACATGGAAATGAATCTTATCACAGCGTGGAGATGGTGATTCGAACATACGCACGAGTGACAATATCATTTTCTTAAAGGTGTGTAATTGGATGGTATATTAATTTTAAGGAGACATTAGAATATTATTTTCATTGTTTATATACATATTACTAATCATTATATTCATCCAAATGACATAGGGTTCAATAAAAAATTACACCACGGTTTGGAGATGGTAAGCCATACATACACACACATGGTGACATTATCATTCATAGGACAGATAGAATAATGAATATAGTTGTACCATATTTACAATAACATCACAGTATATAGAAGGTACATGATTTATTATTTTAGTATGTTAAAAAAAATATAGAGTATGTGAAAGAAGAAAAGAACTAAAAAGGGGGTGGTGAAATCATTACCTGTTCTCCGGGTGCTTCCTTTTGATTTGACCAAAAGGGCTCCATAGGATGACTTTATGTCCAAAGGAAGGCCTCTAGTATGAATGTAGGATAGATTTTAGGATATGTGGTCAGGTGTGGTCCTAGAAAAATGGCATTGGAGCAGTAAATTTGAGAGAAGGGGAAGTTCCCTTTTAAAAGAGGGGCGAAGGGCACCTTAGGAAAAACATACAATATTATTTTATAATAAATTAATTTCTTGTTTCTAATTGATCAAAAATGAAATTTTATATTATAAGGCAAGTATGTGTCGAAAAACACTCAACCATTAGGTTTTAGATAGGTTTGGTTAACTATATTAACCTTTTCTTTTAGATTTAACTCTTATTTAAAAAGTTTTACATTTACCATGTCTCTTTGTATTTTTATATTATATGGATCATAAACATACTATAAACATCCATGATAAACCCAAGTGGTTCATTAATGATATATATAATTGTATTTAAGTCCTTTGGCCGAACCCTAGACTTTTAGGAATAGAATGCCAATTAATAATGTAATATTTTATTGAAAAATCTCTTTTATTTCAACATTGACACTATTTTGTATTTTGTTTTTTCTAAATTCAATGTAGCAGTATTACATCAAAAAAAATCATTTAGTAAACCCTAATATGTCATATTAACCTAGAAAATTATTTTAATTCTTAAAAAGTCTCAAATTACATTTATTAATGTATTTATAATATCAACTATTTTAATAATATATTAATAAGGTAATTAATGCATCATCATTGTGTCATAAATAAATATAATTATTAAATGTCTAAATTTATAAATAAAATAACATTAATTTGGAACCATTTTTATCTTTTTGATGAATATTTATATTCTTATTTTTCCTTTCTATAACCCTATATTAAAAATGTTTTAGTTATGAAAACATGAATTTTAAAACTTTAAACATTTCATTAAATTAAATAACAATAAATTTCCTAATCTAATCCATGTGGACCTAAAGGATCATATTTTGTTGTTAATATTTTTTTTGGGTCAAATTACACTTATCCAATAGAATTAGGACATGTGGTAGGTTGATTATAATATCATTTTTACCCTTAATTACCCTATTTACTTTTAACCGTGGTAAATAAAAGTCAAGAATTACTATTTACCAAAAATTATTTAATCATATTGAACCACTTTTAACATATTTTGGTTAACCCTTTCTCTCATATTTTAGAAATTCGTCTCACAAATGCGGTAAAATTATGTTTTATGCAAATTTGTAAATCCTCTTAGGATGTTGGTAAAAGATGGTAAAAAGTTCGATAAAATTTTATATATCTAAACATATTATAAAATGACTCCAAATAATTAAATTGAAGTTATATAGGTATTATATATCTATTTTGACCTAAAATAAATTAAAATAAAATAACGACTTACTTAAAAAAGTTTGTTTTAAACAATAACGAGGTGTTATCACTATTCATAAAAAATTGAATGTTTTCAGAAAAATACCAAAAATTCACCCAAACATAATTTTGATATTATAAATTCAAAAATGATGTATATTTTACCAAATTCAAAACATAGAAGATTTATTTATAAATTTTAAACTAATTTCTGTCGTCAAAACCAAAAATCGGGTTTTTAAAAAGGGAAAACTCTCAAATTATTGACATGTGTTTCTGTCAAATTTAAATGTTAAATTACTTATAATGAAATAAATTGTATTAAATGATAATAATATAATCAAATTATACATCAAACCCCTTAAAAATCATAATTTATCACTAAAAATTTTTTCGATAAAAAAAATTTGTTTTCAATTCAAACATTGTATTTTTCATTATTTGTCAAAATATGAATGTTATCTGAAAAGTACCAAAGATTTATCCAAACAAAATTTTTATGCCCTAATTATATAGTTGAATTTAATTCCATTATGTTTAATATATAAATGTTTCAAATATTGGTTTTAAAAAAAATGTTCTCCATTAAAAGTTGGTAAAATTACATTTTTTGAAAAATACGTCTTTTATCTGTAATAATGAATTTGTTCTTATATTATGTCTATGAAACTCAAAATAAGAATGTCCAAATTATATAGTGTATATATGATTTAAAATTCTGTTAATACTACCCGTAACTTCTTTATTAATATTTAGTTTAGTATGTTGTGGTGCGCTCGAAATTGGTGTTGCGTGTAGCGCAAGTTATTGAATTACTTTAATGAGATAACGTACTATTAAATCATGGGGTGTTACATAACAAGTATGATATAATAAATAAGTATACATCCTTACTGCACTAATTTGATTAACATCAAATTACAACAACAATAACTGAATTCATTTACATGCCTCTTTATCTTTATCCAAACAACTACGGATTAATTCTGGCATTATATTCAATACCAACTTCCATCAATAACGAAAATATAAACAAATCTAGAAAATATATCACACTATCTAGAAAAACAAGAGGCAACAATATACGATTGATATCCATTTATATATCTAATTCAAATATTTATTATGCCAATTACATTATGATCCAATGTGGTAAAACGTGATAACAATACAGTTGCATATAAATGGAAAGAGAAGCAATGAATCCCCTTCCTCAAATAGTTCTTGAAGTTATTTATATGATAATGATCCACACAACAGATCATGATCACCTCCTCTCATGACAACTCATCCCTCTGAGGATGTCGTAGTATGATGGGACCAACCGAAACCCAGGAAAACTCTATTAGAAGCTTGGAGATCACAAGCCATAACATTGAAATGAGAAAAATGTGAAGATTATCCCGAAATAACCTCGATAAAACAGAACTTATATCGATGAAGGTTCGACACATGCTATTTGCACAAAAGAAGGTGGTGCGCATGAAGGAGGAAGTAACATCATGGGTAAATGACCTAAGTATTAAGGTTCGATCACACCACTCTAATGGGAAGAAATAAGTTTTCAAGAATCATTCACAAGGTAGACCAAGAGGATGAATATAGGAGGAAGATATCTCATCCCTTAGATGATATAATTGAGAAATAGTTTAAGATATGTTGGATTTTCCATTAAAATTAGATCGCATTAAACTACACAATTTCACTATATAAAATATCTCGGACCATATCAAAATTAATACAGGAGTTAAAATATTTGAGTTGACCTTAAATTCTCAAAACAAGCCCCTGATTGAATTTTATCTCAAAGATAATGTCAAAGGGGAGAAACTATAGTAAGTTGGAAACACTTTTCCTGATCTTGGATACACTGTACACCTACTGATATTGGAAATACTATACATGATTTTGAAAACACTGTACACTCACCAATCTGGGACTCATCGGTCTTAGATTCACTTATCCTTGAAACACTATTCACAAATGAATCATTGACCCTAGACTCACCAATCCTGGTAATATTCACAGAATGACTCGCTGATCCTAGTACCATTCAAAGAATGACTCACTAATCCTAGACTCACGGATTCGGGTACTATTCAGAGAATGACACACCAATCCTGGACTCACTGATCATGGTACTGTTCACAGAATGACTCACAAATCCTGGACTCACCGATCTTGAAGTCAATGATTCTGGTAATGTTCATAGATTGATGTTTTGGTCCTGGACTCGCTGATCCTGGACTCACCAATCCTGGTATTGTTCAAAGAATTACTCCCCAATCATGGACTCACAAATCTGAGTACTCTTCACAGAATGACTAACTGATCCTGGAGTCATCGATCATGGACTCACTGATCCTAGGAGTTCTCACAGAATGTCTTACCGATCCTGAAATCACCGATCCTCGTACTGTTCACATAATGACTCACCGATCCTGGACTCACTGATCCTAGTACAGTTCGTAGAACGAAATACCAAATTGATGGTATTTTTCACAGAATGACATACTGATCAATGGTACTATTCACAGAACGAGAGACTGATCAGATGGTACTGTTCACAGAATGAAAGACCAATCCGATTGTATTTTTCATATAATGACTGACTGACCTGATGATTTTTTATACATTAGAATCACCGATAGAACTCTTCACATCATTCTCACTGATGGAACTGTTCCCATCGGTCACACCGATGGAAATCTTCATATAGGTCTCACTAATGTAACTTTTCACATCGGCCTCACCGATATAACTATTTACAGAAATGGTAAATTTGGAAAGCAGTTGGGGATAGGCCACATTGACCACCAGAACACTGCTAACATTAGATTTCAGCGGAGGAATTGACTGGAGAGGTTCGGTCCATCACATTTGATGCCACTCTAAACATTCTCATCCTCGATATTGACAAACCCACCTAAAAGGTATAGAAAAGAATTATAAACAACTACATATCAAGATACATCCCAAAAGAGAGAATAAAACAGGAAGCAACCAAAGAAATCCATCTCCTTTCATGAATGACCTATAACCACAAAGAGAACATTGTTACAAGAAAAGAGTTAAACATCAAAAATCTCTCTGTACTGACCATGTATCTGTGACTCGCATTCTTAGGTACTCTCCTCCATGCCACCGTGTCACCATAAGACTTGAACCAAGGGGATAGAATACCCATGCAACACCATCGATTTGTGGTCTTGTGTCTCCACAGGTCTCCCCTTAATGGTCCCATCATCATCGACATTGATCACTCCATAATCAATGATGTGTGAGTCATCATGAAGATAACGACGGATTTGTGATACATGGAAAACATAATGTATCTGGCTCATCTACAGGGGAAGTGCTAATCGATATGCCATGACTCAACCATGCGCCAAAACCTCGAATGGACCAATAAACTAAGGAGAAAGCATACTCTAATGACCAAACCATTGATGCCGATAACGGGGAGTCACCTTAAAAAATAGGTGATCCATAAAATCAAACTCTAAGGTTCTCCTCCATTTATCATCATATGATTATTGACGATCATGTATTGTCATCATCCTCTCATGAATCACCTAAAACAACTCTTTTATATTTTTCACTAGATCTGGGTCGAGAATTGCTAACTCTCCGGCCTCAGTCTGACTCAACGGAGAATGGAAGGGTCGGCCATAAAAGGCCTCAAACGGTTCCATACCAATGGTGGAGTAATTTGTTTTGTAATTTATCTCCACCATGGTTAAGTGCCTCATCCACTAATATCCAAAATACAAGACACAAGAGTGTAACATGTCTTCAAGAGTCAGGATTGTCTGCTCTGTCTGTCCATCCATCTGAGGATGAAATGTAGTGCTAAGGCATAGTTGAGAACTGAAAGCATATGGGAGACCTCTCCACACCTTGTATGTAAAACATGGATCTCGATCATAAATAATCATCCTTGGGTCTCTATTATGTCTCATCACCTTCTCTAGATACTACCTCGACAAAACACCCACTGAGCTTGATTCCTTGATATATATGAAGTGGGACGATTTTGTTAAATGACCCACTACCACCCACTTAGCATCACTTCCTCCCTGAGCTTGAGTTAAACCTATAACAAAGTCAACTAGGATGTCCTCCCACATCCACTGGGGAACATCTAATGACTGGAGCAGACCACCAGGAACACGGTGTTCGACATTCACCATGTTTCACACTAAACATTGAGACCCAAACTCTGAAACTGCATGCTTCAGCCCAGGCCACCAAAACTAGATCCTCAATCCTCGGTATATATTTTCCACACTAGGATTCACCACTAAAGGATGACTATGTAACTCTCTGAGAATCGTCTCATGCATCATCAAAGGAACAAAAATAATTCCATGATACAACACTTGATGTTGTTCATAATCAGACCAACCATCAGGGGCCTCGCCACAAACTAATTGTTCCCTCAAAACCTCTACCTCTAGATCCTCCAACTGGGACTCTTCCACCTTCTGCGTGAGATATCAATACACCATCATCGGAAAAAGGAAACCTCGGCCTCCAACTTCTCCCATATCATGATGTAATGTTGACAGTTCTTCCATTACTCTCCAAGAGTCACTAGATTCATGCACTGCATCACTACGTGACTTCCGACTCTGGGCATTAGCTACAAAATTCCCCTTTCTTGTTGTATATGATATTTCGTAGTCGTGTTCCTAGAATAACTCCATCCAATGACGCTATCATAAATTCAAGTCACGATATGATTAAACATAACTTAGGATCTTATGATCACTGAAAACCACAAAGCGCTCTCCAATGAGGTATTGTATCCACAACTTCATAGAAAACACCATGATTTCAAACTTAAGGTCATGGGTGGAATTGTTACATTCAAGGGGACATTACTTCTGATACCCATAAGAAACAACTGATCATTGCTGCATAATAAAATATCCTAACCTCAGATGTAAAACATCATAGAAAACACCAAACTGAACTCTCTCAGCTAGAAGACAATGAGCAGGAGCACTTACTAACTTCTCTATCAAATACATCAAAGCTAACTAAAACTTACCAGTCTATTTGATCGCCTAATCCTTCACAGTCAAAGCAATCATTTGAGTCATAACTCGATATAAATAAGCTACGAACCTCCTATAGTTACCTATAAGGCAAAGAAAACATCACACCTCTGACACTTTCTTTGGGGCTACCCAAGATACAACACCTTCTATCTTCTATTGATCCAAAAATAATCTCTGCTGGGACAGAAAATTCCAAAGAAACATTCTTCTCGAACCCCAAAACTTGCACTTATATAAATTCACAATCATATGATGTTGACGAAGAACTCCCAAAATGACATGTAGATGCCTTGCATGATACTCCTCATATGTGGAGTACACAAGGATGTCATCTATGAAAACAACCAAAAACATGTCAAGTAAAACACGGAACACAACATTCATGAAATCCATGAACATAGCTGGAGCATTTTTCATGAAGAATGACATTTCAACGAACTCATAATGCCTCTGACGCCAAAATAAAATAGCCATCAAGTTATCCTCACCCTTCACATGCATCTGATGATATCCTGACTGCAAGTTAGTCATTGTGAACCAATATTAACCTGTGAGTTGATCGAATAATTCATCAATCCTTGGAAGATGATAACAGTACTTTATTGTCACTTTGTTCAAGTGACAAAATTTGACACCAAACAGCAAACTGTCATCAACCTTCTCCACGAACATAACTGGTGCACCACACGGTGACACACTCAGTCAAACAAAACCACACTGTAATAGACCCTCAAGCTGTATACACAACTATCATAACTCATAAGGGGTCATCCTATTTGGAGACATATAAATAGGATAAGCTCCTGATTGTAGCTTAATCCCAAACTCGATCTCTCGTAGAAGGGGTAATTCTACAACCTATTCTGGAAAGACATCAGGATACACTTCTATGACCCTGGGAAAAACCTTCAATTGAACCTATTGTGAACTCAGCATTGGTTCAGCCATCATGGATGATAAGGACAAAACATTCCACTGACCCATTTTATGGTCTCTATCACCAATTAACATCATTGGATCTCCATCCGCATAGAGGAAAAAAACCTTCCTCAAAAAGCAATCAATGATATCCATCATAGAATAAAACCAACCCATGCTGAGGATGACATCATAAGGTTGTATTGGTAAACATAGGAAATTTTTCCAAGAGTGGTGCTGCCCCAGCACTAGCACACAGTCTCTACATACATCAATCAAGTCAGCTCGACCACCAACTGGCATAGTCCACCCCAAGGGCCCTGGAAGCCTATCTACCTCAATACCCAAATCATGGACAAGGGTGGGTCATATGAAGGACTTTGTTTTTCATGAATCAAACAAGGAATACACAAAGGTATAAAACAACCAACAGGTACCTCGAATGATGTTTGGATCACCTGGTGATAGAAATGCTAAAGCATGAAGATGTCCACAACCTCCTCCGCGACCTCTCTAAACATGATGAAAACCTCCACCACATCGGTGCTCAAATCTATGAGGATGGGCAGCGTCACAGTGTCGTCCTCTGTCTACCCCATTTACCCTCTTCTGTTCTAAAGCTAGTGCAACCTATTGTTGGTACCTCAGCTAGAACTACCTCAAAAGAAGAAACGGGAATGTAAAACCTAGTGCACAATGCCTTCTATAAATGGTAGGTAACTCTTGTTGTTGATGACCTTGACCACCACAAGATAACCAAGCGTCTGATCCCTTGGCATAGGCATGAGAGCCGCTGCCTCTAGAGAAATGAGATGTGGAGGACTGGGACCTACCCCCATATGAACATAAACTATTCTTCCCTGAAAACCAGAATCCCCGGACCACAACCATACTTCATGATGAATCATGCTGACTCCCCTCTCATGATTATCCAGTTCTAGCCAAAGTCTTCTCAAAAACCTCTACCCTTTCTTGTACCTAAATATGTGTCTTCAGCATAAATTTTGTGTCCTGGCACTGTATATCTAGATGCAAAGCCTCCTTGAAATGCATCGCCCTGGCCTCCTCATCATGAAATATGTCCAATGAATATCGTAAAAGGTTCCAAAAATAGATTCCAAACTCTTGCGCAATGGAGCACTGGTGTCAAATTGTAAGAAGCTCCTAGATACTAGACACTTTTGAGGCCGGGGAAAGAATCATTACTCTAAACTTGTCTCGGAATTCCACCCAATAATCACTGACTCCTCGCAATAGACAAGGAACAAGAACCACCACTACCTCACTTATCCACGTACCATCATAAAAAACAAGGACACCATGTGCTCCTTCCGAGCATAGATCGAACTGAAGCCTTTCTCGACCTCCTCTAACCAATCATCCATTACTACATTTGAAATGGATCACTCGTACTTCTAAAGAATCTGGAACTGAAACTCCCAGAGTCTCTTCCTCCATGTTTCACCATCATATAACTCTACCCTATGGAGATCTTCTAGAAAAACCTTCTAGAAATCTTATATGTGATTCAAATGAGGACGTCGACCTGGAGCTATACCTATAAAATAACAAATAATTTGAGCTCCTAAACCTAGAATGTTTAATACTCAGCATTAATAAAATAATTTTACTCTTTTGTTTATTTTAGGTTAACCTATTCCAATGTTTACACATTCAAATACTAGAAATTAGAAGAACAATTCATGATCCTTTCCTAGGTCACTACCTCGTAACTAGTATCTCCTAATTTAGTATCCATGGTAAACTTGAAGGTTCATGCATCATATCATTGAGGGCCTTAAATGCCTATGTCTCATCTGGTCTCCAGTGTTTACATCATTTGATAAACATGAATGACATCATTTTCCAACCATCCCATGAATCCTCGCCAGTGCCTAACTCCTAACCCCATCCGTTCACTCAACCAATCATTTGATACCACTATGTCAGGACCCCCTCCACACAAGGCTTACCCCTCCTGGGCCAGCAATGTGGGAAGGGAGATAATGACCCATAAGTCCCACCTCTAGTAGGCATCGGGTTTCCCTCTAGGACCAAGGGTATAGTAAACACACATATGGGAGGCATTACCATCTAATAGAAGATATGTGAAAGAGAGAGATAAGATAGACACCAACCAATTCCATCTCAGACTGAAATAAAAAAGACAACCCATGTGCACATAAGAAATGTCATGCAAAACTACTACAACTGCTAAGGGAATACTATATATACCCAGAAGAATGTAAAATTATCAGCAACCTCAAGCCCGAACATCTCTTGCAACCCAAATCTAGTAAAAACCAGCTTCATCTCTAACATACTTCAAGGGACTTGAAAAATAGTTTATATATACATAGGGTTAGTATAACAGTATACTCAGAAGGATCCTCCATGGATCCTCTCATGAAAAGGTAATGAAAGCCTCCTAAAGCATTGTGAAAAACATGTGAAACCGACTCATCACCTAAACACATACACTAGGATCCCAACCTCACCATTGATACACTCACCATGTTATTCATACATGAGTATATAATATAATAATAAATATCAAGGGTACCCATCTACTCCTTCCCCAGTGGTTTTCCACTTTTCCCCAACGTCACACGTTGTAAGTATCTCTCTCCAAAAAGGCTTGCCCATAGAAACCTGGGAAATGCACCAAAAAATTCCCCTTGTGCAAGAAAACCACCCCGTCCACACAAGAATGTAACCATGTAGTTTCTGAAAGCCACCACAACTCTTATAATGTGTATTATAAGTCGGATATTATACCTCATGCCATTACTGCCCATAAAAATTGTAAGGATCCTCATGCCATCACAACCTATATGTGTTACAACTATAGTATTCCATAGGCTACTATTTCCATAATATATGTGTGTGAATAACCACAAGCCATTACAACCCACTATAGACATATAAGGGGAAAACTAACCATTGTCCCTACTAGTACAAGTAACTACCATGAGAATAGTGTGGGGATAAAGGGGGTTGTCATCCATCCATCCACCCCCAGAATGTTAGTGAAAACACCCCCAAGGGATCAGAATCTCCAGCGTGTAAGTTTCCATAACTGACGGGGTGGAGTAGCGTACAGAAACACAAAAAGTACCAAATGTACTATATCTCACAACCACACTATGGGAATAATCTTGTCATAGTCATCATTGACTAAACTACATCTAACATCTCCCGGACTCTCAGCTGCCACATCTAAGACTAGGTATACTATAAGACAAAACCATTTAAAAAGATTAATTACAATAATTCATTCCCTATTATTCAGTTCCACATTAAGTTAATTAATTCCTTAAACAATAATTAACCATTAACAATTTCACATTATATTTCATTAGCATCACAACGAAAGTTCACTGTCCCATTAAAATAGTAACCTCAACTTTTCATTCAAGAAAACTCCACCCCCTTGGATTAACATCATTAATTCAATTATTTATTACATCATTACCTTCCCATATTCGAAGGAATTCTTGAAAAACATTCTATGCTACTAAACACATGGTGGCTGAACAAGGTGAGTAGATGAACTACCCATCAAGTCTTTACTGCCTATAACAAGTGCATAAACCCATCCTCCATTGAGAAGCTATATACAAAAATCACATGGCATACCCTGCGTGTCTTTGAAGTTTTCGGAAGAATGGTAAGAAAGACCAATTGCATTGAGCAGTGTGGAAATTAAAGTAGATAACAAATCAATGAATCATCAAGCTTCCAAAAATTCACGTCAAAACTGTTGCATCATCGCTGGTGTCCTCCCCGACACTCACATACATAAACCGATGCATCTCTCCACTCTAGGTGTCAAATTTTTCTACATCCATTAGGCCTCCCTACCCCCAAATATCATAATAGCCATCCAAGATCACACCACAACACAACTATTAGGAAACAAACATCATTCCAATTGGGCTCTTGGCCCATAACGAAACAAGAGGGTAACATAGAACCATATAAGGAATTATCTTTTATCAAAGCACTAGATCTTTAATCCATCTTGGATTAACTGAATTATTATTCATGGGTTCTAAATTTGGGAGACCTAACTATTAAGCTATGATAAATAAGTAAACATATTTTCTGCACAAGTTTTAATAATATCAATTTATAACAAGAAGAACAAGATTCATTTACATGCTTCTTTATCATTAGATAAACGAAACTGATTAATTCCATCTTTACGTTCTTTACCAATTTCCATCAAGAACAAAAAACTATACAATGAAACCATAGATATCACACTATCAATATGAGGCATTATCATACGATCAATATCAATTTATTTATCTGGTTCCAATATTTATCATGTCAATTCCATTATGATCCAGTGGGATAAAACAAGATTACTATATAGTTGCACATAAAATGAATGAGAAGCAACAAATATTATACCTCAAACTAATCTTGACATTGTTTATACGAGATCGATCCATAAAACAGATCACGATTGCCTCCTCTCGCGACAACTGCATCCCTCTGAGTATGCCGCGCCATGACTAGACCAACTGAAACCCAATAAAACTCAATTAGAAGCATGGAGATCACATTCCATAACATGGAAATGATATACAGGAGAAGATAAACCCAAATTAACCATGATAAAACAATCCTTATATCGATGAATGATCGACCCTTTCTGTTTGCACCAAAGAAGGTGGTGCACAGTAGCATGAAGAAACATCAAGGGGAAAATATCCAAGGAATAAGTTACAATCACATCGCTTGTATGGGAAGATTGAAAGGATCAAGCATCTTTCACAAGTTATAACAAAGATTAAGAACAAGGGATGAAGATATCTCATCCCATTAGATGATTTAACCGAGCAATAGTTTACGATATGTTGGATTTTCCATTAAAAGAGAATCACATTAAACCATGAAGTTTGACCATGTATAGACATCCCAGACCTTAGGAAAATTAATATAGGAGTTATGGAATATTATTTGTCCTTAAATCCCTTGAAACAAGGCCTTTAATGTGTTTTACGTCAATGAAAACATCAAAGGGGCGAAACTGTATAAAGTTGGAAACACTGTTCATGATACTAGAAACATTTTACACCAACCAATCCTGGAAACACATTACATGATTATGGAAACAATGTACACTCAATGATCCTAGACTCTCCATTCCTAGAAACACTATTCACAAATGACCCACCGATCATGGACTCACTGATCCTGGACTCGCCAATCTTGAAACTATTCACAGAATTACTCACCGATCATGGAATCACCGATCCTGGACTAACTGATCATGGTCCTGTTCATAGAATGACTCACCAATCCTAGACTTACCGATCGTGGTAATATTCACAAAATGCCTCACTAATCCTGGACTCACTGATGTTGGACTCACCGATCTCAGTACTGCTCATGGAATGACTCACTGATCCGAGACTCACTAATCATAGACACACTGATCCTAGTACTTTTCAATGAAAGACTCACTGATCCTGGACTCAACGATCCTAGTTCTATTCACAGTGTGACTCATCGATGCTATTGTCACTGATTCGTGTACAATTTAAAGAATGACTCACTAATCCTAGACTCACCGATCCCGGTACTGTTCAGTGAATCACTCACCTATCCTAGACTCACTGATCATGGTACTGTCCACTGAATGACTCACCAATTCAGGACTAACCGATCCCGGTACTATTCATAGAATGACTCACCAATCCTAGACTCACTGATCCTATTACCATTCAAAGAACGACAGACTGATTATATGGTACTGTTTAGAGAATGATTGTTCGATCCGATTGTACTATTCACAGAACAACTGACCAATCTGATGACACTTTTCACAGAACGACATACCAATATGATGCTACTATTGATAAATTGATAGGCAAATCCCATGGTCCTATTTAGATTGGACTCACAGATGGTACTCTTCACCTAGGTCTCACAAATGTAAATGATCACATCAGTCTAACTAATGGAACTATTTTCATTGGTCTAATAGATGGAACTATTTAAAAAAATTGAAAAATCAGAAAAGTGTTGGGGATTTGCCACCTCGACCACCAGAACACCCCTAACACTAGATTTTTGTAGAGGAATTGACTGTAGAGGTTCGGGCCATCACAATACATGATTATAATATTTATTAATCATCCTTTTAGGTTTAGTATAATAAAATGCGAATAATATTTAAACATAAAACAGTTTATATAATATATATATCCAGGGGATGTAATTGGAATAATTCCACCCAGAACATCTACACTGTCCAATATTAAAATTATTTTGATTTCATTTTCTACGAATTTTCCAATTCATTAATAAATTCTCCATTAAAAACTCTCTATGAATATGTTAAGAATATATCTGTAATTTCTATATTTCTCTTACTATTACACAATTATTAATTTTTCCTTCAGCATATTGGATTATGTCAAAAATAATTTGGTTCTATAGTATATTTTAGTTAAAATTTTAATATAAAAAAACAATATTAATAAATTTTACATAATATGTAATACATATGTCTCTATCCATGTTTTCACCACTAAAATTTTATCCATTAAATATAATGTATAGTCATTTAATTCTGGGGAGTTGAAAAAAATGGAATGCAATTATTTCATTTTGGATTGACTTTATTATATGTTTTTCCTTTTTTAAAATAGTCACTTTGAGTTTAATAGAGGTTTTTCATGTTTAGTGATTTTATGAGTGAGGTTTATTGTGAAATTTGGGAGAGATGGGTAAAACCTAGGAAACAATCCTTATAAATAACATAGTTTAAGATACAATGTGTGATAATTATATATCCTAGGTTATTTGTAGAGGTGATTTCCTAGATTCATTCAAAATAAATGATTCCATGAAATAATTCAATGATTCATATTATAGACTCTAAAATAATGTATTTTTTTCTAGAATCTCCCTTATCTATCTAAATTTCATTGTTATTTTTGAATGGTAGATCATGGAATCTATTTAAGGGTTTTATTGTCATTACATCTCTCCAAAACTCATGTTTATAAGACTAATTACATTACACTTCATTCAATATATTATTTTTTACTCTCATGTCAGTTGTTATGTCTTGGGATTTGGTAATTTGCAGTTCTCAAATTCATGGTGAAATCCAATATAATGTAAATGTATTTGGCCGTAAAGGCTAATAGTGTCCATGATTGGTTGTGTTCAACTAATTGGGGTGATGTATGGTTCTGATTAGTTAATGTAGAATTTTTAGTAGATTAATATAAATTTTGGTGACTCATTTTTTTTAGATTAAAAATTGGGATATAATATTTTTCAGTTGTGTTATTGGTGGGGGTATGTATAGATCAATGTCATAAAAGGTTGATTTGAATCTTAAATCACAAATACGATTGGTGTATTCTCATCCTATATATATTGTGATAAATTTAGATATTTTGTATAAAAGGTACTTATATATTTCATTCTATTAGAAATAATAATTATTTATAATTTTGATTTCTGCATTCACAAATATAGTATTGAAATTTTTTTATTTACAACAAAATAAACATGCAATTTAAGGGTTCATGTATATATATTAGAGAAAAGTTTTTTCCAATTATTTTGGATTATGAATTTTTATTATTGTTTGACTTCTATTAACACAAATATTATTATATTCCTTAATGATAAAATGTTATTTCATTCTTGGATATAGATTCCCTATTTTAAATTATGCATGGTTAAGCGAATATACATAAGTTTTTGTGTACATGAGATAACTATATCGAAAGTGGAATTTTTATGATCACATAATATTATTGGTTATTATCAATCATATAATTTTATTCATATCTATATTATTATTAATGGTTTTTGAATAGTCTTTAGTTACATTGGAAATAATATATATATTTATTTGATTGGATTCCATAATATAATTCGGGGTCTTCTAAATTCAGAATAAATGTTTTAGGAAGATAATTTTATATTGACTGTGATTATTATAAATTTTAATTTATTAAATAAATATTCATGAGTTGGAAATATTTTCACAAATCTCATATGAACTATATGTTTTTCACATGGATGAAATTCTTGGGAAATCATTGATAATATTCTACTATATTTCGATACTCAACATATATATATATATATATTCACTTTCTGTTCATAATAATTACAGAATTATGTATGGGGATTTGGGGAATTGAATATTGGATAATACTTTATTCATTTTAGTGGATACTAATGGAGAATATATGTTTAATAGTTTCTCGATATGTATTAATATTTTCATTTTTTACAAAAGGGCATATTTATATGTTATTATTATTAAATTAATGGATTATTGTTCTCACATCTATGAAATCATTTAAGGTTATTTTTTATTTTATTTTAACGCATGATATGTTGCGGGGGTTTCATAGTCATTTTTAGATGAAAGTGTGAGTTTTCATGATTTGGGCCAAACCATGATCACATTTCCTGATTTAAAATACAATATTAATTATTTATAACTCATTATTATTTTAACATTTTACACCCATTCCTCATCATAATTGGCATCCCCAAGTATAGTAAAACCTCCATATCCATTTGGACATCCTAGGAACCATAATCATGTCGATTTTATGTTTTTTATTATGGTAATTGGACACCCCGAAAGAAAATTACAGACATTAATTTTTTGAATTATTTAATATATCATTCAATTTTTATGTTTGATTGGTGATTAAAACTCTCAAGTAATACCACTTACACAAGGTTCACCACCACTCTCTCTTTCCCATCATTGGAGCTCATATTCATCACGAATAAGGACAAAATGTTTCTGGATTTCTAAAATCATCTAGATTTAAAGTAGTAAATTGTATCTTTCATAACCCCTTCAATTTTTACACTTTTCCCAGAATTATAATTCCTACATGTCCTCCTCATCTTTATTTGAACCTCAATATAATTTTTTTACTATTAGTACATTCTCCTACTGTTGTATATGGTGCATTTTATTCAAGATATCTCAAATAAGTGGGTTAACTCTCATGTTCTTCACATTTGATTAGGGTTTCTTCCACATTTGATGGGGTTCTAAATTGAGAAGAAGCTAGGGTTCATAAATAATGTTTGATTTTATATCATATTGGTGAAATATTGTGGATTAGGGCTCTATTTATCTCCGTTGTGGTGTGGCGGTGGTGCGGTTGATGTTTCACAGCATAATTTGGGGATTTCATTACAAATGATATGTGATTCTATGTATAATCATTTTTTGATGACTTAGAATTATTTGATTATTATTTTAAATGTTATTTATATTGTTTTCATTATGTGAAAATAATTTTTTATGGAGTTTGTTAAATAGTTAATATTATATTTTCAATTTTGCTTTAAATTTGGAGTTTTCAAAGTGTAACTCTTATGGTAAAATTTTGTATTATTTTATAACATATGAATGTGGCTTATTAATTGTTGTTGGGATTGCCATTCATATTTGGTAGGTTCTTTTTGTTCATTTCGGTTTAAAATATGTTTTCCAAATGGGTTTTTTAAGTAAACTATGTTTCTACACCTTTGGATTGATTTTTGAAAATTGTAAGTGATTTATTGAGTTAAAGAAAGTGGTAACAGGATGAAAATGAACTATTTTGGTGAGTATGTTAACATAAGATGTGTTATTCAATGATAATGTGGTTATTTATGATTTCATTCATTTATATAGTGTTATATAAAATTTTGTAATTATTTACCATATTTCATGAAATGTGTGAAACACGTTTGTGGGTTGTTTACTGTGAGTATGATGCGAAAAATGAATTTTGTTTGAGGGAGGAGTTTTATGTGACATTTATGTATTCTATTTTTTGTATTTTTGTCTTGGAATTGGTATTTTCTTGTGAAAATTTGATTTCCTGGCTTGTAGAAATTGTTTTAGCACTAGAGGGAAAACACAGGAATCCTGGTGGGTAGATGATTACATGTATGGTAGTGATCTCTTGGAGTTTTGCCTTAGTTTAACATTGCATGATTGAAAATGAAAACTCTAAATAAACAATGGTGACGATTATGATGTTGTTTTGGGACCACTAGGTTTTGGGTATGATTCCAACTAGTTGATCCTATGCAAAAAAATAAATATATGTATGTTTACTTTCACCGAGATACAAGGTACCTGGGACTCACTGCGAGCTAGTGCCTAATATTTATTTTCCTCATGGTTTTGTTCATTAGATACATTATGCTTTCTGTTGGAATACTATATGTTTTGATGGGAAGATCAGTGTCTTTGGAATTTTATATTAAAAGTGTTTATTATTTAAAGAATCCCACTATAAAAATATTTATATTTAATGTTGCACCTCTTTCAAATTCATAGTAGCTTCTCATGTTTTTAAAAACATGAATTATTTTGGTATTTGAATGTTTATCACATAGAATTATTAGTGGGGGAATCATACTGGTCATTAGTTCACACCCTACTTACACCTTTGTGTGTAAGTAGACTTGGTTATTTTTGTTGCATGTTTGGGTAGATCTTTTTTTGCCAATGGATCTATTTTTTAGTTGTCCTTTGTAATGTAGTGTTGTGGAGATAGATTGAGGGTGGTGCCTCTATCCCGGAGGATGATCTTGTGCAATTCATTTTGGGTGTTTTCATTTCGTAAGTCTTTGATATTTTTTTTAATTTTGTAATTATATTATTAGTTTTTGTGAAATATGGTTTTTTTAGAAAACACCAGAGTTTTTAAACAATATAATTATAAAATTAAATCATTTACAAAAAAATGGAATTGGATTTATTTAGATATTTCAATTAAAAGTTGATGGTCTTTATATATATTCCACTTTTAACGTGGATGTTAAAAATTATGTCACATATTAATTGATTATTTCAAGGTAATCTATTAACCAAAAATTGGTTTTCACCTCATCATTTTGATATTTCATAATAGGATTAGTGTATAAATTAATTTTGTTGATTCATGATACAAACTATTAATAATATCATGCCTAAGGTCCAATGAACATACTAATATATAACAAAATCCAATGACTCGTGATGTATGTTATAAACCTTTTTGAATTTTATTCATTGTGAAATACCCACACTAACATCATGAATTGTTTTAATTGTGAGAAGAGATCCAAATTTTTAATGCAACCCTAATACCATATTGTCTAACATCATATGAATTTTGTTAGAAAATTGTTTTCAAAATCACACCTAATGGGTTAGTGATTTTTTTTAATATAAACTCTATGATTTATTTTTAGTTATTAAAATATATTTTATTTTTTTATAATACAACTACGCTATATAAATTTTTATATAAATTTTATATCAAGTAATTATCATTATGTAATGAGTTATTTAACAATATTAGGTTAATATTATGTTATGTATGAGTTACATACAATGAACAATTTATAACAATAAATTGAAGGAAAATTTGTCATGACCTCCTCAGGAATTTATTTTGTAGGAACAATGGATCATATTATAATATTAAGGTGGTGAGTGAGGGTTGTTATTACTATATAGAGAGAAGTCTAGGTTTGAAGAACCATGTGAAGTAACTTGTAGGATTGACTAGTATGATGATATTTTTTGAATGACATGATCAAGTGCATAATATTTCTTTAATAATATTGGTATTTGATGATTGGTTGGATATGATATGTTATTTATGATATCTGGCTATGTCATAAGTGACCAACTCTACATTGTGATAAACATTCTTTCTGTACTAATGACATGATAAGATAACTGATAGAAATATCTTGACCACTTAAGCCATATTGTGGTTATATGTAAGATATTCTCGTAATGGAATTCCATAATTGATAATGTAGAGGATGGGGATTTTATAATGGCATAATTACTGTTATTGCCTAAATTTCCTGGTCAAGTATAAGAGGAAATCATTGAGTGAGAAGGAAGAGGTTGTGGATTGTGACGACGAACAAAAATAAGTGAGATAGTAGTGGTCAATGCATGGAGAAATGTGCTCATTGTTTTCTATGGGACCATAACTATCAGATCCCCACATCACATTTCTGATTCAATATATTTTTATATATAACACAGTATATTTATGTCTTTTCATGTGACATTTCATTTAAAATTGATGATTTTATTGGGAAAATTCATTGTCAGACACATATTTTCAGAATTGTATATGGTTTATCCAAGAAAATTGATAATACATTATTATGTGACTGAGAGGAAGGTGAATGGTTGGTTCATGATTATACCATACCATGCAACCTTCTCAAAAACCCATTTGGTATGGTAAATGTTGTTTCACATACCTGTCTTGTGATTTTTTGAAAACCATGATACTAAACCATTTTTATCAAATTATATCACATAATTGAGTTAATGGTTGAATCATAGTTTGTTAAAAAGTTTATCGATATTTTTATATTATATTTAATAAAAAAATTATATCATTAATAATTGGGAAACCAATATTATCGTCAGTTGTCAACTAGTGTACTCTGATATCAGATTTATAGAATTATATTAGATATTATAGCGATTAATTTTCTATTGATGAATGATTTTGATTGATCCAGGTCAATTATATCAACATTTTCATAGGTATGTATTTTTCATGATCATTATTTATCAAAATCACAAGATCCATCCCCTTATATGATTTATAAATCATAAATCATCAAATTATTTATAAAAAACATGGGCTTCGATTATATAATGATTCTTCAATTAGATCACTCATTGTAAGTTGTCGAATTTATTGGATTTATTTTTATTATTGTGTGAATCATTCTTTTATATGGGCATGAGTTTTTTGTATCTTCTATGTTAACACTGAGATCATTATATTGTATATTTTATATTATTTTGTTCATGTTTGAGAAAATTCTCTTAATTAATGGAGACATCATATTCATTTTTGTTAAGATCCTAATAAACTGTTTTAATGCCAGGATTTTTAGGTTGGAAGTATCATCCAATTTCTTTTTTATATGAATGATACCTTCTACAAAATTTGTACATTTTATTCCTAAATTTTAAATTTCTTGATATTTAGATTATTGGAATATTTGTATATTTGTTTAAATATATTTATTTCATTATGAATTTCGTAAAAAAATAATTATTTCAAAACACAAATTATTGTTTTGGGATAATATCGATTTAAACGGTAGGTTTTAAAGTGGAATTTCATTTGTTCGATAATAGTAATATGAATATATTCTTTAAAACAATTTAAATTGTTTTGAATATGGGATCCAAGGATGCTTGGGATGATTCTCATGTAGGGAATTGTTTCCAGGACATCTTATATGAATTTTTACATAAGTTTATTCCTATTATCTTTTTGTTATCATATTGGGGACTTGTTTTGTCACTAACTAGAATGAATAACCCAAAAAACCAATATAAAATCTAGTTTATAAAAGTTGATTAATGTGTTCTAGATCACTATAAGATGGAGACATACACATGTAATTAACACGATGTTAGAGGGAATAATTTTATCACATATAAAGAGAATAATGATATAGCAACCGATGACAAATCAATACACGATCGGTATTACAAAAACACATAAAATAGTATAGTGTACCACAGACATTCAGAAAAGACAATAAAATAAAACAACGTTCAAATATCTACAAAGAATCCACAAAAACGACATTTCACAATCATTATTAAATAAGTCGAACATAGATCCACCATTAAAGGACATAACTCTAGGAGAAGTAAATCAAACACACACATAAAATCCAATTTGCACATTCAATCTACCTACACATGGAAAAACAAATTTTATAAATTATCTGAGGTATTGGTAGGGTGAGATAAAACAATAAACCCATAGTATTCCTCCAAATTTACCACAACAAATTTCATAAACAATAATCATTTTCTTCATTAATTTAAATAAATATATGTTATGAAGAAAAATTCAAATGAAAATAAAAATATGATTTTTAATCTAGGAGATTGAAGGTATATAAAATATATTATTATGTGATCATTTTCCATAAAATAGGAAAGTATATGAATAAATATGTTTTTTAATCACTAAAATGTAATAATAAAATCAATCTAAACGATGAAAATATTTCCTAATATTGGTTATTTCAGGTATATAGAATTACCTCCCAACTCATTAAATAATTAAATGTAAATTTTCCTAAACATTCCCTTAAGGATCATGTGATTGAGATAATTAATCATAAATAAATCAGGGATAATCAGGAAGATCATAGTTCAATTATAGTTTCCATCATAAATCAATTTCTCAAGAATTTCACTATTAGAATTTTTATACTAATAAACCATAATGAACTCAGGATAATATTTTCCTTAATTAATAAATATATCAACCAAGAGAAAATAAATAATTTCAAATAAATTAGTTATTCATTATACAATTCAAAATATCATTTTTAAAAGGAAATTTCAATTTCAAAACCAAAATTGAGGTTCTCATCAAAATCAGGTCTTTCACATTCATCACTCACTTTACTCCATTTATTATTTAATGAATATAAAATCCATTCAAAATTTATTTTCATAAATCAAAATATATTTTCATCTCCCATGATAATAGGTTTTATTTCCAAAACAACATGCCATTAAGACCCACAACAAGATCATCAAAATTAATGTTTGAGAAACATGTTGAAAATATATTTCAATTCATGAAAATGATTTTATATTAAATATTAATTAAAATTATTATATAACCACCAACATATATCGCATAATTTATAGATCAATCACCCAAAATAGGAATTTCTATTTGAGAGACAAGGGTGGTGAAGTTAAAAGTGTAAACTTTTGAAACTAAAAACATTAAACTCAAGATCCAATGCATCATAAACATCAATATTAATCAATAAATATAGAGGATATAATATATTAATAATTAATTACAAAATTAAGGATAAATCTCATAAAAAATTAATATCCATAACATCTTATATTTCTTCGTTCCGAGATAAATCGAGGTTAAAGGATCCAAAACATCACTTCAGAGACTCTAATGTCTTATGTATTATATTATGGTCATCTGGTAGTGTTTTTGGACTAGTATAATGGGTTTTCTATTTAAATTATTACTTAAATGGTCCATAAAAAACTACTCATATTGTTATATGGGGTGGGCAACATGGTTTGTTTCAATAATTCTCTTAATTGTTCACAATCGTGATGATTTTTGAAATGTGGAATGGTTTGATCATATGGATAGTGTAACAATGTTGCAATTATGAAACCCTCACTACCCATGGACACACAGTTTTGATGGGTGGTCGTACTTTATAGAGTTATCTTGTGACAACTCTGATCCACCCTCCATACCATATAAAAAAGGTTCATAGTTTTTTTGGACCAAACAACATGGTTTTCAAGAACTATTATCCAAATATTCATATATGCAAATACCTCATAAAATTTTTCAATATTCCAAAAAAATGACCAATAATAAAAAATAATGATGGATCGTGAAAACTACTTTTAGAAAGTACATGATATTAGGTAATGAGATGTTACAACCTCCCCACTATTCAAAAACTATTCCCCATAATGAATGTTTACACAACCCATGTCAAATTTTACATGCCACTTTTCTCTTATAAATGGATAATTCATCCCAGATTCATGGGGATAATAACAAATCTATAAAACACTAGAACTAGAGGCATAGACATCCCTAATGTACCATAATATCATAATCAATAATTTCATCAATACACTTAGTATGAGATATATTATATTAAACCCCAATTTCCTCCCTGATCAAAACATGATTTTGGTGTTGGATATACTTTCAGAGTTTCATTATGTGAATCATAATATGAACTGATATAAACTGGGGTGGAAAAGGTAAATGGTAATCCACACTACGAATCTATTAAAAAAATATAAACTCATCCCCTTTATTCTTGTGAAATATTTCCCTAATTTATAAGGAAAATAAACATGTCCAATGTTTTTATACCCATCTACCCTAAAATGTAATACTCAGCCATGAACATGTCATCATGAATATATAAATTTCATTCTATCTAGAAAACCATCATTTTATGAAATATCTTACTCTAGCTCATTTGACTTAACATTCTATCTATGCGGGCTATATAAAATAATAACTAATAAAAGGATCACTATTACAAACTATAAAATGCGGAACGCCGTGTAATTTTGCATTAAATTTTATTTATAGGATTATCATGTATTCATGTTTTGATTTAATGAGGATGAGTGTGTTGTTTAGTGTTTTTTTATAGATCAATCACAACCAATACTGCATACTTCCCATGAGGGATATAAAGTAACCTAAACACATAGTCTATAAAAATATAACCCCACTTACATGTCTGATGTGGAAGTGGTTGAAAATTACACAAGGTTCTCTAGTTCTCATCATTGACCAACTTATAAGAATAAAATTGAGAAAACATTTCCAGAATGTATCATCTCACAAATGGAAGTATGAATCAACACAATATATCGTAAAACATTTGTGAGGTTCTCTTGTTCACTTAAATATATGAATTTTGGAAATACCCATTCACAATAATGTATAAATAATGGGTTCTAAAAGTATTGTATGTGTCAAATGAAAATAAAAACACCTCAATGGTCTCTCAACCATAAACTATGGAGATAAATCAATTGATTTAATCATAAATCATCTACCCCTAATGAATCTTCTCATGAAGAATGTATGATAAATAGAATCTGCCTATAAAAAAAGTCCACATCATCTAATATTATAATGTGAATGTTTGTAAGCAGATCAATTATATTCCACACATTTTTATGAATCATTAAAGGATAATGAAAAAAGTTATCTATTCAATAAATCAACAATGTTTTTCACCTTTCAATAGATTGAGAAAAAATGAAATCAAATGACTATAGTTCCACCACCTAGATCCCCCGTCATATTTTAATTTATTTCAAAATGATACATTTATGGTGTTCATGGATTAAATAGACAATATTTTTAAAATGATAATTATAAAAAATGTTAATAATATTTATTTCATTATTGATTTTTGGGTAATTAGTAGAACTGTTCATATCATTTGTCTTAATATATAGATAACCATATTCAACCCAAACATCTCCATATATGAAAACACATCCTAAACATGAACCAATGGCATTGAAAAAAAACCCATAACAATAATCATCATCTGGTAGGGTCAATTATCTTTTTGATGTCAATGTTCTTTTCAACTCATAATAATTGATTAATAATTTCATGTCCAAAATTAATATTCCCCCTTTCTATGTGATATTTTTCATTAATAAAGAAAATTTTGATAAATAAATGAAAAACCAGTGTTAATATCTTACTAACCCTAAGAATATCTAAAAATCGATATAATTTATTTAGATGTTCACACATCATAAGAGATTTTATATTCTAATTATTCACTATAATACCATGTTCAATTGACAAATGACTCTATAAAATCACTTTTTTAATCCAAGAATCATGTTTTAATATCATTCTATAATGTCCTTGATTATAAATTATATTGATAAAATCCCTTAAATAACTAAAAAGTAACACCTTTATCAAATAGTAAACAACGATGTAATCCAAAATTAAAACCAGAAAAAAATCAATATACTCATGGAATATCATGATCATCATTAATGTAAAAAATTCAGGATTAGTAGAATGACTTTAATGAAAAACACTATATATATCATTTCTGTAACATATACAAATGCTTTTTTGGGGATACGAAGTTACTTTATTGTTAATATGTGATAACATTAAAAATATAATTCATTTTGAACCTCGTAACCCCTTTACAATAGTCATAGAATCATCAATCTATGTTAATGGATACTTATTTGTTTTCGTTACTCAATTTAGTTTTTAAATAAACAAATGGAGAAGTGTTACATTAGAATTACCTTCAAAATAAAGAGGCACCACCCCTAGAGCACTTGTGTCTATAAATTCATTATCTAAATGATCATCTAGATGAGTAAAAAAAATTATATACGAATAGTGTAATTAAGTGACGGTGAATATAGATAGGACTCATACCTTTTACCTAGTAAATAGAAAAACCTACATCCCATTCGGGAAGTAATTTAGATATGTATGGTAGAAACACATTAATAAACCTGAAAAATTCATGATGATGATAATCCCCCAAATATTCATTCTACTGAACAAATTAAAACACATATATCACATTACAAAACTATAATATAGAAGGCCCATTACTATTATACCTTTTTCCCCTTTATCGGATTAAAACATCAACAACTCATTAGGAATAGTGATTGAGACATACCAAACATAATAATCAGACCAAAATGAATAAAGAATCAAAAAATTCAAAAAATAAATAACCTCTAATTGTTCCATATTGAGAACTAGAAAATTAAATGTGAGATCAATCATATAAGAAGTTAAAAAAATTATGGGAATTCATTTAATCCAACATGATCATTTTATGAATCATTGATATCATTATAGTATGTGTTCTCCCTATCTTCGATGTTGAAATTCTGATCATTGGCTATAATTTTATTTTAAAAGGGTTCATGGATTATGATATTATTTTGGTTTCAAAATTCATCTTCTTATTAAGTGTGATGATATCATTGAATTTTATGAAAAATGTTGTCATTCTGGGTGGTTTCAGATAATTAATTTCACTTGTAAACTATGAAGTCATTCTAATTTATAAACAGTTTATTTAATTTTTTTAATTTCATGGTTTATAGTTTATTGGAATATGGTTTTATGGGTTATGATAAAAACAATTCACCTTGAAATTTATTATGAAATATTGAATTTAATTAACAATTAGAAATTTTTTGGATAAATTGGAATTCAAATATTAAATTGGGTGAGGAGAATGGGTTTCTAATTTTATTATTTAAAATTTTCATTCTCTTTGAAAATTATTTGAAATTCCTAACACATTCAATCATGGTGTACATTGGTGTATTTTCATGTTTGGAAATTATTCCAAGACATCATAGGATTGGAATTTCACATCAATAAATTCTTATTAAACATTGGTTTTCCTATCTGGGATGGGTTTTCATGACATTATATTCTTAATTAAACATTGATTTTCCCATATATAGTTTTTGTAATTTTGTTGTATGTTTTAGTCTGAACAAGTCATTATTGATCATTATGTGAGGATCCTTGATAACATGGAACTATAATATCCTATGGATAATTCCCAATGAACATTACATTATTTGTATTGAAATTTATTATTAAATGATAAATGTATGTTGTAAATATTCTTCGATATATATTTTTTAATAAAAAAGTTAATAAATTGTTGTAAATTGTAAATCCCCTTGTTTTTAATTAATTATTGAAGGATTTGAATCATTCTTCGTATTCTTATAAAATGTTCATATATAATTTTTTTTAATTTTTTTTTAAAATAATAGTGGTATACTATTGTGCTTGTATTTCTCACACAATGAACACAAACTTGGGTGTGTATATACCTTGTTTCTTCTGATGCATGAATGGACAAAACACTACTATGTGGTGACATGTATTTCAGTCTATTGGGTTTGGGACCTTGGTTTTGAGTTTTTGGATTTTTACCACATTGATTAAGGATATATTTGTCAATATATTTTTTTTCTGAACCTTGTATAAGGTAATTGTTTTTTGGTAATATGAAAATGAATTCCATTAATAGTTTATATATTCCAGTATTTAATTTTATTGAAATATGAATATAATCATTTTAATAGAATCATTAATTAAGTTATTTACATAAAATATTAAATATAGTTATATATTCTCAAAAAATTACAACTAGCCCTTGGTATTATGGAATTCCATTTAAGCTATGTCCGGACAAGATTATGTTCTAAATATCTTGGTAATTTTGGTTGTTTCATTACAATATATAAATATGAATGGAATTTGATGATATCTGATATGTGATGGTGTCTACAAACATTGACTAATTAATATTATAGTGGTTAGATATGCAGTATGTGGCATGGTATGAGTCCCCACCATGAGTAAGAGGATGTTTTTATGAGTTATAGTATATTAGGGTTCCTGATATACTACCCTGAGTGAGAGGGCTATGGTATGATAGGTGGTTTGTGGTGTTCATTGATAACATAACAGGAGGGTTAATTTGTGGGGTTAGATAGAAATTTTAATTTATTATAAGACCTATCATTTAGTGAGTGGGTAGTGGTAGGCACTCGGTTTTCATTCCTTTATTTCATAGATGATGCATTAGTAATTTCAATTTTTATTATTGGCTTTGTGAGTAAAATATGGATAGACGATGATGAAATTATATAGTATACC
This sequence comes from Viscum album, assembly GCA_963277665.1. Taxonomy (NCBI): domain Eukaryota; kingdom Viridiplantae; phylum Streptophyta; class Magnoliopsida; order Santalales; family Viscaceae; genus Viscum; species Viscum album. The sequence goes on from OY728121.1 coordinate 1,494,038,747, forward strand.
TATATTATTTATTTTTCATATATATATATACATACATACAATTATATGATATTATATATAAATTCATCTTGGTGGATCCTATTGATATGAATTTATAAAATCCAAAATGCGAGCCCCAGTGTGGGTATGTGTGTGTGCAAACCTAATATCTCATATGTAGTTCAAAGAGTTTGATTCGTATAATTATTGGATGGAGTATATTGACATGATTGGAAATGGAGATGACTTGAGGATTGAGGTTTTTTTGGATCCTCAGGTGTGACTATTATTTTCTTCAATTAATTCTATTCTTGTGATCCCCATTATGGAATATCAATTAATATAAATGATTATTTTGAGAAAATATTCATTTCATATTCCATGTTGAATGTTAGTTTTTTTATGTTTTTTTTGTTTGGGTTACATTATTATGGAATTAAAAATTAGTATCAGAGAATATTTAAATTTTTCCTTAAATATGATTATTATTATATGAATATAATGAAGTTAGGGGTTGTTGGATGGACGAAATGATGATGACTCGTGATCACAATTACTATTGAATTACATAATATACAGTGGGTTAGGATATTTATTCATGTTTTTCATTATTAAATTTGATATATTTCACCAAATATGATATGGATTTTGGATTTTAATTGATTTTCTATGGGAACATATTTGAATGATTCATATGTACATGAATTATAAATCGAATATAATATTCTGAACATATTTTTTTTTTGTTTTTTTGTAGATCTTTCTAAGAGAAAGGGTCTACTTGTTTAAATTTTCATCAAAAAATTATAGAATATTACTTTATACAATAATATTATAATTATACTAAATTAAATTATAGATTTTTTTTTCTTATAAGAGTATTTATATATGATATACATAATATGTATCATATCAATTGTTTCTCTCTAATTTTGATTATCCATTATCTGGGTAAAAACTAGTAATAATAAATTAATTTTCTGGTATTTTATAATAAATTTTACAGAAATGGACTCGTTTTGATTGGGTATACTTCATATATTCATTTAAATTAGTATTTTATTTCATATTTAGTCAGATAAAGTTCTCAGGGTAGAGGATACCTGAGTAGGATTCAATAGAATTTTTTAGATGCAAAACAATCTGAGTACTTTTGGTACCATTTTACTTTCCCAAAAACTAGATATGTTTGATGGGAAAATTTTTAGGATGTGTTTAATATTTTTAGTAGCATATATAATGGTCAATATTTATATAATGTTTTTATATTTGTAGTTTATTTTTATTTATTGTTTTTAGAAAAATCATTTTAAGAAGTGTATATTTCTGTTGGACTTTATATAATATGGTTTCATCAAAAAAAATTGGGGAAACACGCATAAGTTATTCCAGTTTTCCCTATTTGACATGTTTGTATAAAATGAGTATATTCAATATGACTCTATGTTTATTATTATCTGAATCACAGAATCAAGTTTTTGGATGATTGACCAGGAGATTTAGATTGGTTTAGCCATTATAGAATGGATGAGTTCAATGTGTGAATAAATTAAAAAAATATTTAGGGATTTCATAAAGGGATCAATTTCCTTGTATTTATATGTGTGTTTTCAGGTTATTTTAAATAATAAATTAGGCTATAATGGTAGGAATATATTAGTTTTGTTTTAGGCATAATTGATTGGTTATTTATGGAATAGTAAATTTATATTATTAGTAAATTTTATTGGGTTTTATGAGATACTGATGATTTTCCATTAAACAAAGGTCATATTCAATAATTGTATTTTAATGTTGATGGGTTTCAATATCTATATATAGTTCTTTTATTTCATTTCATAAATATATCATCATTTCTCATCACATGTTGTATTCATGTAAAAATTAAAATTTTTGGACCAATCCTTTATCTGCTTATCGAAAACATTATATTCGTTATATGATTTTTATATTTCAAATATTATTTATAAGTTTTTTTATATTTTATTAGGATCTATAGATGAATCATAATGGACGATTGATATTTTTTTCAAGAACACAATAATTATTGGACAAAGGATAATGGGCCTTATGCCCATCATATAAATTTTAGTAACACAATAAAATCCCTATGATTCTAATGTTATAACAAAAATAGGATAATATGATGGGGATCAATTCATTAAATTAATCTCAGAGCTTATTCGTAAGTTTTCATGGTGATCTAGGTGGTTAGATATATATATTAAATTTATGGCCTGATCTGAACGACTATAATGTCATGCCAATATTTAGATCATAACATACAAACATATTATCCAATTTTAATGATAATATTATTAAAAAATAGAGGAAACCCTAAAAAATAAATTTCTCCTCTACAACCATCAATGATTTGGACATATACAATGACCCTTCTCACAGATACATGGGGGATGAATAAGGTCATTTTTTCCGTTAACCTAGATGCTTTAAATTTCATATATTCTCACACACCTTTTGAGTCTAATAATTAATGGTAACTGAAATAACTATTTGGGGGTCAAATGAAGGGTCATAATATTCCTATATAAGGATCTGGTGGCATTGGTATTTAAGTGTTCATGTTTTTCATTCAATTATAATTTTGCGCTTTCCTGTGGAATAGCATCGCAAATTTCTCTAGTGTAATTTTTTCATTCACATTAATTTTTTAATAAATGTTCTTCATATTGATTTTTTTTTATTTATTGTTTTAATTATATATCATTTTTATTATCACATTATGACTGTTTTATTTGGGAGTAGGGATATTCATGTCAATTTTTTGTGAAATTCCTCACACAACAGTGTTGTGATTATTATTTTAGTGATTTTCTTCATCAATCATTGTACTTTAAGGTGAAATCCTATATCTATTGATATAATTGCATCAATAGAGGGATCACCTTTAGGGGGTGATACTACAGGTTTTAATTGAGTTAAATTTATTTTATTTTATTTTCTTAAAATCATTAAAAAAATAACTATTTTAAGACATTCATTTGATAATTTATTTTCATCTTCATTTTCACAAACTTTATTGATTACACATTATGAGTTATAGTATGACCTAAAAAAATTGGGTTATAAAAAAATTGATTCTATATGTTGATTTTATTTTATCCTAGAATGTTTCTTGTTATTAAATTTGAGAATGTGGTTGTGGAATTATCTCATTTTTATAAACATCTTGAATTTCGGATGTCAATAATTTTATGAAATCAATTATGTACATTCCGCCCAAAGAAACAACATATGATCAACTAATATTCAACCATTATTTATATTAAAATATTTATGTGTTTAATTAAACTATAAAATTCATCCTCTTAGATAATTTTAATTCCTTTTTAATCAATATCATCAACCCTAGAGTTGACCAATTCCAACCAGAAACCTCCAACAAATTTTAGTGTCCAAAGGTTTCTTCTTTGGTTTCTGTGGATTTGATACATACATGAAATAAAATTACACTATATACCTGTAAAGAAATTTTTTTTATGTAAGTTATAGATCTATTTTTCACAACCAATGTATGTTATCAGAGACACTAATCGTTAATTATCATGCAACATATCAATTCTCATAATTATTTCTCTGATACATTCCAATTTTTGTTTGTGTGTGTAGAAGAAATCTAAAATTCCCATTTTATCTTACTACAATTTAATATCATCAAAAATACCCCCAACTTATACCGGATTTATAATAACATTGAGAATCAATATTTGGAATCACCAAATGTTTTGATTTTTTTATCACCCTTTTAATGAATACCCAAACCAGATGAGATGTAAAAAATCGGATGATGTATGTTTTATGGAAAATTCCCAACCCTATTATAGATGATTAACGATATCAATCATAATAAATCCCATGATGTACAAACTCTTCTCCATATTAATACATAACATAATCTTGAAAAATAATGTAAAAAAATGGAAAATTTAGTTATATCATCATTGTTATTAAAACATAAATTCTTTCAAATGGTTATAGAACCCATTCCCACTCATGTTTTCTCTACCTAATCCTTTGATAGAAGAACCTTGTAACACAAAATATTCAAAAGAAAAACTCCAAGATGTGAAAATCTATATATGTGTTTAAAATACATTAAAACATGAAACATAAATTATAAAATTATTAGAGGCTTCAAAATCAAAATAAACACTAAGGGGAAAACATTAAAATTTGAGAAATCAGAGCAAGAAAATAATGTGAAATTTTTTAAGGGAATATTGAAATGGATCCTATAAAACTAGATGCAAATTTTAAAGGGTGCCTTGGTCATGATGAAATTTATTTTATATGTTCATGTGATTGAATATTGTATCCATGACTCGAATAACATTTAGATGGCTCCAATGTGGATTTTTTCAAAAAAAAAACAAACACTAAACCATTTGGGGAAAACAAATTTAGAGTTCATACCCATTACTGAATCTAATATGAGTATTTTTTGGTTTAATATTCTAATAAAAAGTTACCCATTATGTTAATATGTTTATAAAATTAAATAGAGTTATACTGAGTTCCCTAAACTCTGTCTGAATGTTTCATCCAACATAAGCTCAAACTTATTTTTATTCCATTCCATCTCAACAATCTCTACATATGTGATAACCCAGACCTAGTATATGTAATTCATTCTCCACATGAAAAAAATATTATGGGAATGATAATTGTTTTTTATTTATGTCTAATAATGAGACTAAATCATCCATTTTAGATATTTCATGGTTTTTCATACTTATTGTTAAAATTAGGATTTTACATTAAAAATTAAAATGAAAAATATTTATTAATCTATTTGAGGTTATCAATAATAGATTCCTAAAAATGTTTTAAATATGTATTGGATAGCCTCGATAGTCCAAATAGTGAAAACTAATTTAACATCAGGACTTTTGGGGAGGTAACTCATCTTTTGTATTTTGTTTTTGTTTTTCGGTTTTTTGTTGATAAGGGAATCCTCATGGGATTTACAATGTTAATTTATGTCTCCTTTGTGTGGTATTATCTAGCTAAATAATTTTTCTATTTTCTAATTAGACACATGAATTATAGAGATTAATCAATCTTTCAATCATCCCCAAATAGTATAAAAGTTATGTGAATCTGTATTGATCTATTTATTTTTCATGGGTTATCAACTCTGATCTTGTTGATTTTGTTTCATGATTTCATTTCAAAACACAAAACCCCTCTTACTTCCAAATCATGAAAATTATATTCTCTTTCATTTCCCAACACTGAGGGTAGTGTCATTCTTCTTTAGGGGAGTGATAATAATGGACTTTGGAATGGAAATGGGATTTTAAGAAAAAAATTCAAGTTAGTGAAAAATTAAAATTTAATTAAATATATTTTATTGCATTAATGTACTTTTATAAACATAGTGAAGGAATTTAAAATGATTTTGAATGTGTTGATTATGATCCTAATTCATTTTTGGGTTTTTAGAATATTATTGGAAATGTAATGTTGTATGATGATATTTTTCCACATTTCCTTTTTTTAATTATAATCAAAAGTCCACAATTCACATTAATTGGTGTTTTGGTGTAAATTTTTGTTCTTGGGCCCCTTTCATCATATCATGGTGTTTGGGGTCACGGTTTGTTTAATATGAGATTCCAAAAAAAATGAAAATAATAAATGTAGAGAGAAATGATTTTTCCTTACACATGGAATTCTAGACATAGGTATCATGACTCCATTGTGGTATTTCCAAAAAAATATGGTTTACAACACTATTTTAGTTCATGGAATTGACAAAATGTTTGGCGTTCGACACTTGGGGATCATGAATCCATTGTTTTAGTCCACACAAATGATCTTTTCATCTACATTTTCATTCATAAAATTTAATCAAAGGGATAAATAATAATATAAGATAAATATATTAAGTTTTAATGTGATTACAACCTATCACTTCCATGTTTTCCCATTAATTAGAAAATAATCCCAATGCCTTTTGAGATACATAACACAACATCATGATTAAATGAAATTGGTTGAGATGTGATTTTGAATTTTAAAATTTTAATGGGCTTTGGATTGGGATATTCTGGTGATCCTAGCTTGTGTGAAATTATTTTAATTTGTTTCATTATTTTTTTCCATCATGTCATTTGGTGAAAATTTTATGTAATTTTTTTTTGAAAAATGTAATTCAATTACATATTTTTTATTTTATTTTTACCAAAAATAGACCAACATATGTTGGGGTTATTTTTTATAACTGAAAGAGGATAATATTCATTAATTTTATTTTAATATTCATCCATTTAAATTTCCTTAGAAATTAATTTTAATAAATTTCATAAATTGAACTTCATTTATAATCCCATGTGCAATTCATTTTTGAAGTGAAATTTTGGGCTTAATTAATCATCTATTTATAAAAAATATATTTATAGTATTTGAATGTGATATTTTGGTATATGATTAAAAACAAATTGAAACGTTTTTTATTTTAGGTTTAATTGATTAATTATAAAGGAAGATGAATATTTTTCAAAAAACAAACAATTGTCTAGATGAAGTATAATGTGCCTTAATCCCAAAAAGTATAAATGGGGTTGCAATAGAAGCCCAATGAAGATAAAATTTTATCCTTAAAAAGATATATTTATGAGGTTCATTTAATTCAAATATTTCCGAAGCTAATTGGTAATTATCCTTGGTGATATAGGTGTTCAATGGTGACGACTAAATTTATATCTATATATGAAAACCCATAAGGTCATCCCCCCATTTTTGGAATAACATCCAATGGGTCAATAAAACATCCAGGAATGTTTTTTGGATATTAGAGGACTCTTGGACAATGATATTTCTCTTCTATTAAAATAAAATTTTCATCCACCAACAAATATTTATTTTCACTCAATGGGTTGCGATGAATGTTGTCATATTTTTGTTTTCCACTTTGAAACATCAAATTTATTTTAGTATCACCCACTATTTGAATCTTTTAATTAATGGGTATGGAATTGATTATTCAGGGTTTCACATAACGTTTTTAATATTACTATATAATTAAAATCTTGTTATGGGATTTAGGGGTATTTTTTATTCAATTATAATTTCACGCTTTCATTTGTAATAGCATCGTCAATTTATCTCATTAATGTTTTTTTCACTCACATTAATTTCTAAATAAAAGATATACTTATTCAAATTTTCCATTTCATATTAACCGTTTACGTAATTTTCAATATCCTTTTGATACTATAACCTTAGTGTGTGAGGCTATTATCACCATTTTTCTGAAATTACTAATACAACGGTGGAGTGAAAGTCATTTCAATGTTTGTCATCATAAACCCCGCTTATTTATGTTGACTTCAAAGCTATATTGATATAATAAAATAAAGAGGGGGTAAACCAATATGTGATTTTCCAAGGGAGTATACAATGGAAAACGACCTTGAGACATGTTGGGGCTTACTTGTGAATTGAGTCCTATGTACTACTAGGAGTAGCGATGTGGTGGGTGACATGATCACACTGGGATGTGGCAGCACGGTTGAGAATCAGGATAGGTGATGGAGATTTTAATGGAGTGGAGATGTAATGATATGGGACCATCGTGAAGGTTATGGTAATGTTTTTCTTGAGCCTTGAAGAGACATCCTACGTATCCCTATGGTAGGGAATCATTGTCTGCGTAGTGCAGTGGGACGATGGGAAACCTAAGGAGGCGGTTATGATAATGGACACATTGATGGGTCCCGGAGGAAGTGGAACCTCTAGTATGGGTCTTCATCTTCTCAGAACACATGGGATGGAGGGATAGATCATGATGAGACATGGGTTCTAGGATTGAACCTCATGGAGGCTTCCTACGTATCCCCATGGAAGGGAATCAAAGACGCATAGTTCATCGGATGAAGGCTTACTTTCGATTGGGGAATTCAACGGATTACCACTGAAGGAGGTTGAAAATGGCTTACTACTGATTGGGGGAATAATGGCTTACCACTGATTGGGGAAACAACGACTTACCGCTGATTGAGGTCCATAGTTTAAAGTCATGCAGGATGGGGGTGAACCAACATGAAGGGGGTTTGAGTGACCATGTGTTGGGCTTGAACCTCAGGGGGGCTTTTTATGTACCCTGCCTTGACAGAGATAAAATTCTTTATAGTTCATGTTAAAGTTTGGTGCACCAATGTGAAGGAGGACCTGGGGTCCAATGGTTGTTTATCTTGAACCTCAGAGAGGTGTCCTAGGTAGCTTGCCATTATAAGGATCAAAGCCCATGTAGTTCAGAGTAGGGGTCTTTGAATCAATGTGAAGGAGGACCTGGCATCCAATGGTTTTTGGGCTTGAAACTTAGGGAGGTTTCTTACATTCGTTTCCTTGTTAAGGATCAAAGTCCTCATAGTTCAGGTTGGAGTTTGGTGCACCAATGTGTAGGAGGTCCTTGGGTCCAATGGTTGTTGTGCTTGATCCTCATGGAGGTGTCCTATGTACCTTTCCATGGAAAGGATCATAGTCCACGTAGTTTAGAGTGGGGGTCGATGAATTGACATTAAGGAGGACATGGGTTCCAATGGTTGATGGGATTTAAATTTAGGGAGGTGTCCTATGTACCTTGCCTTTGTAAGGATCAAAGTCCATGTATTTCATTGTGGGGGTCAGTGAAACAACATGAAGAAGGACCTGGGGTCCAATGGTTGTTGGGAATGATCCTCATGTAGGTATCCTACGTACCTTGCCTTGGCAAGGATCATAGCCCACGTACTTCAGAGTGGGGGTTGGTGAATAAATGTAGTGGAGGATATGGGATCCAATGGTTGTTGGGATTTAACCTCAGGGTGGTGTCCTACGTACCTTGCCATATCAAGGATCAAATTCCACATAGTTCAGAGTGGGGCATTTGGGGGTTATGCCTTGAGGTGGCCCATGGTGTTGGTGAACTAATTTGAAAGTGGTCAGAGTGATCGGGGTTGTGGACTTGAACCTCATGGAGGCTTCCTACGCACCTTGCCTTAGCAAGGATCAATGACCAAGTAGTTCAGATGGCATGGGGCTTACAGTCTAGGCTGTCCAAGGTGTTGGTAAACCAACATGATGTATGTTGGAATGACATGGGATGTGTGCTTGATCCTCACGGAGGCTTCCTATGTATCTTGCATTAGAAAAGATCAAAGACCCTGTAGTTCAGGTGGCATGGGGCTTAAACACTAGGCTGCCCATGGTGTTGGTGAACCGATGCGAAGTTGGTCAGAGCGACCAATGCGTGGTGGTCTTGAAACGTGTGGAGGCGTCCTATGTACCCTGCCATAGAATAGATCAAAGACCACATAGTTCTGGTGGGTCGGTGAACCAACTTAATGGAGGTCCTGGGGTCTAATGGGTGGTGGGATTGAACATCATCGAGGCATCCTATGTACCCTGCCTTGGAAAGGATCAAAGAAATCGTAGTTCAGGTCATAGGGGTGGCGCTTACACTCTATGATTCCCATAGAGGATGTCATGGTCGGTGCTTTCTCTAATCCCACATGAGTTTTGTTCGGTTTCAGAAAAAAGAGATAGCAAAGACCCGACGATCACGTCGCAGAAGGTGCGTCCGTGGGAAATGGAGTGGGGATTACGCAAGGAAGTTGCCTGGTTGACGCTATGGAGTGATAATGGTGAATGGGGATTACTCAAGGATGCAGGTCGAGTGCCGCTATGGAGCATAAATAGTGAAAGGGTCTTACTCAAGAATGTTTCTCGGGTGCCACTATGGAGCGGCAACGGTGCATGCGGCTTACGCAAAGAGCAGACTAGGTGACGCTATGGAGCGACAATGGTGAATAGGTCTTATGCAACAATGCTTCTCTAGTGCCTCTATGGAGTTGAAATGGTGGATGGGGTATACGAGAGAAGTTTCCCGAGCCCCGCTATGGTGCTGCAATGCTGAATGGGGCTTACGAAAGGAAGTTTCCCAGGTGCCGCTATGGATCGGCCATGGTGGATGGGGCTTACACAAGAAAGCTTCCTGGGTGATGCTATGGATCAAAAACTGTGGATGGGGCACACGCAAAGAACATATCTCGATGCTGCTATGGAGCAGTAGTGGTGAATGGTGATTATACAAGGAAGTTACCCAGATGCTGCTACGGAGCGGTTATGGTAGATGGGGATACACAAGGAAGCTTCCCGTGTGCATCTATGGAGCGGCAATGGTGGATGGGGCTTACGCAAGTAAGATGCACGTGTTCCGCTATGGAGAGGAAATGGTGGATGGGGATTACGCAAGGAAGTAGCCCGTGTGCCACAATAGAGCAGCAATGGTGGATAGGTCTTACGCAAGTAAACTACCTGGGTGCCACTATGGAGTGGAAATTGTGGATTGGGATTCTGAAAAGAAGGTGTTCGTGTGACACTATGGAGTGGAAATGGTGGATGGGGCTTACGTAAGCAAGTTGGCCCTGTGCCGTTATGGAGTGGAAATGGTGGACGGGGTATACTCAATGAATCTTCCAATGTGCCTCTACAGAGTGGCAATACTGTATGGGGCTTAAGCAAGGAATCTGCTTCTGTGCCACTATAGTGTGACAATATTGGATGAGGCTTAAGCAAGGATGTTGTCTGGGTGCCGCATGGGGGGGACAATAGTGGATGGGGCTTATGCAAGGAATCTGCACATAGTGTCTTCCTCATGTATGGCCATGAGGGCATCCCAACCCATTGGTGGGTTGAGGCCTTCACCTATGCACCAGTGCACAAGAGGGATAATGCCAAGGGTGTTGGAATTGGTCTGAACAAAGGGAGATGAAAAGTGTGAATCACTTGCAAACACTTAGAACGTGGTGAGGGTGGCATGCCGATGATGGATAACTATTTACCATGTTTCTAAAATCATCATCCATATCACATTAGCCTGAAATGGGGATAACAAATTAGGGTCGCCTGCAGACAATGTTCGAAACACATGACCTGACATGGTGTGTCATCCAAAGCCTTCAGTGGAATTGGCCCATGACGGTAGGTGAACCAATGCGGCATGGGACCAGGCCATTTGGGGACCCATCTGACATGGATGTTGATGGAGATCTGAATGAAGGAAACCCAAAGCGTGATGTGGATTGATGTAATGTTTGGATGGATTCCAAATCTCCTAAAATTACGCCACTATAATCATGAAAGTATGCGTATTATGATTAGAGAATAAGGAATTTCTTATGTGGAGAAAGAGGAATTCTATGTTTGACACATATGGTGCACTACATTTTATAGTCATGTAGAGAAGAATATTGGCATCAAATTCTTGGAGTATAAGGAATCTTTTTATTTGGACACATGGAGCAGCATCCCGAAGGAAGATATTCGTAGAGAATGGACTCGCGGAGCATGGAAATGAGGAGCATGGTCTTGCTGAGCATGGTCTCGCGGAGTAGCATCGTGATGGAAAATATTCTTGGAGCATGGACTCAGGGAGCCTCTTCATGAAGGATGCTACTCACGGATCTGTTTCGCGAAAGAATGCGGAGCTCTGTGAACTGGGAGATCGGACTCCCTAGGGGAAAAGTGACTGTCAGGAGAAGGGGGTGGGCTTGCTATTTATCTTCAAGGGGCGTCGCAAAGCAGAGCTCACTCAGTACGAAGACAGAGATTGCTCCACGGTGGGTCGTGAACATCAAAGGGGTTTATAGAGCCATCCCACCTCCTTGCTTCGCGGCTGGTCACGAACGTCACATGGGATTGTGGTGCCATCCCACCTCCTTGATTAGCGGAAGATCGTGATCTTCAATGAGGTTCAAGGAGATTCCCACCTCCTTGCTTCATGGTGGATAATGAATGTCAAAGGGGTTCGCGGAGCATGCTGCCTCCTTGCTTCATGGTGGGGCTCTGCAATCGCAGAGGGGGGCTTCACGAATGGTCTTCGTGAACCAGTTTTCCATCCCAACTTCTAGTTTCCATACATCCTAATCCATAAATCTGTTTGGGTCATATGACCCACCAAATAGAAGCTTGAAAAATTGGATATGATCATGGATCATATATGGAAGCATTTGGAAAATTTAAGGATGCATTTTCCAGTTCCAAAAAATTTCACCCATATGAATGGGGTCCAACAAGGATGGGGAGGGCCAGGCAGACCGCGTTTTGGGATACAACTGAGAGAAATGATTGCATTGGGGTCTATTGAATCTCGATGGTATTGATGAGATTGTCAACTAGATCTCTAAGACTGCATGATCCATGCTCGGTGTGGGATAAAAGAGATAATATGATCTCCTGTATGAGTGTGTTAAACAACAGAAGGTGTGAGGGGATCAGCATGGGGAATTCTTCACCATATGGGAGAATCCTACAAGGGAGAGGGGTCACATATGGAGAACATGGATCTCTCGATAGCCAACCTACCTCTCCCACCATGCTCTGGTGCACTAGTGGGGTAACACTAGGGGCATTAGAATCAATATGAACTGAGGGGAGTGGAAGGTGTGAATCACGATACCCAAAATGTGGAACACTATGGGGGTGGAATGATAATGAAAGATAACTGTCGTCCACATTCGAAACCCAAGTTCCATATTTCATCATCATAAAATAGAGAGAAAAAATGTGGGGCTGACAATTGACCATTTTTGAAACATGAGGCCTGACTCAAAGTACTACTCATTAGTCTTCCAGAACGTTAGCCCAGGACAGTAGGCGAGCCATAGGTCGATCATCCATTCCATTAGGGGGTTCTTTAAGATATGATAGAGGACGAGGTTCTGAATAATGGGTTTGCAATGCATGGGGTGTGGAATGAAGGGTTGTTTGAATGGAGTCCAACACACTTGAAATCACACCAATGTGGTGGAAACACATTAGGTGACGGTATCTTTCTAATAAGGGATCAAACATACTCCCGACTAGGACCTATTTGGTAAGGACCTGGAATGCTATGTTGTTTTATGTCATACCAATAAGGATGACGGACATGTAGTTTAAGTATCATACAATGAGGACGGTGCACATAGTTTAAAGGCCATACTGCATAGTTCCAGGTAAACAGTTTAATGTCATGGTTCATGGAGTATATGCTCCTATTTTAAGGTCATATAGACTGGATGGTGATTAGGGATGAGGGGCCAAGGAGGATAATAACACTGGTGTTGGGCCCAAGGTGGAATTCCTAGGCATCTCTACGTATCCCATAAGGATTAGAATGAAGCCAAACGTAGTTCATGATGCATAATGTAGTCAAAGAGAAACACTTATAGGAGAAATCCTGTCTGGTAAGGGATCTGGTGCATCCCATGACTAACATGGGGCATCCAAAACTTGTTCAGGGTAGAACTGTAGATTAGATTCATGTGTTGAGGACAAATGGAATCATTCAGTTTAACATCATATGATAGGATGTGGGGTGAAATGGAATGATCCTAGAAAGGGAGTATGTGTTGTGGTAGCTATAAACCCGACGTGAATGACGACTTGGTCTGGATCACACCACGTATCCCCAGATAAAACTCATTAGGTCAGAGGACCAAGAGTTAAAATTAGGATAGGCCTAATTCGAAGTTGTCGAGAATTCCCACATACACCATTAGGATGGGAATCAATCCATACATAGTTATAAGATTTCATTTTAATGTCATTCTTGCGGGATAAAGGGAAAAGATGTGCCATTATACATCCTACCAAAACTACTAAACCAGTGTGAGTCGTGCTAGATGTGGAAAACATGTAGTTGGGGGAATTTCATGATGTTGGAAGGAACATGTTAGGGGTGAGGGGACGCTAGGATAATGACGTCCTAGTGATGCTAAAAAATCCATTTAATGCACCTAGATGTGGAATGACGTAAATCCGACTATGTCCGAATTCTACTTGAGAATAAGAATGTGGAAATATGTGAATCATGGTACTCGAGATCTGGACCACAATGATGGTGGCGTGATGATAGGGGATAACTTTTGTCTATGATTTAAACATAGTATCCTAATGATGTTATCCTGATATGTGGATAGAAATATTAGGTTCTACCGAAGACCATGATGGAAACACGATACCTGTAACAAATGTCACCTGAGATCTTTAGGGGCGTTGAACCGAAAAGGTAGGTGAGCCAAGGCGGCATGGGACCAAGCCGTGAAGGGGGTCCCATCAGATGTGGAAGAGTATGAGGACCCAAATAATGAGCTCACGAAGCAATGAAAAATGATGAGGGGACTATCCCCATGAAAATTCCACACTTTCAGTTCTTTGTCAGAATGCATCCTTGCATGGCAATGAGACGCATCATATAGAAATTATCGAGTCCCTTCTCAAGGAGAAGGGTCCTGGGGTTACATGATTTCAAAATAAGGTCCAGTGGTGGACCAATAAGGGGGCTTGATTTAATGGGTTGCGTGCAAGGTTGAATAATAACCAAATGTGATGCGCAGTTCCCATAGGGAGATATTTGTTTAAGGTCATAGTGCTCAGACCAGGAGGGGAGAAGATGTAGGAGGCACATGGTGTGGTCTTTTCAAAACCTGATGTGAATAAAGACCCATGAGTTACTCTCTACACCACATGTTCCTCAGAGAGTTTGGGTCGAGGGCCTGAAATAGAGGGGACATGATTTTGGATTCTTGGGGCTGGACCCGGAGAAAAGATGCCCGGGTGTTCCTATGTATCCCAGGATGTTGGGAATCAAGACATACATAGTTTTGGAAGATTTCATATAGTATAATGTCTTGTGTCAAGGACAATGAGTGGTCATAGTTAATGGCCATAGTCCATGGAACAAGGATGGTAGGAAATATAGGAGACGCATGTTGGGGTAATTATAAAACCCGATGTGAATGGGAACCTGGGGTTCTGACCACCATGTGATCCTTGTGAAGGATTTAGGTTGGGGGACTAACAAATAAAGTAATTCTAGGCCGAAGGAAAAGTGCACGGGCATTCCTACATACCCCATGAGGATGAGTATCAAGCAGTACGTAGTTCATGTAGGTTCCATTTAATGTTGTAAAGGACTACATACATTTTAATTTCATGTGGGATAGGATGTAGGGGGGATAACTCCTAGAAATGGTTGTACGTGGTGCGGATAATGAAAACTCGATATAAATGAGGACAAAATCCCATACCACACCATTTAGTCCCGATATAGTTAACGTCCCTGGTTAGAACAGAATAGATAAATTAGTAGAACTCGAGCTGGACCAAAAGACAAGATCTCAAGGCATTTTTATGTATCCCATGGGAATGGGAATCAAGTTGTACTTAGTTCTAAAAGAGATCATAGTTTATGGACATAGATATTGGACCATAGTGGAGCGAAAACATACTGAGTAAGTGTGCACCTCAATAGATCTCTAAGCCAGCGTGAGTCAAACTCGGTGTGGGAAAAATGGGCGGAAGAGGTTTTTTGCAATACTTAGAATGCACTCCAAAGGGAAATTAGTGAGGAACCCTAAATGATGCCACTACCATGGATTTTTTCCTCCTAACATGAAAATTCTCCCTGAGGGATAGTGCAAGGAGTGTTGATATTCTATTTGGACATGATGAGGTAGAGAATAATGTGTATCATGTAACCAACATTCTTGGCACAAAGAGGATGGCATGATGATGTAAGATAACTATTGACCATGTTCAAAATACATCATCCATATCGCGTTATCCTGCAATGGGAACAACAAATGAGCATTGACTACTGACCAAATTTGCAATAAGGGGCTTGTATCAATTTATCTCTCAGAACCCTTGAGGATGTTGGCCCGTAATGGTAGGAGGGACATTGGGCCAAGCATCCATGCCATTCAAGGTTCCCTTTTGTTGTGAAAGGTGATGTTAGACCTAATTAATGGTAACACGAAGCCTAAGATATGAGTGAAATCATTTCCGGGTAGAATCCGACATTGTAGGCGCTAAACACGAGTACCCTTGGTCACATTGGTGAATCACCGAAGAGGATCCAGAAGCCCATCCTGAGAGCAGAAAATTTGAAACGTTGAGTATAGAACAAGGGGATGGATAAATCTTGTGAGAAAGAGGTAAATGACATGGTTGTTACAAAACCCAATGTGAATGAGATCATAATCCCATACCCCACCATATACTCCTCTCCCCAGGGGAATGCATGGCAAGGGGCTAGGACGAGCATGGATTAGAAGACTAAACATTTGGGTGGTCCTACGTATCCCATAAGAATGGGAATCAAGCCATACATAGTTCTGGAAGAGGGTAATATGCAGTTTAGCACCATGCAGTAATGACACAAATGGCTAAGATACCTCATAAAATGTTTGTGTATAGCGCGGTGAGTAACTTGATGTGAATGACAACATATTTCCACACGTCACTTATAAAATGCTTATTGAAAACTTGGGCCAAGGGGCCTGAGGCTGGGCCTCGGATGGAATGTACCAGCTAGTTTGCAGTTTAACATCTTGTAGTGAGGAGAAAGGGAATATTAGTTTAGGGTCATAGATTTGAAACCATATGTGCCTAGTTTAATGTCATATACATGGGACAGAAAGGGAAAAAATCATGCTTATGGAAGACCACAAAGAGGCAATTTTGATTGAGCATAACTGTTGACCAGGTTCCCAACACAGTATCCACCATTATGTGACCCAAAGTGTGGAGAACAATTGAACGTTGACTGTTGACCATATTCACAACACAGGACGTGAATCGACTTTTCACTCATAATCCTCAAGGGCATTATCCCATAATGGTAGGAGAGCCCTGGCCTAAGCATCCAAGCCATTTGGGTGCCATTCTGGATATAGAGGGTGATGGAATACCAAATGATGGGTCACGTCGAGCATGGAAAGGCATGTGATCGTTGAATAGATGATAAATAAAAGAAGGGACATCTAAAGGGGATAGGTGTGGCATGGAGAAATAGCCCGACGTGAACGGGGACATTAGTCCACACTTCACCACAATATCCTAAATGAGAACTTGGGCCAGGGGCTCAGAAAGTCCAAGGGCCATAAGGCTGGGCCAAGGATGGGATGTTCCATCCAGTTTTCAGTTTATTGTCATGTGGGACAAGTACTGAGTGGGTTTACGCCCTTCAGTTGGGAAGGATAAAACAGTTTAACTTCGTGTGAAAAAGACTATTGTGATCGTAGTTAAAGGTCATTGAGCTCAGACCGTTTGGTAGTTTATTGTCATGCAGGATGATAAAGAGTAGTATAATTTCAAGATGGATGACATACAGTTAAACATCATGCGAGACTATGATGGAGTTTAATTTCATGCAGGATGATAATGATTAGTTTAACATCAAGATAGACAAAGATGAACATTTTAACATCATACAGGATGATGATGGAGTTTAATGTCTTGTAGGATGATAATGACCAGTTTATCATCATGACAGATAAAGATTAACAGTTAAATATCATGGCGGATGATGATGTAGTTTAAAGTCACGGAGAATGATAATGAGTCGTTTAATGTCATGATGGACGAATATTAACTGTTTAATGTCTTACAGGATGATGATGAATAGTTGAACATCATGTAGGATGATGATGTAGTTTAATGTCGTGCAGGACAATAATGGGTAGTTTAACGACATGATGAATGAAGATGAATAGTTTTACATCATACAAGATAAAGATGAACAGTTTAATGTCATGTAGGACAATGATGCAGTTTAATGTCGTAGAGGAAGATAATGAGCAGTTTAAGGTCATGAAGGATGGTGATGCAGTTTGACATCATGCAGGACGATGACATAGTTTAACATCATGTAGGATGATCATGATCAGTTTAAAGTCACGCAGGATGATAATGAGTAGGTTAATGTCATGACGGATAAAGATGAACAATTTAAAGTCACCTAGGATGTAGATGAACAGTTTATAATCATGCAAGATGATGATGCAGTTTAATTTCTTGAAGGATGATAATGAGCAGTTTAACATCATGATGGATGAAGATGACCAATTTAACTTCATGTAGGAAAAAGATGAATAGTTTAAAGTCATGCGGGATGATGATGTAGTTTAAAGTTGTTCAGGAGGATAATGAGCAGTTTAACGTCATGACGTACAATGATTGTTACGCAGTTTAACGTCATGCAACTAGGACATTGTTGTCACATAGTTTAACATCATGAAACTGGGATGTGAAACCATAAGTATTGTGTCGGTTGATGGATAGTCATCGCTGCCCCATTCTGGATGTTGGGATGAGGGGGAATATTTGTGATGGGATTTCCCTAAAATTCCCTGATTATACGCATGGATGTTCTCTATGCATGAGATGGGATCCCTCACAGTGATCCTTCCACAAGTTGTTTTCAAGGCCACAGGGAGGAACTCTAGGGTTGATGCAATCTGGTAGTTGGGATGACATAGAGAGTCACAAGGGTATTACATAAGACTACATTACCTAAGTCTAGATGGGGCGATGAGGCAAGGATCATCGGTACGATGGGGCGATGGAGCACAAAAGGCATGGAAGCCTGGAATGTTCGTATGACGGGGAAATGGATCCTGAAAGGCATGGAAAATTTGAATGTGGGTATAATGGTGAGATGGAGCCGGAAAGGCCTAGAAGCCTTGAATGTCGGTTCGAAAGCGCGATGGAGCCCAGAAGGTGTGGAATCCTGGGAATCGGTAAGATGATGGCGATGGATCCGAGAAGGCGTAGATGCTGAGAGCGTTGGTACGACTAGGGCGATAAGGACTAGAAGGAATGGAAGCCTAGAGCATCGGTATGATGGGTGTGACAGAGCCCGGAAGGCATGGAAACTTGGAGTGTCGCTACGAAGGGGGTGAAGGATCCATAAAGGCAGGGGCGCCTGGGGAATCAGTATGACGGGGGCAATAGAGCCCAGAAGGCCTGGATGCCAAAGGGGTTGGTACGATGGGGGTGACAGAGCCCATAAGGCATGGAATTCTGGAGTGTTGGTACGTCATGGGAGAAGGAGCCCAAAAGGCATAGACGCTTGGAGCATCGGTACGACATGGGAGAAAGAGCCTAGAAGGCATGGTAGCCTAGAGTGTCGGTTCGACGGAAGTGATGAAACCTGAACGGAATGAAGCCTGGATCATCAGTATATTGGGGTTGATGGAGCTCAGAAAGCATGGATTCTTGGATCGTCCTTACGATGGGGGAAATGGAGCCCGGAAGGCCTGGATTACTGGAGCGTCGGTACGATGGGGAGAAGAAGCCCGAAAGGCATGGGAGCCTAGAGCATCGGCCCATAAGGTACAGAAACATTATTGATGAAAAAGGAGAACCTCCATGATGGTTGATGTCGGGGATGTGAAGAACCTCCGTGCAGAATGGTAGCTATGTAGGGAGCACCTCCATAGTGGTTGTTGGTACTTTTGGAGATGCACCATTAAATTTGGTGCTGGTTTTCCCCTATACCGCCCATAAGGGAGGAAATGTCGGTGAAGAGACGTGGGAGTGGGGGGAGGATTCCACCATTGCAGCCACTTAAGTTAGCAGAGTTGGTGAAGATCCAATGGTGTCAGGTGGCGGATGTCACATGCGTAGCCTCTTAAGGTGGTAGAGTCATCAAGGAGCCAATGTAGTCAGGTGTCGGATGCCACCTGGGTGGCCTCTTGAGGTAGAAAAATCAATGTGGAGCTGATGGAGTTAGGTGGAGGATGTCACATGTGTGACCTCTTAAGCCGCCATAGGTAGCGATGATCCGATGGTGTCAAGTGGTGGATGCCACCTGAGCGACCTCTTAAGTGGGTGGAGTCAGTGAGGAAACGATGGAGTCAGGTGGAAGATGAAACTTGTGTGGCCTCTTAAGGCGGTAGATTTAGATTGCAATCAATGGAGTCAGGTGGCGGATTCCACATGCGCAACCTCTTAAGGTGGCAGATTCGGTGTGGAGCTAATGGAGTCGGGTGGCTGATGCCACATGCACGGCCTCTTAAGGCAGTAGATTTCGCAAGGAGTTGAGGGAGTGGGGTCATGGATGCCACCTGCATGGCCTCTTAAGGAGGCAGATCCTGCAAGGATCCAATGGAGTTAGGTTAGGGATGCCACCTACGCGACCTCTTTTGGCGGTAGAGTCATAGAGGAGCCGATGGAGTCAGGTGGAAGATGCCACCTACGTGGCCTCTTAAGGTGGCGGGATCCATGAGTATTTGATGGAGTCTTTTGGCAGACACCACCAATGAGACCTCTTAAGGTGGTGCAGATGGCGAGGAGCCGAGGGAGTCGGGTAGAAGATTCCACCTGAACGAAATCTTATGGCGGGGGAGTCGGCGATGAGTGGATGGATTAGGGTGGCAGATACCACCTGTGTGGCCTCTTAAGGTGGCATATTCGACGAGGATACAGTGGTGTAGGGTGGAAGATGCCACCTTCCCGACCCCTTAAGGAGGCCGAGTCGGCAAGGAACTGATTCTATTGGGTGGTGGATGCCACCAGCGCGACCTCTTATGGTGGCGGAGTCGTTGAGGAGCCGATGGAGTCGGGTGGTTGATGCCACCTGCATGGCCTCTTAAGGCGGCAGAGTCGGCATTGAGCTGATGAAGTCAGAGGTCGAATGCCACCTGTGCGACCTTTTATGGTGGCATATTCGGTAAGGAACTGATCGAGTTGAGGGGTGGATTCCACCAGTGGGCCTCAGAAGGCAGCGGAGTCGATGAGAAGTCGATGGAGTTGGGAGGCGCACACCACATTTGGGACCTCTAATGGCGGAAGAGTTGGCAAGGAGAAAATTGTGTCGGTGGAGAATGGAACCTGTGTCAACTTGTAAGGCTGCAGAGTCAGCGAGGAGCCGATGGATCCGGGTTGCGGATGCACCCCCTGCATGGCATGTTAAGACGGTAGAGTTGGCGAAGAGCCGATAAAGTCATGCAGTGGATTCCACCTCTGCGGCCTCTTAAGGCGGTCAATTCGTTGAGGAGCCGATGGAGTCGTTTAGAAGATGCAACCAACGTGGCCTCTTAAGGTGGTGGATTCGTCAAGGAGCTGATGGAGTCGGGCTGGGGATGCCACCTGCGGGGCCACTTAAGGGAGCATAGTCAGTGAGGAGCCGATGGAGTCGAGTAGCAGATTCCTCCTATGCGACCTCTTCATGCAGCGAAGTCGGTGGGGATCTAATGGAGTCGGGTGGATGATGCAACCTACAGGGCCTCTTAAGGTGGCAGAGTCAGTGAGGATTCGATGGAGTTGGGTGGAATATTCCATATGTTCACCCACATAAGGCGGGGCAGTCAGGGAGGATCCGATGGAGTTGGGTGGAAGATGCCACCTACGTGGCCTCTTAAGGTGGATGAGTCGGTGAGGACCAGATGGTGTCGGGAGGTGGGTGCCACCTATGAAAAATATTATGGAGGCATAGTTGAGGAGGATCTAATGGGGTTCGATGGAGAATGCCACCTAAGAGACCTCATAAGTTGTCAGAGTCGGTGAGGAGTCGATGGTGTCGGGTGGCGAATACCACCTACGCAGCCTCTTCTCGCAGCGAAGTCGGCAAGGAGCCGATGGATTATGGTGTTGGATTTCACCTGCATGACCTATTTAGATGGCAGAGTTGGCGAGAGGACGATGGAGTCTGGTGGCTGATTCCACCTTCAAAACATCTTATGGCGGCGGAGTCGGTGTGGAGCTGATGGATCCAGGTGGCAGATTCCTCTAGCAGGGCCTCCTAAGGCGGTAGGGTCCACATGGAGCTGATGAAGTCAGGTGGAGAATGCCACCAGTGCGGCCTTTTAAGGCGACATAGATGATGAGTAGCCGAGGGAGTCATCTGGCAGTTTCCACCTGCACAGCCAATTAAGGCGGGGGTGTCGGTGAGAAGCTCATGGATTCAGGTGGTGGATGGCCCCTACAAAGCCTCTTAAGGTGGAAAATTCAGTGAGGAACCAATGGATTTGGGATGTAGTTTCCACCTACATGACCTCTTAAGGCGATTAAGTCATCATGGAGCTGATTGGGTCAGGTGGACGATGCCACCTGCATGGCCTCTTATGGTGACGGAGTTGGTGAGGAGCTGATTGAGTCGGGTGGCCGATTCCACCTATGCGGCCTCTTAAGTTGGAGGAGTCGGCAAGGAGATGATGGATTCGGGTGGTAGATTCCACCTGTGCAGCCTCTTAAGGGGGCGTAGTTGGTCAGTAACTGATGGATTCGAGGGCGGATGCCACCTACGCGGCCTCTTAAGGCGGCGTAGTCAGAGAGAAGACAATGGATTCGGGTGGCACATGCCATATGTGGGACCTCTTATGGCAGCAGAGTTAGTGAGGTTATGATTGTGTTAGGTGGAAGATGGCACCAGTGTGGCCTTTTAAGGCTATGGGTTCGGCGAGGAGACGATGGAGTTGGGTTGCGGATGCCACCTATGCGGCCTCTTAATGCGGCGGAGTTAGCGAGGAGCCAATGGATTCGGGAGGCGGATGCCACCTTTGCAGCCTATTAAGGCAGCCGAGTCGGCGATGAGCCAATGGAGTTGGGTGGCAGATGCCACCTGCGCAGCCTCATAAGGCAGTGGAGTCGACGATGAGCCGATGGAGTCAGATGGGGGATGCCACCTGCAGGTCCATTGAAGGTGACGAAGTTGGTGAGGAGCTGATGGAGTCGGGTGGTGGATGCCTCATATGAGGCCTCTTAGTTTTAAATAATATTAATAACCCTTATTGATTAAGACGATGAGTTTATATAAAAATGATTTCTCCCACATTATATGTTTAGATTAAATTATTAATACTTTGTTATATAAAACTTGAATTTTGTTAACTAAAGACTAAATATAGATTCTTATCATTGAAATCTATTATGATGGGTAATCTTATATTATTTTATATAAAATAAGTATCATAAATAGTTTATAATCGATATTATTAATTCTAAAATGGTAAAATACTGTTTTTCATATTTTTAATAAAAAATGTTTTTTCCACCCCCTTTAAATACTTGTAAGGTATTAATGTGATAAACGCATTTTGAACCGTCCATTTCTCCATAAAATTCACATATCTTACAAAACACATCAATGGCCATTGTGATTCCATTATAAACACTAAAATAACCATTGTCTCTAATGAAAATATAGTCTTTCCCAATAGTAAAATGAGTTCAACACCACTCATTATATCATTATTAATTACCCTATTTGACATTTTGAAATTTTTTTCTCACTTTAGATATTGAAATATATTCTGTGGATTTATTTTGATTTTATGTTGTTGTAAAATGATTTATGAAGCTACATGGAAAGGCATGGGTTCGCTTCCTCCTCTTTTTTTAGTAATGTACCTCTTTTGTGATAATACCATTGAGTTGAACTTTTATATTCATCATTATGTTAAATATAATATCTAATTTTTTAAATTAATCTCTATTGATAATATTATACCCATAAATATCATTGAATTCTTCCTATAAATTATTTTTTTAGTCTTTAAACTACTAAAATAACACCTTCATTGTATCTCAGTTTTTTTTATTTTAGTCCATTATTAATAATGAGAGTATTTTATTTCCATTTTATTAGGCATCCAAAGGATTGTAATTATTAGTTTAATATACTAATGATTAAATAGTAATTAGATAATTTCATTTTATCTTATTGTTTTGTTTCCTAAAACAATTCTCCATAGTCTTCAGGATGTCAAAAAAAGTCTTTGATATTCTGTCTTCAAATATTAAATAATGGATTCTTATATCATTCATGTGAATAAATATAATTAACTCCTATAATTGTTATAGATATGAAATAGGGTATAAAATAGATCAATATGATAGATTTTATTTTTATTACTAGTAGTTAGAGTGTGGTAAACTTAGCAGGAAAAAAATGTATGGGTATTATGGGAATAGTTTTTGAATCACTTGATGATAACCAATGAAACATAAATAAATATTTCATGAATTATGTGATCATAAAATTTTCATATTTTATTGTTTATTTCATTTTTTCTATTGGAATATTACCTCTCATTATCAATGAAACATTCATTGATAAAAGAATTCCCAAAATTAAAGATTATAATTGGTAAGAATATATCTCTTTCATACAATGATATATTTTCATCCATGAACATATTTTTGAATCCTATTAATGTAATGATATATTTTCATGAAAAATAATATAGATCCATTTCAATATTTCTCATTTTTTTCATTATCCCTTATCATTTTTAATATACATTTTACTATCTGTTAAATGTAAATTAGTATGATAATGAATTTTTTCCATTATTTCAAAATAAAGTGTTTTATATTCCATTATATATTATATTTATATCCGGTTCTCATGTAATCAATACTATATGTTGAAAATTTTATAATGATATTTTCATTATTCTCATATTTTCCTCTTAAAAATCATTCCAAATTTTATTTTTATTTTCATTTTTATAACAATTGCATCATGATTTTTATGAAAAAAATTATACTTTCACATATATTTGACATCCATTATTTATCTCTCAGGATGTGAGTTTTTTTATTCACTTTATTAACTTTTTATATATAATTTATTTTATAAAATTATGTTTTTTATATCCAATTATCATTAATATTAATTGTTATCCAATCTTTTTTGAATTTTTAGGAAACCCATTCATTTTCAATTTGTTTAGCAGGACATGTTAAGGAATGATATTAAGTGGAACACATATGTATTAATGGTTAATTGTGTTGTTTTATAATTCCATTAAATTAATTGGTTTATAATTATTGTTGGTTGGAGTGGACACTCAAGCGGGGGTGAATTGAGTTCCAATAAAAATTTCTGTTAAAAATATTTTAGTTAAAATCCCCAAAATTGAAATACATGATAATCTGTAGTGAATTTGTATTAAAGTAAAGGGTCAGTTAGGTTCTCAAAGATTTACTAGTTCTCATTTAATCTAATCTGAAGATTAATTAACTTTTGAAGTTAACCTAATACATTACAAACCATACAAACACTTGGTAGATTAACTATCAAAGTAACATTAAAATAGTTGTGTATTACAAAGTAACAGCAGCGGAATATAAATTAGATATTGTATACTTTAAACATAAACTAAAAAGAACAGCAGATATAACCAAGAGGATCAATCTCAAGGAAAGACTTATTCCTTTCAAATTTATATATAAATTTGATCCACACCCTGGATCGGGGTTAACAAAATTTACAAACTATCCAGGTACTCAGACCTCTTCCACAATTATTTGTGGGAAAACAAATCAACACCACACAGGATATCCAGGTCTCACTTGACCTCTACCACTATCCATTGTGGAAAACACAAGAGATAAAACAGAAGTGAGTGAGGATTTAAAAAATCATCCAGTTCAGCACATGAGACAATGTGTGTGTAAAATAAAAATTGTACATAGACTTCTCAAATGCAAACCAAAGAATCACTAATATTAAGTATGAATGTGTTTAGAAAAGCTCTACTGATTGGCAGTGCAGCTCAGGACTTGTTGGATTCAGCAGAAATTCCTCTGAGTCCTTCTCTGATTTTTCTGTTGAAAAACAGAGTGTCATGGTTACGCTTGGTGTCTATCACGAGTGAAGATGTACTATTGATTTTTTGTGTGTTCTTTAGTTTTGTTGGATTGTACGCATGATTGTTCTTTGAATATATTGAAATGTGTTCTTCAGTTGGGCTCCATATTTCTCTTTTGTTCAGTATAGTGCACTTGCATGTTTCTCTTGTCGCGTACGTATAACATTCTCTATCAGTACAGTAGATCAATCTTCATTATATTCCACGTGCTCTGGAAATAGAATTATTTCCTTTCCATAGGTACTAGGTACAGATTCTTGATATACCAACAACTATCATTAAATATCATTAATTGCATTAAAAACATCAAATATGACCATTGGCAATATTTAAATAATATTGACAAAAAGGTTAAGAAATGGTGTCACAATAGTTATGAAAATGGTTTCTCCTTCACGGTATGTCATTCACAGTGTGTCACTCAAGGTGTCTTGTTCATGGTGTGTCGTTCACTGTGTCTTGCTCATAGTGGGTTGTTCACGGTATCTTGATCGCGGTGTGTCCTTCATGGTATATTGCACATGGTGTGTCCTTCACGGTATATTGCTCATGGTGTCTGAGTCATGGTGTCTGGATGACTATGTCTGGCTAACTGTGTCATGGTGTCTCATTGGTCACGGTGTCTGAGACATAGGCTTCACGGTGTCTGCTTCAGTGTTTCTGTTCATGGTTTATGCTTCTTGCTCGCAATGTCTGACTTACTTTGTCAAGCTTCATGGTGTCTTGTACGTAGAAAAATAACTGTATTTAGACATAAACAGTAATATTAATAAAATGTATTGAGCTTAACCATAATAAAGTATACGATAACTTGAAACATAAATACACATGAGTAATAAGATATGTGAGATTTGTGATCAGAAATAATATTTTTAAACAGTAAAGAGAATTGTGATTATTATTATGAGTGGTAAATCATAATGATATTTTTGATCCTTAAAACATGATTAATACATGAGGAGTCCAACAATGTCCACCTTTATATGATCACAAATAATGTATAGGAAGAGTATAAATTAAATAAAACTACAGAGAAATTGACATATAGAATAACATATTCTAGAATAACACATAACTCTAGGATATGACATAGAATACTTTTTCTCCCCCTTTTGGGAGTATCAAAAAGTTAAACAAAGAGAGGAAAAAACACAGGGCATAGTTTATTAAAAAATGTTCAAAATACACCATATAGTAGAAATAAAAACAGTAAAAAATCAAAGACATCCCCTTCAAAAAGAATGTAGTCACTGGGATTTTTCAGGATGCGGCCTTCTCTTTGCCTTT
The DNA here is from genome assembly GCA_963277665.1 of Viscum album. Lineage (NCBI taxonomy): Eukaryota > Viridiplantae > Streptophyta > Magnoliopsida > Santalales > Viscaceae > Viscum > Viscum album. The sequence continues at coordinate 1,494,065,449 of OY728121.1, forward strand.
ATCAGTTGCTGATGTGGAATAAGGCATATAGGTAGTAGAAAATGAAGGTAATGGTATACCTTAAAATACAGAGGGAGCCAAATATATAGCTATATAAGATTGAGACTGTGGCTAATCAAGAATGACTGGTCGGATCTGAGTTAGATCTTGGGTAACTTACATGGCAGTGGAGCCTAAAGCAGGGAGTCCAGGTCTGAGTGAAGCAGTTGTAGGAGCAACAATTTCAGTACTTTGGACATTGAGATAGGGATTCAAAAGGTTGATGAATTCTGTGATAATCTATCCTCCATATTCCATAGCCTTTTCAAAATCATCTTTATTTTCCATGAATTTTTCCAACAATCTGGTGAACTTAGTGAGCTTCCGAACTTGAGTTCAGAAAGCCTGAGTCACAGGAGGTATCTTTAAATTTTCCAAAAGATGCTTAAAGTGATTTTTCATATCCTATTTGGAGAAAATCAGGGTGAGATAGAAATCTATCATCTTAGTGATCTCCTGTTGAGCATCACTAGAAATCATATCATGAATTTGAATCAGGTCAAGTGCTCTATCACTTTTCTTTTCTACTTTAGATAAAATAGACAAATCAAAACCATTGAAGGCATTATAAATTTCTTCCTTGTTTAAAGATCTGAGCAGAGAATCATCCAAAGAAGTTGTAGATGTCTGACAAGAGAAAAGAGAATCCTTGACAGCTATGGTTAGAGCTTTGAGCTGTTTCAATACTTTTTGTAGACAGCCAGTGTATTCGTCTATAAGATTATTCATGTTCTCTACTAGATCTCTCATTCGGTGAAACATCTTAGTGTGCCTATCACCAATCTATTCCTCAAAAGATAAAAGATAGGTATGCATTTTGGAGACAATTTCTCGAGAAATATTGCAAATAGTAGGTTCAGGAGAAACAACAACAGGTGCAGGAGCAAGATCAGGCTCTGATCTGGAATATAGTTTTTGCGGGAGGTTTTCAACCATAGCATTCAAAGTTGCAACATGAGCACTAAGCAACATATTTTCCACCCTTACTTAATGAATTTAATTCATCATTCTGGGTTGAATATGTAGAATAATATTTTACAAAAAATTCAAGGCATCTACCTGACTTAGTGGAGTCACAAGATGAGGTTGAGAGGACATAATCTTCTCCACTCCTGATAATATAGTCTCTCAAAATACTTTCAAATATTATTTACTTACAAAATATTGATGATCAGTTAATGATTCAGGTGAAGAAAGTGGTCCATGTGCTGGTTTTGGGTCTGGTTGCTGTTCTGAGTCATTTTCAATTTTAGATTCTGATTCAGGTTGATGTTGAGGTTGAGGTTAAAGGTGTGTGACTGACATCAGTTGAAATAGAGATGAAAGATCAATCCCAGTTTTAGTCACCTTTTGTGATTCACTCACATCATAGAAGCTGGGGAATTCATATCGAGTATACACAGAGTATGACTCAGTTTGTGGGGATGCATCACCAGGATCATCTTCATCAATCTCAATATTTTGAGGTTCCTTCCCCTCAAAATGTGCTTCCATTTCATATTCTTGAGGCTCGGGAACTAGGTTAAGATTCAAAGGATCATCTCTAATCTCCTCATCCATATCCTTCCTTTCCAACTGAATGCCAATTTCCATCCTCTCTTCATCAGAGTGTATGTACTCAGGAACAGATTGTTCCATAGGTAGAGCTTCTAGACTTGCATCATTATTACCAGGGAGTTCTTCTTCAAAAAAATATGTCTCTTCCATTGCTTGCTGCTCAGCTTCAGAAATGACTAACTCTCTTGTAGCTTCAGATTTGGTTTCCTGATCAAAATGGGCCGGAGGTACATCTTCTTGAAGCACAACATAAGGACCAACAATCCTTTCCTTTTCAACAATAGCCTCTTCTCTTGAAACTTCAGCAGGAACATCAGTCCTTTCTTTATCTACATGATTTTCTTCCTCATGAGGTATTCCAGCCTTTTCTCTATGAGGTACTCTAGCTGCCTCTTCTCCTTCTTATTCTTCCTCTTCTGGATAATTATCCATCTAATCTGGTTCCAAAACATGATCATTAATGTTTTTACGCCTTGTAGGATAATCCACAGGATCTAACTTTTCATAAACCTTTTCATTATCTTCAACCCACTGCTTCTTCAATGGTTTCCAGTTTATCATCATTTTTCTGATGGTTGGATTGTATAAACAGTACTCAAAATCCACAAGATTTTATTCATTTGGTCGAACTATTCCTTGGCAACTGACATAGCCGATATCCTCGAATAAAATAGGGGAGTGGATTTGGAAGTGACCTTAATCAATTCACACATGTATTGAATTATATATTTTCCCAAATTTATCTTATTGATATTCATCATCAGATGAATCATGAAGACATCCTGATAATTCAAAATAGCAATGTCAACCTTCCTCGGGCTAATAAAATTCTGAACAAACTTAAACAATAGCCTAGTCTCCCCATCCAATTTAGCTGTTATAGCCCTTCTCTTGGTTAAATTTCTATTTAGAATTTCCAATGCATTCTCTAGGTCAATGATGTCGGTTGAAGGAGGAGGGTCTCTTTGGTAATCATCACAAATCCCTTCATGAGGAATCCTCACGCATGCAGCCCATAGACTTGAAGAGAAAGCACATTTTTGACCATTGATCCATCTTTTCACCATATAACATTCTCCAGCATCAAAGAAAAACATTACCTTTTGATATAATTTTGCAACCAACCTTGGGTAAATAGGTATATCTTGTCTAGAGAGCTATTTGATCCAACCTTGTTCTCTTAATACTTTTAGGAATAAAGACTTGCTGGACAAAATCCACTCAAGGCAGATTTCCTTCTCAGGAGCAACAGAAAAACATACTAGGTTAGGATTTAGGTGTTCATCCGGTATAAGATTCAGTGTCCTCTTCTGTTTCCTAGAGCGGCACTTCTCAGATGAGGGTGAATATGGGCACTTCATTCTTGGCATTCACTAATGATTTGGGCGAGAGAGAAGGGGAAAATGTTTTCACATTTGAGAAGGATCAGGAGAGAGCTCGAGTAAGAAATCGGGTGAAACCCTTATGTTTTATCTTTTGGGAATGTCAAACGTCACAAAAATAAAAACGCGGGAAAGGAAATAGTGGTGAAATAAAAATTACCGTGATACGGGTTAAAATAAATACATAAATATTCTTCACGATGAGACCATGAGTATTCGTTACGGTGTGAGGATAAGAGGTCATCACGATGAGATAGTCTGTAGTCATCACGGTGAGACAGTGAGTGTTCAGTTTAGTCACGGTGTGATAGTGACAGACCATGAACATAGAGTGTTAACTGTGAGACCGTAAAAATGAAACAATAACCAAGAAATAGTGAGCGTCAAACGGTAATGTAATTTATAGAAACATATTAAAATGTAAGACCAGTAAGATACCTATTTTTCATTGATCATGCCAAGATCATGGATGATGAAATATAATCTATCTAAATTTAATTGTTTAGTGAATATATCATCAAGTTGATATTCTATACCAATGAATTCCAACGTGATGCCACCTTTTTGATAATAATCCCTTAGAAAGTGATGTCTTACATCAATATGTTTTGGTCTAGAATGTGAAACATGATTTTTTGAAATGTTAATAGCACTTGGGTTGTCAAAATTTATTGGGACATGTCTGAATTGATATTCATAGTCTAGTAATGAGTGTTTCATCAACAAAATTTTTTCACAACAACTTCCAGCAGCTATGAATTCAACTTCTGTAGTAGATAATGCAACATAATTTTTTTCTTACTACACCATGATACTAGTGACTTGCCTAAAAGGTTACATGTTCTAGAGGTGCTCTTTCAATCTAGCTTACAGCCAGCAAAATCAGCATCAGAGTAAGTAATTAGTTCAAATGATTCTCCATTTGGATAGAACAGTCCCAGATTGTGTGTATGCTTGAGGTATTTGAAAATTCACTTTACAACATTTTAATGTGATTCTTTAGGGTTTTCTTGAAAATGAGAACACATACACACACTAAACATAATATCAGGATGGCCAACAATTAGGTAGAGTAGACCTCCAATCATTACTCTATAAGTGGTTTGATCAACATATTTTGAATATTCATCAAGATCCAACATACAGGTGGTACTCTTGGGAGTGTCACTACTTTTATTGTTATCCAATCCAAAATATTTGAAATGATCTCTACTATATTTACTCTGAGTTAAAACAATCCCATCACTGTTTTGAAAATTTTGAAATCCAAGAAAGAATTTTTGATCACCCATTAAACTCATTTCAATTTCAATTTGCATCATTTTAGAAAAATCAGTACATAGTGAATTTTTTGAAGATCCAAAAATAATATCATCTACAAAAATTTGAACTACTAAAACATCTTTAGAAAAAATAATTATGAAGAGAGTAGGATCAACTATTCCTTTTGTAAAAACTTTGGAAATAAGAAAAGTACTTAATCTATCATACCAGGCTCATGGATCTTACTTTAAACCATATAAATCTTTTGATAATTTGAAAATATGATTTTGAAAAAGAGGGTTTGTAAATCCATGGGGTTGTTCAACAAAAACATCCTCATCTAAATACCCATTTTAGAATGAACTCTTGACATCCATTTGATATCGTTTAAAATATAGATGTGAAGCATAAGAAAGTAGAATTATAATGACTTTAAGTCTGGCTAGTGAAGAAAAAGTCTCCTCATAGTTAATTCTTTCTTCTTGACTATAGACTTGTGCAACTAACCTAGCCTTGTTTCTAACTATGTTTCCAACTTGATCTAATTTAATTCTAAATAACAATTTAGAGCCTATGACAAAAGTTTCAATGGGTCTTTCTACTATTTTCCAAACATTATTTCTTTCAAACTGATTATGTTATTCTTGCATAGAAATTACCCAACATTCATCATTAATGGTATCATCAATGTTGTTAGGTTCAAGCTGTGACAAGAAGGCTTCATGTTCAACCTGATTTCTAGGAGAAGCTATAGTCTCTGTCACTCAATCCAGATTTCCTACAACAGAATATAGAGGATGATTCTTTAGAATCCTAGTTGATTTAGTAAAGTTAGGATAAGAAATTTCAGGTTCTTCTCTAGGTTTGGGTTCATTAGGAGAAGATTCTGGAATATTTCCAGAACTGGTTGTCTTTACAGAAGGTTCATTGAATTTATCATTAATGTTCATAATAGACCAATATTCTTCATGATTTTCATGATATGACTTAGGTTCATGTGGATCAGTTTCATCAAATTTTGTGTGAAAATATTCTTCGACACACATTGTTCTTTTATTGAAAACTCTATAGAATTTCTACTTATAGAATATCCTAATAAGATTCCTTCATCACTCTTAGAAGTAAACATGTCCAGATTATCCGTGGTATTAAGAATAAAGACTTTGAAACCAAATACTCTAATGTAGATAGCTTTAGGTTTCCTAGTTTTCAACAGTTCATAAGCGGTCTTTTTGAGAATAGGTCTAACTATGACTCGATTGATGATATAAAAATTTGTATTTACAACTTCTGCCCAAAAATAAATAGGCAGATCATACTCATTAGGCATATTTCTAGAAATTTCTTGAAGGCTTTTATTTATTCTTTCTACTATACCTTTTTGTTGAGGTGTCCTAGGGGTAGAGAAATTGTGAGTGTAGCCATATTGTGAACAAAAGGAGTTAAACTCATGATTTTCAAACTCACGGCCATGATCACATCTCATGGTCTTAATCTTAAGTTCACTATAGTTTTCTATAGGCACAGAGTATTTAATAGAGTAAGAACAAGCTTCACTTTTGGGAGCTAAGAAGTATACCCAATTATATCTAGAAAAGACAACTACTAAAATAGAGAAATAGTGCTTCCCATTAAAACTATAAAATCAAGAAGGTCCAAACAAGTCCATCTGAACCAACTCGAGAGGTTGAGAAGTTGACACTTCTTTATTTGGTTTGAAAGAGATTTCGTGTTACTTTCACTTTTGACAGGGATTACAAACATTGTCATTTGGAAACTCAAGTTTGGATAAGTCTCTAACCAAGTTCTTCCTAGTCAGTTTCTTTAGTGAATTTATATTATAGTGTCATAATTTTCTATTCCAAATCCATGATTCTTTAATAAAAGCATTTAAACAAGTAATTTTTTTAGCTAAAGAATTCAAATCAACTTCATGAACATTTTCATTTCACAAAGTAAAAAATACTAAAATATTCTTAGAATTAAAAAATGATAAGAATAATTTTCAAACATAACATTAAAGACATAATCACATAATTGAGGAATACTTAACAGGTTGTATTTAATTCCATCAAGAAAAAAAAAATTAGAAATTAAAACTGAGTTACTGTAACCAATTTGGCTTAGGTCGATGATCTTTCCTTTAGAATTATCACCAAAAGTGACATTGCCTCCATCAACCTTTTTAATCTCTTAAAGCATGAATAGTCCCCAGAAATATTCCTTGAACATCCACTTTCCATGTACCATATCTTCTTATGGGAACTCTTCAAATAGGTTTCCTACAAAACAGTTTTAAACAGAGAATGATTTTGGTACCCAGATTCTCTTGGGTCCAGACAGGTTAGCATGAAAAGGTCTAGGTACCTAGATTTTCTTAATGGGTCTCATATAATCAATAGATTCAACAAATTTTGAAATATAAACTCTATTTTATATTTAATAATGTGAGTAACTAGTTGAAGCATGTGAATTTCCAAAACTAAAACTAGCTGAATTTTGTTAGATTTGGGAATAAATCTATTTTTGGTTAACTGTCTTTGTCCAGGTTGGTATCCCAAACTAGTAGTATACTTTTGTTCCACTTTTTTACCTATAATTTGAGTTAGAGTGTTCTTTCAGTTTGTTATTTTTTCTCAGTCCTTTATTATTTGATCATTATGCATTTTCAGTTGAGTATTTTTTTTAACAGTTGAGCATTCTTTTCCTATTCTATATCAAAGGCAGATTTAACATTGGCAGTGAGAGCATGTTGTTTCGTCAATGGATTATATTTTTCCTTATGTTCATTACATGTTTCTTCTAGCATGTTACAATATTCAAACTGTTCCTCACTAGACATGTTTTCATATTCAAATTCAGAATTACATCTAGAATAATAATCATTCAGCATAGGGGAAATAGGTATCTCAAATGTACTGGCCATGAAACACATGTTGGAACGATTCTTTTCAGAATCAGAAACTTCATATTCACTTGTGTTGTCTTCTGAATCACTCTAAGTTTCTTTCATTACATTCTTAAACTTACTGTCCTAGTAGTCATGTTTCTTCTTGAACTTCAATTTTGGAATGTCTACTTTAATGTGACCTTTTCTCTTGCATTCATAGAAAACAACTTCATCCGTCTTATCATATTTCTTCCAATCATTTTTCTAATGACCATTTTTATCTTATTTACCTTTGTATTTTGATTCTCTATAAAAAATATTTTTCCTATAGAACATCTTAAATCTACTGGCTATTTGATCCATTTCTGCATCACTATCAGATTATGAACTTTCACTTTTTGAGCTTTCAGTTTGTATGTGAAAATTTTCTTTGTCCTTTCTTTTTGTAGTAGTATACTTAAATTCCACTGACTTCCCTTTATGTGCATCATATTACTCCATATTCACTTTACGTTCTACCTCATACATCATAAGCTTACCAATTATCTCTTTAATAGGCAGAGAACTAATGTCACATGATTCTCTAATTGAAACAGATGTGCCTCTCCATTGGTCTAGTAGATATCTCAATATTCTCATGATTTTCTCCATTGCTGGAACATCATTTACAAGTGATCTCATAGTATTGAAAATCTCATTAAACATGAGATATATGTTAGAGATAGGTTTATCAGTCTTCATTTTATATTTATCATATTTAATAGTATAAGTTTTTAATATCATTTCTTTAACATTGGTTGTTACTTCATAAAAACCATCCATGGTATCCCAAATTTCATAAGTAGTTTTACAAGAAGATATTCTATTAAATTCCTCATCTCCTAAAGCATAGTACATGGCAGTCATTTCTTTACAATTATTATTGTAAGTATCCTCGATAGGTTCATCCCAATTTTTTCTTTCAGTTTATGGAATTTTATATTGGGTCTCTATAGCAGTCCAGATATCAAATCCCATACTTTTCAAATGAATTTTCATTTTATGATTCCACTGGGAATAATTTGTACCATTTAAGAAAGGTGGCATGTTGGTAGCAGAACCTTCTAGTAAATTGTACATAACTAGATTTTAGAATTTAAATTTAAAGAGATAAAATATAGAATTAACAGAAATTTAGGATCATTAAAGAAGAAACTAATATCACAGTTGAAAAAATAGAATATTTTGAAATCTTTGAAAAACAAAAAAACAACCTCTGATACCAAATTTTGGTCGGAGTGGACACTCAAGAGGGGGGTGAATTGACTTTCAATAAAAATTTCTGTTATTAATATTTCAGTTAAAATCCCCCAAATTGAATTACAAGATAATCTATAGTGAATTTTTATTAAAGTAAAGATTTCGTTCGGTTCTCAATGATTGATTAGTTCTCAGTTAATCTAATCTAAATATTAATTAACTTTTGAATCTAACCTTATAGTTTACAAAACAAACAAACACTGTCTAGATTAACTATCAATGTAACATTAAAATTGTTCTTTATTTCAAAGTAACAACAATGGGATATAAATTAGTTATAGTATACATTAAAATTAAACTAAAATTCATAGCAGATATAACAAAGAGGATCAGTCTCAAACCGAGACTTAGTCCTCTCAAATTTATATATATATTTAATCCACACCCTGGATTGGGGTTAACAATAGTTTACAAACTGCCCTGGTACTTAGACAACTACCACAATTATTCGTGGGAAAACAACTCAACAGCACACAGGATGTACAGGTCTCACTTGCCGTCTACCACTATCCACAATGGGAATCACAAGAGATAAAACAGATGTGCATGAGGATTTAGAAATCCTCCAGTTCGGTAAAGGAGGCAGTGTGTGTTTAAAATAAATAGGGTACACACAATGATTTAAATTAGACCAAAGAATCATTAAGAGTAAGTATTAATGAGTTTTGAAAATCTCTAGTGATTTCCAGTGAAACTCAGGACTCGTTGGATTCAGCAAAAATGCTTCTGAGTCCTTCTCTGATTTTTCTGTTGAAAAAAAGAATGTCGTGGTTCAGCTTGGTTTCTTTCACCAGTGAAGATGTTCTATTGATTATTTGTGTGTTCTTTAGTTGTGTTGGATTACACACATGATATTTCTTTGAATATCATACAATGTGTTCTTCAGTTGTGCTCAGGATTTCTCTCCAGTTTATTATAGTGCACTTGCGTGTTTCTATTGTCGCGTACATATATTCTTCTCTATATTTACTACGGCTCAATCTTACTTATATTCTATGAGATCTGGCAATATAATGATTTTCTTTTCATAGGTACGAGGTATGGTTTCCTGACAGACCAACAACTATCATTAAATATCATTAATTACATTAAAAATATCAAATATGACTGTTGGAAATATTTAAATAATATTGAAAAAAATGTTAAGAAATGGTGTCACACTAGTTATGAAAACAGTGTCTCTTTCACGATATGTCTTTCACGGTGTATCGCTCACATTGTGTTGCTCACAGTGTGTCATTCACGGTGTCTTGCTCACGGTTTGTCCTTCACGGTATCTTGCTCACGGTGTGTCCTTCACGGTATGTTTCTCACGATGTCTGATTCACGGTGTCTGGATGACTCTATCTGGCTATCTATGTCACGGTGTCTCATTGGTCACGGTTTCTGAGACATAGGCTTCACGGTTTCTGCTTTAGTGTTTCTATTCACGGTGTCTGCTTCTTGCTCACAGTGTCTGACTTACTGTGTCAAGCATCACGATGTCTTGTACATAGACAAATAACTATATTTAGACTTAAACAGTAATACACATAAAATTGAGTGAGCTTAACCTTCATAAAGAATAAGATAACTTGATACATAAATACACATGAGTAATAAGATATGTGAGATTTGTGATCAGTAATAACATTTGTAAATAGTAAGGAGATTTGGGATTATTATTAAGATTGGTAAATCATAATGAGATTTGTGATCATTAAAACATGATTAATAAATGAGGAGTTCAACACTTATATATCATAGTATAATCATACATTGATATAATTATTTGGCTCATATATGTGTATCCATGATGGGATGTCTCACATTTTCAGGAATGGACATTGTGATTTTTTTCAGAAAGGAGAGGTCAAAATGGAATTTTTTCCAATGGTTATAAAACGATTATGGTTTTGTATAATGTTATTGTAGTTTATCATGTTAGGCTATCTTTTTTATGATTATTTTCATTTCTATGAAATTGTAATTTTTTCTCAGATTATGTGTTCATTTATGAATTATACACTATTCTGTTTTGTACACATGTTATGTGTCTTATCATTCATTCTTATATCATTATACATTTATTATCATCAACTTACCAAAAATGTTTCAGGATTATCTTATATAGAATTATGTTTTTTATTCATAAATTTATCATAATCATCATGTTATCATTCACCTTTACGATCTACTACATTATGAATTATTATTTCACTAACTGGGAATTTTATTTGACCCCATTATTTTGATTCCAATCGCTATGTTATAAATATAGTTATATAATTGAAGGTATCTATATAAGGTCTAAGTGATCTTGTTTTGAAAGAAATATTTACAAGAATTTTGAAATTATATATTCATGTATCCATGGTCAATGACCAAAAACTTTTCATTCCATGGGTTGTGTGGTTGTTGGGGAGATGTATAATTTAAATCATGATACTATTTTAAAATTTATTTTAGGTTTCCCTTGGATCATATTGCATTGTATCGATGTAGATATATAATATCCATAAATATACAATTAAATAAAATTATTTCCAACCATAGGGAAAAACTAAAATATATAAATGTTCCCCTACCAATGTCCCTATAGGTCCCCCATATTGAACGATCACTAGACATACAAGAATATTAGGGGCCCCTATCATCACACACATGACCTTGCATTCAACGTAACGTCCCCTCTAGAGTATCTGTGGAACAACCCGAACTTTTTAATTATACTTGATTCAAATTTTGTGTGTTCTTTTATTATATACTCAACAAAACTAAATCCTTTAATTAATGAAGTGGGTATAATTAAAATGAGACCGCTGGGTTTGGACTGTTATATGACCGTTGGACAATATGTCCATTGGAAACTATAATTTTTACATTGTGTTTTTATAAATACGGTTATCATGGTTAATTAATATAGAAAGAAGATTTAATGGCCTCATCTCGTAGACTCAAGCTAAATGAAGCACATCTGTTGGAGCATGGGAAGGAAGAAGCATCACTGGGCTTTGCTTTGGACTAATCACAAGATGAACTTCAACGTATGAAACACGACTGAAATCAACTTAGGGAGATGTTCAAGCTGATAGAATGCGAAATTCGGGCAATGTTGTCTGAGCCACCCCAAGATTATATCACCATAGCACACCATACACTTAGGTCCGATGTGGGTGTTATAAGGGGCGATGTAACAATACCTTAGCTTCTTTGTGTATTAATTTTATATTTATTATATTGTAATTTCTAATTATGGAAAAGTTTATGAATTTCAAATATCCGGATAAATATAAGACATGTATTATTGATGAATTTAGAAAAAATGGATATTTTAAAATATTTTTGTATTCATTAAATAATTAATAATGTGAAATGATTTTCAAAAAATGGTCTTCTACCATTGTGATCAGTGATAAATTTAGAGTCTAATAAGATCAACATGATTTTAGTGAATTTTAATGTTGGAATAGTAACATACCCATATGAATAGTAATGAATTGTAATGAACAACATTTTGACCAATAAATAGAAACTTCACCCATGAATGTTTAAATACATTTTAGACATCTTAAATGTAAAAAATGATCATAGTTTATGTTTTGGTATTTTTTTATTCCATAAATATTTTATTTAAAATTTTATAATAAATTTAATAATTTTAAATGGAAATTTATTTTCATAAAATTTAAACATAAATTGTTGCTTTTTTTCTTAGGGGTATATGATATTTTTATGGGACCTTGTTTACTTTTTTACTATGTTACAAAATGAGTTATAATTTTGAAGTTGTATTTTTGGAATAAATAATGTTTTTATATAAAAAAAATTAAATATATATATATAATTAATTTCATAAAATGGAATTCAATTTTGAATTCAGAGCATTGATATTAGGTTAGGGTGAATTTTTGGGATTTTTCTAAAATAGTTGAATTATCAGTGAATAGTAAAATTGCAGTTTTGTGTTTCAAGTGTTTAATGACATCATTAATGATGTAATAATTATGTAATCATTGTGTTCGACTAAAGAATTGTGATATATGCTATGAGCTGTCCCAAGTGGCCAATACTTTTTGCAAATACCATGTGCAAGCCCATGGTTTTGCAAAAACCACGGATGAGGTGTCCCTTGAAAATTATTTATTTATTCACTCACATTTGATATAAATACTATTCAATTTACCTCATTCGTTTCATTCAGAAATCATACACAACGAAGTTACTATCTCCTTACCTCCCAAGGAGTCCTCTCTAGGTTCCCTCAAACCTCCCATGGTCCCGACCATCATGCTTTTGAATTTACTCTTCATGGTAAGGGAATCTTTCACCCGCCTCTTTTAAGTGATGACTTCCTTTATGTTGTGTATTCTAGTAATCATCTCATTATGTTTAGGGTATGTTATTATATGTTTTAATTACTGTCCATTTCAGGTCTATTTGTAGGGAGACCCTTTCCACTCTCATCAATTTGTTTTCTGAATTTTTAAGTGACGTCGTTAGGCTACTGAATTTATCGTGAATGAAATCACATATTCCCTTTTATTTCATGTTTCCTTTCCATTTGGGTTTTTATTTCAAATATCCATAAAATGATCGTATTATGTACCCCTACATTATTATGATTAATTTATCAGTGGGTGAATTTTGTCCCCTCTCTTATCAATGTTTTCTAAAACCGTGTTATATAGCTGTTATGCTGATGAAATTTCATATCAAAATTCTCTCTCTTATTCTCAATAATTATCTTGTTATATTTTATTGGATACCCAAATCTATTTTTAATTACAGAGGTATTCATAATGACATAAAATTTTATCTATTTTAATTGGTATTTTACATACATATAACCTTCACTCCCTTTCCATGGGTTATAAATGACATAATGTTCTTATTTTTAAGCACTCTTAAAACGTCGCTATTTTGAAATGAAACCCATTTATTTTATTCTCTATTTGTTATTTTTGAAATTTTTTATTACGATATATGTGGATCACAAGAAAATAAATACATATTAATGGTGCACCTTGATATCACTCCAATGCATTGGGTTATGAATTAATCTATATATATGACAAGTTTCACGATATCTTGGTGAATAACCTCAGTAATTTTAATGACACCATGGGGATAAAACATGGTGATATGTTCATGAATGTATAAATGAAATGTTTTAGCCACAGATTCATGTAATTATTCATGTTATTTTCATTATGATATTCATATTCTTCCATTGGTCACACCTTTATGACTTTTATCATGTTCTTATTAATATTTCTCAAGATAATATGTCAACTGTTTCATTTGTTTTTCTTACTGAGCCTTATTCTCACCCTTTTATTTGATGTATGTCTCTAGGATATGAGATTAAATAATTTTACATTGGATGAAACAATGATGAAGCCTTACTAGTGGTTTATGAGAATGTTATATGTTGTTTCATGTATTGTGTTCTTGATATCCAAGACACTAGACTTTAAAGATCATCTGTTTGTAAAATGTAATGAAAAGTTATGAAATAAAAAGGCGGGATTCCATAGTTAGTATCAAAAGATAGTTTAGTTATTTATGTAAATTAGGCTATGAAATCTTTATGAATAATAATGTAGAAAATTTTAAATATATGAAAACTTCCTGGTATTTTGTTGAGTATTATATATGTGGTTTATCAAGAAAATGCATCCTTGCCTGGATACGAGAAGGTAGAGGAAGCTCTGGCACATAGGTACCTAGGAGTGAAAACTCTGACAAGGATTTTTCGGCTTGACTCAGGGTAACATGGTACAAGACAATTGTCCTTTATGCACTATTGGTTATGAAACTCTCGGAGGATATGTTTGGGTAATCATAAGATTTTTTTGAATACTTATGAAGGCTTTATAGAGAAATGTAATTGTTTAAAGAAGTTTTAAGACATAAATCCTTTATTGTTAAAATATTCGTAAATTAAATATGTTTCGCCCTATGGTTTTATAATTTTATAAATGGAGGGAAATAAAGGGAACCACGCAAATGGTGACCGCAATGGACCATGCGTTTACGACCCTCCGATGGAAGCTGGAATGGAAATATTCAAGGGAATGATGAACCAACTGACTCAAGTTATGGGAAATTACATGAATCAAGCTGAGAGACTGATCTCACAGTGAAGGGAAGAACATTCAGTTGAGTCCTTTATGCATCAATGACCACCAACATTTAGAGGATCGACTAACCCATTGATTGCTGAGCTGTGGATTAGCTCTATCTAGAAGACCTTTTCTGTGCTCCACTATTCAGATCATGAGAAGGTCACCCAAGCTATCTATCTCTTTGAAAGAGAATCTGATCAGTGGTGGGATATGATTAAAAACATGAGGCAAAGATTGGAGGTCAAATGTATAGAGTGGGATGAGTTCTGAGGGATCTTCTTCAGTAAGTATTTCCCTCATTCCACGAGAACAAGAACTGAGAAGGAGTTTCTCGAGCTGAAGCAGTAGAAGAATCAATCTTTGGGAACTATGAGATGAAATTCACAAGGCATTCATGTTACGCCTCTAGCTTCATCATGTATAAAAATGGTAAAGTTTATAGATTATTTTGTGGACTAAGACCTCATCTTCAGAATAATCTACCCATCCAAGATTATGACAGCTATGTGGAGATTGTGTGATGTGCGATGAAAGTCGAACTGGAGTTTGGGGAGACACAGTGGTATCATAAATACAACGACAAAAAGAGATCAATGGAGCCAAGATGTGGGAGGAGCTTTAATCAAGGAAGAGGAGTAAAGAAAGTTCAATGTACGATGTGTAATATATGTGGGAAAAAGCATTCAGGGAACTACCTTCTCGGGAGAGGGAAATGCTACAATTGTGGAATAGATGTACATATTGTGAGGAATTGTCGTAGTGAGGTAAAACCTCAGCTTCCAAACAATAACGACAAGGGGATGATGGTTCAGGCCCTACTTTATGTCCAGTTCTTTATTTGTGGACAACATGGGAACATTGCCAATAAGTTTACAAATCTGGGGGCAGTGGAGGTCTAACCCATCAGCCTAAGCAAAGGCCAAGGGAGCAAGGTTGTGATTTTTCTATCACAACAGATGAAGTTGAAGCTCCAAATGATGTGGTAGTAGTACTCTTGTTCTTCTCTCAAATCTAGATAGAACATTGTTTTATTCTGGTTCTGCGCATTCCATTATTTCCACTATATTTGCAATGAATTTAGAATCAACCCCTGACTTGGTAAAAGTAGAGTTATTAGTCAAGACTCCGGGTGGGATTATCCAAGCATCATTAGTGTTTAGAAAATCTTGTATTTAATTTTGTGAGAAAAATATTATTACACATCTTGTAGTCATTACCATGCTAGAATTCAACATTATACTTGGGATGGACTGGCTCTTATAGTATAATGATAAGATCAAATGTAGAATTGAGGAAATCTCAGTAGTATTGAATGGAAAAACTACATTTATCTTCCAAGGAGAGATATATCAACCTGATCATTATCTAGAATAATCTCATATATCCTTCTTTATGGAATTGATCGGTGAAGAAAAAGAAGGAAATGAATGTTTGAAAATAGAAAATGTAATCATCTTCCAAAAATACATTGAAGTATATTTTGAGGAGTTTCCTGGACCTCCCCCAGAAAGAGAGTTAGAGTTCTATATTGATCTCGTACATGGATTTCATACAATATCAAAGATCCCATATAGGATGGAAAATTTGGAGTTGGAGGAAATAATGAAACAACTCCACGATCTTTTGGAGAAGGTGTTTATCTGACTGATTGTATATCCTCGGGGAGAACCTATTTTCATTGTGAAGAAAAGATATAGATAAACGAAGCTATGAATTGATTATAGAGAACTGAATGGGACCACAGTAAAGAAAAAAATACCCTTTTCCATGAATTGATGATTTATTTGACCGACTTTGTGGGGATCAGTTCTTCTCTATGATTGTTCTTTGATCTAGTTATCAACAATTGAGGGTGAAGACAAAATATATTCCAAAAACAACCTTCAAATAAATATTTGGGCAATATGAGTGTGTTTTTATTCCTTTTGGACTAAATAATGCACCTTCTATATTTATGGATTCGATGAATAGAGTCTTTAAATAGTACATTTATAACTTTGTGGTAGTTTTTGTTGATGATATTTCGATATATTCAAAAATTCATGAGGATCATGAGGGTCATCTAAGGGTTATTTGGAAAACTCTATAGATAGAGAGACATTGGAAAGTTTAGTAAATGTGAATTCTTGTAACAACATGTTGCTTTCTTGGGGCACATTTTTACCAATGATGGAATAACAGTTGACCCAGCAAAAAAAAGTTGTAGAGGAGTGGCCTCAGCCTACAACAATAATTGAGATCCATAGTTTCCCTGTACTAGTGGGATATTATTGGATGTTTGTGAAAAAACATTTCACTGCTTTCTAATCCATTAACAAAGTTAACTTGAAAATGGTTCAAGTTCATCTGGAAAAATCATTTTGCAGAATGTTTCCATGAGCAGAAACAAGAGATTGGTTACTGCACCTATGTTTACTGTGTCGTCAAGTGGAGAAGGATTCTTTATTTTTAATGATTCATATCTGAAAAGGAATGGGTGATTCGTCATGATGAATTACACGGTCATTTATTATGCATCTCCATAGTTGATGAATCATGAGCATAACTATCCTACACATGATCTAGAGATGGCTACAGTCGTTTTTGCTTTAAAGATATGGAGGAAATGTCTTTATGGGGGAAAATGTGATAGATACACAAACCATCAATGTTTGAAGTATATTTTCACATAAAAGGAATTGAACATGAGACAAAGGGGATGGTTGGAACTCCGTAAAGACTATGATTGTTCAATTCATTATCATCATGGAAGAGAAAACAAAGTCGCTGATGCATTAAGTAGGAAAGACCCAGTTGTTCTATCCATTATGAGGATTCAAAGAGATTCGTTGATCAGTGACCTAGTAAAACAGGGCATGGGAATTATAAATGAAGTAACATCATCAACCCTTTCCCAAATGATTTCTCAACCGTCACTATAAGAGAAGATAAATAATTCTCTGAAAGAATATCCTTTGTTACAGAAGATTTTTAAGACTGTAATTGATGGGAAGTTTCTTGAGATAAATACTTATCAAGAAGGTGTACTGAAATTTCATACATGACTATCTATTCCATTTATTCTAGAAATAAAGAAGGATATGATGGATGATTCTCATAGCTCTAATTCCTCTACACATCCTGGTAGCATGAGAATGTATAAGGACCTTCGTGATCATTTTTGGTGTGATAATATGAAAAGGGAGATTGGATACTACACTTCAAGGTGCCTAGTATGTCAGCAGGTGAAGGCCGAGTGACAACATCATAAAGGGGTATTTCATCCACTAACCATACCAGCATGGATGTGGGACAATATCACTATGGACTTCATCACTTGTCTCTAGAGAGCTTCCAAAATAAATACTGAGATATGGGTTATTGTGGACCGTGCCACAAAGACTGCCCATTTTGTCTCAATTTGGAAGATTTCACTCTTGATCAACTTTCTAGGATTTACGTGAATGAAGTGGTAAGGCTGCATAAGGTTCTACTTTCTGTCATATCTGATCTTGAAAAATGGTTCACATCAAAATTCCGGAGTAGTCTTCAACAAGCTCTGAGCACAGAATTGAGTATATTACGTCCAATCACCCCCAAATTGATGGCCAATCTGAAAGGACTATTCAAACACTCAAGGAAATGCTGAGAACTTACTCAATGGAATTTAAAAATAGATGGGATCAACATCACCCTTTAGTTGAGTTCTCTTACAAAAACATCATCCATTCAATCATTAAAATGGAATCCTATGAATATCTATATGGGAAGCTATGTAGAACTCATACTTTTTGGGATGAAGATGGTGAGAGAATGCTTCTTGGGCCCGATCTTGTACAAGAGATGACAGAAATGGTCCATCCCATCCACCAACACATTAAGGCTGGTTAGAGTTGGAAAAAGACCTTTGACGAAAACCATCAAAGGGACTAGGACTTTGATGATGGTGACAAAGTATTTCATTATATTTCACCTTGGAAGAGGGTCGTGAGGTTTGTGAAGAAAGGAAAGCTCATACCTAGGTACATTAGCCACATTGAAATCCTAGATTGTGTGGGAGTAGTGGCCTAACAGCTTGCACTTCCTCCATATCTAGCACATGTCCATGATTTCTTCCATGTATCCCTCCTATGGGAGTAAATACCTTACCATTCACATGTCCTAAATCCAGAGGTGTAACAACAGTAACATGACCTCTCTTTTGAGGATCATCTATTGGATATCTTGGATCGTAGAGACGCGGTTCTACAAAACAAGACTACCCACCTTGTTAAGGTGTTTTGGAGGAACCACAAATGTGAAGAAGCCCCAAGGGAACCGGAGGAGTCCATGAGAGAGATGTACCCACACCATTTCATATCAAAGGGTACAAGATAAAATTTTGGGGTTGAAATTTCTTAAGGGGGGAAGAATATAACGACCCAAAATTTTTAATTATATTTGTTTCGTAATTTTTTGTGTTATTTTATTTTATACTCAACAAAACAATATCCTGTAATTAATGAAGTGGGTATAAATAAAATGATACCATTGGGTTTCAACTTTTATATTACCATTGGTCAATATGACTATTTGAAACTATAATATTAATGTCGTATTTTAATAAATATGGTATCATGGTTAATTAATACAGAAAAAAGATTGAATGGCATCATCCCGTAGACTCGAGCCATATGAAGCCCTTTAGTCAGAACTTGGTAAGGAGGTAGCATCACTGGGCTTTTCTCTGGACCAAGTCCAAGCCGAAATTCGACGTATAAAGCTTGAATGGAATAGGCTTAGGGAGAACTTCAAGATGATAGAAATCACCACTCATGGAATGTTTTCCGAGCCATCCTAAGATTCTATCACCATATCACACCTTACACTTAGGTGGTATGGTGGTGTTATTAGGGGATATTTAAAGAGACAGTAGCTTCATTGTGTAATCCTTTTATATAAATAAAATTTTTATTACTTCTTATAGAAATGTTTGTGAATTTCAAATATACAAATAAATATAAGAGGTGTATTATTGATGAATTTAGAAAAAAATGTTTATTTTAAAATATTTTTGTATTCATTATATAATTAACAATTTCAAATTATTTTCAAAAAATGGTCTTCTACATTTGTGATCAGTGGAAAATTTAGAGTCTAATAAGATCAACATAGTTTTAGTGAATAGTAAATTAGGAAGAGTAACACACCCATATGATTATTAATGAATAGTAATTTGGGAAAAAATAGAATCTTCAGCCATGAATGTATAAATACATTATAGACATCTTTAAAGTGAAAAAATTTTCACAATTTATGTTTTGGTGTTTATGTACGCCATAAATATTTTATTTAAAATTTTATAAATAATTTAATAATTTACAATGGAAATGTATTTTCATGAAATTTAATCATAAATTGTTACTTTATTGTCTAATTGGAATACGATATTTTAATGGCAACTTGATTACTTTTTTAAGGTGTCACAAAATGAGTTATAGTTTTAAAGTTGTATTTTTAGAATAAATAATGATTTTATTTATAAATTACTTTAAAAATATTTGGAAAATTATTTTCCTAAAATTGCCTTCATTTTTGAATTAATATCTTCAATATTAGGTTAGGGTGAATATTTGGGATTTTTCTGAAACAGTTGAATTTTAGGTGAATACTAAAAATGCAGTCTTGAGTTTTGGGTGTTTAATGACATCATTAATGAGTAATAATGATGTAAGAATTATGGTTGACTTATGATTAGTGAGATATTCTATGATGTGTCCCAAGTGGACAATACTGTGGGAAAATACCATGTGCAAGCCGATGGTTTTGCAAATACCACTAATAAGGTGTCCCTTGGAAAATAATAATTTATTCAATCAATTTTCCTCTAAATACCAAGCTATTTACCACATTCATTTCATTCAAAAATCATCCTAAATGATGTTATGGTCTCTTTACCTCCCATGGTGCCTTCAAGATTCCGTAGGTCCCAACCTTCAAGCTTTTGATGATACACTTCATGGTAAGGGAATCTTTCACCCTCCTCTATTAGGTCATGACATCCTTTATGTTGTGTCTTCTAGTTATCATCTCTTTATGTTGTGGGTTTGTTATTATATGTTTTAATTACTATACATTTCATGTATAACTGTAGAGAGACCCTTTATAATCTCATCAATTTGTTTTTTGAATTTTTATGTGACGCTGTTAGGCTGCCGAATTTCTCATGAATGAAATCGTATATTCTCTTTTCATTCATGTTTCCTTTTCATATGGTTTTTCCTTGAATTATCCATACTGTGATATAATTATGTAACCCTATGGTATTATGATTTATTTATTAGTTGGTGACTCTTTTCCCCTCTCATTTCAATGTTTTCTAAAACAATGTTATATAGTCGTTATGCTGTAGAAATTTCATATGAAAATTCTCTCTATTTTTTCTCCAGAATTATCTTGTTTTCTTATTTTAAAAACACAAATCTATTTTTATCTATAGAAGTATTAATAAAGACATAAAATTTTATCTATTTGATTCTGGATTTTACATGCATATAACCCTCACTACCATTCTATTGGTTATAAATGACAAAATTATTTTATTTTTAAGTACTCATAAAACGTCACAATATTGAAATGAAACCCATTTCTTTTATTCTCTATGAGTTATTTATGAATGTTATGATTATGATCTATGTGGATCACATGAAAATAAATACATATTAATTTCTCTCCCTGATAGCGCTCCAATGCATTGGTTAAAGAATTAATCTCTAGAGATGAAAAGTTTCACGATTCCTTGGTGAATAACATTGGTAATTTTTATGAACCCTCGGGGATTAACCGTTGTGATATTTTCATAAATATCTAAATGAAATGGTGTATCCAAATATTCTAGTTATTATTCATGTTCTTTTTCTTATGATATTACTATTCTTCAATTGCTCACGCCACTATGAATTTTATCATTTTCTTATTAATATTGCTCAAGATCACATGTCTACTGTTTCACTTGTTTTCCTTACTGAGCTTTATTCTCACTCTTTACATTGATGTATGTCTTTAGGATATCAGATTAAGTAAGTGTACATAGGATGAAACTATGATGAATCCTTTCGAGTGGTTTAGAATAATGTTTTATGTTTTTTCATGTATTATATTCCTGATTTCCAAGACACTAGACTTTAATGATCCCCTATTGGTAAAATGTAATGAAATGTTATGAAATAAAAAGGCTGGATTCCACATTCTGACTATCCTTTAAAGTGACTTGGATGAAATGGGTGGCCTTTTAGGGGTGGAGGTGATTTAAAAATCCCTACACCTATAAAAAATCACCATCCGCCATGTGGTGGATGTTAGTAAATTATAATATAATATGGTGGAACCTAAACATGTCCCTAGATTACAAGGGATAGATGATCCAATTGAAGGAAATTGTCTTCCACATTGGGATACAATGACTCTGACACTGGCTACATAACAATGATAGACGAGGATTTGGTTCGGAAACTAGCTGAGGGGGCTGATTACCCCCACGTTAATTCAAACCATTATCCAATAAACACATTAAAATAACTTGAATAAAATTCATTTTTAGATTGGCTTTGATTAATTATTCCAGATAATTTCCATGATTTATATGAATTCATACAAGTTAAAATCAATCATTTTCTCCTTAGAATACAAAGGGAGAAACATATCATCATATCTAAGCACATAATTTTATCTCTTTTGGTAAGATTGACTTATAGAAAACCCATGAATATAGTAAGGTGAAAACCCTAGAAAATATTTCATTGTAATCTTTGGTAGTTCCTTCTATACAAAACTCATAGAATAACATATGAAGGATAATCAAACAATAGGTTCATCAAATATCGAAGGTACATTAACATGATAATACACATGAGATATTTTCCTACCATTTTGGCTCTCATGCTATGAATGTTGTCTCACATACAAAGGGATTCCCTTTCATTATAGTTCCCTCAAGGAAGGATTCCAATAAGATAATATTTATGGACACACCTATGGGATTTGGGAATTTAGTTAGAAAATCACCCTAGTGGATGGTTTTGGGATGATGTCTATTAATACCTTCATTCCACTAATATTATGCCTCATTGGTAGTGTGATGATTTTACATGGAGACAAAATGCCATGATAAAAAATTAAAGGAAACAATGATGATGGAAATGTGATTATACCAAGAGGAGGTACCACATTCTAGAGGAAGGACCCCCCTTAATAAATTATGATCTTTTATCTGAATTTTCCATGTACTAGGAACTCTCTCATTATAATATCCCTGATACAATTACTTCGAAAGAAAAATAAATTCTCATTAGTATTGGTGAATCAAAAACAATGTTTGGGAATTTAAAATCCATCAAATGGGAATTCTCTGGATACACCATTGTTTAAATAAATACCAATTACTGTGATTTGGAAAATATTTGGGTATTATAGAATGATAGTTTTCAATTGTATTACTACTATAAAACTTATCATGTCATCGTGGTCTCATTTTTCATAGATGGTGACAATGTCACCCTATCATCATCATATGTCACATATTCTTATATCAATATTAGATATATTTAAAGGGATGTATATATGATATCTTAACCAATGTATAAAATATGTTTTACAATGGGTGGATTTATCATTGTTATAGGAAATATTGATAAAATTGAAACATAATTAATCTTATTGGATGAATCTATGTTCTCTTATGTCATTGACTAATTTAGTTTGTTTTAATGCCCATTTTGAAGTTAAATTTATATTGATTAGATATAAACTAAATTCATACAAATATAGATAAATATCTAGGTAACATGTTCAATTTTATGACATGATGGATAATTTTTTTTTCACTATTCTCAATATTACTAGGTTCCATTTTGATAACAATACAACGTTGGTTGATATTTTTACTAGTAGAATAAGGCCAACCCCCATCCCATCATGTTAAAAAATAAATATCTTTTTTTAATAATTGGTGTTTGTTATAGATTCCTGTAAAATGGATACCCTGTGTGGCCGCATAAATATATTTTCACTGTGCTAGAAAACAAAAAAACTCAGATACAATAATATATAAATCCATCTTATTTGAACATTGAAAATGATATCAAGCTTTCAAGAAAGCACATGTTTCACTTAAAATCATTAAATAAAAATTGTAATGTTCTCTCTCATGATGAGGTCCATGATGTCTCTAAAGTAGAAGTTAATCAAGACCACATGGTTAATTTAAATGTTTTTCAATATAATATCATATGTATAAATTATTTAGATAGGAACATAATTATTTTTAATTCCGTACATAAATATGTAAAGGTCTGGAGTAGGCTCATCTCCTATAAAAAAATAGATTATTGATTGTATATGAAAAAGTAATCATTAATACAACAACCTTTTACCCAAATAAAATATACCTAGATCGAGATGATGAAAAAACATGCATGAATAATGATAATATCAATACATGTATTGATTCCCATAATTACCTAGATAAGAGAACCATCACAGTGATATGGGTACGTCTACCTGAACTCACCCATCCATTCTATAATACGACTATTATACGTTTGTTGTGGATCTTGTTTGGCCATTTTTTGTGCACAGATAAGAGAAACAGCAGAGTGATTCACCCTATTTCTCCACGAATATTTGTAGAGATTGATGTTTCCTGACCTCCAGTTGATTGGATATGGATCAGAGATGTTGAAGAGTTTCGGTATAAGCTGAGGGTTGTCTTTGATTCAGGGCCCAATTTCAACTCATCCTCCAATCTTCTTGGTCATTTGGCGCCTTCCTGTCACCGAGGATGTAGGGGTGGGAAACATGAGGAGGTTGTGAACCATTCTCTTGTAAGAATCATGTTAAGGTGATTTCTAATGATACAAGAGTTAGGGATATCTTTGAAAGACTGTTGCATGATATTGGTGCTCCCAAGCTGGTAGAACCGATCAAGGGGAGTCCTTGCCCTACGATTTCTTCCTCTTTTTCTGAAACAGTAAAGAATGGGAGAAGTGTTATTGATTATATGAATGTTCAGCTCTCTGATAAAGGTGGTGCTATTTCTTGGGTTCTTGAAGTGACTCAGACCACAATGGTGAGTGGGACAGTCTCCCCGAGCCGACGTGTTCTTGTTTCAGGTAGGGCTTCAAAGCGTATTTTAATTCATAACCATTTCTCAAGTATTATTGAGGATGGAATGGAAAATATTGATCTGGAGGGATGTAAAATGTCCATTCCAATATGGAAGCGTAATAGGGATAGAAGGCTTTCAAACGAAGAGGCAAGTGACCTCGATGTGGGCTCCATATTATGATCGGACAATGAGTAGGATGCTTTTGTCCGACCTAGATCAAGGAATGGTAAACATGGGATTCTCATGACTTGAAACCTTCCAGTTCCTAATGAGGGGAAGAAACCAAGACCTCAGATAGATTACTTGAATACTCCAAAGACCATAGTTACATGATCGTCAGGTAAGTCAAGGTGCAATGTCATAGAGGTTAAATATGGGGATTGTTCTACATATCATGCTGTGGATTTGGCTTCTGATTTAAAGAGAAAGATGACCCATAAGTATTTGATACATCCAATAGTTGGTGTTGGGTACAAGGAGAGGATGGAATCCACCTCTGACTAGGAGGGAGGTCTTGTTGTGGTGATGATGGAGGCACCCTCGCAACAAGATCCTCTCCCTAAGGATGGAAAATAGGGGCTTTCATGTTAGGATGCTGGTATTGGAGAAACTCCTATGGTGATCTCATTTGATCTGCAACAAGTTGTTGATGCTGTGACCATGGGGGAATCATGGGATCCTCTCATGCACTCTAAAAAAGAGATGATTGAAGAGGTATTGATCATTCGTGCTTCTAAAGAGGATGCATAATGGATGAATGGGAGACCAATCCAGGTTGAATCAAACAATGAGCAGGGAGATTGGATTGACAAACAACATTTAATTATGACCAGAACCTTCAATGATAATAATATTTTAATGGAGGAGTTCTTGCAAGCATGGTAAAATCTATCTTCTCAATTCGTAGTGACTATCAAAGGCGAACCGCGAAAAAAAGGTACGAGAATTATCATGGAAATTATATACAGAGGCTACTTGTAGTAGTTTTAAGATGGTTTTTAATAATGTTACTATCTACTATAGTATATAATCCCTTGATTAACATGTGGTTTCTCACTTTTTCCATAAAAGTGTTTTCTAATAAAAAATTTAACTTAGATGGATGATAGAGTAGCATAAAGAGATGTCATTACCAAAATATTTATCATGTTCAATTGGGAAAGTGTGTATGATTCTGTCTAAAATGTTGTGATTTTATTATTCAACCATGTTTAAATTATTTTTGGAGT
Source organism: Viscum album (assembly GCA_963277665.1). Classification (NCBI taxonomy): domain Eukaryota; kingdom Viridiplantae; phylum Streptophyta; class Magnoliopsida; order Santalales; family Viscaceae; genus Viscum; species Viscum album. The sequence continues at coordinate 1,494,091,341 of OY728121.1, forward strand.
AAACGTTAATTTAATTTCATTGATACAAATTAATTTTTTGTAGACCTCATAGAATTTATTAATGTCTCCACTGGGAACATGGTCCAAAAACCCATCAGCAAAATCAATATGTCACATCTAGGAATATTTCTAAGGATTCATATAATAAATTAAATTTGGGTTTGTCTTAGGAATGATAATCCATAACTACATTCTCACAATCATTAATTATGTTATCATAATGAATAAATGAATGTAAGATTGAAAATTTTCTCTCCAAGGCGAAATCTCCACAAAAGTTGATTCTATGAAAATGTTATTTTTATATTCAAATATCATAAATAAAATATTTATAATAAATTTCAATAATTTGATCGTGTCCAATATTAAATGTATGAGGCTCTATATTTATATCAGTGGGTCTCATAGAGGATACATTCAGTGTTCAAGGGGGTTCATATAAGGTGACTCAATCTTTGATGTCATCATTTTCATAGAAGATTATTAAATGAGCCTTATTCTTTAATGATATTTTAAAAGATTTCGTATATATTAATATTAAGTCTATAATAGTTCTTTTCTACCCCACACAAATAATCTATTTTATATTGACGAAATCCTTCTTTTGGGGAAAGATAATTGAGGAACCATCTCATGTATGTTCTCTATTTTTATACACTATATATAGGTTGATAGAAATGATATTTTTTGGAATAAATTCTCTATATTTATTGGTTGTGGAGTTTAAATATCATGGAATTATCTTGTTTTAAAAAAGGTCAAAGTGATGAGGGTATCGCTACCTTTCATCTAACATGGGGATCCCCTCTTCTAAGGAAAGGTGAGAAGAGGTTAACAAGAAAATATCTTCTCTCGTATAAGATCCCAATTTGAATATTGGAAGGGGAATATAATTTATCTACTGAGAATAATTATTTATTTAATCTCTTTTATGACCTCAATGTTTCTATTCCTTCTCTATATATTCATTTCCAAATAAATCCTAATGGAACATCATTATTTAATTATAAAAATTTCTTTATTATATACATCTATGAGAAAAATATTATTATTGTGGCTTGGAAACATTATTTCAAAACCAATTACATTATGGAATTAAGACCCTATAATAAGTCACCCCTTGATAAATTCACACTGAACCTTCACACCTCTGATGATAATTCAACAGAGTCACTTTTCAATTTATTCAACACAAAAATAATTAAATAGATACTCTTCATATGTTATATTATCTATCATTCTAGCCATAAAATACACTTATCTGTGTCTCACACATTATTTTAAGTGGTTGGTTTTCAAGAATTTCACCCTTAACATCTGAAGAGGATCATGGTTTTCTAGTCCCATTTGAAGAGAATTTGGTAATCCAATATTTTATAAAAAAATTACATTCCCTAATTGAAATGAAATGATGATGTTAATTTTTTTTGGATAAAATATTAATTGGGAGGAGAAGAGGTATGTGTATATTGAATATAAATCAATGTATATGAGCTAATATAAATTTTCATGTTTTGTTACATTTATTTTTGGGGTTCATTTTTAATGTTCTTATATACTAAAATCATGGATCCTAAAATTCTGGAGGCCTTTTATCCCCCCTCCACATCTAATAATATTATTTAGATATTATATAATATGTTTCTACCTATTCGAAGAATTCTACAATATATAGTGTTTCCCATGGATTCCCATTGTCCCTATGTCTTGAAAATGAGTATATCATCAATTATAATTTAGTCTCATTATTTTTCTTATGAGTGATCTAAAACTACCTCCATGTTTTATTTGGAATCAATATAAACCTAAAAATATATGATTAAATGATGGTATCCAACACCAAATATAGTACTAGTTAATATATTCATAAATTACTGCTCAGTACTACCACCCCAAATGTAGCATAAATATGAAGGGATGAGAATGGTCAATATTTTGAAAACTAAATTACATCAATGTGTTTTCAAGGATAAATCAAATCAATATGGACGTTATGGATTTCTGAAAGATTCAAACATGTTCCATAAAAAATTTGTTTCTTCAAATTATCATCTTGATGTTATTTGGTGTTACTGGTGGGGTCAATAGTCTTTTGCAAATTATTTTTATCAAATGTATACTCTAGATCTCATCATATTTTAATGTTAAAGATGATGGGTTAACTTTAGGTGCACATGGAACATTGAGTTATGGGGGAATCTTCTACACCAATTGAGGATTCATTAAAGGCTATTTCTATCATAGTATTGGTAATGGTTTTACACTCCATTTCAAATTGTGTGAAATGATTAAAGACTTCAAATATTCATTTCAAAAAATTTATATATTCTTATGGCTAGAATATAATTCAATTATGGTAGTAAGAATTTTTAAGGATATGTATAAAAATATTCCTCAGAGAAAACTTCCAACAAGTATTGAATTTTTCTAGATTAATCATGTTCACAAAATTGATGTCACACATTTTTACAGTGAACCCAAACAGGTTGATAGACCTCTTCAAAAGATAGAAAATATGGATTGAAGATTAAAATTATAATTTTATATCTCAAACATGTATTCAAGGGTTTTTTAAGTGGATGAGTGTAGTGAATTTATACATGTCTTTGTAAATATCATTTTCATAAAAAATCTTGTTTTCGGTAATAAATATTTTAGGAAGGTGTTCACTTGTTTCCAGAAAATGAAATATTTTTTATAGGATCTTCTAATAGATAATATATCCAATAAATTTATTAGTTCTCAATAAATATCTAATATTGATATTTTATGTGGATATCATCATTATGGTTTTAAAGGAATGGCATTTGAAATACATCACTTTGTTCGAGGTATGGACACTATGAATTTATGTTCGTACACTTTTTACATATGAATAATCTAGTTTTATTCATTTAATTAATAGAAAATTTATTTTGTTACTACAATGATAATTTTTTCATTATCTTCAGGGTACCTCGTAGCAGTTGGAGTATTGACCAGTTGCTTGAGAGGCAAACTATCCCGGTGAAGAGCATGCTTTGTACAGGTACCCTGTATCTGGTTGTGATGATGTACTGACGATGCACTCAGATCCTGTGTGGGTATGACAATGTACTGACGATGTATAAACTACATACAAGGATTCAATGTGGGTCTGATGATGTACTAGGATCATGTGTTGGTCTTACAATGTACTGACGATTTACTCGTATTCTGTGAGGGTCTGAAAATGTACAAATGGTGTACTTAGATCGTGGGTGGGTCTAAAGATGTACTAGGATCCTATTTGGGTATAAAATTTTGTATCCTACATGGTTCTAATTCTTAACAGAGTAAGATAATTTAGTTGTTATATCTAATCATCTTTACTATTGTACCAAAGTTATACCTGGTGTGAGAAGAGTCTATCCCTGTGTGGTATTTTCCTTCATGGTAATAACTTAGTGGAATTATCCTATGTGGTGTACCTATGAGGTACTTACCTTTGTGGTTTATCTTCCATTGTGGAACAATTGAGTTTTGGTATATGGGGTTAGACCCTGTGTTTCCTCATGACTGAGATGGATATATTTGATAACATAGGTATATGTTTGGGAATATACCTAAGTAGTGTTGTCTCTACTTTACATGCTTTGTGGATTATCCTTTTTGGATTTTGTGAGACATTGAGGCTGTTGGGGTCCTTACTGAGTATCATTATACTCACCCCTATATGGCCTATGTCTGCACCTTGTTGTGTATGAGGAAGACGATGGACAACGCTGATCGAGGCTAAGGGTACTAGGACTGGACGGTGCCAGAGGTGGACTATACGATGTGTCAGTACACAAAGGAGATGGGTAAATATGGAGTGTTGAGGCGGCGATCTATACCTACCCTTCAGGTAGGAACCTCATAGGATAACCCAGTAGCTATCCTACTCTTTCAGTAGTTTTATTTTATTTCAGTTGTACTTATACCTTTACTATTGGGCATGTATTCCAGCCCATCAAACATTTATCACACCTTTTACTATGCATTTTGATTGTGTTCATATCTTGTTTTTTGCTTGATTTATTATGTTTATAGGATATAAATGGAACAGTTTCCCATTTTAGGGGATACACCATTCTGATATAGTCGCCAGCCCCTGGTCTAGGGAAGGAAGGCTTGGGGTAGTCACAACATGGGCCCCAGGGGATGGGTCATGACAAATTGGTATCAGACGACATGGTTCTACCATAGTACATTTGAATATGATCCTATTTTTAACTACAATATAGTTAAGTATAGTGAGTGTGATTATTAGGTTAGGGAATCCTGTGTTGGTGCGGCAGCCGATGTATCCACACACCAGGGCCCTGACTTCTGATTTTTGACTCAGTGCATGAAAACACAGATTGCGTGTGTGTTTTGAAGAGATTTCATTTAGATCTATTTGAGTCTGCACACCAGGTATAAATTATTTACCATGGCCCAGCTATTTCTTTTCAGGATGCCTCCACCCAGACATCAAACTAGGGTTCTGGGAATAGCACACACTAATATCCCACCGTGCGACGAGGCCTCGGTGTAGGGCCCTCTTCCAGTAGAGGCACCAGCGGTACCATTACCCGTTGGGCCACCGATGCCCCCAGACCCAGTAGGAGAGGGTGCATTCTTCTTGACCGTGTTTCAGGAGTTCCCGTGTGAGAGGCCACCGAGGTTCCAGGGCGATACATACCCACAAGAGGCTGAGGATTGGCTGGAGGTCGTGGTGAAATTCTTCCGACTAGTTGGGACTCCACATGATCTCATGGTGATCCTTTTCGCCATTCTTCTACAAGAATCAGCTAGAAGATGGTGGAACTTGATGCTCCAGGTTCACGATGAGGTGAAACTTCTCTGAGCAGTCATTGGGAGCCTGTTTTAGGTAGAGTTTGTCCCAGCGAATCTTCACGCATTACACATACATGATATTATTCATCTGCAGAAGGGGAGCATGACTGTGGCTCAGTACTCAGTGAGGTTCACCGACCTCTCACTCTACTCCACTGATATGGTACGAGAACCATTATTCAGGGCTCAGATATTCGATCAATGACTCAGGCGGGAGATCATGGATTTCAGGATCTCACTTAGCATCCCAACGCTAGTGGGGGTGTTAGAGAAATCCCTCTTAGTGGAGAGTATTCTTGCTGATCAGTCACCAGTAGCGAGACACACCACTAATCTTCACGTAGTGAAGTCTTCTGTAGCTTGCGGCAAATAGAAGTAACATAGGTCTAAGAGTACCAGACATACAGGTGAATGGCCGCATGACTGAGGATCAGTTGTGTGGGGTACCAGAAACCGATCAAGCCATGCGAGAAACAAGCAGTGTTTCACATGGGTCGGACAGGGTCACATGGCTCATGATTGTTTGACTCACTATACGGATGATCAGCAGATGGTTGAAGGACCACCCGAGAAGAGACAATGGTTCAAGTTAGGAGGTCAGTAGAGAGTAGGTAGATGTGGTAGAGTATTTGGCCATGCATCAGGCATTGGGTGATGATTCAAGATGTTCCTTCCACCACTACTACGTGGTCCACCCTGACTGTAGGGAGCTGGTGGATATGGGAAAGCTCAGCTCCAGGCAGCTGAGGCCTATGACCATGACACTCTGATGATGATACAATGTACGATATGTGTCTACTCCAGCTTAGATGTAGTACATATAGACACATTTTCCTTTCATTCTTTTATTATCACTACCCTCGTTTTTATCTCAGAGATTTTGATGGAGCCATTGGGTCAATCCTTACAACTAGACACTCCTATGGGAATGGATTAGATGATTATGAACTGGTGTCGGTAGTGTCATCTTACTCGAGGAGGCGAGAGATTTGGATGGGATCTCCTAGTAGAGTATTTGAGACCTTATGATGTGATCTTGGTTATGGACTGGTTATCCACATTCCATGATCAGATTGACTATATTAGGCGTGATGTGTGGTGTGTTCGGATGGATGGGACCAGGTTTACCTTCACCGGTGAGAAGGGAGCCTTTGAAACCTCAGATAGACTTACCCAGAGGAGAGTGTAGCTGATCACTCATTAGTTGGCTAGCCGTACCCTCAGAGTGGTTGATGTGGAGAGTCTGAGCTTCCATGTAGTGGTGGACTAGTATGCATATGTTTTCCCTAATGATGTTACGGGTCTACCTCCTCATAGAGAGGTGGACTTTTACATGGACTTGTACCTCGGGACGACACTGATATCCCCACCAGCATATCAGATGGCTCCCGCGGAGCATTTTTGGTTGTGGGTACAACTATAGGTCATACGTGAGAAGGGATTCATTCGGCCTAGTGTTTCTCCATGGGTAGCCCCAATTTTGTTCTCCAAGAAGGAGGATGGGAGCATGAGGCATTGTGTTGACTATCAGTTCCTGAACAAGGTAACCGTTAAGAACAAGTACCCACTCTTGGGGATTGATGACCTCTTTGACCAGATGAAGGGATCACGATGGTTCTCGAAGATAGACCTTAGGTCAGGCTATAACCAGATCAGAGTGAGGGACTAGGATGTATAGAAGACGACTTTTAGACGTTGGTATGACCATTATGAGTTCTTAGTTATGTTGTTCGGTGTAACCAATGCTCCAGCGGTGTTCATGGGAATCATGAATAGGATATTTCAGCCATAACTTGATCACATCGTAATAGTCATCATCAATGACATTGTGATCTACTCGGCTACTAAGGAGGATCATGCCTACCATTTTCATATAGTTCTGAACACACTCTGAGAGCACTGGATTTATAGTATGCTCTTTAAGTGCTAGTTCTGGATCCAAGAGTTTACTTTATGGGACATGTCATCTCAGTGGGTGGTGTAACGCCCCGACCCCATCTACCCAGAGTCGGTGCATTACTTCATAACATTGGCATGATCACAAAAGATCAAGTCTCGAAAGACCGATTAGTTTAGTAGCCTTGGAAACACTATATTCATTCATAAATGTTACATTACATCATAAAGTGAAAAAATAATAACAAAGTCTTCATAGTCCACACTCATATCCTCTTCTTACTATCCCAGCAAGTCATTCATAAAATACTTCTTCACATCATGGAAAATATTAAAACATTGAAAGGGGTGAGCTCAGATGCTCAGTAAGGATTACAATATAGCGGAAGCTGTCATCAATGAACATAAACATTTAAGGAAATGTATAACTAAAAAAAGCTTTTTAAACTTGAACATCAACATAATATGGAAAAAGTAAAATGAGATAATGCCATTCACTTATTCACATGGATATTCTACTAGTCAAATAATCACATGCAATATCAATAACCACTTTCATAATAAGAGAATGCATAATGCCAGACTATCATAACCACGTAGCCAAGGCCTCGTGCCAAGACCACAAATAAGACTTTTTCAAGGCCTCGTTCCAAGACACTAGTTTGTCTCATTAGACCTTCCAATGCATCGTGGAGCTATAGCGGGCTCCACCCGTCACATATTAAGTCCAATTCATTCCTCATATGAACAGGTTTAAACATATCATAAACCATAACATAATCTTATCACATAAAATATGCATAAAAGAAACATAACATTTCCACATTTCAATCACAATATGTCAATTCAACACATTGTTATAATAAAAACGCTTTCAAAACCATTTTCAATACCATAATAAAAGAATGTTAAACTTTGTATTTATTTTTCATTAAAAAAAAGTTACGGCTTGTAGGGGAAGCCGAAACTCAAATAATGGTCACGGTGGCAGAGAAGTCATTGACGCCGCATATGTACGGAAAGAAAAACATTCCCTTTTTTTCATTTAGTAAAATGCTTCGTATAAAAAATATTCCTTTTGAATAAACGTAAATGTCAAAGGGGTTTATACACCATATAAAAGAAAGTTGTGTATAAAACCAAATATGCCTCAGTGAAAGGTGATTGAGACGAAGTCATTAAAAATATCATTTTTAAAATAAAATAGATCTATTATGTGTATTCACTATAGTTACACATAAATAAAGTAAAAATACAAAATAAGACATAATAAAATCATGACATAATTTGAAAGTAGGAGATTTACCCAAAGAATGGAAGCTGGGTTAAGAAGTTCCCTTACCTTGTGTCCGACTTGATTCGACCGTTCTTTAACCTCTTGAATAATAAACTAGAGTTAATATCTACCATTTTCAATTTCATTATCCTTTTTATATCACTTATTACAATGTTATGAACATTATGTAATTATTTAAGTTAATAACGATCGTTTTTTCGATTTTTGGTACTTGAGTCAACAATAAACTTCTTATAATTACAAGTTGTTTATGTGGTAGAATATCCATTATATCCAGAATTATATTCATGATTTAGATGTCATATATATCATATATATCCATTATATATATTCATTCATAATATTACGTAACATTTAGAGGTAATAAATGAAATGCACCATTCATGGAGACGGTAAGCGGTACGTACGCTTGAACGCTACTTTCATTTCTATTTCGTAATTAATGGAATAAAATCATAATTATATTAAGGTATAATATATTTCCAGTATAATAACATATATAATATCATTTACTCCATCTTTTATACATCCCACATAGGGCATTAACGATTCACATCACTTTGAGGGGTGGTAATCTGCACTTCCTAAAATGAAATTATCGCGTTTACCCATAATGGAAATCATAAAGTATGCCATAAATGAGAAATACAGAATCATAAGGACAACATAAAAATATTATATATCATATATAAATATAGTGACATCTTAATGGCCACCTATTAAGGTATTATATGAGTGTTGAACAATCATCGTTTCGTGAGGCAGAAATTTCACATCCACAGAAACCGTATGTTCTTTAACCATTAGATGTAGGTGTGTGTAAGTGTATCTCGAATCCTTATTATAAAAACATCCTATTATATTGAGGATTCTGGTGTTGTTACAAAAGAAATGAATAAAAAGTGTTTAGGGGGTTGGATAAGAAAAATAAAACAAAACAACATTAGAGAAGACATTACCTTAAAATCGGGTAACTCTTTTTGATTTGAGCCAAAGGCTTCCTTGGGAAGAATTATCCCCAATGTGAGGATTTTAAGAGTAAGGGAGAGAAGTTGGGAGAGTATTTGGGAAGAGGTTGTCTGAGCCAAATGGATTGAATGTGTGAATGAGGTGGTAGAGGTGGGGGCCTTTTATAAGAGGAGACGAGAGGCACTCTTGGAAAGTAAGGGAATTTTACATTATTATACAATGCTTTTCGGATTATAAAGGTCCCACACTTATATAATTCGTCTCTATGGTGATAAGGGTTCGAAATATACCCATCCAATAGTCTTTGGACATGTTTATTCCTTGGATTGTACATTATCGTTTCATTTTATTAAAATCGTTAAATAATGAGGTCATCGCTGCATCATAATGATGTCATAAATAATTTAATTTATTTAATGCATAAAAAAAAAAAATACTATGATGTAGGAAATCGTTTTAGTTTTCCAATGACTATTTATAGTCAAAAATATGACTTGTATTACCCCATATAAAAATTGTTTTAGTCAAACATTTCATGTTTGTGTCATTTTTTACATTAACATTAAATAAAAGGTATTTCTGTCATTTTCCAACTAAAGTGGCTCCATGGGGTCCCCAAGTTGACCCATGGATTGTCTTGGTCGGTCATGGAACATCAAATGAGGGTAGGACATGTGTCAAGCTCATATCATATTATTAAAACATTATTTTTACCTTAAACTACACTAATTACCTCTAATCGCGATTAAGAACTTAAAAGTTACTATTCACCAAAAATTATTTTAATCTCATTGATCCAAATTTTACTTCTTAATGACAACCATGTGTGTTGGATTTTTGAAAATCAAATCACAGAAGTGGTAATATTTCATTTAAACGAAAAATCAGTTATTTAACTACCACTTAGTGGTTTCACTATTAATCAAAAATTGAAGTTTTTCAGAACAATGCCAAAATTTCACCCTAATATATAATTGATATTCTGAATTCAAAAATGATGTCTATTTTAAAAAATTCCAAACATATAAGTTTCATTAATAAATTTTATAATTAATTCCCACTGTCACAACAAATAGCATGTTTTTAAGAATCAATTTATATCAAAAGATTGGCAATTGTTTATGTCCAATTTCAATGTTAAATTAATTCTAATGGCCACCATTGGATAAAATGGTAAAAATATATTCTAATTATAAATTAAAACCACTAAATAGTATAATTTATCACTATAAATTATTTTTATTAAAAAAGTTGTTTTTAAGTATTTTTCACTATTCATAAAAAAAATTAGAAGTTCTCAGAAAAATACCAAAAATTCAACATAGGCTAATTTTGATATTCCGAATCCAAAAATTAAGTCCATTTTGAAATATAAAATTTCTATAATTTTAAAAAGTGGTTATTACTATTCATAACGGCTACTTTGATTAGTCGTGGTGTGTTAGAACTCGAAGTTCCGTACAATACAAGCTATTGCATTATTGAATGAGAAGTGTATCGTGGAAGCTCGGGGTGTTACATTCTCCCCTCCTTCAATAAATTGCGTCCTCTCAATTTGAAAAAAAATTTCTTTGAAAATAAAAGGTTGAAAAGAGAAAATACCTTTGTGGAAAACCCACATCGGAAATAAGATTAATAAAATTTAGCCTTAATAAGAGGGAAAGGAAAATGAAAATGTCACCACCCAATTATGATCTCGATTTGGAGAAAATTGGTGGAAATTATAGACATATAATTGGAGGAAAAACGTAAATATTTGTAGGGGGTGATTGAGGTCATCAATCACAATCAACTGTCAAATTGAGGGCCTCAAAGCCTTCAATCTATCTTGATTTAAAATATCACCAGTTCAACAAGACATAACGTATTAGGATAACACATTTTTTGTTTTAATATCCCTTTACTAAAGTTTATGAATTAATTTATTATTGAATAAGAGATAGGTATATATATATTTATGCATGACAATTAGAGTTTCAACCTTCAACTCATCTTTCACTCAAAAAGATAATAGAACTCAAAAATATTATACTTATCCTAATTGTATAAGGTTCCAAATGTTAACACATACCATTTAGATTAGTAAAATTATGTTGTAACAACCAGGGACTTCCTGTAGGCTAGTGGTAGGAAATAAAGGCATGTCGCACTATGGTTGTGGGTTCGATTCCTGTACCTTTGTCCGACGCGATGGGTTATGCCCCACCCTACAGGTTGTCCTTTTCCTAAAACTATAGTATTTTAATATTCCAAAAATAATCATCATAAATTTTTTAACCTTAAACAATACTATCCAAAGATCAACTTAATACACTCCAACCTTTATAGTTATCAAAAATACCTCTGTCCAGACTTTCTCTAAAAGGTCTCTTAATTCCAAAATCAATTTATCAGATTCCCCAAACAAAGTAAATTCTCTCTTATTGTCACATACTAAAAATATAATTACCTTTATCATATTAAATCCATACTTAAATTAGCAAGTACTGTAGTTCAATCCTTATAAATATATCACATTATTATAATAACCAGAATATAATCCATGAGTCCAAAAGCACCAATACATTAGTTATTCTGCTTCAACAGTAGTAACAGCATAAGATTGTCCTTGATCCCCTGGCCTTTTCTGAGATAAGTTTCCCTAACGCTTAGGACATTCATTTTCATAATGCCCCATTTCCCTACAATTTTAGCATTCAACATTGATAGCCTCTTTCTTTCCCTTGCAATCACGCACCTGATGACCTTTTTCTCCACATTTATAACAAACTCCCATTCCTTTTAGGCAAGTAACCAGGTGATTCTTCCCACAATTATCACATAATGGAAAATCTTTCTTTCCCTTTTTCCCTTTATCTGTCTCTTGTTCCACCGTTCTCTTCTTCTCTTACTTTACTTTGTTGTCATAAGACATAGAGAATTCCTTTTCTGTCTTGATAACACATGAGACTATATCATCGTATGTTGAGAAAGATTGTGATACTATAGCTCGACGGAGAAATGGTTTTAACCCATTTAAGAAACGATCAATCTTACTTCTTGGGATACGTATATAATCTGCAGCATACCTTGCTAGCCTTGTAAAGTTGGCATCATACTTTGTGACATTCTCATCCTCCTTTTGTCTCAGACTCAAAAATTGTCTTTCCATGTCTGCTCGATGGTCGTGAGGATAGTATTTTTCTAGGAAAAGATATTTTAACTCTCTCCATTCCATATTTGATACTTCATCATCTTCCTTTGTGTTTTGAATCAATGACCACCATTGATCGGCATCTCCAGTGAGGCGGTAGACTGCCATGATAACCTTTTCCCTTTCACTACTACCCAAGGCGTGAAATATTTTTTCTTAGGAATTTATCCATTACTCAGCTACTAATGGATTTGTACCCCCATTAAATGTTGGTGGTGTTTGCCTCATGAAGCGGTCTAACATTGATCCTCCACATTGCGGATCAGGGTGCTCCATACGAGTAAGGTTATTATTCATAACCTGAGTGAGTTGTCCCAGTATGGTAAAAAGTTGATCAACACCAGTTGTATCTCCAGCTCCACAATAATTATCTTGAGCAGGAGGGAAATCCCTACACGGAGTGCGTGCATTGATACGGTTTCCATTCCTTACACTAGGTGCCATTTCTAAACAATGGAATAAACTATATTAGTTTATGAATCAAAATACATAATTCCATACTTGTAAGATACTTAACATAAATTGAACTATTTATGGATATAATCCATAAAAATGTTTTCTTCGAGGAATTATATACTCATAACCCTTCATAGTGGTTTATAAAGAAAATGAGAATTATCCAAAGAATATCCCCCGGGAGTTTCGTAACCAAGAGTGTAGCAAGGCCCGTTATCGTGCACCAGTTCCCGTTTGAGTCTAGCTCAAAGCGGTGTTTTCGGGTTTTATCCCTAGGCACATCTGTTCTAGAGCCGCCTCTACATGCTCGTATCCAGATAGGGATGTATTTCTCGGAAAACTCACAACATCTCTACAATACCAAAATTCTAGGAAGTTCTTCTATACTAATCCTCAAATTCTATCTTCGGGCTATGTGCTCTAATCAGAGTTTATCTAAATCTAGCTTCCAAGGTTAGTACTAAACTGCCTCTGATACCAACTGTAACGCCCTGACCCCAGCTACCCAGAGTTGGTGCATTACTTCGTAACATTTTCATGATGACAAAAGATCAAGTCTCGAAAGACCGATTAGTTTAGTAGCCTTGGAAACACTAGATACATTCATAAATGTTACATTACATCATAATGTGAAAAACTAATAAAAAAGTCTTCATAGTCCACACTCATATCCTCTTCTGACTATCCCTACAGGTCATTCAAAAAATACTTCTTCACATCCTAGAAAATATTAAAACATTGAAAGGGGTGAGCTCAGATGCTCAGTAAGGATAACAACATAGCGGAAGCTTTCATCAATGAACAAAAACATTTAAGGCAAAGTATAACTAAAAAAAGCCTTTTAAACTTGAACTTCAACATAATATGGCAAAAGTAAAATGTGATAATCCATTCACTTCTTCACATGGATATTCTACTAGTCGAATAATCACATGAAATATCAATAACCACTTTCATAATGATGGAATGCATAATGCCAGACTATCATAACCACGTAGCCAAGGCCTCGTGCCAAGACCACAAATAAGATTTTATCAAGGCCTCGTTCCAAGACACTAGTTTGTCTCATGAGACCTGCCGATGCATTGAGGAACTATAGCGGGCTCCACCCATCACTTATTATGTCCAATTCATTCCTCATATGAAAAGGATTAAACGTATCATATACCATAACATAATCGTATCGCATAAAATATGCATAAAGGAAACATTACATTTCTACATTTCAATCACAAGATATCAATTCAACACATTGTTATAATAAAAACGCTTTCAAATCCATTTTCAATACCAGAATAAAAGAATGTTAAAACTTTGTATTAGTTTTTCATTTAAAAAAGATACGGCTTGTAGAGGAAGCCGAAACTCAAATAATGGTCACAGAGGCGGAGAAGTTGTTGTCGCCGCATATGTACGGAAAGAAAAACAATCCCATTTTGTCGTTTAGTAAAACGCTTCTTATAAAAATGATTCCTTTTTAATAAACGTAAAAGTCAAAGGGGTTTATACACCGTATAAAAGAAAGTTGTGTATAAAACCAAATATGCCTCAATGAAAGGAGATTGAGACGAAGTCCTTAAAAAGATCATTTTTAAAATAAAATAGATCCATTATGTGTATTTACTATAGGTACACATAAATAAAGTAAAAATACAAAATAAGACATAACAATATCATGACATAATTTGAAAGAAGGAGATTAACCCAAAGAATGGAAGTTGGGTTAAGAAGTTCCCTTACCTTGTGTCCGACTTGATTCGACCGTTCTTTAACCTCCTGAATAATAAACTAGAGTTAATATCTACCATTTTCAATTTCATTATCCTTTTTATATCACTTATTACCATGTTATGAACATTATGTAATTATTTAAGTTAATAACGGTCGTTTTGTCGATTTTTGGTATTTGAGTCAACAATAAACTTCTTATAATTACAAGTTGTTTATGTGGTAGAATATCCATTATCTCCATAATTATATTCATGATTTAGATTTCATATATATCATATATATCCTATATATACATTCATTAATAATATTACGTAACATTTAGAGGTAAGAAATGAAATGCACCATTCATGGAGACGGTAAGCCGTACGTACGCATGAACGCTACTTTTATTTCTATTTCGTATTTAATGGAATGAAATCATAATTAAAAAAATGTATAATATAGTTACAGTATAATATAATATATAGTATCATTTAATCCATCCTTTATACATCCCAGATAGGGCATTAACGATTCACATCACTTTGAGGGGGTGGTAGTCCGCACTTCCTAAAATGAAATTATCGCGTTTACCCATAATGGAAATCATAAAGTATGCCATAAATGAGAAATACAGAAGCATAAGGAAAAAATAAACATATTATATATCATATATAAATATAGTGACATCTAAATGGCCACCTTTTAAGGTGTTATATGAGAGTTGAACAATCATCGTTTCGTGAGGCAGAAATTCGCCATCCACAGAAACCGTATGTTCTTTAACCATTAGATGTAGCTGTGTGTAACTGTATCTCGAATACATCTTATAACAACATCCTAGTATATTGGGGATACTGGTTTTGTTAAAAAATAAATGAATAAAAAGTGTTTAGAGGGTTGGAGAAGAAAAATAAAACAAAACAACATTAGAGAAGACATTACCTTAAAATCGGATAACTCTTTTTGATTTGAGCCAAAGGCTTCCTTGGGAAGAATTATTCCAAATTTGAGGCTTCTAGGAGTAAGGGAGGGAAGTTTGGAGAGTATGTGGGCAGAGGTATGCAGATCCAAATGGCTTTAAAGTGTGAATGAGGTGGTAGAGGTGGGGGCGTTTTATAAGAGGAGAGGAGGGGCACTCTTGGAAAGTAAGGGAATTTTACATTATTATACAATTCTTTTCAGATTCTAAAGGTCCCAAACTTATATAATTCTAGGATAAGGTGATAAGGGTTCTAAATCTACCCATAAAATAGTCTTTGGACAAGTTTAATCCTTGGATTGTACATTATCTTTTCATTTTTTTTAAAATCGTTAAATAATGAGGTCATCGTTGCATCATAATTATGTCATAAATATTTTAATTTATTTAACGTCTAAAAATTATAAAAAAAATAATATGATGTAGGAAATCATTTTATCTTTCGAATGACTACTTATAGTCAAACATATGACTTGTATAACCCCATGTAAAAATTGTTTTAGTAAAACATTTCATGTTTTTGTCATTTTTTACTTTAACATTAAATAAAAGGTATATATGTCATTTTCCAACTAAAGTGGCCCCATGGGGTCCCCAAGTTGACCCATGGATTTTATTGGTCGGAAATGGCACATCAAATGAGGGTAGGACTTGTTTCAAGCTCATCTCATATTATTAAAAAATCATTTTACCTTAAACTACACTAATTACCTCTAATCGCGATTGAGAACTTAAATGTTACTATTCACCAAAAATTATTTTAATCTCATTGAACCACATTTTACTTCTTAATGACAACCATGTATGTCGGATTTTTTAAAATCAAATCACAGAAGTGGTAATATTTCATTTAAACGAAAAATCAGTTATTTAACTACCACTTAGTGGTTTCACTATTCATCAAAAATTGATGTTTTTCAGAACAACGCCAAAATTTAATCCTAAGCTATAATTGATATTCCGAATTCAAAAATTATGTCTATTTTACAAAATTCCAAACATATATGTTGCATTAATTAATTTTATAATTAATTCCCGCTGTCACAACAAATAGCATGTTTTTAAGAAACAATTTATATCAAAAGATTGGCAATTGTTTATGTCCAATTTCAATGTTAAATTAATTATAATGACCACCATTGGATAAAATGGTAAAAATATATTTTAATTATACTTTAAAACCACTAAATTGTATAATTTATCACTATAAATTATTTTGATTAAAAAATTTGTTTTTAAGTATTTTTCACTATTCATAAAAAATTAGATGTTCTCAGAAAAATACCAAAAATTCAACATAGGCTAATTTAGATATTCAGAATCCAAAAATGAAGTCCATTTTGAAATATAAAATTTCTATAATTTTAAAAAGATGTTATTACTATTCATAACAGCTACTTTGATTAGTCGCGGTGTGTTAGAACTCGAAGTTGCGTACAATGCAAGCTACTGCATTATTGGATGAGAAGTGTATCGTGGAAACTCGGGGTGTTACAGTTGGAGTTTTGGTAGATCCAAGGAATATTGAGGAGGTACTTGATTGGGATCCAATCAGGAGTGTGACAGAGGTTTGGGGTTTCCTGGGATTTCCTGGATACTACCAGAGGTATGGGCCGGATTTCTCTAGAGTTGCAGCACCCTTATCAACATTGACAAAGAAGGGGAAACCCTTCCTTTCGTCGGAGAGATGTCAACAGAGTTTTCAGGACCTCAGGAAGAGTTTGACCAGTGTTCCAATCTTGAGGCTTCCAGAGTAGGGCATTGGATACGTAGTGTACTATGACACATCACGGACCAGACTCAGATGTGTCCTAAGGCAGGCGTGAGCAGTGATCACGTATGGTTCTCGACATCTGAGACAATAAGAGTATGGCTACACTAAACATGACCTAGAGTTAGGAGTAGTAGTCTTTTACATGAAGATGTGGTGAAATTACTTGATGGGTGAATGTTATA
The DNA here is from genome assembly GCA_963277665.1 of Viscum album. Classification (NCBI taxonomy): domain Eukaryota; kingdom Viridiplantae; phylum Streptophyta; class Magnoliopsida; order Santalales; family Viscaceae; genus Viscum; species Viscum album. The sequence continues at coordinate 1,494,108,639 of OY728121.1, forward strand.
CAGTCTACTCGGATCACAAGAGTCTCAGACATATCTTCTCATAGAAGGTCATAAACCTAAAGTTGCGATGATGGCTCGAGTTCCTTAAGTAAAATGACTTAGAGATAGTATATACTCCTGGTAAGGTAAACATCATAGCTGATTAACTTAGCAGGAGATTTGGTATACAACTGAATGTTGAGGTGAAGGAGAAGCTGGCCGATTTGCAGATATCCTTTGTGGATCAAGATGGAGCAACTTTTCTTCAGTCTCTAACAATCACTCCGCCACTTCTTCAGAGAGTCGGGTAGGAAAAACATAGGGACACTGACTGTGAGGCTTGACGTGCTCAGATATCCATAAGACAAGCACATAATGAATTTTCTTAGGTGGGGAGCATGTCATCTTTTTCAGAGGACGTACCACGGTACCAGTGTCGCTTCTGGAAGAAGTGATGAGGGAGTTCCACATTTCCCCTCTATCGACACATCCAGGAGTTGCACAGATGTACCAGGATCTATGACGATATAATTGGTGGCCTGGAATGAAGAGAGCAGTAGAAAATTTTGTCTCTCGGTGCCTCACTTGTCAGCAAGTGAAGGCAGAGTATCAGGTACCTGCAGGTTTATTTCAGCCATCAATGGTCCTAGAGTGGAAGTGGGATGAGATATCCATGGACTTCAAGATAAGAATCACACATACATCTCGGAGTAATGATTATATATAGGTGATCGTGGACCAACTCACCATGTCATCTCATTTCCTACATATCCAATAGCAGGGTTCAGTAGAGAGAATGGGACCCCTCTAGGTGCAGGTGATTGTACAGCAACCTTGAGTACCATTGTTTATTTTCTCCAATCATGATACATGATTCAACTCCTGGATATAGAAGGGGTTGGAGGAGGCTTTTCAGATGCAACTTCATTTGAGCACTGCCATCCATCCTCACACGGATGGCCAGACTGAACGGACCATACAGACCCTTGAGAATATGATGTGTGCTTGCGTCCTCAACTTCATTCAATGTTGGGAGGATCACTTTCCCTTTTTAGACTTTCCATACAACAACAACCATCACTCCGCCATTGGGATGGAACCATTTGAGGCATTGTATGGGTGAACTTGCATATCACCTCTATGATGGACTGACCTAGGGTAGTCTGCACTCATGGGACCTAATATGGTCTGGAAAACCTAGGAGAATGTCTAGGTCATCCAGGAGGGCATGAAGACTGCACAGAGCAGGCAGAAGTCTTATGCTGATTGGAGACGAAGACCTCTAGAGTTCGAATATGGTGACCGTGTCTTTCTTTGGGTGTCACCTCTATAAGGTTTGAAGAGATTTGTCCTGGTTCGCAAGTTATTTCTGAGGTTCATCAGACCCTTCCAAGTCCTCAACAGAGTTGGAGAGGTGGCTTACCACCTAGATCTTCCACCTCAGTTGCAACGGGTGCATGACGTCTTCCACATATTCTAGCTGAGGAGATACGTGGACGGCCATTTTGACATTATCTACCATGGAAATATTGACATTGATGATGGATCGACATTTATGGAGGATCCAGTATAGATTTAGGAACAACCGGAGTGGGTCTTTTATGGGTGGTCGATACTTCTAGTACGCATTCATTGCCTGCTCGGGAAACTCCATGAGAGCACATAGTAGTGGGATGCACAAATTCGTGCTCATTAACCCCACATGTTTCCTTAGTTTGAGATGTGGTGTACGTGGATGTAGATCCCTGAGGTTGGGAAAATGTAAAGACCTCTAAATTCCATGTAATTTTCTTTAATTATATGGGAATTTTACAAGTCCCCAAAAATTGACGGCACGTGATTTTGAGGCCTGGTGTGCCCTGAATCAACTTAAGAACTTTTCTTTTGGTATGTTTAGTAAACATGCAAACTGGACTTTGTAACTTTTGAACCAGTGCACAAAATTGAAATCAGAGGACACCATTGAACTCAAAGTGCCAGTATTCACTTAAGGAGACCTTCACCATGATTACAGTTGGTCAAGGGTGAATGTATGTTTTCATGATTTTTCATAGAAGAATAAAAATAAAATTTTTAATATTTCTAATTTCCTTTTTTAAAACCTCTCAACATATGTTATGTTGGTGGGGACCACCCGAACCCCTCTTAGTGGGGGTAAAACCTCTCCACTCCCCAATAATTTATTCTTACATTTTATTATGCCAACCCTCCAATTAATTATTTGAGCCTTTTAATTTCATGCCAAGATAAACTAAATGTATAAATCTACAATAATTTGAGTTGGCTCATCATTTAATCATTGGGAGAAACCGTTGGAAAATGTAGAACCCTGGGAGAACATAGAGAAACTCATCTCAAATGAAAAACACACTATCTCTAATGAATAACACACCATCTCCAATGAGGAATAAGAATGGAGGATAATCAATCAATCAACATCGTTGGAGGAGACTTATTTCAGGATCGACAAGCCCCAAACCGTCTCAACCATGGACAATCATCAACTGAACCATCAAGGTAGGGGGTTTTTTGTTTCTTTTTTTGTGGTTTGAGTTGAATTAATTTTGTTGATCCCCCTACTACCGAAATAATGTGGAGGGGAAGGGACAAATGAAAAAGTCCCAATCCCTCCGCTATTATCCAATGATGTTGCATCCAACGCGGTGGAGAAAGGTGGCAACCAGTGGAGGCTAGCCGCACGACGGGGCGGCAGTGCATATCTGCATCGCCCGATGAACAAGGTTCACGAAATGTGTCATGGAGACGAAGGGAAAGGCAGCCGAAATTCGCCCGACCATAGAGAGGTGGCGAACGACGTACCACCATTAGATGAAGGGGTCGTGAACCTCCTGGTCAGAAATATGTTTGAGGCGCGTCTGATGTTTGGACGGCCGCAGAGCAGCGACACACGGCGGGCTGCTGGGTGGACCAAAGGGACAGACATTTCAACTGGCCGAGCTGGACCGAGTGGGACCCGCTCGGGTCCCGCATGCTATATGGAAACCGAACTGCCGAACTGTTGGGTGTTTGAGAGCAGGGGGTGCGTGCCCCCCTAGCATGCGACTTGGCCATGCCGCAATGTCGGGCTGCCCAGCGCGTGTTGGGCTGGGCCGAATCTAGCAGGCTGGGCCAAACGTAGCAGGTCAGGCTAAGTCGAACCGAACCGGGTCGGCCCATGACAGGTCGTCTTGGGTCTATCCAACTGGGTCAGACCAAAACCATACCAGTTTTGACACATCCCATTCTTTTAGCCATAACTTTGGCACTATGTGTCCAGTTGAAGTATCGACCAGTTTCTTGATGAGCAGACTCTCCCGTTGATGATCAAGCTTAGTGCGGGTACCCTGTAGCTGGCTGTGAAGATGTATTGATGACGTACTAAGATCTAGTGTGGGTCTGGCGATGTACTGAAGATGTACTAGGATCCTGTGTGGGTCAGAAGTTGTACTGACGATGAACTAGGATCTTGTGTGGGTATGGCGATGTACTAGCAACGTACTAGAATCTTTTGTGGGTCTGATGATGTACTAACGGTGTACTAGGATCTAATGTGGGTCTGACGATGTACTATGATCCTGTGTTAGTCTACAATTTTGGATCCTATGTGGGTCTACCTCTTAACTGAGTATGATGATTCAATAGTTATATCTAATCATCTTTACTATCGTACCTAAATTATACATGGTGTGAGATGAGTCCGTACTTGTGTGGAATTTTATTTTATGGTAATACCATGGTGGTATTCTCTAGTGTGGCGTACCTGTGTGGTACTTAACTTAGTGGGTTTCCATTCTTTGTGGAATAGTTTTGATTTGGGCTTTTGGGTGGGACCATGTGTTTCTTCATGATTGAGATGGTTATATTTGATAACATAGGTATATGAATGGGCATATACCAAAGTAGGGTTTCAATGGATTACTTTCTTTGTGGTTTATTATTTGTGGGTTTTGTGAGGCCTGGAGGGTCTCAAGGTCTTTACCGAGTTTCATTATACACACCCCTGCACAGGCTACACTCACCCATTTTTGTGTTTGATGAAGACTATAGACAACACTGATTGAGGCTGAGGGTACCAGGAGTGGACAATGCAAGGGGTGGACAATTTGGCATGTCGATACGTAGAGGAGACGGGCGAACGTGGAGTGCTTAGAAGGCGATCTGTACCTACCCTTTAGGTAGGAACCTCGTAGTATGAACCAGTAGCTTTCCTACTCTTTCTTCAGTTGTATTTTATTTTAGTTGTACTTTTTCCTTTACTGTTGTGTTTGAATTCTGACCCCCTTACTTTTCGCACTCTTTTTTCTATTCAGTTTTCTTGTGTTCGTATCATGTTGTGTGCATTGTTGAGTGTGTTTACAAGATATAAATGACATGCCTTCCTGGTTTATGGGATACACCTTCCGGTGATAGTCACCAGCCCCTGGCCTATGGATGGCGGGCTTGGGGTAGTCACGACACGAGCCCCGAGTCATGACAGAATGTTTTCATATGATATGAAAACCATTCCTTTTCTTGGATTAGTTATGTTAAAATTTGATATATGATCATTGTGGAATGAATGATAATTATAATGTTATGATGTGACTGGTGTGCTCTGAATTATATATCTCAATATTAATGTTTCAATGTGATGGTTGCACCTGGAATTATATAGCACACCAATGCACTAGTTAAAGTGATGAATCTCATGAGTATAAGTGAAATTATGTGTGAAAAATATTCTATCTTTGTTCACAAGTAATTTTGGTAGTTAGCAACTATGACATGATGTTTCATTTTTATGCATTTGCACATTTCAAGTCTCTTATTAATGATTCCTATCATATTCATGAATGTTTTCCTATGTTATGATTATGATAACCACCTACTATGTGTTTCATATCTATCCTCTTACTAGGCTATTATCTCAACCATTTTTTGTATATCCTCAGGTGACTATATGTACCCAGGAGTGGTCAGGTTTATATAATAATATAGAGAATAAAAAATTAAATAAATGTTTATGCTTGATGTTGTAATTGTTATGTATGGTCTTAGTTTACCCATATAACTAAAAAATTGTATCATCTATGTGTAATACTGTAATGTTTTTTAGCGTGAAAATTATTTAACAATAATGTATGAAATGATTAGGTTTCAATAGTTGGTATCAGAGACATGGTTTAGTTAATTGGGAAAATAAGATTATTGAACCCTAGATAAAACCTCTAGCTTGAGACTAAGTACATGTACGCACAAGAAAAATCAATTCATAGGGATACCATATTTTATGATTTTAATATAAATTCTAAAAATGAATAAATTATTCATGACATGTTGACTTATGTTTCTTTCTATACATTTCTATTCTAGAAAATCATGGGAACTAGGAGAAACCCGACCAACAACTCATGCGAGGGACGTCACAACGATTGCCCGAATGACACCCCCTATGATTTGGGAGGTGGAGTTAAAAACATCTTGGATATGATTACCCATGTATATTAGGCTAATAAAAACAACCATAACAATGGAGAACATCCACCTTTACAAAATAGGGAGCAACAGGTTATTGATTGATTTACGAGGCAACATCCAACGATGATTAGTGGATCCTCCGATCCACTGGTTTCATAGTAGCAGGTCATCTCCATGGGTATGATCAATTCTATGATTCACAATTCTATGATGGAGAAGGTTACACATGCCGTTTATCATCTAGATGTAGAGGCCAATCCATGGTGGGATTTGAATAAGTATAACAGGCCAGGTGATGAAATTGAAGAGATGGAATTAGAAGAAATTATGACAATGATTCTTAACAATTATTTCATAAGAAATCTTCAAAGGAATATAGAGAGAGAATTCATAAAGCTCAAGAAAAATGATGGACAATGTATCACAACCTACGAAGAGGATTTCACAAATCTTCCAAGGTACTCTTCGGTTTTTGTTATCAACAATGATAGAAAAATTGATAGATCCATTAGTGGATTAAAACCACACGTCGAATGTCTATCGAAATTTGAGTGTTAGAGTTTGATGAAGATGTTATTATATGTGATCTCAAAGTAGAGATAGAGTATGGAGAATGGTCTCATAGCCATGGTGATATGAAAAAAATGTTGGAGTTCCAAGATGGTGGATCTAATGAAAAAGGTGGGATGAAAACACAATGACCCACCTGCCAAAAATGTAAGACGTTTCACCATGGGAATTGCCTCAAAGGGACGAGGTAGTGATTCAAGTGTGGGAATGAATGAAACCATGCACACGAGTGTTGAAAAGAGATGAATGGGAAGGAGAATGTGGTGGAGGAAAGGAGAAAACCACACATGGTTAAATGCTACATCTTTAGGGAGAAAGGGAACTATTGTAGTCATGGCACTAAACCAATAATTCTCAAGGGTAATGAACTTCCACAACCACAACATCAAATGGAAAAAGGGAAGGCATATTCCATCACTAATATTGATGTGGAGTAATATAATGTAGTCATACAAGGTACAATTTCTATTCACTCAAAGATGGAAAAAGTATTATTTGGTTCTATGCATTCCTTTATATATTGCTAGTATGGTAGAACTATAGAATCAAGGCCCCAAAACCATGATGTAGAAATATCTGTAAATGAACCAAGTTGTGAAATCATTAAAGCCCAAGTGTTTGACAATTATCATGTAGGCGTATGTTCGATGATTCTTCCAAATAATCTCATAATACTTCCCTTTGTGGAATTCGATGCTATAATGGGATCATATTGGCTCTTGTTATATCCAAAATTTATCAATTGTCGGGAAAAGGAAATATTATTTCATAATCCAAACCATCCCTTGATCCTCTAAAAATGCGAGTTTGATCATGAATATCCTTTATAAATTCATTCAATAGTGTGGGTGTTGATTCCCTATGAATAATTATACCTCACCCACATGGTGGAGTCAAAGGATAGTACCATCCTTGTAGGAATTCCCATCATGAGTGTAGACGGTGATGAATTTCCTGATGATTTTCCCTAAATTCCCTTGGACCGTGAGTTAGATTTCTCAAGAGAACTTATAACCGGATCTACTCCTATCTCAAAGTGTCCCTATAGGATGGCTCCTATCGAACTGGAGGAGTTAAAGAAGCATCTTCAAGAGCATTTGAAAAAAGCGCTGATAGGCCCTAGTGCTTCTTCATGTGGTGCACTAGTACTCTTTGTGAAGAATAAGGACGTAATAATGTGGTTGTGTATCGATTATCAAGAACTGTAAATGTTAATAATAAATAAAAAGTATCCTCTTCCAAGGATTGATGACTTGTTCGATCAGTTAAGAGGATCTCAATACATCTCAAAGGTGGATCTTAGTTATGGATATCATCTGGTAATGGTGGAGCATGATGATATTCAGAAGACTACCTTCCATAAAAGGTAAGGGAACAATGAGTTTCTAGTGATGGCCTTTGGATATACCAATATTCCTGTAATCATCATGATTTTTAAGAATTTAGTCTTTGACGTTATCTCATGAAATTTTAGGTAGTGTTTATTGTTGATATTATCATCTACTCTAAGAGAATGGAAGAACATGAAGAGAATCTAAGACTTGTGTCGGCGAAATTGAGAAATGAGAAGTTGTAATACAAGTTCAGAAACCGTTAAATTTGGATGAATCAAGTGACTTTCATTGGACATGTGGTCACTAGTGATGGAATTTCTATGGACCCTTCAAAAAAAGGTGATTGAGGAATGGAAAATTCCCTCATGTGTCCCAAAAATCCATAGTTTTCTTGGATTAGTTGGGTACTACTGACATTTTTTGACAAATTTCTCATGATTGTCAAGACCGCTAACTATGTTACTAAGGAAAGCGGTAAAGTATGTATGGAAAGAATAATGAGAGGGAAGCTTCAAGGAACTAAACAGAAGGATGATAACTGCATCTGTACTCAGACTATCAAAAAGTGGAGATGTTTTGGTGATATATAGTGATGCTTCTAAGAATGGATTGGGTTGCGTACTCCTGAATTTTTCTAATGTGATAGCCTATGACTCACGACAGTTGAAGAATAATGAGCCGAATAACCCAACCCATGATCCAGATCTCGAAGCCATGATTTTTTCCTTGAAAATTTGTCAGCACTACCATTATGTAGAGAATTGTGACATATAAACCATCCATAAGATCATGAAGTATATATTCACCTAAAAGGAGATACCCATGCGTAAAAGGTGATGCTTAGAACTAATAAATGATTATAATTTCTCTATTCACTATCATAATAGAAAATGTGAACAAGATAGATGATTCTATTAGAAAAAAAGAACCTTCTACTCTATTCATGTTACATATTTAAAATTTCCCTATATTGTTGGATATGAAATGTAAGGATTTAGAAATCATAAGGGCTGGGGATACATCCGACATTTCCGAAATGATTGTCCAACCATCCATACCAATGAATATTAAGGAAGCACAGAGGGATGATATGGAGATATAAAAAAGGTTTAATGCAGAAAAGGAAGGAAATATGCAAGATTTCCATGTCGACGATGATGGTATGATTTCATTTGGAATGAAACATATTGTTCCTTCATCACCCAGGGTTAAGAAGGAGACATTGGAAAATGCACATAGCTCAAAATTATCTATCCGTTCTGAGAGTTCCCAGATATATTGTGATCTCTGAGAACACTTATGGTGGGATAACATGAAGTATGAGATAGTAGAATAAATATTAATGTGATTAGTATATCAATAAGTTAAAGCAAAGAGAAAAAATTCCAATGGTTTGATGCAGCCATTGCCAATACCAATGTGAAAATGGGAGAATGTCACTATAGCCTTTGTCAGGGGTCTCCCGAAGACGTTGGAGGGAAATAATGAGAAATGGGTTATGGTTGAGTGACTCACCAAGAGTTCCCATTTTACCCCTATTCAGGAAGTCCTGTCACTTGACCATCATGCAAAGACATATGTGATGGATGTCATGAGACTGCATGGAGTTCCACTCTAAACTGTCTTTGATCAGGATCCAAGGTTCACATTAATATTCTAGAGGAACTATCAACATGCTATTAGTACTGAATTAAATTTCATCATGGCCAATCAGCTACAAACTGATGTTCAATCTAAAATGACTATTCAGACACATGATGTTATGCTAAGTGCATTATCACTAGAACTCAATGGTGGATAGGATCTTCTTATCCCATTGGTTTATTTCTCAAACTAAAATTTCTTCCACTCTTGTATTCTGATGGTTCTGTATGAATCTCTCTAAGGAAAGCGAAGTGAAAATCAAACTTGATGAGATGAAGTAAAAGAATGAAATCTACTTAGACCCGATCTTGTGCAAGAGATGACAGCGGAGGTTAAAGTCATCTTGAAACATATCATAGATTCTCAGAGTCATCAAAAGAGAAATGCTGAAAAACATCAAATGGACTTGGAGTTCAATGTTAGAGATAAATTCTTCCTTCGAATTTCACCATAGAAGAGAGTCATGTGGTTTGGACAGAAAGGGAAGAAAATCCCATGATAAATTGGCCCCATTGCGATTCTTGAACACATAGTATCCATGGCCTATCAGCTTTTACATCCACCAAATATGGCTCTAGTTCATGATGAGTCTCACATATTACTCATAAATAATTATATACAAGGTAACTCACATGTACTGAACTCATAGTTGGTGCAGCTAGAAGATGATATCTCTTATAAGGAGAAAGAAGTAGAGATTCTGGACTAGAGAGATAATATTTTATGAAACAAGATAAAACACCTTGTCAAAGTGTTGTAGAGTAACAATAAGATTGAAAAATCTACATGGGAACCAGAGGATGTGATGAAGGAGAATTACCTTCACCTATTTGTGTAAAGTGAAATTTTGAGGGCGAAATATCTTGAGTGTGGAAGAGTGTAATGACCCAAATGTTTTATTAATGGAATTCCCATCTTATAATAAATCCTTATAGTATAATCTGATTAGGATCCACGATGACTTATTATGATACTAAATAATAAGTGATCATTTAACACAATTACTCCACTTCTATGTTTTGATTTTCAAAACTCTGATATACAATGTTGTGATCAGTAAGATGTTTGTAGTCCAATAGGGAAAACATAATTTTTGTAGAAGAGTAACCTACACTTATAAATTGTAACCTACCATTATAAATAGAAATATGAACCATATGAATATTAATTGTTCCATAATAAGTATAACCTTACCCATAAATAATTAAATAAATTTAGGCATCTTATAAGTGACAATTTGATAGTAGAAACTAAATAACTAATTATAATTACTCAATTAATTTTAAAAAAAATTTATTTTCTTATTAGATGTTCATAAATTAAAAAATATGTGTCTTATTGTTTTATTAGAATTTTATAATACCTTCTGTAATTTTGAAAAGCCTTTTCATGTCATTTTTAATTTTAAAAATTGTATTTTTCAAGAAAATTAATATTTTAATTAAATTTTAAATTAATCATATTTACGAAATTATTATTGAAAAAATTAATTCATTTGTTTATTTTAAACATTGATATATTGTTGGGGTAAATTTTTGGGATTTCTCTAAAATACATGATTTTTGTTTTGAATAGTGAAATACAATAATTTACAAAATAAGATAAATAATGTAATTATAGAGTCATGCAAAATGTTCTTCTGATGTAATCCCAATTAGTATGGGTTCACATGATAAAATAACTGTTATTGGTCATGGAATAATCAATATTATTTATCTTGTGAGGATGTAATAAATTAATGAATTTTATATTAAGAAATTCCTTCTCCCCTACACTATAAATACCACACTTCACACCCTCATTTCCTCAATCCTCTCAATCGTCAAGCCTTTTATACACTCTTCCCAAGAATATTCCCTAGCCCCTACCCCAAATCAAATAGATTATTTTATCATCAAAATTCCATGCCTAGGTCCCTTAAGGAGGATCTCAATTGGTGGATTCAAGAGGTAACTTCTATCCCTCATTCCCTTTAATTTATTTTCAATTTCATGTTCTTTTATTGTTCTCTCCCAAATTATATTCTTCCAGATGGTATGGTAATACTAGTATAATTCATTTAATGTAGTTTTATGACACTAATGGGATATTATACCATGCAAAACCATTCTCCTCTTCCTTTTATTTTTTAAAAACAAATCGTAGTTCATGAGGTGTTAATATACCATCTTCAAGAACGAAATGATTTATTTTTCTATTTTTACCTTCTAATATGGTCATGAAAAGGTATTTATGGTTGTAATAGAATTATTTATATTTATTATTTCCTATTTAATGTTATTGAACTATGTTATGTACATATTCCTAAATTATTAAACCAAACATGTTTGTTGTTGTAAAAAAACCTCCCAAATTAACCCAAACAATGATCACTTATTTCTTATCAACTGATTTATCCACATGGTATATAATATAATTCATTATTAGATCATATAAAATTATATAATATCATTAATTAGATTAGATATTAGTTATGTATGTTTATCAAAGTTCTACAAGAACTATCAATTATTAATACAAATGAACCACTCTTGAAAACCATAAAAATGAACATTCCCAAACAATGTTATTTAAACTCTATAACTCATCCAATGTACCATAAAATAACTTAATGAATCCATAATTGATCATATTCATGTACACAAGGTTATTGAATTTTAAATTAATCAATATAATGATGTTTTACAGAATATTAAAGTGAATAATGTTCTTGGATACAAGGTAAAGAGAAAATCTCGAACCCAACATTCTTTCATCAAGTGATCCCTATTTCACTCAATTTATGGTATGGCCACACATTAAAGGGAATTTTTTAATAATTTTTATACATTTTTTTGGGATTTACATTTTTTTACTAAATTTTATGTAAAAATGTTTTATAAAAGAACTCTTCATTGAGAAACACACCTTTCACTAATCATTCAAGGATGAGGGTTATGGTATCAAGTATGTTATTACCACATTATTTTGGAATCCCAATGTTTATGATTGTGTTCATGTAATGGACCATACCTCTATAATCCATTTCCTTGAGAAAAAATGGTGTCAAAGGTGTTCTGTGTGATCAAGGTGACTTATCCCCAACACATTTCCATGTTTCCAGTTCTGTGAACAGGGCTTCCAGAACGGTGATATTCTAGTGGTATCCTCTTTCCATTGGAAAATTTTGAGTTCATGAACATTGTTTTCATAATGGCGTGGTTCCGACAGTATCCTCTTTCCTTTTCCAAAATTTTTATTCATGAATATTGTTTCTATAATGGTGAGGTTCCAACGGTATCCTATTTCCATTGCCAAATTTTGGGTTCATTAATAGTGTTACAAGAATGGTGAGTTTCCAATTGTAGCGTCTTTCCTTTTCCAAATTTTGAGTTCTGGAATAGTGTTTCCAAAATGGTGAAATTCCAATGATGGCCTCTTTCCTTTTCCAAATTTCGGGTTCATGAACAGTTTTTAATGTTTCTTACAGTTTTCACTTTTGATGTTTCCTTTTACGTAAAATGCATTTAAAGCCTTGTTTTAAGGACTCTAAGGCCGATTCAAAGGACATAACTCCTATATTAATTTTCCAAAGGATCAGGATGCTTTTACATGGACATATTTCAAGGTTTAATTTGGTCCACTTTTAAGGAAAATCCAACATATGATAAACCGCCGATCAATTAAATATTCTAAAGGGACGTGATATCAACCTCTATAGTTCTTCCTCCTTGTTCACAGGAGTGAGATTCTCGAACCAACCATTAAATCCCATAGGAGTTGATCGATCATATTTTCCACCTTGGATTAGTTCCCCTCTATTTTTGATGAATCCAAGATGTAGCGATCAATCTTCAATATAAGATATTATCAATCATTATTATTTTGGGTTCATATCCTTCTATTTCTCCATCACATTTTATGGAATGTGATCCACATATTATTAATGGGCTTCTTCTTGGGTGTTTACCTGTGTGGTGGTGTCTCTTCATCCTCAGGTGGATACAACTGTCATGGGGGAGGAGATAGTAACCTGTTGTGTGGCTCATTCTCATATAAAGAACATCCAGAACCGTTTGAGATAGGGGATTCATTTCTTTTCTTTTATATTACTTGCAACTGTGTAGTCAACATGTATTATTCCACTGGATCACAATGGAATTGGAATAACAAATATTTAAATCAGATAAATAAATTGATATCAATCTTATGATATTGCCTCTTGTTTTGATAGATAGTGTGATATATATTGTTTCTTTGTTTATCATTTTATTCTTGATGGACATAGGTAAAGAATGTAATGCCAAAATAAAATTGATAATTGTTTGGATAAAGATAATGAGGCATGTGAATAAATATTATTATTGTTGTTGTTGTAATTTTATGTCAGTAAATTGATGTACTAATCATGTTTAATCAATTTGGGATAGCTTACTGTTTAGGATTCCCAATGTTGGAAACTACAAATATGAAATTGTTTAATTCAAGATGAATTAATGAACTAGTTGTTTGATAAAAGAAATCCCTTGAGGGGTTCAGAGTTACCCAATTTTTTCTTTAAGGTCCTATAGCCCAATTGATATGATGTTTATTTTCCTACTTCTTGTGTTCTAATGTGAGCCTCGATGGCAGTTGTGATATGTGGGGGTTGGGAGGCCAACTCGTTGATGAAGCAGTTGACCCCTAGAATGGTGATATGTATCATTTTATGCATGTGGGTGTCATGGAGGACACCTAGGATGATGAAATGGGTTGCATGTGAATGTTTGGATACTTGATGAATCTTATTGGTTGTTTATCTTCATTACATTACCCACAACTCAAGGTAGCTGGTCTTTCATACCATTCTTCTGAAACGGTAAAAGTTGCACAGGTTATGGCACTTGATTTCTATGTTTATCTTATCATGGGAGGATAAGTCTATGCTCTTTCTATAGGAAGCAATGACTTGACTGGTAGTTCATCAACTCCCTGTGTTGATCTACCTTGTGATTAATAGCATAGAATGTTTTTCTAAAATTCCTAGGATTATGGGAATGTAATTTTTTAAATAAATAATTGAATAAACGATGTTAAACCATGGGGTTAGAGCTAGATGGGGAACAATACTAAGGTTGTAATTTTATGGAACAATGAACTTTGGGTGTTATTAAAATAAAATATAAGGTGGAAATTATTTGATGGTTAATTAATTATAAATGAATTATTTAATTTAATGTGAAACTGATAAAAAAATAGAATGAAGTAATGTATTAATGCTCAATAAATGGTTGTGTGCATATAGGATTCCTAGTCTTAGAAGTGGTAGCTGGAAGTCCAAGAGATGTAAGCTACAGTTGTGTGTAAGACTAGGTTATGCCCATAGTGTGGTTGGGAGATATAGTATATTCTATAATTTTTTTGTTATTTTATGCTAATCTACCATGTCAGTTATGGAAACTGACAGCCAATGGATTCTTAGCCCTGGGGGGGGGGGGGGTGTTTTCCCTACCATTCCGGAGGGAGGATGGATGGTTGGCTACCCCCATTGGCCCAGCTATATTCACATGGGAGATACATGTCCTAGTAGGAACAATAGTTATTTGTCAACAAATATGTGTTTAGAGGGCTGTATGGCTTGTGGTTATTCACACACATTTATTTTGCATATAGTTTCTATGGAAAACAATATGTATAATGTGTATAAGTGGTTATGGCTTGAGGATCATTATTACTGTATGGGTTTTAATGGCTTGAGGGGTAATACCTGATTCATGATACATGTTATGCGTGTTTTGGTGGTACCCGGAAACATCCTGGTAACTTTTCGTACAAGGACGTGGTGGTTTTGTTTCATGATATGCATGGGGTGACGCTTTTCATAGGTGTCTGTGGGCATTCCTTTTTGGAGAGATATTCGTAAGATGTGCGATGTTTGGTAAAAGAAGAAAACTAGTGGGGAAGAAGTAATAGAGAACGCTTGATAGTATTTATTATATTATATACAATTACATGTGTTACATAATGATATTAGCCATGGTGAGGCTATGAACATAGTATACCTATTAAGGTGATGAGATAGTTTCACTTGTTGTACACTATTCTTTAGAATGATTTCTTTACATTTTCATGATAGGATTTGGGGATGATCCTATAGATTATACTGTTATTCACTCCCTATGTATATATATTCTAATTTTTAGGTCACATGGAGTAGGTTGTAGAACATGATGGTTTCTACTAGCTTGGGGTTTTAGGTGCTGTTTGGGCTTCATGGTTGTTGTTGTTTTTTAATTTCTTTTGGGCACTTGTAGTTTCCCCCTTTCTTTTGTAGTAGTTTTGCCTAACATTACATATGTGTACTGGGGATATCATTTATTTTGTTTTCTGAGATGAAGTTGGATGGTATCAATCTTATATCTCTCATTCACATGTGTTATCTTAGAAAGAAATTCCTCCCATCTGTGTGTTTACTATAACCTTGGTGCTAGTCCCCAACCCAGGGCCTACTAGAGGCTTGAGTCGTGGGTCATTATCTCCCTTCTCACACTATCGGCCCAAGAGGGGTACCCAATGTGGGGAGGGGTTCATGATAGAGTTGTATATAATGTCTTGTTGAGGGATATGATATAGGTTAGAGTCAGGAACAAGTGATGTTTCATGGTTTGGTAGGCCAACCTTATCAGTCTAGATTAGAAAGTGATGTAAACATTAGAGACAGGTAGAGAGACAGGCGTTTAGGTACCCCTATGATCTTATGAATTGACATTTAAAATTACAATGGTTACTAAATGAGGTGATACTTGTTTTTCGGTAGAGACCTATGAATGGTTCATACATCATTTTTCTTTGTTACTATGTTTGTATGGGTAGACCTTGGGATAATATAAAATAAAATGAATAAAATAGAACAATTTATTAATTAATATTGTGTCTTCTATATTAAATTTTTTGGAGCTCTTCCTATTTGTTATTTTGTAGGAATGGATCCATGTTGACGTCCTCCCCAGGATTGAATAGAAGATGTCGAGTAGGCTGTGCTAGCAGATCACCACCTAGTAGGGGATGAAGACGACGACACACGGAGGAGGACACTCCGAGAGATTCAATGCTAGAATTTGCAGATGTATGAGGGATCCATTTTAGATGTAGTAATAGAAGAATAGTTGGAGGAATTTGAGATATTCTTTAATTTGATCTGTGCTCAGAATGAGAACTAGGTGTCCTTGGTTTGGACGATGCTACATGGAGCAGCGAGGAAGTAGTGGTTCATGTTCCTCAGGGATCACGAGGAGTGGGTGATCTCATGGGAGGAGATCTAAGAGAATTTTAGAGTCAAGTTTCATTCTTTGACTGCGAATGAGTCCTGTTACCAGGAGCATCATACCATTCACTAGGGGATCTCAAGTGAGATATAGTTTGGAATCCAATTTTGGAACCTTTTAGGATAATCTTCGGACCTATTTCCATATAAGGAGGCTAAGGTGAGGCATTTCGAGGAGGCATTGCATCCAGAGTTCCAGTTCCAGGTGACCCCATTTATGTTGAAGACATATCATGATGTAATGGAAATGGTAGAGGACCTCAAAAATACAATGTCTATAATTTTATCATCATGAGAGGGGAGTTTTCATGACTTTGGAAGAAGCATAGTTTTGGTCTGGGGTTCCCGATTTTCAAGGTAGAATATTTATCTTTCAGTGGGGGTTAGGTCATAGCCCTCAGCATCTCGTTTCTCCAGGGGTGGTGGTTGTCAGGCCTATTCCAAGTGATCAAACACTTGTTTTTCATGTAGTGGTAGAGGTCATCAGCATCGAGAGTGCTCGACCTTTCAGAGCAGTCATCGTGCACCAGGTGTTCCGCTACAGGTTCCTCCATTGAGGCAGTTCCATTTGTGGAAACAGTAGCAGGTTGCACCAGCTTTGGAATAGTTGAGGGGAGATAGGGCAAGTTGAGGACAACCCTATCATTCTCCCTGTCCTCAAAGTGATCAGATTGTGGCCATGGAAGTGGTTGTCATCATGGTCATAGAGGCCTTGGAAAAGGTCATGTTTATCTTCATGATTTAGCATTACCAATTCTAGATGATCCAAACACCGTTCGAGGTACACATTGCTAGTTTTCTAGCTAGGTGTATGGATTTTTATATTTAGGTGAGACACACACCTTTATATAACCAACCCTTTTTCATGCTTTGGGACATGAGGTGGTGTGTCTTCTAGTTCCCTTGGCATTGACTACGACAATTGGATGTCGATATGACTTATTTGAAACATGTAGATACTATGAGTTAGGGTTGGGGCAACACCACTCTTGCGGAGATTTCCACCATTTATGGATACAACCATATGATGTCATCCTCGGCTTGGATTGGTTTTATTTTGTATAAGATATTGTGGATTTCTTTTTGAGGAAGGTTGTGTTCTTTGATGCGGATGGAGAGTCGATGGTGTTTGTTGGTGAGAAAGACCCTGCATGGGTTAGAGGAATGTTCCGTCCTTGTAATACATGATGGATGAGCTGATGATAAGATCTTCAGATGTTAAATAGTTAGCATTTCCAAGGGTCATAGTAGAGTCTCGTGATGTCTTTCAAGAAGATGTGGTGACCTTACCCCCTTGATGAGAGATTCATATTGGGATTGAGCTAAAACTAGTACCACCTCTTATCTCTATGTATTTATATAGGATATCCCCTTCTGAGTTTCAAGAGATAAGTATAAAACATGATGGTATATTATAGTGAGGTTTTGTTTGGCTGAGTGTGTCACCTTGGGGTGCACCTGTTCTATTCCTGAAGAAGCATGATGATTGTTTGTAGTGGTGTGTCGATTACCGTCTCTTAAAAAAGTGAAAGTGAAGAATCACTCTCCTCTTCCATGGATTGATGATTTATTCAATCAAATTTAGGGTTAAAGCTGGTTCTCAAAGATAGACATGCAGTTAGGATATCATCATATGCATTTGAAGGAAGAGGATATCTAGAAGACTTCCTTTCGTTGTTTTCATGGGCATTATGAGTTCTTTGTAATGTCATTTTGGGTGAAGAATACTCCAATTGTTTTCACGGTATTGATGAACGTTGTGATCCATGAGTTTCTGGAAAGGATCGGGGTTGTTTTCATTGGAGACATCCTTATGTACTCTATGCCTAAGGAGGATCATGTAGAGAATCTACACACCATTTCAGGTGTTCTTCATCAACATAAAGTTTTTATGAAGATGTAGTATTTTTAGTTTTTGGATCGAGAAGTCTATTTCAGGGGTAATTTTGTGTCCCAACATGGATTAGTTGTGGTTCCATCAGAGAGACAAGTAGTTATGTCTTGGGTCTCCCCCAATACAGTTTCATAGGTGCGATGATTATTTGGTCTCGAAGGCTACTACAGGTGGTTCGTAGCTGATTTCTCTCCAGTTGTGACTCCTGTGATATCTTTTGACCATGAAGGATTCGGAGTTCATATGGACTGATATGTTTCATGCAACTTTCAGTTTTTAAATGTAGAAGTTAGAAAGTACTCCATGTCTTTTTCTTCTAGCAGAGGCAGTTCAAATTGATATTTTCTGTGATGCTTCGAATTTCGGGATATGATGTTTTCTGATGCAGTAGAGATCAGTTGTTTCTTATGGGTCACGTTAGTTTCATCCCCATGAACGTAACTATGCCCCCAATGATTTGAGTTGGATGTCGTGTTGTTTTAACTGATGTTGTAGAGACATTACCTCATTGGGGATCGCTTTGCGGTTTTCACCAATATTAAGAGTTTGAGGTATGATTTCACGTAATGTGGCTTGAACATATGAAAATGTTGGTGGATGGAGTTATTACATGAATACAACATTGAAATATCATATACTTCTAGAAAGGCGAATGTTGTAGCTGATTCACAGAGTCAGAAGTCATTTAGTGATGCAGTGAGTGAATCTGGTGGCTCCTAGAGAGTAATGGTTGAAATATTAGTATTATATAATCATATGGGAGAATATGGAGGAACATGTTCTCTATTTCAGAAGACGGTGCAATCATCTCTGGTTCAGCAGGTGGAAGAATCCTTGTTTGGGGATCATGAGGTGGAGGTCTGGAGAGACCAAGTTGTTTCTTGCGAAGCCCCAGATGGATTGTCTAAGGATGAACAAAACTATGTGTTTTATCAAAGAAGGATATTTTTTCCCTTTCAATATGCATGAGATGTTTCTCAGAGAGTTCCATAGTTATTTTTTAGTGGTGCATCCTGGCATGAAAAAGATGTACCGTGCCTTGATGTGCCAGTTTTGGTGGCATGGGCTAAAGATTGAGGTTATAGAGTTTGTGTCTCGATGTATTTCCTTCTATAAGGTGATGACCAAACAACATGTTACCGGTGCTCTGTTCTAGCCATTAGATGATTCTCACTGGAAGTGGGAGGCCATATCAATAGAATTTTTTATTGTTTCACCCCAATCTCACAGAGGAAATGACGCTATTTGGGTGGTTGAGGATAGTTTTACTAATTCGTCCCACTTCATAGAAATCAAGGAGTCATGCACAATAAATTCTTTGTAGAGGCAGTATCAGGACGAGCTGGGGAGACTTCATGGAATTCCAAGGACAATAATTTCCCATTATGATCCTTTTTTTACCTCTAGTGAGTGGAGGGGTCTCTAGAATTCCTTTGGTTCTCATCTAGGCCTTAGTACTAATTTTCATCCTCAGACGGACGATCAGACATAACAGAACAGTCAGACCCTTGAAAACATTTTACTCTCTTGTGTTCAAGATTTTGGAGGTTATTGGATGAGGCACATACCCTTGGTGGAATCCCCTTACAAAAATAGTTTTCATTCAACAATTGGTATGCTTCCATTTCAGGGCTTGTATGGAAGAATTTGATGTCCTCCATTGTGATGGAATGGGGTTAGAGAGTTAGAAATTCTCTCACTGAAACAAGCGTAGAATACAATAGATATGGCACATGTTATTAGTGAGAGGATGAAAGTAGCATAGAATCATCAGAAATCATATGTCGATCAATGGAGGAGACCCTTAGAGATTGATGTTGGGGATCACGTGTTTCTGTAGTAGACTCCCTGTCATGGGAAGAGAAGGATTGGTTCTGGGTGTATTCATTCTCACCAGTGTGTTTGGCCTTTCTAGGTTTTATATCATCTAGGAGTTCTGCCATATCGAGTAGCATTTTCCCTATAGATGAGCCGAATACACGATGTTTTTCATGTGTCACATCTCTGTGGTTATCTTCATGATTACTCTCACATAATAAATTAGGGAATGATCTATGTTGATGATCATGTGACCTTTGAGGAGAGACCTTTGGAGATCCATGATTACAAAGAGAATGTCTTTTGTGGTAATTCTATCACATTGGTTCATGTCTTGTGGCGACACGGTGGTATGTAGGAGAGTACTTTTGATCTTGAGTCCCAGATACGTGCCCAGTACCAAGAGTTGTTTGATTCTTTACTCTTTTCATGATAAAAAATATATTTCCCCATTGTTGTTATAGACCTTTCGGGATTATGAGATGGCTTTATTTGATTGCCTTTTGTGGCTTTGTCACTTTTGAGAGGTATCTCGAAGGGTGGTTGTTTGGACATCTTTTATGTCCCCTTTAAGGGTGGTTTTGAATTCTCGATGAAGAGAATGTTTTGAGAGGTATCTAATGTAATGGTCCGGACCTCTCTGGTCCATTTCATTGTGCACAAATCTAGTGCTTGAGGTGTTCCGGGATGTAAGTGTGATATATCCCCAACACTTTTCAAGGTTTGTAGTTCCGTGAACAATGTTTCCCGAACGATGAGGTTCCAACGGTATCCTCTTTGCCAAATTCTGAGTTCATGAACAATGATTCGAGAATGGTAATGTTCCAACAATATCTTATTTCCTTTTCCATTTTTTGAGTTCATGGACAGGGATTCTAGAACGGTGAGGTTCAAATAGTAGCATCTTTCCTTCGCCAAATTTTGAGATCATGAACAATGCTTCTAGAATGGTGATTTTACAACGGTAGAATCTTTCCATTTCCAATTTTTGAGTTCAAGAATAGTGTTTTTAGAATGCTGAGGTTCAACTATAGCCTCTTTCCTTTGATAATTTTGAGTTCATGAATATTTTTTCAAGAATGGTGTGATTCCAATTTTAGCCTCTTTCCTTTTCAAAATTTTGAGTTCATGAATAGTGTTTTCAGAACATTGCATTTCCAATGGCAGCCTCTTTCCTTTGCCCAATTTTCGGTTCATGAATAGTTTTCCCAGAATGATGACGTACAAATGGTATCCACTTTTTTTGGAAAAATTTCAAGTTCATGAACATTGTTTCCAGAATGGGGAGGTTCCAACGGTATCCTCAATCGTTTTTCAAATTTTGGGTTCATGAACAACATTTCCAGCTTCCTACAGTTTTCCCCATTGACATTTCCTTTAACAGAAAATGAATTTTAGGTCACGTTCTAAGGTCTCTAAGTATGATTCAAAGGCCATAACTCCTATATTATTTTTCCTAATGCTTAGGATAATTTCACAAGGACAAACTGTGTGGTTTAATGTGATCCACATTTAAGGGAAAATCCAGCATATCGTAAAACACTGCACTGTTAAATCCTCTAAAGGGATGAGATATCTTCATCCATAGTTCTTCCTCTATGATCTCAGCTGTGAGATGCTCTGAACTCTTATTCCATACCATTTGAGTTTTGCAATCAAACATTCCTCCAAGGATTTGTTCCCCTCTTTTATTGATGTAACCGTGCAGTATTGATAAATCATTGATATAAGGTATGATCTATCATCATTCTTTTGGGTTCATCTCCTTATATTTCTCCTTTCCCTTTTATGGAATGATATATCCATGTTCCTAATAAGCTTTTCATGGGGGGTTGACTGATGTGGTGGTGTCTCTGCATCCTCTAGGGGATACAGTTATCATGGGGGTAAGAGATTGTAACCCATTTTGTGGGTCATTCTCGTATAAAGATCGTCATGAACCATTTGGAGCAGGGGATTCATTTCTTCTCTTTAAATTTATGTGAAATTTTATTTTCATAAAGTTTTATTCCATTGTGTCACAAGGGAATTGACATAATAAATATTTCAACCAGATAAATATATTGATATCAATGGCAATTTATTGCCTTTTATTTTGAAAGATATTGTGATATATATGCTTTCTTTGTTTAGTTTTTTTGATGGAAATTGGTAATGAATTCAAAGATGAAATTTAATTGATAATTGTTTGTCTAATGATACAGTGTAATGTGAATGGATCTGATTTAGGTTGTTGTAATTTGATCTTAATTATATTTATGTAGGAAGAGTGTTTAATAAATTTGTGATATCATACTGTTTAGGTTTCCCAAAGTTGTAACCTATGAATAATAAACAGGTTAATTAAATATGGATTTATGAACTGGTTGTTAAAGAAAAAAATCCCTTGTAGGGTTGTGAGTTATCTTATATCTTGTTTAAGGAATTAGAGCCCCATTGATAGGATATTTGTTTTCCTGCTTCTTGTGTTCTAATGTGAACCTGGATAGCTGTTGTGATATGTGGGGGTAAGGGGGCCTACTGGCTGAGGTTGAAGTTGACTCTTAGTGTGGTGAGATGCATCTGCTTATACATATGGGTGTTGGGGAGGACACCAGGGATGATGGAATATTTTTGATGTGAATTTTTGGAAGCTTCCCGATTCATATTGGGGGTTTATCTAATTTACATTCCCCACTGCTCAAGGAAGCTTTTCTTGCTTAACATTCTTCTGAAAGGGGTGAAGATGCATGGGGTATGCCACATGCATTCCGTGATTTGCTTCTCAAAGGAGGATGGGTCTATGCTCTTGAAATAGGCAGAAAAGACTCAATGGTTAGTTTATCTACTCAGAGTATGAGAGCCACTTGTGTTTAGTAGTATATAATTTTTTTCTAGAATGCATTGTAATATGGGAAGGTAAGGATGTAAATAAATAAATGAATAAATGATGTTATCACATGGGGATGGAGATAGATGGGGTGAAATGTTGAGGGTGTAATATGAAGGAAAATTGAACATTGGGTGAAATGCTAATGAAATATAATTTGGAAATTATATTACGGTTAATTAATGATTAAATAATTAATTAATGTAATGTGAAATTGATAAAAAAAATGGAATAAATTAATGTATCAATTCTCATTAAATTGTTTTGGGGTTATAGGATACCAAATCCTAGAAGTGGCAGCTGAGAGTCTGAGAGATATTAGTTGTAGTTGTGTCTAGGACAAGGTTAGGCCAATTGTGTGGTTGTGAGATTTAGTAAGTTCTGTAATTTTTCAGTTTATTTATGCTACTCCACCCCGTTAGCTAGGGAAACTGACACCCCATGGATTTTGAGCCCTGAGGGGGGGGGGGTTCCATAATATTCCTGTGGGATGATGGATGGGAGTCTACCCCATTTGGCCCAGATCTCCTCTCTTGGTAGTTACATGTGCTGACAGGCACAGTGGTTAGTTTTCCCCATATATGTATGTAGTGGGATGTAATGTATTGTGGTTATTTACAAACATATAATTTTGATATAGATTCCTATGGACTACTATAGTTATAACCTTTATAGGATACGATATCTTGAGAATCCTTACTCATTGTATGGGATGTAACAGCTTGAGGTATAATATCTGACGTATGATACATGATATGAGAGATATGGTGGCTCCCGAAAAATACTTGCTTACTTTAATTACGTGGACATTGTGTTGTTGTTACATGACATGCATGTTGTGGTTCTTCTCCCATGTGTCTGTGGGAATTCCTTTTTAGAGATAGATGCTTAGGACATGGGACATTGGGGAAAAGTGGGAAACTAGTGGGGAAGTGTTACTGGGTTACCCTTGATATTATTTATAATATTATATAATATTGTATGATTTATTTGGTGAGAGTATACCTGGTGAGGCTGGGAACATAGAAAACTTCTTTAGGTGAGAAGTTAGATTCAATTATTGTTCACTATGATTTATCATGCTTTTATTACTTTTTCACGATGGGCTTCGGGAAGGATCCTACTGAGTATACTATTATACTCACCCTATGTATATAAAACTATTTTTCAAGACACTTGGAGTAGGTTAGAGACCAGAGTGGTTTCTACTTGATTGGGGTTCCATGACCCGTTTGGGCTTCGTGCTTGCTGATGTTTTTACATTCTTTTGGGAACTATCAGTTTTCCCCTTTTAGTTGTAGTAGTTTTTCTTGACATTACATTTGTGTACTTGGGATTCGATTTATATTATTATCTAAGTTAGACTGGTTTGGTGTCTATCTTATCTCCATCATTCGTATGTGTTCTCTTAGAGGGTAATTCCTTCCATCTGTGTGTTAAATATACCCCCGGTGCTAGTCGCCATCCTAGGGACTACAGTAGGAGGAACTCAGGGGTCATTATCTCCATTCTAAAATTCTCGGCCCAGGATGGGTACACATTGTGGGGAGGGGGTACTAATAGTTCGTATGATATGAATCCCATTCCATTTCATCATTTTGTTATGTTATTTTTTTATATATGTACATTGTGTCATTCATGGTAATGATAATTTTGGGATGTGATGGGAGCGACCAGAATTATACAATGCTCCAATGCATTGGGTAATGTTATTAGTCTCATGATTTTAAATTAAACGTTGTGTGAAGAAGAAGTTTTCATTGTTCATAGTTTTTTTGGGTTTTTAACCACTATAACATGATGTCACATTTTTAGGAATTTCCACGTTTCAAATCACTTATTAATGCTTCCTCACATGTTCCTGATCATTTGATTAGGTTATGATTATGTGAACCCCAAGCTATATTGTTCTTATCTATCATTTTACTATGATTTTAGCTCACCTATTTTGATGAATATCATTAGGTCACTTGTTGTACTATGTATAGGTCATGTTTTAATAGGAATCAAGAGAAGAAGTAATTAAATAAATGTTTATTCATGATGTTGTAATTGTTATGTATGGTCCTATTTTTCCAAAGACACTAACCTTTCGATCCTCTAGGTGTATTAATAATATGTTGTTTATCATTAAAATGATGTAATAGTAATTTAAGAAAATTCTGGGATATTGTATCATATAAGGAATAGCGGGACAATAAATTATGTATATTATAGAAATAAAAATGTAGATTAAATTCAATTCAATTGTGTCTTGACTTTCTTCGTACTCATAAGAATCTCATTTATATTAAATATATTATTAATATTAATATTTTATTATACTATATTCCTATGTCCAATTCCATATATGTTTTTATTAAATTATATTACCCACCTGTTAAAATTATATGTTATGTTTATGATTTAGGTAATATTAGCTTCATTTTTCTCAATTGCTTTAATTTTTTATATCACGTGTCCTTATAAATATATCATGAATTACAGAATATTAAAAAATATTTCAATATCCTAAAAAATAATTTTATTTTTATTTTATTATTATATTGAATATATATTTATGGAATGGAATAAACAATTAATGGTGAAAAGAGGCCATACGTATGCATGAATGATGCCTTCATTTTTTTATGTATTGAAGGAAAAGAAAAGTAGGTAAATAAAATATATTGATATGGATAAATGGTTATAATATCTTTATATTATCTTTATTATTTCATATATATCATATAGGTTCACTGAACCGATTCATTTTTCATTCAATGTAGTTTTTGAATGAATCATATCATTTTGAGGAGGCAGTTGTCTACACATTTTTAAACAAACTTTTCTTGTTGACACAAGCCAGATAACATACTGGCATGTACTAATAAATAAAAATTATTTAAGCTTAATGAAATTATAAATATCATAAATATAATTTAAAAATATAGTGTCTATCTTAATTTCTACCATGATTGGTGGTAAATGAAAAAATGAACAATAATCATTTCGTGAGGTGGTTGTGCACCATACAATTAAATAGTATGTTCATTACATAATAGATAGAAAATGTGTGTAATTATAGGAATAATCCAAATAAATAAAACGTCATTGTATATTTATGATAATTGTTTGGTTATAAAATCATTTAATATGAATATTTGATGGGGAGTAGAATGGAAACAAAAGAAATGATCTTGAGGGAGGGTGTTACCTCATAACCTAGTAACTAGTATTGATTTTCAGTAAAGATATTTCGTGGAAGGATTTATAATGGGATATAGTATTCTAGGAGGAAGGTAGGGTTTCTAGGAAGGGTATTCGGTTGAGCATGGATGAACCTAATTCCGTTGATAGGTGTGATGAAGTATAGGCGTCTATCTATTTTTGGAAAACGAAAGGACACAATTGACATTTGTGAAAACAAGTATGGTGTACCAAAATTTTAACATAAAGAAGTTATAACATCTAAATATCAAAATAATGGATGTTTTACCTTAATCAATGTAACTAATTTAGACAAATTCACTAATATTTTTGATAAAAAAAATTATTTTCCCTTATTATAAATTAAAAAAATATAATTATCCATATATTTAAATATTTTTTTCCAAATTTTAAAAATAAAAATTCAAACAATTAATAAATTTTTTCCCATTGATGGGAATACACTATGAGTTTTTATTGTAAAAATATCCAAAATGTTTGTTGTTTTTTTAATATCAATGAGATATGTGTTAGAATGACCACAATTAGATTAATTGTTAATAATTTGACCGAACAAAACTCTTAATAAAATTTAAAATGTAATTTATCCATAAAAATAAATTATATTAAAATGTCATATCGAACTAATGTTTAGTATTTATTAACTATTAATTAAAAATGAAATAATATAGAAAAATAATAATAATGTACTCAAACAAAATTGTTATATTTCTCATTGAATGAGTTGATTTATTTTGATATATATAATATATATATTTTTGAAAATTTGAACATAAAATAGGTCCTCTATTAAAAGGTGGTAAAATTAATTAATAAGAAATATATAATTTTATGCAGAAGAAGGGGTTTTTTAACATTAAGATTATCAAATATACTATATTAATGGAAAAAATAATTTATATAATATATAATATACATAAAATGTTTATATCACTCACTAATTTTAATTAATTCAATTTATGTGGGTAAAATAGATTTTTTTGTATAATAATTTTGTCATTTATATTAGATCGGTTCTGATATTAATTTATAATAAATTAATATATAATGAATTCATTATATATTTTTGTAAAAAAAATATTTTCATAAGTTATTTATCCCTTTTCATAACTAATAATTTGACTACTAGTCTATATTAAATAATATATCTATATTTGGTGAAACTCTGTCTTGGTAGCTACACAACACATCGAGGATGGTCATTAAAGTGTTTAATGGAAGATAATATTAGACTTCCATGTACACCAAAATAATATTTTTTTATATTCCATGATTAAAATAGTTTTGAATATAACACTAACTTTACATATTTATTTAATATAAATAGACTATTTTTAGTGAAGCTTGAAATGTGAAATTCAAAAATATTAAATTTATTAGAAAAAATAATTGTCAAAATCGATGGGTTCTGCAATCTAAACCATTTAAAATGAACATTCCCCATTGCATTCATCTGGTTTATCAAAGGATTAACACTTTTACATTCCTTCAATAGAAACCAACATTGTGAGAATGACAACTAAGATAACCTTTAAAAAAGAATGTTGGAACCATAACATTTTCCCACTATATGAAATAGATGGGTTACCATGTTGGAGAACATTGCTGGAATGTAAAAAACATGGACATTGAAGAGAAATATAATAGTCAAGTTATAGAGGAGAGTGATATTGAACCTGTTCAAGAGAAAGTTATCAATCAACAATCCCTAAATTTGTAATGAACTATGTGACTATTTGATTCATCAGAAAAGATGATACTAGGAAAACCATTATGGTATCTAGATCCTTTCCCAAATTATGAATGATTATAATGATAATTTATACATACATTATTTCATTACATTTTATATGTAAAATATCACTATTTGTTCATATAATTACCAATTTACACTTTACATATTTCTATAAAAAGAAATTTGAATTTCTTTCATTATTTAAGATCCAATAGATGATGAGATCTTTGACAATTTATCCCGTCTATCTTCAGTTACAATAAAAAAATTTGTTATATCAGTTTATCCAATGTACATTAAACCTGAAGTGGTGAGATAATACTTTATTCTCACAAACTCCACCTAATGTTTAAATTAAACAGCCTATAAATAGTTAACCTTATAACCATTATAAAAAATATAATAACAAAACATTATAATGAATGATATAAAATCATCTTAAACTATACCCCCTTATTTTAAAATTAAGCTCTTGGTTTTCACATCCAATAAATGGGTACACCCCCATTGTATATACCTTTTTTAACATGGTAAATACCGCAATTACAATAAATTGTTTTGGAAAAAATGCACTATTCCTTATTATAGTGATTACTAGATAAATTATTTAAATCTAAGAAGTTTTAAAATTCATCCTTGATGACATAAACCCCTTTTTCAACAAATATATAATCAGATATATGGTAATTAGTGCTATTTATTTTACTTTATCCGAATCAATCATCATGTTATCCATGCTAGGACCAATTTTCATAAATTCTAGATCAACGTTTTGGTTACCTTCCCCTAACCAAAATATCACTTTTCTATGTCCTCGTCACCATTCATCATACCCATCTTATTCTATAATAAAAACATATATTGAACATAAGAAAATATTTCATGATTATTATAATATAATCATTGACATACAGATCATAAATACACCATTCATTAATCTTTATTCTTATAATATTACTCACGATTCTTCCACTTATTCTGTAATAAATATATCTTAGAATTTTAAATATGAATCTTTTATTAATGTTCATCAAACTCAAACATTATTCATCTATATAATGTAATAAATTCCAGAAAAACCTCACATATCTTACACAAGTAATTTATGGGAACATTATCTTCATAAGAATAACGAATATTCATTACATCAGCATGTTTATTATTATGATATTTCCAATTTCAAAATATGTTTTCATAATTCTCATAAATTCAACATATAAAACTATCATGGTTAACCAGGTTCTTTCTTGTTCTCTCCATTGACTAAAACAAAAACCCTTATGTATTAAAACACATATCATAGAAGAAAACCACATAATCATGAAATATTACATATAGGATTTCTGTTGGACAAAAATCCCTCAAGGTAAAAATGTAGTATTTTTGGGTTGATTGTGTTTGTTGAAAAAGCAGGTTTCCATGGAAAATCGTCGAGTTCCAGAGAATTTGTTGACAATCCATGTTGAAATAGAATGAAGAAAATGGAAAGGAAAATCTGTAGGCAGTACAAAAGAGCAGTACAAGGTGGCATCGTTTCCCAGGGTTTTCCAAATTTTTGGGGTCCCAAATTTGGAGTTTGGTGAGAATTGTGAAAATAGTATTTCCGTGAAGATCATATTTTTATATGGGAAAGGAATTAGTTTCGCAATGATGGGATGCATGGATTGGATTTCGCGAAGGCCAAAAAAATGGAGGCAGTGATGCTTCACGATTACGTCAAAGCATCGCGAACGGCAGAGTTGAAGCACATCGCGGTGATGAAGGGCTTTGCGAGGGAGCTTCACGGTGAAGGCGCGAAAGAATGTTGATGGTAATGATCCTCGATTAAGACAAGCTTCACGAACGGAAAATTGCCGCGGTGCTTCGTGATTTGGAAAGAATTCTGGCGGAAACATTGGAGCTTCGTGATTTTTGATGATGTGGCGTTGACTTCACGTGGAAGGTTTGAGGGTCGGTGGAATCGCCTATAAATAGAGACCGACCCCCTCGAGAGAAGTAGAGAGCATTTTCAGTTTATATCATTTTCTCTCGTTTTGCGAAGGTGGTTCGCAGAGCCAGTGTTCTTCGCGAAAGAGGAGCTTCGCGACGGCTATTGTAGCTCCGAGAATGTTGTGAGCTCCGCATTGGCTCAGTGAGCTTCACGAGGGAAGTTTCTCTACAACGACTTGAGCTTCACGGGAGTTATTTGCGAGGTTTCTTCGCGAGAGAGCTTCACAAAAAGGTAGTATCTTCAAGAAGGATTGTTTGAGCTTCGCGAAATTGGGAGCCTAGCAAAGTAGGGTGCTTCACGAAGGTGTTTCCAAAGTGAATTGCCCAGTGGTTAAGAGGCAAAGTGGTATTCATCAGTGGATGAAAGTTGGACTTCAACAGATCATATATCAATAGTTGAAGATTCATTATTTCATGCAAATGAAGATACCTACAGGTCTATAAACTGTGAGTGGATCCCTTCTAAGTGCAGTGAGCATAGGAATTTGAAAAAGGTGATCCTCTCCGCCAGCAGTGATCTAGAGAGAGAGAGAAACAGGGAGTGACCCTTGGTAATGTAGTGAGCTGACCCTAAACTTTGTAAAGGCAGTGATCCTAGGCATAGAAGTGATCTATCCCAAACTTTGTATCCACATCTAGTGAAGAATTGTGGAATTTGGTACGACCAGCAACTTGTCTGCATATACACTTTGGACGTAGCCCAGTGAGGGTGAACCAAGTAAAAATCTCAGTGTCTATCTGGTTGCTTCCCTGCGTTGCATTCAAAGAATCCTCATTAGATAAAGAAGTAAAGAATTGATCATAGTTTACACACGAGAGCAAACAAAGTGACCCTTGTAATAAAGAGGTGAAGATATAGTGGGGCATGAAGAATTTCGAAAACGAATATCCATACCCTAATTCACCCCCCCCCCCTCTCAGGGTATATAGACCCCTATTGGTCCTAAAAATTGGTATCAGAGCGCTGGTTTCTTTTATCAGATTTTTTTGCTTCGACTTGGTGTAGTCGATCTGTGTGGTTGAAGATATTGTTTTCTCTTATCTCAGTCTGTCATGGGAAAGAGAAAAGCATCAAAGAAGAATCAGAAGTCTGGTAATTTCCCTCAGTGTTGAAGTGTTTTTGGAAATAGTGTTATTCAACTAATAGAATCAAACATCTTACTGAATAAAGGTCTGGATGAATCTGATAGGGAAAATGTTGATTCACTCAATCAGGATGTTGGAATGAGTGATGTACATGAGCATCAGAGTGATACTGAAATAGAAGAAGAAATTGAAGGAAGAATAGATATGAGAGATGAGTTAGAGGCTCCTCTTGAGGAGATATATGTTTGGAGAGCTAAAACAAAGAAATATAATAATGTTGTTCACGATGCCAAACTCTATATGCTGCAGCAGGAAGAAGAGAAGTTTGAGTTGACAGATGAAATTGAGAAACTCATGTTATCAACACGAGAGAACTCAGAATCAGTTAGTGACTATAAGCTTAAGATTGAAGAACAGAAAAGGGAGTTCGATGGCTTGAATAGAAAAGTGAAATATCTAGTCAAGTGTATCTAAGAACTTAATATTTCAAGTGATGTTAGAAACACTGATGAAATTAAATCCAAAGATATTCGGATCCAAGCACTGGAAACTGAGATCAACAAGCTAAGAAGTTTGAAAAAAAGTCTTATTGACGTAGCTACTGATCTGAGGGAGAAAAATGATTATCTATATGAAGAATTGAGAAAGAGATCTGCAAAGGTAGAAAAATCAATAGTTGATGTCAACGGGAAGAATCTGAACACAAATGAGATTCAAAATATGAAATCTAAAAATGATGATCTTGTGACATAGCTTTCTGAACTAGTTCAGAAGAATTATAGGCTACAACAAGAGAATGATTTTTTCATAGATTCTGTTGCTCAAGAAAAATTGAATGTAAAGGAGCAATGTGAAGTGGTGGAAAAGCTTACACAAGAATTGGAAGTTGAGAGGAGTAGAAGAAAGTATCTCAAGAGAGAATTTGATGCTCAACTTTAATCAAGTGAATTAAAGATTCCGAAGTTGAAAGAAGAGCTAGAATCAGTGAAGAAGGAAATAGAGAAATCCAATCCTAGAGGAAAGCCTAACATGATGGATCCCTTGAACTTACTATTTTATTATCGTTCGGTAGGTGATGATGAAATGAAAAGAAAATTTCCTATTTCTAAAAAGAGGAAAGAAAAATATTTCTCAGCTCAAAGACCATATAGTCTGGGAACAAATGGTATCGGATTTGATGAATCCCCTACCATGAATGATAGAAAGAGAGCTGTGAACAGTTCCAGATGTGAAAGAAATCCTATAGGTGCTGGAGATAGGCCTAAGAGGACAGTTACAAAAAGTAGTGATGACATGTGCTATTTCTATGGGATTCATGGCCACACATCAAGCTTCTGTTTAGAGGCTCATGAATTCACATCAGGTTGTGAAAATAGAAACTTTGCTGAATCTTAGAATAAGAAGAAGCTTCCTGAGAAATCAGAGAGTACAATATCTCAAAGGAAAGCATTCATAAAATGATATTACTGTGGAAGAATGGGACACACCATGAATATGTGTCAAGAATCTCAGTAGATCAATGTTAGAAGAAGATCTCTAGCTACATCAACATCTCGACATAGAATCAATGAAATGAGGTATGTCTTTGATGGAAAATGTTTCATATGTTCTGATCATGGGCATTTGGCCAGGCAACTGGAGGAAGTGAGGAAGGAGTGTGATGCACTCCAAGAAAGAATCAAAGGGTTGACCCATCAGGATCATCCAATACCCTCATCATGAGGATTCGAGAAAAAACCCTATCCCTATGTATATAAATGCTATTAACTAATGATTCATGTGTTTCAAGTTTTATGGAGATACGATCCAAGGGGAAGTGGCATCTAAGGATACGAAGTGGAGAATTGATTTTCTCTAGAGTTTCAATTGATTCAAATCAGGTACTAGAGTTGAAGAATAAAGGATGAAACATAGCACAATATGAAGGGATTTTGTTATTAACTCTATCTCTTGTTTCCTACATGGAGTTCCAAATCATTAGGCTTAGAGATTTGTTTAATGGATTAATGATGAGTGCCGGATTAGCATAAATCATACAGGTGGAAGATGAGAATAAATGATTCAGGAGAATAATGTTGTTTATGGGTCTAAACAAGGATTCTATCCCCAGGAAGTGTTTCATAACATAGGGGGATCATTCAACAACAAAATCATATTCCAGATCCATCAAGGAAATAATTGGATGACCCAACTCAAGTGTTGTCTATCGAGAGAAGACATACTTTGGGAGAAGCAGTAATGATAAAGCATTTCATGATTATTTATTTTGATCTAACATTGTGGTATCAGCTGACTATTTTCAGGAGACCAAGAAGCTCCGAGAACTAGTTGAAAGGAATGATTTCACTGAACAATTAAACAGTGAGAAATTTCCTAAAAAACGTGATGAGGAGGAAAGCAACAAAGGTGGAGCATAAGTGACTAATGCAGATTTAGAAATGAAAAATCCTCATCTACACAATAGTCAAAGAGTTGAGCTGAAATTTATATAAAGAATATCATTGGTGATTAGTCGGATTCAGTTCAGACAAGGAAAATGAAATCACTATAGCAGACATCTTTTCTATCTCAGGTTGAGCTGAAATGCTTTGCTGATTCAGCTGAAGATGAAATCTGTGTTCATGCCATGCATGAAAAGCTAGATCAAAATTGAGAAGAATCAGATGTGGGAGATTGTTTCGAGGCCAGAAGATAAGTCCATCACCAGGACTAAATGGGTCTGTTTTCACCAAGATGAATTTAGTTGGAATAGTTATCCAAAACAAAGCATGAGTAGTGTCCAAAGGATACTCCCAGATAAACGGTATTGAAGTTGAGGAGACATTTGCACCAGTTGCAATGTTAGAGACAATCAGATTATTTTTATCCATAGTGGTGCAATGGAATTTCAATGACTTCCATATGGATGTCAAATCTGCATTTATGAATTGGATTCTAGATGAAGGAGTGTATGTCGATCGACCAGATGGTTTTCTTGTTCATCAGGATGAGAACAGCGTTGTAAAACTAAAGAAGGCATTATATGGGATGAAACAAGCACCAAGAGCATGGTACTGAAGGCTTGACCAGTATTTTAAGAAGATTAGATTCCAGCGTGGAGGAAAGACAAGGAAGTGAAGACTCCTGTTTCTACCCGTATGGAATCATCAATAGATGATAGTGGTATGGTAGTTAATTTCACCGAAAACAGGTACATTATCAGCAGTTTTCTATACTTGACCGCAACAAAGCCTGAAAATGTATTCTCCACATGCCAAGTAGCGAGATATCAGAGTAATCCCAAGGAAAGCATCATTCTTGCAGTGAAAAGAATACTTTTGTATATCAAGGGCACGATGGATTTCGGGTTGACATATAATGGAAAATCTCAGTCGGAATTATTGGGATATACTGATGTAGATTGGGTCGGTTCAGCGGACGACAGGATGTCAACGTCAGGTGGTGCATTCTATCTTGGTGGATTGTGTATTTCTTGGCTTAGAAAGAATCATGATTGAATTTCATTGAGAACCACATAAGCTGTGTATATTGCGGCCACTCAAGCATGCACAAAGTTATTGTGGATGAAGCAGCAACTTGAAGATATGAGAGTTGAAGTGAAGTCTCCAATCGGAATCCAGTGTGTTAACTCATGTGCTATAAATCTCAGCCAAAATCCCATCCATCACTCAAGGAAAAATAACATTGAGATAAAGTATCATTTTATCAAGGAGAAGGTTGAGCAGGGAATCGTGAAGTTGGAGTATGTGCCTACAGAGCTACAGGTTGCATACTTTATGAAAAAGTCCTTACCCAAGGAAGCTTTTGAGAGACATCGACTAGCTCTGGGAGTTCAGTCGACTCCCCACACTTGAAATAGTTTGTATGTGGACCCCCCCTCTCCCTGAGGTATGATGTGTTTTTCCCAAATGTGCTGATGTGCTCTCTACTCTGTTAAGGAGGGGGAGAAAATTGTGACCTTTGGGTTCATTGACAAAGAGGGAGAAAATAGTGATTTCTCAAGGGGGAGATAGTGTGGAGATTTGATAAATCATGAATGATATGGGGAGATGCAGATAGGTGGAGCAGCTAGATTGGGGGAGTGCAATGAGATAGGGGGAGTGTATTAAATCTGACGATGCTAGAAGTGATCGATCAAAGCATAGAAATCACAATAGCTGAGGATTGTGATAATAGAAGAAAATTGCTATTGAAATGGTGAGAGAAGGTTTCCATCTATCAGGAATTGGTAAAAAAGTGGTTCAACAATTGGCATCAATTTAAGAATTGGTATTAGGTTGGAATCGACAATTGGTGTTTGACATGAAGTGATTCATTGATGATCTTTTCATACT
This sequence comes from Viscum album, assembly GCA_963277665.1. Lineage (NCBI taxonomy): Eukaryota > Viridiplantae > Streptophyta > Magnoliopsida > Santalales > Viscaceae > Viscum > Viscum album. The sequence continues at coordinate 1,494,143,840 of OY728121.1, forward strand.
ACTCTAGTTTCTCACGCCGAGCATTACTCATGTGGGCTTAGAGTACGTGTTAGGTAAAGCCTTGAACGCTATTAGAATCGCAAGAGGTGAATGGTGGTAGCGGTTGGAAGAAGAATTAGTGAGCTATCAACATACAAAAAATCATTCTGAGATGAGTTATGAAGAATTTCCAACAAACCCAAAGGGGGAGATTGTTGGGAAAAAATCCCTCAAGGAAACATTGTAGTATTTTTGGTTTGATTGTGTTTGTTGATAAAGCAGGTTTCCATGGAGAATCATCGAGTTCCAGGGAATTTGTTGACAATCCATGTTGACAAAGAACGATGACAAGGGAAAGGATGATCTGGAGGCGGTATAAAAGAGCAGTACAAGGTGGCGCGGTTTCCCAGTGTTTTCAAAATTTTTGGGGTTCCAAATTTGGAGTTTGGTGAGCATTGTGAAAATAGGATGTCCATGAAGATCATATTTTTATATGGAAATTGCATTAGTTTCGCAAAGATGGGATGCATGGATTAGATTTCGCGAAGGCCAGAAAAATGGAGGCAGTGATGCTTCACGATTACGTCAAAGCATTGCGACCGGTAGAGTTGAAGCGCATTGCGGCGATAAAGGGTTTCACAATGGAGAATCGTGGCGAAGGCGCGAATGAATGTTGATGGTAATGCTCCACGATTATGACGAGCTGTGCGAATGGAAAATTGTCACGGTGCTTCGCGATTTGGACAGAATTCTGGCGGAAACATTGGAGCTTCGAGATTTGAGATGATGTGGCATTGACTTCATGTGAAAAGTTTGAGGGTCGGTGGAATCTCCTATAAATAGAGGCCGACCCCCTTGAGAGAAGTAGAGAGAATTTTTAGAGAAGATAATTTTCTCTCCTTTTGCGAAGGTTGTTCGTGGAGCCATTGTGCTTTGCGAAAGAGAAGCTTCAAGGCGGCTATTATAGCTCCGCGAATGTTGTGAGCTACACGTTGGCTTAGTGAGCTTTGAGAGGGAAGTTGCTCTGCAATGACTTGAGCTTCGCGGGAGTTCTCGTGAGGTTGGTTCGTGAGAGAGCTTCACGAAAAGGCAGGAGCTTCATGAATTCTTGTTTGAGCTTCGTGAAATTGGGATCCTAGCAAAGTAGGGTTCTTCGCGAAGGTGTTTCCAAAGTGAATTTCTCAGTGGTTTAGAGGCAAAGTGGTATTCATCTGTGGATGAAAGTTTTAATTCAACATATTATCTATCAACAGTTGAATATGAATTATTTCATGAAAATTAAGAGACCTACAGGTCTATAAAATGTGAGTGGATCCTTTCCAAGTGCAGTGAGCATAGAAAGAGGAAAAAGGTGATCCTCTCCACCGGCAGTGAGCCAGAGAGAGAGAAAAAGGGAGTGACCGTTGGGAAAGCAGTGAGCTAACCCTAAAATTTGTAAAGGTAGTGAGCCTGGGCATAGAATTTATCTAGCCTGAATTTTGTATCCACATCTATTGAATAATCGTGGAATTTGCTATGACCGACAACTTGTCGGCGTATGCTCCTTGGACGTAGCCCAGTGATGGTGAACCAAGTAAAAATCTATGTGTCTGTCGGTTTTCTTCCCTACATTGCATTCAAAGCATCATAATTTCATAAATATGTAACGAAGGGATCATAGATTACCCACAATATCAAAAAAATTGACCCTTGTAATAAAGAGGTCAAGATCTAGTGGGGAAGGACGAATTTTGAAAAAGATTATCCATACCCTAATTCACCCCCCTCTCAGGGTATATAGGCCCCTATTGGTCCTAAAAATTTATAAATAAGGACACCATATAAATTCTATGACGCCCTATGTTTATCCTAGGATGTTCATATAATTTTACACATCCATCATTCATTACGGTTCATGATGAGTTTTTCAATTCTAAAAGCATATCCCATAGGAGTTCAAAATGAGGTGTGTCATAGGGCTCGTTATCATTTATGAAATTACCATGTTTCACACCCAGAACATCATTTCATAGTTTTTACTCCATGTTTCATATCTGGAAGAGACACATTCATTTTTATTTGTCCAAATAATGATGTGTTTCTATGATACCACTTATTGTATCATTTACTGAAATCCCATGAAATTTCTCTACAAATTTCTATATCCATAGACTTATCCCTAGTCAAAGGCTTAGGGTTATCCCAAATGATTTACTATCATATTTTACCAAGGATAAGAAAATCATTACTATGATACCAAGTATAACAAAATGGTCTTAATGTACATATTCATTACATCACATTTATGACATACTAAAAACATTATACAAATATAAGACTAGATATTTTATTTTTCTAGAGCCTTTCGAAACATGTAAACAAAAACACTAGTTCATAAGAGATGTAAATTAACACCTACTAGGTAATTCGGGACTAGAACCCATCTCAAACACATGATACATATATTTTTAACTTGGGATGGAAATACAAAAAGTGGTGAGCCCAGATTCACAGTAAGGGGACACTGGGGATAAATGTATGGGTAAAGATAATCACATGGGTATGATAATGAGATCATTGAATTAGAACACCATATACTACATATCAAAGATCAAGAACATGGATAATAGAATAAATCAAGGTACATTATATGACATGAATCATAAAGAAAAAAAGAAAACATAATCCATGAAATCATATTATATGAATAAGGTATTTCATTAAGGAATTCATTGATATATGATATAAATCACTATATTTAAATACTCATTGCTAAAAGATATCAATGAATATAATGTGTACCACACCAAGTAGGCAGGTAAAACTATTATAACTAGTACTAGTCATTAACTTATAAGGAGTCTAGTTTTACTAATCTTCCCAAAGTGGATCAGGTTTCCCCATCTTCCAAAATCATAGTGACTACACTTACTTTGCGTGACACACCACAATCCCTAGTGGAAATCCATTCCCAATAAGGGATCGGGTCAACCCATCTTCCCATAGTAGATCAAACCATTCAACATGATTCATGTCATTGTATCATGATATATAAATATTTATTCATTTAATTGGAGGTAGATATAGGTCTCACCCTTTTCATAATACAACCATTCTTAACTATACCATAAACATTCACCATATAATGACCTACTAAATGAGATGGAGTTTATAAAAATCCTATAATAATCAAGTGAAACAAAATGGGTGTCATTAAAATGTTATTATATATTAATATTTGGAAAATGATATATTTTATATTTATTTTATCACATCCATTCCCATGAAAATAAGTGTTTTTCCCAAGCACATATCAGGTGGAAGTGGAACATGTTTCATAAAAATCATTCCAATAAAACATTAACCCTTTTTGAGAATAAAATTAATAGAACCTTTTAATAATTTATTAAAAGGTAATTAGTAACATCAATATATGTCATTAATAATGGAAAATTATTTTGAAAAATATTTTACGAACATTTATTTAGTTAACCATCATTTCATATTTGAAAAAGTTTCTTTTAAAAATGTATCCCATTTAAAATAATTATCTTGAATTTATTGATTAAATCATAAAATGAAATATTTGAAAAACTTTTGGAATCCATTTTAATTGAAAAAATATAATATAAACAAATATTTTGAAAACCATTTTTATTGAAAATTAACAAAAGAATCTAGGAATTATTTTCAAAACCATTTCATTGACATAGTTATAAAACATATAAATTAACCATTAATACATTATGAAAAACATTTCACATTAAATCATATAATATATTATAGTAAATATTATAAAACCATTATTCTTTAATATTATGAATGAAGCGTGAAAACATGTTGAAAATAAATTTCTTTGAAAACATATAAACGTTTCATTAAAACATTTGGAAAACTATATTCAATGAAATATAATGACGTATTATTGAAAATGTTTTGAAAACAACTATTACCATGAAAGCATAATATAATACTGAAAATATATTGAAATCCATCTAACATTGAATAGTTATAAAATATACATGAAAATATTTTGTAATCCTTCATCGTGAAAACAACATTTAAACAATGAATTTATATAATATTTTCGAAAAATGATTTATTTTCCTACCTGAATGGACCAAATTCCTTCATTTTTTATTTTTTTTATTATAATACCCCTTTCAAGGGATGAGGCGGACCATTACAATGACAAAAGTCCTATGATATACAATACATGACCTATAGGTAATTGAATAAATAACCTCAATAAAGACAATAAGTAATTCCCATCATATAATTTATTGTGATGTAAAGTCTCTACCTTAGAATGCCTAGTCATCTTATAGTCCTTATAGAGTAGCACAATCCTTTTACTAATGGCAATTCTATAACCTATCAATCTTATAGGTCTGGTTAGCTCTTCCCTAAGGAAGGCCCTAGCTCTAAATCGTCATCGTGATCATTGTTCATTGTAATATATCTGGTTTATTCTTCATTTTTATTACGACCTAAAGGTATTTAGGTAGAACAATGGCCTTAAGGTGGCCTAATGGCCTTGAGGTTCCCCAAAGGCCTTGAGGTGTCCTAAAAGCCTTATTGGCACAAATTACATTAATTACATAAGGACAAAAAATGGTGGACCCAAAGCTCAAATGGATGAATAGGTCTGACTTTTATTGTACCAAACAATACCTGTTAAAATACCTTTTATAGTATCTACTAAAATACTATTATTGTAACATGTATATTTGTATCCATGATAATTTAATCCCAGTTCTCTTAGATGCACATACCATGTCCTCATAAACTAATATGAGGCTCATGTTATGGGAATATCATATTATTGATATGTAAACACCCATAAATTTAATTTTAATAATCATATAATAAATCCATTTGTAGTATAGACATCACAAAAAATGAATGGGTTTGGAATAAATTATTTTTGTCATGGAAAAAAATATGTGGTCAAATTCCCTTATCTTGTGACTTGACTCTCATCGTACTCATAAGAATGTGCAATATAAAAAATATAAGTTTTTTTTATAATTATTATAAATAAAAATATTCATATAATTATATCCATATATAATATGATAATGAAATAATATTACTCAATTGTTTACAATTATATGTTAAGGTTACACTTCATATAATATTTTCATTGTTTTTCACATGGTCCTTAATTTGTAATATAATTTGTAATTATACTTATATAATGTTTTAAAGATGGAAAAAACCAATATAAATATTACTAATATTATGTATATATGTGTTATAATAATATCTACAATATAGAATAATGAAATGTAATACATCGTTCGTATTGATGGTAGACTGTACATATGCATTAATTTTTTGTCTATTTTAATAATGTATTAAACAAAACAAGTTAAATCACATATAGGTATATATATATGTGTGTGTGTGTGTGTGTGTTTATATAATGTCAATAATTTATATTTATAATTGCATATGTATCATATTGGCTCACTACATGTATCTTTAATACATTCCATGAAGTGTGTGAATAAATCACATCGCTTTGAGGGGGAGGTGGTCCACACATACTTAAAGGGAATTATCATTTTAAAACAATATTTAATGAAAAAGGGAATTTAATAATTAAATTTAAATGACAATAAATATATTATAAATATCGTATATATCATATATATATATATATAGATATTGCATCATAATGTCCACCATTATATGTGGTAATGGAAAAATGAACTATAATTATTTCGGGAGGCGGTAGCTCGCTGTAAACAAACACAGTATAATTACTACCCATTGAATGGAAATGGTTGTAAAATTTGGTCTAACCCATAGAATAAAAAAATAATTGTGTGTATATGATACTAGTTCATTTATACATTTATTTAATAATAAAATTACATTAATTGGATATGGAAAAAAAGATTGGAGCTTGAAGGAGGGTGTTAACTCTTAATTAGGTAACACCTTTTGGTTTACATGAATGTGATTTTTTGGAAATGTGTATAACCAATGAGAATATTCAAAGAGAAAGTTACATTCTTTTGGATGATTATTGGGAAGATAATGGTTGAATTATTTTTTTTAATTGTGAAGAAGTGGGAGAGGTGTTTCCATGTTATAGGGAAGGAAAAGGGGCATGCATAGAATTTTTGAAAACCAATAAGATATAACCATGTGTTTACATTAACAATTTCATAAAACCAAAAAAAACTAAGTAGTTGAAGTTTTAGGGCATAAATATGCCTATAAATTGGTTTTAGAGAACTGTATTAGTCATTTCTACCCTTATATTTAAGGTTTATTTTCTTATTTTTGTTAATTTTACCATAATCGTTATAATGATTTATTAATGCATTCACTAATATTTTTGTTCAATAATTGAATTGAAAAATTTATAAATAAAAAATTATATTAATTATGAATATTGAATCCCCAGTTTCACATTCCGATAATAGAATTTTAAGAAATTAATTTATATTAATCCCATTAACGGTATGGCACTACGTATTTCTATAAAAAAAATCTGAAAATTTCCTATATTTATGTAGTCAATATCAAATTTAAATTGATTACAATGACCTAATAAGAATTAATTTTAAAAATAAATAATTTAATTAATTTTTAAAACCAGTTTAGAATATAATTATATTTTTAATTAAATTAAGTAAAAATGCATTTATATGTAACATTTATCATTTTTAAAATAATAATTAAAAAAGGAAACCTTTCCAAAAAATATTTTTTTACCACAACCTAATTTATATATTTCAATATAAAATATGTTGTTTATTTTTACAAATATAAACAATGAATGTACCAAAAGTTGTATTTAAAATAGTTTCAATATTAAAAGGTGGTAAAAATTCCTTAATAAAAAATATTGTATTTTATGCATACAATTATATTTATCTTCTATTAAGACAAAAAAACCTATTGAATGAATTTAAAAAATATTTTATTAAATATATATTATATAAATGTCATAAATATAAATCACTATTTTTAATTAATATAATTTATTAGGTTAAATATTTGGTGGGTAAATTAAAATTTTCATTTATATTAAATAGGCTTTCATATTCATTTCAATGTATTTTATAATTAATGAATGAATTTTATATTTGATTAAAACATATAGTTTTAAAATATAGTTAACCCTTTCCATAAATTTTAATTTAATTTCAATAAAATATTAAATATTATGTTTATATTCTCTAAAACGTTTTTTTTCAAGTCACACAAGCCTTAAAATATTTTCATTGTTGCATATAATGCAAGCCCTCATCAGTGTTCCATGTAGAGCCAACTAATATTTATGTTGCATATAATCCCTGATTAACTTGGTTTTACAATAAAAAAGGCAAAAAATTGTCCATTAATATAAATAAAATTATTTTTAGTGTTTCATGGAATATAAAATATTAAAAATATTAAATTAACTCGAAATCAATTTAGAACATCTCGTGGTGTTACAAATAGAGATTATTAATTTCAAAAGTTATGCCTTTAGTTCCATATATTCAAACGTAGATTTAATTATTTATGAATTTTAGTAGGTATTTTTCATATTTTTTTTTGTTTACCACTATGATTATATTTTCATCACACTATAAATTTTGATTTTAGTAAATAGAACAAACTATATGGAATTGGGATTACATTAACTGTGATATAATCTTTTCTAGCGAGAATTCAATTGGGATGATAAATTGAGTGATAGATATTTTGATCATCCAAAATCTATTTTTACAAAACACGAATCATCATTTTAACCTTAAAAACACTCAGATGAACTAACATAGCGAATGATAGAATTCATAGAGGTATCTGGTAATAGAAACAATAAATCAAATATAATTCAGATTCTTATACATCAATAATGTTGGAAGATTCAATAACTGGAATGTACCTGATAGATTTTAAGACACATTATTATTGGAAATGGACACAGATAATGTAATTTTTTATTAAAAATGAAATATTTTATTATGGTAATGGATATGAATAATGTTTCCCTAATGTATGAAAAAATATTTAATGTTTTAAAGGGTGATGTATGTTAATTATGAAAATTTAATTCATAAGGGAAAATCTCATTAATGGAATCAATATATTATCTTGATTAATATTTTTTCAATTTATTTTGATGTTACTATGAATTACATGTAAATGGAATCTCATTTTGAGGAATTATACTATGAATCTTAATTAAAGACTTTAGGATGAGGTGGAATGAATGATGTTATTTTGAATGTGCATTCAAGAATTATTTTATAAGAATCTTGATTTATATAAGTGTTGTTATGCATATGTTTTTCATAATGGATTTGAATGAATTTTCAAAATTAATATAATGGCCTAGAATAGTGGTTTGATAGAAATGGGATATATTATAATGATAACATGACTATGGGAATATAACCCTTAATTTGTTCCATATGTTGAGAAATGGAGTTATGTTTGGATAATGGGAATGTTTATATGAATAATGTAAAATAAATTTTGCTGATAATCTTGTATGTGATTAATAATTTGTAGAAAAATTGGATTATTCTATCATTCAAGAGTTTTATTGATTATTTGGATCTGTAGAATTTTTTAAATCATATATTATTTATTTAAGTAAGAATAAATCATGAATTACTTCAAAAATTAATTATAGAATTTCATGTTATTAACATGTTTCAAGAGAATACAAGATATAGGTATTGACATGTTAGGTATCTGACAATAATGAAAAGATATATTATATATGGTGTAATAATTATTATAAATTTAGTGAACATATTCCATGAATTTGGATTTTAATAGTCTATAATGTTCATAAGGATAAACTTTTTTGAATGGTAATGTTGATATTTGTGTGATATTTAAGTCCTTAATGTTTAAAAATATTTATTAAAATTGAATAACAAGTTCTAACTAATCATTTTTTGGTGATAACATGTTATAGACATAATTAATTGTCTTTATAATATTGATATTTTTAACCATTATTTATTTTGGTGAAACTAATTAATCTTCAATTAATATGTCAATAAATTAATTGGAAATTGATTAGGGAATAACAAAATGATGAGATTATTCTTATGATAAGAATAAAATCAACTATGTATATATTTTTGTTAAAATTACCCAAAATTTGGATATTGAAATAAATTTTTTCTCGTTATCATCATTTTTTATGATATAAATGACATTTTTCATACCATTTTGGGTTAAGGTTTTGTGGTCTTCATAATTTTCTAGATCACTAGTAGGTCATTATCAATGATCATAATCACTCCGTATAATTTTTTATTTTTTTCATTGATATCCAAATCATTAGTTGCTTCCTATTATATCATATGTGGAAATATGGATATGACATTATTTAGTTAACATTTATGTTTCCATGAAATCATTTTTATGGTATGTTATATTATGAATTTTTATGATGTGGGTCTCAATGATGAAATTTTAAAATTTAAAACCATGTATGGTCAAGAATAATTTTGATAGTTCCCTTCATTTTAATGTGGTTGAATGTAACAACATGATATTTTGTGAAAACATAACAATAAAATTATTATTTGTTATATTATTTTGAGAAAATAATTTGGTTTGAGTTACACTCAACACAAAGTTTATCTTTTTTTTCAAACAAAACAAAAATTTATCTTTTATTTCACTCTATACTTTCCATTAACAACCCATGATATATTATTAATATTATTATTTATTTTGATAGTTATCACCGAGTTGTTGGAATATAGGGTACTGATTAGATTAACTAAATAATGAATATAGGGATTACATATTTATATAAAATCAATCCATTGATTCCCATTAAATTAAAGATGTAACTATGAACCCATTGAATTTAATGTTAATATTTTTGAGATTAAATATATATACTCACAAATGTGTTTTTAATTAATAAAATAATAAAATATGTTTTAATGATTTTAATTATATTAATATAACAATTATTAAATAGAATATTTAATATTAATCTAATGTTTTTATAGAAAATATATAAGATTATATCCAATTTTATATTTAGACCCATATTTTTCTAAAAACCACTTTTTACACCGTTGGTGAACTTATTTTAAATGAAAATTTTAAAACTCTTATAAAATTAATTTGATAAAAAATACACCATTTTTTAAAATTTGAATGTAAAAATTATCCCACCAGTTTTCTGGTGTTTTTCTTCGGGCCTGTGATGGTGACGTGTTGGTATGGTGACGTGGGTTGGTGGAAGGATGACTTCGGGGGCGTGGGTCACGTCCCGTCAGAGGCTCTTGTGGCCAGGATGTCTTTGATTTGGGGTGCAGTGTTCTCAATGGTTTTTTTGGTCTGAGCTATTATTTGGGTGTGGCAATATGGATGTAGTGTTTTATGGGTTTTTATATATGGGTCTTTTAGATTTTATGTTTATTGTGGTTGAAGTGTTTTGTAACTCTTATGTTTTGGTATTAACTTTGGTTCTGCATGTTTGGTGTTTCGCTGTATTTATATTTTCTTTAATAAATTTTTAGGACTCGAGCCCGCTTGAATCCTGAACATCCCTGGTAAAAAATGACCCAAAAATTTTACAGACCCAAATTTGATTCCATATTTATACCTCATATGATCTATAGAATTAAATAAACCCTTTCCATTATAATTTTAATAGAGAAATGTCGGCACACATTTTCATTTCCAAAACATTACATGAATTCCAATCACCTCACTTCTAAAATGCTACATAATCTTCTTGCCTATAAAAACCTTAAAAACCATTTATTTTGTTCTATAACATCACAATTCACTTATGATATTCCTTTATATCATCATAAAATATTCATTTTTCTAATAAAATAAATGTAGAAATCATTTTTGGGAAATCATGAAGAGGTTACATGGAGAAGAGGTAATGTCCATCAATAATAATTTTTATTTTATTCATTTTTAAACCCCCATAAATTATTATTATAACATGATTATATAATATAACCAGTTTAATAAATATATTTATATTTTTATGTTATGTTAATGAACAGAATCAATATTTTTATCCCTCAAATGGGATCAAAAATCATCATTCATGGGTATGGAAAACTACAGTCTCATGAACTAATGTCATTCATTTTTTCATTACAACATATGATTGTTGGAAATAATGATATATTTACTATTTATATATTCTATTAATGATATTATTATTATTATTTATAATTATATCTCAAATAGCTTTATTCATTAAAATTTTATGTAAATGATAACGCTCCTCATATATCTGTAGGACTACCACCTCTCGAAGTAATTTTATTCGTTTATGCATTATATGGACAATAATAATGACGGGTTTGTAGAATATATGTTATATATATGAAATGAAAAAATATATTAATACATAATATATTATTAACCTTAATTTACATTAATACATTGATAAAATTGAAACAACATTCATAAAAACATACCGTCTCCATGAATGATGCTACTCATTCTCTAGATTTATATTTTATTGATTACAACAAATAGTTAAATAATTAATATATATTATTTTTATATTAGGTTTATTATTTTGGATACAATGGAACCATGTCCCAATTAATATTGACACGCATAAATACTCCAAACATACATGAAATACCATGAAATTATCACAAGAAACATTCCTTTTACATGTAATTATTTATAAATAGGAAATAAATTGTCACATTAAAATAATATATATGGAAAGATAAATATATTAATTGTATATTAATAGATTTATAACAAATTCAATTTTTTATATGAAATTCTAATTTGTTTGAATGAATTTAATATTTGAGAAATATAAAATATAATATATCATTTTTTGGAGGTATATGAAAATTCCCCACTCATTTCATTTGTGTGGTGTATATACATACCCTTTTACAAAAAAATATCAGGAATAATATGATTTTCTTATAATTTATGTTTCAATTAATGTTATTATTTATTTCAGATTATGATTCAAAATATTAATAATGTGGATGTAGATATTGGTGATAATTACTCTTATTTGATACTTTTTTCAAGTTACTAAATTATATAATTATATTATGTGTATATACAGACCCATTTACATAAAATTCATGGAATTTATATATTTTATGGATTTTTTAAATTTCATTTACTTTTATCATTTAAATGGAATAATGTTACAAATTTACCAATGTGTTAAGGATTTTATGTCAAAGTCTCATAGTTTTATTGATATTTTTATAACATAATTTTAGATGATAAAACCATATGACATATAATTTGTGAAACTCAATAATTTTATAATATTATTGTTATTCAGGATATTTTCAATTATTATTACAATTTTCTATATAATTAATGGAAAAATTAATAAAAAATTGGAAAATTGGATTTTTTTTAATCTTTGGATGGAAATTGATTTTCATATAAAACCATGTTTTCTTAAAAAAATTTAAAATATTTTAATTCAATAATGTGATTTTTCAATGTTATTTTTACTAATTTTTTAATTTTTCTAAATTATTATTAGATTAATACATATAACAACTTCCAAAAAATTCACATTTCACTTTTCTAGAAATGTGAAAGTCATACTTGTTTTATTGTATACAACGTTAATAAAACCTTGTTTCATAATGATAATTATTTTCATTAATGATTACATTTTTTTCATGGTTATTTTCAAATATACTAATTTTCAAAAAGTTTTATTTTTTAAAGTGGTTTTCTTAATGTGAAATTGATATTTTACTCGTGAAATGTTTTTAATGATCATTCAATATTATTTTTCAACATAGATGACATATATATATTTTATCTATGGATTTCTAGGGAACTGATCAATAGATATAATTAATACTATTTATCTCACTTTTTTATGTGTTTTTTTAAATTATGATTATGGAACCTATTTCTATTATATGGGTTATTCCATGATTAATTTCTTATAAAACCTATGTATTTTTCATGGGTTATTCTATGTTGAAATGACAATATTAATATTAAACACTCCAGTTTTCCAAAGGATTTGATATGAATTCTATAAAACCCATTTAATTTCATATGTTATGATATAACGAGATTTTTATGATCATTTTTCAATTAGAAACTAGGATTCCATAATGAGATATGTGGGACCTATAACTCCATATAATGAATTCGGTATTGATTTATGTTATATGGGGTTAGAGGGTTCACAAGACATTATCATATGCCAAAAAAATGATTCATAGGAGGTCATCCAAATCTCAATTAAGTTGCATGGGTTTTTAACTCAATCCTATTATGTTATAAATTTCTTTTTTGGTATCCTTGACAGAGGAATTTATATATTTATGGATATACATAAAATATATTAGTTATTCCAATGCTATTGCCTCATGTATCATTTTTTCTTATTCCCTTATGATTCAAGTCTTTTGTAGTTCCAGTAATAGTTCCATGACTCATGATTACCGACTCTGATATACGTGGTATGATTTTCAAATGTTATTAATAAGTTTCCATATCCTTATATTCATGTTATGCATAAATATCTCCATTTATTACCATTATTGAGCATCAACTATCAACCTTTATTAGGTTTCCATTCCAAAAGTTATAAGAAAAATAAAATTTATGATATTTCATTAAGGTATCTAGTTATAAAGTACATAGTGGTAGATGATGTAGTTTACCTATAGACTATTTTTTTTGTTTCCATTTTTCGAAAGACAATAAATTATTATGGTCCTTAAGAGTGTGTTTATGATTTGTAATGAGTAATCAAAAAAACTAATGTATTATATATGTATTATAATCATGGGTCATTATAGATAATATGAATTGAAAAATAAATTTCACATACATAGAATATAATTTAGTTTCACATGTTTGTGTTATGATAATTTTATAGTATACTTATGTGGAATGAATATGATATGAATTGAGTATTAAAAATGGAAAACAATTATCTATATAGTTATTTTTTATCATATTGTGTAGTTAGTTGTGATGAATAGACCAGAGATAATAATTTTATATTTTATTTTGAGAGTGAGTACAATGATTCAGTGATCTATAATTTCCCTTAAGTATCATGAGATTGCATGTTATGATAATTTCAGGTGATAAAGGATAACAATGGCTCAAAATAATATCTAACTATAAATATGTAAAACAGATGAAAGCCAATGTTCAAACTATATCAATTTGGACTTGTAGATGATGACCAAATATCCTGTCGTTGTAAAGACCATTGAAGAATATGTGGGATTACAATATAAACATCCATATAATTTTTAGAGTTAACAAAACTTGAGGGATTCATTATAAATAACACTGGATGAATTGCAATTTAATGATTCTATAAGTAGATATCCTAATAAAATAATTAGTTATCTAAAATAACATGAGTTCTTTTTTTAGGAATTTTCGTTGATTCTATTTACATGTTTTCATTTTTGTTTACTTGTGGAGAAACCATGTAAAAAATTTACCCAGACATATCAAGGAAATATTAACCCATATTAGGGGAAAACCATTTATAAATCAATTTTCACTTTTTATTTATTCCATTTTTTCTAATATTAGATATGTTTGACTATACAGAACTACTTAATGATATCCAAACTGATCACACTTTATATTTTAAGATATTAAATAGTAAAATATATATCATTAATTTTTCACCTCCCCCTCTAAGATATATATCGTAACATGGGAACTATAGTCAAATTAACATATAATTCAACAATAAATATTTTACCATCAATTAGTCATGATTTATATACATTACATAAATCAATATCTTTTAGTTAACGTATAGAAATAATGATGCATTCCATTTTCATATTTTATAATTTCCTTATAAAATTATGCTTTTTGGAGTTATTTTCCCTAGGGGATATGAAATGTGAGTTATGTGATGTTTTTTTTAATTTCACAAAAATTTATTTTATATTGATCTATTTCTTAGATAGGGTATGATTTTCTTAATTGAATTTTTTATAATTCTTTAAGACATGGTTTTTTATATCTAACCCTTGAAGTATTTTCTATCCTTTTAGAAAACCTAAAAAATTCTCAAATATACTCTATACACAAGATAAGTTATCTATGTGACAAAAAATCACAACATAATAAAATATATGTAATAAAATAACTTTTAGTACTATGAGTCTGTAGGCCACCACTAGGGGCTGATTAGTTTTATCCAAAATACTAATTCCAAAACAATATTTTTCCAGCATTTTAAAAAAATAATTGGATCCATGGATGATCATAAAATTACATGATGATATATATAGAATGAAAAAACATTAAAAATGGGTTTTTAAGGTCCAGTCACTCATTTTTATATAGTGTATACTCCTTAGAGAATAATGATTCAGATCTTACTAAAGATATTTTTATATATTTTCCAAAAATAATAATGTGATTGAAAAATGTAGAAGGTCATGAACTACTATTACTAGATTAATATAAATGAGACACACCGAATTGATAAATATATATAATCTCGTCGTGTTCCTATAGAATATAGATCAATGGTTCACCCAGATTATCTATAAAATGATGAATAAACACCAACCATGAATATTTCATAGAATTTAATGATTTATTAAAATTAACAATGTCTTTAATTATATCAGTTAAAATATCTTCCATTTTCAATTTAACATATGTGGTTCATATTTAACATCCAATCACATTTTCTGCATAATCATCAAGATCACCTCAATTTCTATCCATGGGATCTTTATTTTACATATCAATTATCCAACCATCTTTTTTACTTTTTATAATATTGAGAATATTACATAAAATTTATTTCAATTACACAAATATATATTAAATATATCCCAATAATCATTATATTGAACTAAATTTTTTTATTGTCCAAATCATAGAATTGAGAAAAATAAATAATGAATAAGCCTAATGGATTGATAAAATATGATACTAATGAATATTTAACATCGATTGTAAATGATTACAATTTTGTTGTTTTGAGAAAAAATTCCCAATATGATTTGGTAGCTATGAAAATTGATTTAAATAATACACAATATATTTTGGGATATAATTCACATAAAAATAAACATATTTTTTTTATATGAATCTATTTTTAGGATAAATTGATTCAATCTATTAAGAATGTATAATTGTCTTTATAATAGGATGCTCATTGACTTCAGGACTAATTGTGGAACTATACTTGGTTTCACCTGTTAATAAAATCTTATGAATATTGGATTTAAGCTATAACCTACAATATAATTAAACAAAATCATATTAGTGTTTGTGAGTTTTATTCCCAGTAGAGTTGGAGTGGTTGGGAAAACATTCTTTTGTATTTTATTGGTATACAGAAATGGTTGATCAGTTAATAGATGATATAAACAATTACATGATGTGCTTATTTGTGAGGAATTGATATGGTATATTTTATTGATAGCTATAGATATTTCAATTAATATTGATATTTATTGAGCTATATGAATATAATATTTTTTCATGTTAATGTATTATTTCAGGTAATAGGTGTTTAAAAAATATAAGAAGTATCTTTTTTGGATCAATGTCTTCCACTACTAATGTTATTTTCCCACTTTGAGAGAAACTAGTAGTGATTACTATTTGAAAGCATTCACCCAAAATAAATATCTTCAATATGGATTATTATAATTTTTTTACATAAAATTATAATATGTAACCCCCTAAATGAGGAATATAACAATATCATAAGTTTTATAATACCTAATGTATGATATAGTAAATATATTGAACAATATCGTGTTGGGAATAAAAATCAAATCACCTAATTATCCATTGGGTTGATGGTCATTTTATGTACCAATGTATTTGAAACTAGCATCTGGGAATAAATTATTTTTACACTAAAAATAATTTCACCATTAAAATGATTAATAACATGATAGGATAATTTACTGAAATTTGTTACAGGGAACCTCATAATATTGGACATTGAAAAATACAAAATATAAAGAACGTAATAGATAAACAACCATATAAATATTAAAGAAAACTACTAACAAATAGACATCTTCTCACAAAAACACACCACTTAAGAATAATTCCTTATATTTAAAATAAGTGAAAATGAACAAAAGATAAATAGAGGGTACTTTTGGATGAATATATCAAAAGAGAGATATAAAACCACAACTAAAAACATACCATATCTCAATTACATATCCAAGGAAAAGAGGCCTTCTATGAATATACAAAATCACCATCATCATCCCTATTGGATAATAACCAGTTATAGGGAAACATAGAAAGTATTATAAATAAATAGGAAGATGGAAACAAAAATCCAAAATGGTATGTACATAGTGTGGGAAAAATGTAGAAATTTCCCCTAAAAGAATCAATGAAATACCATTAACTACACATTCCACATATTATAATTTTATAATTAGTAAATAAGTTATGGATCTACATCCCATGTATACCATGAAAATAAAATTAATTTTCCCTCCAAAAATAATAAATCTATTTTCATTATAATAATATATATGATGAAATACCATAAAATACAAATCATGAATCATTACAATTTTATAAAATAAAGTAAAATAAAACAATAAAACATTTTTAAAACCATTCCAAGAATATTAAAAATAAAAAAAATAGTAATTAGAATTTTATTAGTTCCCCCGAACCAGTATTAAAAAAAAATTCAAAAATATTTAATAAATTTTATTTTAAATAATTTCGAAACAAATACATAATCATAAGGTCACAAATAAATCTACTGAAGGTAACAAACATATTAATTTAATATTATAAAAAATGATGAATTAGATTTTTTTGGATTAAAAATTTTGTTGACATTATGATAATGAAATATAAAATCCCTAATGTATCACCAATCAATGTAATAATGTAATTGGATAGACAATGGGTCCTTATGTAAAAAGTAATGTAATTATAAACAGGAAGCCTATGAGAAGATATAAAAATATTTAATTCTCATTTATCCTATTGATATATTCAGGGCCTATTGGAATCCTTAATGCATGAAGAGAACATGGGGAGAATCTGGTAGGGATTCCAAAACATCCATTGTTCCAACAATAGCTAGAACAAAAATAAAGTATAGCCTTCACTAATCTAGATATCAATATAGTTATAAATGATTCACATGATAATTATAACACAGAGGTGGTAATGTTATCTAAATAATTACCAAAATCAATTTTGAAAAAACCTGACACCTAAAATATGACATCCTCACATAGAAAATCCATTTTTAACATAATACAATTAACATATAATTTTAATCAAAACGTAATGAATAAAATAATGGTAAATTCTGAGGGTATAAATTTAAATGAAATCATTTATTTAAAATGTTATTAATAGTTATTAATTTTAAATCCTACTTATTATACCATGTCCTTCCAAATTCAACAAATCCACAATGTTTTTAAAAAAATCACTATTATAAATAATTCTTTTTATACAAAATATAATTCGTTGATAAAAAGAAAATAATTAATTTAAAACTAAATACATCCTGATTCCTAGTTTTCCATGAAAAATATGTTAATAAATATCATATTATTTATTTTAGTGATATTTTTCACATGAAATATTTCAATTTAGAGAAACATGGACTGAATATATATATATATATATATATATCTGAACCTTTGTATAAATTCGACCATTACAATGAAATCATTTCTATTTCCATAAAATTTTAATATTATGATATTCTTTAAAAGACAATTATAATAATAATGTTCCAAAAAATACAATATAAATTGATAAATATTTACACCTCCCCTAAACTAGTTTAAATAATATTTTATCAAGTCTCGTTTAATGGTTGGATTATAAAAAAAATCAATTAAAAACCTTCAGATTCTATATAAACAACAATCCTCAAAGTTCATGTCATACTGAACACAAAATATAATCCTCATGGTGATTGAAGTTTCTGAGAGAGTAAATAAAATTGAAAAATTAGGATATGGGGAGTATAAAATCTAATAGTGTAAAAAAAAATTTTTAACATGAAGATATATTATGAGAAATAATATAGATGAGCTCAAAGTAGAAGGTAGGGAAATGTGTCACTTCATTGTCTAAGAGATTTTGATAATGAATTGGAATGTAATGTAATCAGTAATTCCCCAAATAACCAATAAGAATAACTATATAAATTATAATTTTTATTAATTGATAAAATAATTGTTTTTAACTCATAGTTTTTTAAATAATTCCACAACCATATCAATAAAACATAAACAAAAATATCAGACCACATGGTTTGGTAGAACGAATACCCTGACCCATGTTCTAACTAAGAATTTTCCCCCATGAAAAAAATGAGTTACAAGGTTTTTTAAGACTCCTATAACTTGGATTCCTTGTATCAAATCATGAAGATTCAGAATTTTAGTTTTGTATAATATTTTTCACTATCATCATATTGTTTTTACCAAACATGAACTACTTATGAAAAACTGGAAAACATTATAAAAATATATAAAATATATTTATACCAAAATTAATAACCATGAGACTCACTAATAGACAATAATTAAATATGTTTTAACCCATATACATACAAGGTGGTGTAAGAACATTTCCTATTATGTAGCATTATGCTCCTGAAATTTTTTTCTTAAATGTATATTCTGAAAAAACTAAGAACATACACACCTCAAAACATGAGATTTGTATGCACAATGAACTAGAGATGTTCTTAGTATGAGATAACTACTAAAAATAATCTTCCATTAAAACTATCCACCTAAAATCATTGACACAATGACGCAAAATTCATCATAGAAAACCAATATCTCCATGCACTAAACAAAGAATTTTTTTTTCACTAAATTTATAAAATGAATAATATCTAATATACTCTCATAAAAATGTAAAATTTCCATAAAATTTATAGCTAAATGGAAAAAAAATAAAAAATAAACAATTTATAAATATAATATTTGAATTAAATTAAATATCGATGGAAAAAAATGCCATAATAAAAAATACAACAATTTCAATTAAACTGATTTCATATCACTATGAATGATAATATATATAATAATAATCATAGATGTTAAATATATAGGTCAAACTAATAACCAAACAACAAATAATACCAATGGATTATGAGATAAGGATACAAGACACTTTTAGGCCTACATGAAACCATCATGGGAGCTAGAAAAAAGTCACAACCCAAATCTTGGGAAATTTTGGATCCCACACATTCAACAAAATCAAATAAAAATCCATATAAATGAAACCAAAACATACATGTGTGCTTCTATGACAACAATATCTAACAATATTATACAATCATAGATGCAAGAATCTCTCAGGAAAATCCAAAAATAATATATCGTTATAAATAAAACAAAAAAAACCCATAAGTAATTGATTAATACTATAAAATTATGAACATGACCAAAACAACTAACTTCCAACAAGACACTTCATATGATAAAAATAAAGAATTCATTATTATTCACTATAAAATGCAGATGTTATCTGAAGACAATATGAGGGCTAATAAATGAAGAAAAAAAATTAAAAAATCATTCAAATCCAAAATAGTATCACAATCAGAAAACCACGACATGAATACCCTATATATTATCCTTAAACATCAACAATATAAGCATGTTTGGTGAGATAAAAGAGGATATGTCTACACTATATAGTTCGATGTGTGTGTAGAATCTATAATATTTGGATCCAACTCCATTTAGCGAAAGGATTCCCTGAGTAGTTAATTATACGACGTATTCTATATAAATTCATTGGTGAACTTTTATGAAGTATTTTTCTGTGTAGTATAATAAATAAACATTATAAAATTATTATATTGAATAGAAATCAAATTTATCACATAAGAAAAGATTAAAAATCAGAAAAATAACCCCCCAAAATAAAAAATACCCCACACATATCAAACACAACTTTAATTTAAATCCATCCACATAAAATTTATTTGTAATTTCCAATAAACTAATTCATACAAAAAAATAACGAATATTTTTCCATTTAAAATGACCAATCTACGGGAAAAATCATTATATTCTGTAGAAAAACATTGAAATAAATTGTATATAACAATTAAAAATTAAAATAATTTCCAAATATAATGGGTTCCCTTAAAATTAGTTTACCTAAAACGCCACATTAATTTCCAAAAAAACACCAATTAGATTTAAAAATTTGTAAAATAATTTCACCTCCTATTACATTTTGATACAATTCTATAGCATAATTAAAAAATTTCAAATTTAATTAACTCATTAAAATAGTTTCCAAATAGTAACCAAAAACTAGATATCCATTTTGAAGAAATATCAATTATCACCATATAATTGTTTACATCATAACAAACATCAAGTGGAAGAAAAATATTTTTTCTAATAAATTACTCAAAATGTGTTTTAAAATCAGATGCTTTATAAAAGTCAGCAGTTCCTCAACAAAATATCCTAAAATTTTCAGGGATAATAAATACCGTAAATAAATTAAATGATTTTCCACATAAATACCACATTATAAGTATATTATATTCATATTTAACAGTTATAATTTCTTTTTTCAAATTTTCAAATCGATTGTGTCCAAAAAACAAAAAATATATTTTTGATTATGTCTATATATTTTATTCAAATAAAATTCATGTCATGCTCCAAGCATCAGATATTCTATGTGAGTCTCCATAAAAATCTTCATGTAATCCATATGAATTTTTTCCTCGTGAAACTAATTATGAATCCCCAGTTATGATTCTATTTTCCCAACTAAACTCTATAAATAACCTATAATGAATATCATAAATCATGGTAGATTCAAATTTTTTTACTCTTCATCAAAATGATGAAAACATAGTCTTTAAAAAAATAGAGAATAAAACTCATTGTTCCATGGTAAATTGACATTAATCCTAAGGAATAATAATAAAATATCTATCCAATAAACTACACATATGTTCTGAAGTCCCAATATCAAAACATCAAAGGAATATTCCAATAATGAATGTCTTATGTATCAAGATCATATTTCATTTTACAAACATATCATTCGATGCCATTTGTAAAAACCAATAATTTGAAAACCTCACACCTCACCTAACTTGTTCTACAAATAGAGATCTACTAAATTCTTTATTCCAAGGAGATGGAAACTAGATCCTAATTATTCGGGAACTAGATATTGTGAATAGTTTCTAGGTCAATTTTAGTAATCAAAAGAGTGGATAATTTACCTAAAATTATAATATATACGATCTATAAATTAATCTTACATGCATAACAAATTAACAAAATCATGTATATAAATGAAAAACCGATTCATAATAATTACAAATAATAAAACTCATTTTCATCAAATACTTATATAATCCAACAATATTATGAAATATAAAAAAATATATGACACTAAACATTATATAAAACAAGGGACATATTTTTTTTATATCTTAGCATAAAAAAATGATATAGAAACCCATACCAAAATTTCCCAACATATAATTTCCAATCCACAAAACATATCCCTCTAAATCCCAAATAAACAACATTTATACAAGATGGCTATAACAAATACAATTTCAATATGCACCTACATGAAAATAGTGGTAATTAAAACTCACCTGGTAGTGAGTATGAAGGTCAAGTGAACACAATTCTATGTACAACCTCTAAATTAATTCAATGAAATTACTTTTATTATCAATTACATGAATCTATATTGTAATATATTATATAAAATATGGGTTTTCGTCCCATGTATCAGTAGAAAAGAGTAATATATTCAATAAATAATTTTTAAAACCCAATTAACATTAATCCAAAAAAGATGAAATAATTTTATTACCAAAGAAAAAATTATCATTTTATGAATATTATGAAAAAACATTTTTGAAATTATTTTAAAAAAATATAAAATTATGTCTTCTATAAAACAAAAAATAATTATATTATAAATTAATTCCCTGATTCCCCTTACATATATATCATATAAAATGAAAAAATAATCATTCAAACTATTGTGAAATAAAATCAATCATGAATAAATATAACAGACATGAACATACAACCACCATAATAATGGACTGATATAAAAAATGAAAATATTTTGGATCCATGGAAAATAATCATTTTTGGATACAACATTCATGAAATGGAAATATGATAATTAAAAACACCCAAATTCAAAAATTTCATGGGCTATACCCTATGTAAAAAGGTAATATTTCTTGGAATAGTAAACCTAAACTATATACAATTTTATAAAAACATGTAGATCATATTTTACCTTTAAATATAGTAGTTACGAATATCTATTTTAGAAATTGATATTATACCATCTGAAAAATCCATTATGAAGGAGTTGGAATCCATGGTTTTGACTCTAAATATTAAAAAATATATATAATAGAGATTCCACTCATCCATGTCACAATATATTCACCCATGAGTCCAATGATCATGAAAACCATATATGTGTGGAAAAAATCGATATAATATCCATTAATTATTAAGAAAATCCCCCATAATTGATATCATATATCCTCACATAGAACAACCCCTATTTCATACTATACATCAATAAACAATTATAGGAAAATAATATAAGATCAAACATAATGTGAAAACATGAGGGCCTTATGAATAATGAACCATTTATATTTAATTATTCAAATATGAAATTGTGTGGAAATGAAAATTGGATAATATCTAATTTTATTTTAAAGATAGGAAAATTATTTTTAAATAGGTTTGAATTCAATAGAAAAGACATTATGTTCTTAAGAAAAAAAATCCTTCACTGATGATAAGAAAATAATCATTGGAAACCCAAACAATGACCAATGGAATAATTATTCACCAATAACATATTATAAAATTTAACTTAAAATACATTAATTATTATTCACATGTGATGAAATTTTATTCGAATGGAAACTATGATATCCATAGGTATAATCATTTTTTCTAACCCAACATTTTGAAAAAAACCATTTATAATACCATTTAAACGTAATATATATTTATCTAGAAATTTTTTAAAAAATTAACACCAATTATAGAATGATTTTCATTAAAAATGTATATTATAGAGATAAAAATATAATATTTATATATTTAAATGATAATAAATAATCTCTTAATAATTAATATTTGTCTATTTTTTTTATGAAAATGACTTTTCTTAAAAAATATCTTAATAATTGGTTCAAAGGAATTAGTTCATTGTTAAATCCTCGCTCATAGTTTGGAATATTTTATGAAATACAATCGTATTTACGAAATTATTTATAACCACATTTGTTTGATTTTAGAGCCCCATCACGGACACTATAAAAATATTACATATAAGTTATAATGAGAAAGATATTTTTCCAAAACAATATAACATCTCTACAATGGTGTCACATTTAAGAAATCTAAAATCAACATTTTGTCATGGGTGTGCAGTTGAAACAAAGAATGGAATCATATTTTTCTATATTGTGTGTTTGGTGACATCCCACATGAGTGTATTTTATTTAATATTGTCACTTTAATTTTTTACAATGAAAACTATTGTATATCTAGAATGAAATATTATTCCAAAAATATGATACAACATTTATGTCTAGAATATAGGTTTTACTATTGGTGGGATGTAATCTTTTTGTGATTTTTGTGTTTGGTTCAATCACACCCAAAAATAATAATAATTGTATTATTATTATTATTATTTTAGAAGAATTAAATTTTGAATTATATTTGAGTTATTATATGATTTTAATTTTAATATGTAATGTGAAATGATTCACTATTTTAGATTTTTTTATTAAGATGTTAGATACAAATAGTTACATTTTTACTTGTTGAAGGGAAATGAAATTCATTAGCTTATTATATTATCAAAATGTGGTGGATCCTATATTCAAAAAACTGATTATTGAAATTATGGGATATAATTAATAGTAATTATTATTTTTATTCTTTTTAATATTATTATAAAAAAATTAAATTTTTCTATATGTATGTGATTAATTAAAATTACTGTATATATACGATATAAAAATATATATATATGGATCTATATAAATATATGTGGGTGTGGGATTGTATTTGCACAAATAAGGTTTATATTTTTGGGTAACACATATATATATGTGTGTGTGGGTGTATATATGTATATGTTGATATGGATTTGTGTGCATGAATATTGAATATATATGTATATATTTTACTTTAAAAAAATATTTAATGAGTGTTTAAATTAGTTTATAATGGGTTTAAAAAATTAAATAAATTAATAATATATTTTTATATGGAGGCTAAATTTAATATGAAGAGAGAGATTAATAAATAAAATAATTTTAGTAATCAATCACTGAAGTATTTAATGAAGAAAAATGTGAAAAATGTAATCATATTATAAATTTTCCTTTAGAGAAATACTATTCCAGGAAAATGGATCCTCTCATGCCTCTATACAAATATCTCTAAATCATTGTTGTATTTTTATATTTATTCTTATCACATTTTTATTTTTATTCATTAAAACCTCACTCTTTAATATGTCATGCGATATTGATGAAATTGATTCATTTCCATTGTTATTATGTTCATATCAATGATGGGAATTTAAAAAAATATATTATCAAAGATCGTTAGTATTTTTTAAGGATATTTTACTAAGAAATAAACCCATGCCATCAATTCTTTTTATAAAAAATAATAGGAAGATCCTTACCTTTATGGGATCACCTAGACACTTGTTTTCATGATTATTATTGTTGTTGGATATCGATGACCATTCATGATTATGATAAAATTCCATTGTGTGTGGGTATGTGTGTATCCCTCAAGAACTATTGTGATATATGATTCCATTAATGATAATAGTTTAACAATTGTTATGATGACCACATGTTATTATATGATTCTATATTCTCCGAATGTTGTACTATCCATGTATTCTCCAAATTGTGTATGTTTCCATGATTTGAGGTCTTATTATTTAGGGTGATAATAGGTGGACCATCATTAAATTATAACCCTTTGAGGTGAATCATGCTATACTATAAAAATTGTGATGATATAACTAATCATATAGCGGATATATGAAGATACAATGTAATGTTTTCTATTGATTGATCGCTTGAGGTGATTTTTATACCAATAATCTTATTTTCATTTCATAAGATGATATTTCCATTGATTCTCAAGTTATATGATGGGTACCCTAGGGATGTGAATGATGTATATCATGTGCTCATAAGGCTTATTTTCCACATATCGGTTTCTCATGTGAGTAGTATACCACATATCAAGTACTCCATCATGTTACTTGTAGTATACCAAGAACTATATAATGAGGAATTTTTAGCCATATAAACAGTATTAGATAGTCTATTTTGGTCAATACCTAAAAATTCCATTAGTATTATAGTATGGAGATAAAGAATCTATGGTCCGTGTTTGGTATAACATAGTTAGAAAATGATTAATCAGTTTTAGATTCTAGGATTATGTTTCAACATATATATATTTATTATGGAACATAATTGTTATTCCAAACAAAAACATGTTAAGGTTTCATTGGTGGTGTCCTGCTCATTTATGTTCTCACACTATACATAGGCATTTCAGCATGCCTGATAATTTCATAAGGAATTTGATAAAGGGAATTGGACATCTGATGGATGGATAAAGGGAGCACCATAGTGTTATATAAATGAAAATATGGTCACTACCAAATCCTATAATTTATTTAGATATTTATCTACAATTCTTAATATTTTTCCATATTAGGATATTTTTAATTGTGTAACCTATATTTCATCATATTTATAGTTTTTATATTTTACTATGATTGATATTATATTATTTATTGTCTAAATTTTATCTATTGATTTTTGATGGAAGGTATTGTATTCTGATGGTTCCCCTTAAGACCTTTGCTAATAGTCAGGAACCTCATATATACTAGGAGGCACACATGATTAATTTTTTAAATTTTGTATTAGGCTCGTTGGTTCAAATTAGCTCGTTTCAAAACAACATTAGAGACAAGAAATCACTGACTTGTTTTTGTCCTTTCTATTGTTTGGAATATATTCGATAGGAGATTGGATGATTGGTATGAGTAATGGGTAACTATTTTAGCATCTAAAAATTACTGAACAATGAACCATCAGGTTTTTATAATGTTGTGAGAAATTAATTTAGTTATTCATTGATAAAAATTAAATTAAATAACTCTTATGTTGTTGATATGTGATTTATTAAATTTTGGTTTAATTTATTAATAATTACTATGACTGTAGGTTCCTATTTCATATATATATACTTTTTATTATGTTAAATAGTTGTTATTTAATTAATTTCTACTCTAAGTTCTATATTATCTTGATGGTATCTCATAGTGTGATATATCTATATTTTCATGTTATTTTTAGGTATCATTATTAAATATAATCATAAGAACAGATTTTTTATTGTATATTTTATCATAGTGACTAAAATGTATGGATAGAGAGTCTTCTAAATTCAAGGATGGTTTTAACCTAGGTTATTGGATGATTGTTGGGATAATATAGAGTGATTGCTAAAAATGAATTCGATCTACATATATTTCTAATGTTCCCCCTACTATATTGTTGTGAAAGAGGGAGTTTTATATTTGAGTTCATTTTCTTGATTTTTTCATAAATGACCGCTGGGATTATATTTTAAAGTTTATAAGTCTATATAGGTAGAGAATTATAATAAAGATGATTTTAATTGATAATAAAAACCATCATAATTCATAAATTATGAGAATTTTTCATAAAAAATTCAATTTTTTAGGAAAAGTAATTGAATAAATAATTAAAAGG
This sequence comes from Viscum album, assembly GCA_963277665.1. Classification (NCBI taxonomy): domain Eukaryota; kingdom Viridiplantae; phylum Streptophyta; class Magnoliopsida; order Santalales; family Viscaceae; genus Viscum; species Viscum album. Next base: position 1,494,171,633 of record OY728121.1, read on the forward strand.
ATTTATCTAAGGAAGAACCCCCATGTACACATTCAGTTATATTATGAAATATATTTTTTGTAATACACAATTTTAACATAGGATTTTGGGGCTTGTAGTGCATCAACAATGATAGAATATATATATAACATATATATTTATCATGTGCATTCACCATTACACAAATAATAAAATATATCCAAAATATTATGTCATATGGGAAATGTAAGATCAATCCTTGACCGGGGATGCATGTTTTAGTTGTGGCATAAATTAAAATTTGTGGGTTTGGGGTATTTAGTAACACTACACGTGTGAAAAATTTATTTAAGATAAATTATTTTGTTTTTTTTAAATTGATGTATATCCCCAATAGGGTATCATACATGAAGTATAAGATAATTGTTTTGTCTCTAATGCAAGATTCAATATAGGTGTGAAAAAGAATTTTTTTCATATCATGTGTTTTGGTAAATCACATTTAAGGGTAGTAAAAATTATATTATTATGATTAATTATTTCAATGAAATAAAAACGGGAAAATTATGTAATTAAATTATATTAATTATCTTAATATATGAGTTATTCTTTTCCATGGGTGATTTTTTATTATGTGGATATGTACTAACATTTATATGAATACTTATGGCATATAAATGAAATTTTTGGATAATATTATCATTTACATTTAATAGATGTTATATTTTAAAATTTAATGGTGGAAATGTTGAGAGATAAATGATTATAATTATTATTATCATTTTTGTTGTTGTTAATAATAAATCTAGGAAAAAAGTATTTTTGTGTGTAATAGTAAAATTCATATATACATGGTATTAATATATATGTATATTTATACATATGTGTATGTATATATGTATATGTTAGTGTGTTTGTATATATATATATAATGTATATATATGCATTATTAATTTATACATGCAGGTGAACATTTATATATATATTATATATATATTGATTACATATATACATATATATAAGAGTATTACAATACATTCACTGTGACATTAAATGTTATGAGAAATGTGTCAACAAATAATCTAATAACATGTAATTAATTTAAGAAGATGATGAGTGGGATTATGAAGAAAATTAATATTAAATTAAATTACAATAATAATAAATTAATAAAATATGAGTTAATGAAATTTTGAAAAAATTCATAATATTATAAATTTGGAATTAGGGTACGAGGTTGTAGCTCATGGGGGTCCTCTCATACCTCTCCACCACAATCTATCCTACTACAATATATATTTCTATGTATTTTATTATTTTAATTTTAATATTCTTCTATAACTCTATCTTACTTATCTCATATGAAATTCATCGGATTGATTAACTATTAGTGTTGTAGAATTATTCTTCCTGATCATAATTTTAACCCCATATTAGTTTTTGATGGTAGCTAGGATTTTATTGTAAAATTATTCTTGGATGCAAATAATTATGGTCAATCATTTCTATGCTGATGTCGGGGACTTCCTTACTTTATATGTCTTAGTGTGAGACATGTTTCGATGAAAATTATTTTTGTTGGGTTTTGATGACTATTCAAGATTATAATTGGATGTTGGTATGTGTGTGGCCTATGAAAAACAATATGATATATGAATCCAAGAGTTATATTAGAGTATCCAGATTCCTTGATGTATTATGATCACATTTTGGTGTTTACTATTAAATTATCCTAATCATATGTTCTCCATTTATTCTATATCATGTATATGTATAATTTCATAGAGTTGTTATTCATGTGTATTAGAACATGTGGAGTGTCATTACATTTTTTCCCATATAGTTAGAGTACATATTTCTAGTGATATTAATTATGATGGGCCAACAATCATGGTGGAAATATGATGATACCAAGGGAAACCATTTATTAGGTGTTCACTTGAGTTACATTACATATATAGTAACTCTTCCATCCATGTTGTATGATTGATTTCCCTTTTAGTTTTCATGTCATATGATTGGTATCCCAGTGAGGTGTGCATTTCATATTGGGTACTCTTATGAGTTGTATGCAGTATATCATGCCATAATGTGTGATTACTCCAATATAATAGTCCCTCCTAATAGTTTCATATCCTACACATGGAATTATAACATGAGTTTGTTTTAGAGAAATATAAACTATCCTAATGGATAGTTTTGTTACGACCACATGTTACCTTGGACTTCAATCAGGGATTCGATGCAAGTATAGGGAGGTTGTGTGGAAGATATTTTATAACATGACTGCATAATTTAAGATTGATTGTTCATACTTGTTTGAACATATCCTTATTGTGAGGGAAAATTTATATAACTTATAATATATGGTTATTTATGCATCCATGTTGTCATATTGAATCATGTACTAAAACCCAACTCCTTAATTTCAGTGTTCTTGTATATTTGAAGAGGGATATAGTGAAGGGAAAGGGTAATGTGGTTAATAGAAGATTAGAGGAGAAAAAAGAAGGAAGTGGACAATGATGGACACCAGATGGACAAGGTATTTATTTATTTATTTATCTACATTTTTAAATTCTTTGATCAAGCCACATTGTGGGATTTTTATTTTAAGGGCATGTATTACATCACCTGTATAGTTTCACTCTTTGATATCTCCCATTATTTCTAATTGATACCATCACTACTAGGTGAATAAAAATTATGTTTGAGGGTGAGAGAAAGGGGTTAGGTCGTGTTCTGAATTAGGCATGGTGGTTTGGTCATTATATTAACACCTACATCAAAAGAGTGTAAAATAAGTCACATCATGCATCCTTTAAAATCTTATAGTCAATAATGAAATGAATTACCCCTACATTAACTAAAAAAAATATACCAACAATTTTTTTCCATCAAGGAAATTAAATATGACAATTAAAATGTATATGATAATATGAAGAGTGAAAACACAAAGTTAAATAATAGAAAGAATTATTGATATGTGACTAGAGGGTAATATATGGGGCTACCTTGATGAAAATTCATGTAAAAAAATGTTGGATATCAAAATTGATAATATGTCATTGGAGTGACTTCCATTATATATTAATAGCAACGTTCATCAAGTGGGAGTGGGAATGATGTGAAAATAATCTAAAATCGTGTATAAAAATAAACTAATTAAAATTTTTGAAACCTAGTTAATATGAATCTTTTGTCTCCACATTTTAGTAAACTATTCCTCAACCATGTGTTAGACAATGAAAAATTAATGGCAACGCACCCATTATTATAGCATAGTTACTCCTAACAATGATCCCTTGATAAAAATCACCTATAAGAAATAAATTATTAGTATAGTTTATAGGAAGATCATATAGGGTCTGATGAACTATGAAAACTAGGAAAAATAAAACTATAAAGTTTGTATTGTGGGTAACTTATTAATGTAATGGTTTTCAATGACCATTCACTAACCATGAAACACCCCAAAATTTTATCAAATGAAAAAAAATTCAAAAAACTCTTGAAGACACTCAAGGACACAATAATAATGAAAACATCAATATGCTATAAATAAAAGTGATACATGTTTTTCATAAGAAAAATGGTATAATATATATGTTTTTGTGTGTTTTCTTATTATTTATAATAATTTTCATATGAGATTGTATATTCATTATGGTTTTTATTATGACTAATAAGATTTGTTGTTATATATTAATAATACTTTCATATTTTTCTATTCTATATAAAATTATTGTTAATCAAGGAGGAGAATTTTCATCCAACATCCATATATACGATAAATTAATACAAAATTATTTACTCATATAATATCCTAGAATTATTGAAATATATATTTTTATATATAGATTATAATAATCCGAATAAAATTTTAAAAACAATATTTAATTTCATTTTTGAGTTCTTTAGTTTTTCATAAAATTCCAAAAAGATAAAAACGTCTATTTTATTATAAAAATAACACTGAAAATATATAATTCCTAATGTGGAAATAATTATAATTTTATATTTTTTAATTAATAATAATAACATTCCTCCAATCCCATAATAAAATTTATATTGTCATTTGGATTTAAAACGTTTATAATAATATAATATTATTTAATAATTATTCTTTTTATTCATCTAAACATTATAATTTGTCACCTATGAATCATAAATATTTTAATCATTAAATAATTCACGGTTTCCTAGTGTTTAAATTTGAATCGAATATTTAAGATCATTAATCAAAATATGGTATTTATATTCGATTGATATATCTTATCATGAAATAATCATTAATATGGTATATCTATTTATATTATGATAGTATATAATAAATAACTCAATTAAATATTATATATAATAATTTAATGTATTATTTTATCATAATTTGTTTATAATGAATATAATTTGGGAACTCATATGATAAAGATACCATTATTCCAGCAATAGAGGACAAGTCTAACCATAAATACATTATAAATATTATCTACATAGATGAGGAATTATTAATGGATTTTACTAGATATATAATATTGGTATCACCTTTATCATATCACATACATAAATTTATAAATCAAATGCACGCAAAATTAAGAAAAATTGTTTAATAAAAAATCATTACAACAAGACAAAAATCATTGTTGACCCATGATTATGGGATATTATTTTTAATAATGAAATTTAAAACTATATAATAATATTTTGTATTTAATTTATAACAATTATATAGTATGAATTCAAAATTAAATAAATAAATGAGGAAAATTATCCAATGATGTGGTATGAGATCCCATCATTCCTTTAAAGGGGTTATAATAGCAAACATGTATAGTCACTCAATAAAATATAATATAAATATACATCTAATTGCATCATGTTATAAATAAAATATTTTGTGATCGAATTATATTGTATATATTTATTTTAAGGCCCTTGATCCATATTATCAACATTTAATGAGTTATTTATTAAATTTAAATCAGAATACATGATATTACATTCTAATGATCGTTGTTTAATAGTCATTAAAATTATAGATACATAAAAATTACATATCAACATTGAATATTAGAATATTTAGTTATTAATAATTTTTTATTTGTCTCTTATATAGATCATTTCATTTATAAAGTTCAATATAATTTCTTCGGTGAAATAGGGAACTAAGGAAATGAGTGATATCTGAGTCTCGGTAAGGGATAACATATAATGTACATTAAAATAGAATAATTTAGGCTTTAAGTTTATAGTGGGATTAAATTAAGAAATTATACACTATCAAATTATCCATAAGAATAATCAATGGCTGGCATGAAAAAATAAATAACTATTTAAATGAATAACATTTAAATATAACATTACAATTAAAAATTCTACGATTAAAAAATATCAAATTTCCAAAACAATTTATATTGTTCATTTTTCATGATCTAAAACATAAATTATAAGGATTATATCATCAACCTATAAATGTTGCCTCATGATACATACCAATGTACTGAGGGGGTATACAAATATGATCCCAACCCACGAGATAAATTTACATTACATTTTATCAGATACTAATTATGTATTTAAATTACATAGAATAATGATTTAAAATTAGAAATATAAAAATAATTAGATTAAATATTGAATTATGTTTTACTTATATGATTTTCTCATATACAACAAATTATTATATAGAAATATCATTATATATCCCTTATAAATGAATAAATATTGATGTTTTGTAATCATTTATTAGATCTATTTTTTGTTATTAGGTATTCAAAGAACCAATTTGCATTCATGAGTAAAAAATTGTTGTTACTGGTAACATTATAAATATATGTTTATCAATTTTATAGAAAAAAAAATATTTGTGTTAGTATGTGAAATTATCTTTCATAATTCCACATTGAATCTTTTTGATTTTGTACTGGTAGCTAGTTTATATTTTTATAGGTGTATATGATTCCTATTGTAATTCATATAGATTTACATGTATTAATAGAAATCGTGAGCTTGTACTAAAATCAATTTTAAAACACTTATGAATGTATAGAAGATAAAAAAGAAACAAACTTATCATCACTACTTGTACAAAGTACTATTTGTAAAAATAATTCATGTATAACACTACAAGTATCAATAATATATATTGATTTGAATTATTGTTCAATATATTGGATTATGCCTCCTCGAATAATTTTGGTTTTAAAATTCTCTATGAATGAAGAATAAAAGGATTAAAATGGGGTTTCAAATGAATATGAAATTATAGGTAATATTTCAACAGTGATATCAATGTAATATTTGAAAAGTGTCTGAATAATAAATGGGGTAGTACAATAGAGATGTTAATATAAATTGAATGCGTATTGTAATGAGGCCCGTAATTTTTATTGAAAACATCATAGGTAAAGGTTATTAATGATAGATAACAAATTAAATAACATATAGTGTACATTATAAAGATGATTATAGACTATACAGAGCATCATTTTACATTATGAACTGATCTTCCAATTTAAATTTCTATAAAATATTTATAATTGGAAATAACGAATAAAATATAGGAATACAAACCTTATATAAGATTCATCGCATTGATTGGTACTTTTACACATAAATATCCTCATGATTGATGATCCTCATTGTGAGTGATTTGATGAATTATATATAAATAATAAACATAAAACCTGTTGTGGTAGAAATGAGATTATTCATGTGTATTTATTGGTGTTGTAATTTGAATTTCATAAATGTGGGTACTAATTAGTTTAGTTTATTTTATATAAAGCACTGCACAGCTCCCAAAGATCCCTATATACTCCATTAACGATCTATTATAATTGATACTACATATATTCCTTCAATATATCAAAATTTATAATTTTAATCATTTATACGTATATATGTTGTCATATTTTTTTGGTATAATACTATATTTCACAGTTTTAGTTACACTTAACCATTTTTATAAGAAATTTCCAAATTTTTTGTCTTACATAATATCTATATGTAGATTTGAAAACTGCAACACATTTTTCATAGTCAAATTCTAAATTTGAGAACATTAATATAATTATTAAATACTATAATAAATTTTCTTTTTAATTACTTTTGATCAAAATAGATACATTAGAACTCTAATAACCATTTTTTTATAATAAATATAATATAACAATTTAATATAAATTTAATAATAATAATTCAATAAATTTATGTATGAAATTTTCAAAAGAAATAAATAAAATAAATATAATTATTTTTGGTAAAATATATTTTATAATTACTTAAAATGTCAAAAATCATTTTATATTAATGAAATAATATAAAAAATTTAAATGTACAAAAAGGAAGACTTAATTATTTTAAATTTTTTTATGTTAAAATTACTATTAAAATATTAAAAATAGTAATTCTACAATTATATTTTTATAAACATGATACTATTAATAGTTTTTTAAAAAATGTTCTATTTTGAGGATTATTGTAACCAATTTATTTACAATTTCATAACTAAAATTATTCAAAAATATTAAAATGTATTTATCATTATGAAATAGAAAAATAAAATAAAATTATATTATATGTGTATGGAATTTTAATATGTTCAATCGTTGAGGAGAAACCCAAATTAATATGGTGCAAGACGAAAAATTCCATGTATGTTAAGGAAACCCATTAGTTTAGGGTCTGATGTTCATGATCTAGTATAGTCCTCATTCTCAATATACAAGTCCATGGAACTACTCATAATTTTATTGGAAACTAAAAAATTAATCAATATTGTATATTTTATAATTTTAGATTTAAATTGAATAATATTATCAAATAATTAATAATATGTATATATATATATTAAAAAAATTGTAAAATAATAAATTTTAATCATTAATAAACTCATTTATTTTATGGAGATGTAAAATATGAATAAAAATAGTATTCATCATTATTGGGTTTTCCCTTATATTATATAATATATTAAAAAAATTCCTCATATATTTTCGAATGTTCATTAACAATATTTTAAAATGTTTTATATTTTTTAATATGAAGTCTAACATATAAATTTATGACAATGGTCCAACCCCACTAGAATAAGGCCCATTAACAACACATAATATTTATTTTAATGTTTAGGGCCCATTAGATGAGGGATTGATGTAATATATATTGTTCAGTCAATATTTAAAACATACTAGTCCATTGACTTGCACAAAAATTTATCGGAAACTAAAAAATTAATCAACAATTAATACTACATTGATCTATATTAAAAAATTATTAATTATTAAATATTTTATTTTTAATTTATCTACATACTAAAAATAATTTTATTTTTTCAACATAAACTCATTTTATATATAATTATTCTGTGCGTTTGTTTCGTTAAAATTTAAATAATATGATTATAATCGACATTTAAATATTTAATATTTATATTTATATATATATATTTAATATGGAGTGATATATGCACAAAAAAATGTTTCACTAATTTTTTTAGTTAAAATTCATTCAAACGATATGACATGTTGAAATCATCATAAAATTACCATTTTTGTTTACAAAAATTTACACTATCCAAAATCATAATCATTAATCTAATCTAGGTTATATCCTAAAAATGAATAAGAAAAAAATAGTGGATATTTTAAAACTATAATATAATTATAATTATATAATAGCTATCCTTCTAAAAATATTCTTCTTATATGTTATATTTTTCAATTTAAAATCCCAAATTATCTTCTGAATCCTAAAAAATATCTAATCGCCAATATCAAACGAACCCTGAATTTATTAGTTCTTTAACTTTTATAATCTAAAAAAATTCCGATAACCAATTATATAATTCCTTTTCATCAATTATGTATTAATGTAAAATAATTGGAATATCGTATTTTTTATTTGGAAACAATAATAGTGGAAAATTGGAAAAGCCAAAGATGATCCATGACATTAATTTAATATGTTTTTTACATAGAAAACATTTTAATTTTTAAACCTAAAAATTTTTATTCATTAAAATTTAATTATATTATAGTAAATTCTATGTTTATTTCCATTATTTTTCTAAATATAGAAACTACTATTTCTATAAAATAATATTTTCTTAGAAATTGAAACACTAGTATCCATTTTAATATATAAATATCAAGTGATATATTACATGGTAATAATACTATATTAGATTAAAAACCCATTTTCAATTATAAGTATTCATTACAATACTAGATACATTAATCATATATTACAACGTTAAAAATTGAATAATTTTATTAATTTTATTTATTTCTTATTTTTATATATAAGTATATTCATTACAAATATTTTATTCCGTAGATATTGAATTGGGAAGAAAATAAATTTTTCTCTTAGATTATTAGGGAGAGAAAACATACAAGAGAAGATAAAATGTTATAATATTTTCATAAACAATGTATTATGAAAATATAACAAAAATTCACATGTAAATTACTACACCAGAATAAGCCATGGAAATATAGTAAATAGGAAAAAATAAACATGGATAAAAATGAATGATCTCCAAAAAATGGAACTGATTGGAATTCATATTTTCTGATATACATAACATACCATCATGTCATTCAACATTTAAATCATTCAAAAATAATATAAAATATCTCATTACAATTTTATATTTGTGTCAAGAGGCCTATAAGAGTATTAATGTTAAATTTAATTATATACCCCATGGATAACATAAATAACCATTGAATTATATTTTGTACCCAAAAATAAATTTCAATACATGAAATAATGACTATGAATGAAAAAAATATATAGATAATTAGATTTATTTTACAAAAATATATATCTAAAATGTTACCCCTTAAGAAATAAATGATTATAAATTCATTTCAATTGTAATTACCAACTAATTAATTAATTAGGATGTATAGTAAAATGGTTGTGATTAATAAAGGAATTATTATGGATTCATATTGTTAAAATAATTACCTATATGTTGTAATTAATATTGAATTGATGTTATCAGGTATTTTCTAAGAATATGTTGATCAATAAATTTTTTATAAAAATAAATGTATTTGAATTGAATGGTGGCTAGAGAAAAAAAAAATAAATTCCTTATAAAAAATGGATTATGTACTAATAAAAATTTGATACATATTAAAGATAAAATAAATACTTAAAGATTGACTTCTATGATAGTATGAATTGGTTTAAAAAGATTTTTTTTGGCCAAATTAAATTTTAACCCACTTAGAAACAGTTACAAAAACAAAAAATGAAAAAACACAATTTATTATAGAAATTAAATATTGATAAAATAATAAATCCATAATACAACAAATTCATTGAATAAATAGAAAATTTGATAACGAAACAACATGTTGTTTTATTCTTATTTGGATTTTTTTAAATGAAATTGAAAGGGTGTATAGTTTTATTAAAATGTTGTCTTAGTATGCATTGGATAAAATATTGATTTTAGTGAAAATGATATTAAATTTTTTTGGAAAAATAATTTCTAATTTTAAATTGATACTACAAAAATTTTATAAAAACAAATTATAAAGAGAATGGAAAAAGTGCATTAATTCTAAAAGTAGACACAAAAAAGAAGGGTATTAATGCTAGTGATTGTATTCCATGAAAAAAAAATTAAATAGATAATATTATTCTATAAATTAAATCATTTCATCCAATATAATAAAATTTCAAATTTTTGGACAAAATAATAATCAAAATTGAAAATAAATGTTTGTAAACAAGAACACATATATTACAGTCTTGTTGGAATTTATTTAAATCCACTAAAATATAATATAATTTAATATTGATGTTATATATTTAGGTTAACCTCTTTTATAGATATATAAAAAATAAAATGGGACTAATTATGTATGAAAAGAGAAAGGAGGTGTGTTTTATATGTTTTTTTCTGTGGATTTTTAATAAATGATCTATTGATTATTTTAGTTTCCCATTATCATAAGTTCTCCAATATTCGTATTGTTCCCCCCCAAACCCCATTAATTATATAAATTTTCTGAAAGTGATAATGCTAGTTCATATTTGAAAAATAGAATGATTTGAGACATGGTTAAATTTATATGATGTCATATTTTCTTAATATTATCATGTTTTTAAATTTTTATTTTATTTTAGTATAAGAAATTTAAGAATTACACCATATAGCTTATTTATAAATGCTCATTACAAATAAATAATCTATTTTTTAAAATTTATATGGAAAATATGGTAAATTTTGTTATTAAATTTATACATATGGAAAATAAATTTCTTTTGGATGCGTATAAGATAGTTACATTTCATTTATAATAACATAGTTATTTTCCTAGTTAATTCCATATTAAAATTGAATATCAACATATAAATAATCCTAATAATATGTGGAAATAATTTTGAACTAAAAATAATAAATTCTTAACAAACTCGTTCCAATGTTAAACATTTTTCATAACCACTGTTATTTATTTATTTTCATATAAAATATCAATAAGAAATTATATTATATAATTATTGACATATATTAAAGACTCTATAGAATAATCTTAAAATATTATTTTATATTAAAATATATTATTTTCCTTTTAATTGAAGATCATAAGGTTTAACAGGGAGCAAAGAGCATTGCATCCTCCTGCAGATTCAAACATCGAACCTACTTTGGGCTCCATCCCGAAAGGTAAGGTGTCTATTGATTTTTCTGATGCTTCTCACTCTTTGGGCTACATACCTCTTAATAGGATAAACAAAATACTACTTCAAAAGATGCTAATACTTTAATGTCAACCAGGTCAAAGGCCTCAACTTCTAAAGGAAGGGGGAAAACCATAAAATAAAAAGGTGTAAATGAATATTTTATATTGGAACAATCAAGGGATTTCTAACCTTGACACATTTAAATTTCTTAGTTTTTTTTATTATTACTCATTCTCCAAAACTATTTTCTCTTTCTAAGCCAAAAGTTAATTATGCCTCAATATTCCAACATTCTCCCCATTTTGGTTATGTATTCCGAGGGGCTTACATTAATGGAACATCTTGTGAATCCTTATGGTTGCTTTCTCAGTTCTCTATTCAAAGTCATAATATCTGCACTATTACCAATCAATCGATTACATGTGACTACATATTTGAAAATTCAATTGTCTACTCTTCCTTTGTTTATTCCTATAATAGATACCATTATAGAAGAGGCCTTTGGCTTGATATATCCCAACTACGCAGCACAATTCATAGTCCTTGGTTTATAGTCGGGGATTTCAATACTATTTTGAATCCTAGTGAAAAATTAGGTCCTTCTCGTGACATTATCTCCTCGAAAGAATTTCAAGCCTGTACTGAATTAAATAAATTTATAGATAATAACTTAATATAAGCCAAATTCACCTAGTTTAGAAATCATTATAATAAGATCATGGTGAGAAAACTAGATATAGAGTTTACTAATGACCATGCTCTTGATAAATGAGATAATATATCCAGTATTACCCTTGCATGGGTGGCCTCTAATCAACACCCCATTATGGTTAGTTTATCTAATAAACTTAGTAAACCCAGGGCCCCATTCAGATATAATACTTCTTGGTCTTCAGATATGGGCTTTAGGGACATCATTAAATCTACTTGGACTAATATGCACGATCAAAAGGATGCTTTTGCTTGTCCAGGAAAACTGAAAATCTTGACTCAAATCCAAAAAAACTAGTGAAAAATAATAATCCAATGAAATTGTTATGAATATCAACACTTTGGAAAAGTAACATTCACAAATTCAAAATCATAATTCCTCTTCTAATTTTGAGAAAGATATTCAACACAAAATAAAATTTCCTCTACCCTTATCAATTTACTAAACATCAAGGATAATCTTCAAAAAAACTATTCACAGCCAAGTGTCATACTAATGGGGATAGGAATACAAAATTTTATAATGCTCTTCATAGAGTCAGGAAAGCCTATAGGCCCCTTGCCTTTCTTAGAGACATTGAAGAGATTTAAGATTATGAGGAAAGTATTGTAAATCAAATTGTTTCATACTTTAACAATATCTTTAATAGAGCTGATATAGACAGAGACCTTAGGCCAGATGTAATTCCCTCTCTGGTTACTAATGTAGATAATGTGTCGTTTATTAGCATCCCCTTAGATCATGAAATTATGGACACGGTCTTTGACCTTAATGCGGATGGTGCCCCTGGACAAGATGGTTTTAATAATGATTTTTACCAAAAACACTGTGATTTTATCCAGAAGATGTATATCGTATGGTGAAACATTTATTTCACAATGTCACTCTCCCTTATGACCTAGATTCCCAATTCCTTGTCCATATCCCCAAAACTAATAATACTGATGAAATATACCTTTTATGTCCCATTTCTCTAATACATTCACACTTTATGATCATTACTAAATTGATTTCCAAACAAATTGCTTAGATTAGCAACAAAATCATTTCCTAGAATCAATTTAGCTTCATCAAAAGATGATCCATTCATGAATTCATCTGTATTTCCTCGGAATCCACTAACATTCATAATAGGAAAAATATAGGTGGGAATATTGTTATTATGTTAGAAATTGCTAATGCATTGGATTCCATTGAATGTAAATTCATATATATGGTCCTTAGTTAGTTTGGGTTCAATGATGCTTTCATCAATAATATTAAATCATTATTTAATTCGGCACACGTATTTATTCTCATTAATGGCTCATATAGAGGTTATTTTAAGTACTCTAAGGGTGTTAGACAAGGTGACCCTATCTTAGATATTATTTTCTCAATTGATGAAGAGTACCTCAGTAAGTTTCTCAGTAATTACATTTAAAATCTAAATATCAAACCAATCACAGCTGCGAGAAACCTAATTACCCCCTCACTCCTTCTTTATGCGGATGACATTTTTAATTTTCATTCAGGGAGAAATAAAAACATCAATAATATAAATGAATTTATCCTTCACTACCAGAAGGTTTCTCACCAACATATCAATTGGAATAAATCATTCATATATTTTGGTAAATACATTCCCTTGATAGAAACCTTAACACTATAAACTCTCTTGGGGTTAAAGAAGGGTCTCTTCCCTTTACGTACCTTGGTGTTTCTATCATCTGGGGTAGACCGAAAGAGGATTACTTCTCTTTGATCACCGAATAAATTCTTAGAAATATTTTAACTTTGAAGGGTTCCAATCTCCCGATGGCAGGAAGAATCTATTTAGTTAAATCCACCATTATTTCCAAATTGGTTTAATCATTGATGAAATAAAAATGGCCAAAAAGTACACTAAAGAACCTCAATGTTGTAATTAAAAATTTTTTGTTGACTAGTAGTACTTTTTAGAGAAAATTGGTCATTGTTCCCTGGGCTAACTACTGAAAACCAATTTCTAAAGGTGAGTTTGGAATTAAAAATCTCAATAAGCTTAATGAAACCTTGGAAGACAAGATCACATGGAATCTAATCCATTATGATGTGCCCGCTTCGAATTTTCATAGAGCTAAATTTCTCAACAAACATATTAATAACCAGTATTTTTTACATCCTCTATTTGGACTTCCATTATAAACACCTTAAATTCTAATATGGATAATTCAAGATGGATGGTTAACAAGGAATCGAATTTAAGATTTCGGTTTGACAACTAGACTGGAGCTCCCCTGTCCTCTTTATTGAGCAGAAACCACCCTCACTCTATGAACAATGAATCCATAAATAACATTATGTGCATGACTAATCCTGACCTTCTAGAGGATATTAAACAAAATTTTGAGAACTACCCCTTCACTACCACAAAGGATCTTCGGATTTGGGAAGCCTCACATAATGGAATGCTCGATTCTAAAAATTATTACAATCATCTTTTTATCAATGATGACAATAACTTATCATGGATAAAAAACATTAATAAATCTTGGATAAAACCTTCAAGGTTTACATTAGTTTGGCGAATTTCGCATAATAGAATCCGCATGGATGACTGTTCACAAACATTTGTGTTCACCCTTTGTTCCAAATTCCCCATGTGTAATCAATATCATGAAGATATTAATTAACTTTTCCTTTCTTGTGATATGGAAGGATCCCTCTGGAATTATATTTCTGACATCATTGAATGCAGATGGTTGCAAGATAGTTCAATTATTTTATAGATAAAATAGTGCATGGATACTTCCGAAACCCATTATATTAAAATTCATCTTCATGCAGCGGGCGCAGAGCTTCTCCATTTAATCTGGTATGGTAGAAATGATTTTATTTTTCACAACAACATATCAAGCTTAATTCAAGTCAAATGCGAATTCTCATGGCCATCTGTGATGCAGCTTCGATTCAAAAGGATCAATGAAGAAACCCAGTTCATGATTCTGGGATCCTTCATTGCATTGGATTAGAGGGAATATATCCTCATCCTAAATCTACTTTGGAAGTATTTTGGTGTCCACCTCCCGCCAGATGGAATAATGTAAACGTAGATTGTGCCTCAAAAGCCAACCTTGGTCCAACGGGTTATGGTGTTATCTTCAGGAATCATTTAGATCAGTCCCTTGAATTCTTATATGGTTTATATGGCTTTTCTTCCTCACTGGAAGATGATATGTTGAGTGTTCCCATGCCAAGTCTTTTGTCAAGTGTCAAAACTGGAACATCTGGATTGAGAGTGACTCCACTACTATCATTCAGGCCATCTGGAGTGGCACTATACATATTTCCCGGCTACTCACTGCTCTCTGGTTTTTTTTTTTGAAATCTCTTTTGGAGATCAACTTCATCGCCACACATACCTACTGGAAAGCTAAAAGGATTGCTGATGGTATTGCCAATTCAGGTGTTTCTCATTGTTTGCTTTGGAGGGATGGTCTCCCTCCTATGTTACTCCTACTTTATGTAAGGGATTTATACAAAATTTCTTCTTTCATACATCTATAACTTGTTCACTTTTCAATAATATTATATGTTTTATTCAATGTCAAAAACACTACCCCAACAAAAAGACTATTAACACAAAACACAAGATACTGTAAATTTAATATCAATGTATCTTGAATTTGGTAAAAGAATTTTGTCCAAAATTTTTAATATTTTTTAATATAGATATATGAATATAATTACTTTATGTGATATTGAAAAAAAACTAAAAAATACAATTACTTATAAATTTACTGATTTTCACTTATAAATAAAATTTAAATAAATAAATTTTAAATTCAATGTCGTCTAGGATTTTAAAATCAATATTTGAAGCCTACTTATTTTTTCATTCCATTAAATAAATTTGATATGATCATGTATTTTTATATAAATAATAAAACATTTATAATGATATATATATATATATATATAATGTTTTCACTTCTTCATTACACAATGATAACGAATATATGGCCAATGTCTGTGTTACCAAAATGAACACAAATAATGTAACATCCCACGTAAATAAAGAATATAACATTTTCATATTTATTAATATTTTTGAATTAAATATTAAATTTACATTAAAGGGAATTCTATGTCTGATGGCTTACCCAATACGTATTAACGAGTTTCTTTGAAACCTTGCATTGCACACAACGTTGGGTCATATTGAAAAAAATAATATATTATTATTTTAATTATTAGTTAACGCGTAACCATTGTATTGGATGTAATGAATAAAAATAACTAAAATATAATTATTCATGTTTTTTAAATGTTATAACATTTATCGAATAAATTGTAGTTTCTTAAAATAAGAACAAATCCAATTTTTAATCATAAATACTCTAATATCCTTTAGAAGAGTATATTTATAGTTTTTTTGATTGGGATACCTAATTAAATCTAGTTTTGGTCACTTTTATATGTTCTATTTAAAAAATAAAATTCTTTTTTAGAATTGGGAAATCATAATTTACATTTGGTATATTTTTGTATTTTTTAGGATAAAATTATTTTTTACTGAATAGTTAAAATAATGCATTTTAATTATAAATTGAATTTTAATCTAATTTATTTATATGGACATATAATTATTTAAATTTTTTAAAGTGTAATTATTTCATGTTATTACCAATTAATCCAATTATGGTCATTTGACGTAATTTCACTCTGTAATTAAATATAAACAAGTGTCAATCTTTTGATAGTTATTATTTCTTAAAAACACGCTTTTGGTTTTGACAGCGGGAATTAATTTTAAATTAATTTAAGCAACTTGTGTATTTTGAATTTGGAAAAAATGTATTACATATTTGGAATTAGGATATACAAATTTTGTAAATAGGTAACATTTATTTTTAGATATTATGAATATTTATTTCAGTAAATATTTTATTTACTGTGATTAAAAGGGAAATTATGGTAAATAAGGGTAAACATTAATATTAAATTATCCAAAAAAATTTCCTAATCCTATTAGTTTATAAATTTCTGACCATGCGCATCCTTCAGTCGATGGTTGGACCCCATGGATCCACATAATATTGATAATGACACTTTATATTAACAAATAAAAATTAAGGACAAAATGACAAAAACATATATATTTTAGTAAATCAAATTTTACATGGGATTATATAAGTTGTATATTAGACTATATATATTCCTTTAAAATATAAAAATATTTCTTACCTCATGTTATTTGTTTTTATAATTTTTCGACATCAAATAAAAACAGTATTTATGACACATTAATGATGTAATGTTTACCTCATTAATGAATGATTTTAATAAATAAGATTATAAAGAATAAAATAATATCCAAAACCTGTCCAATTTTTTTTATGATTCTAATTGAATGATGAGTTATCTTATCATCTTCATTAATGAGTTTTGGACTTTTAGGAGCTGATAATTATTATATAATAAAATAATATTTTTAAAATTTCCTGAAGCTCCCATCCCCACTTCTAAAAACTCCTTACTTCCAACCCATTCCACACAAATCTCATGCCCCTTGGATCATCCAGAATATACCCAATTAAACTACCTACATATCTATCTTCCTCATATATACCTTATTCTATGTATAAGGAAATTAATGTAAACCTTTCTGTTCAAACCGACGGGAGATAATTGATTTAAAGTTAACGTCTTCTCTTAAATTCCATTATTTATTTTACTTATCCAACCCCTAATATCAATTTTATCCTTTTATATTATAAAAACAAAAAGTATACTCTATATTCTGGGGTTTTTTTATAATTATTCTAACTACACTTACACACACCTCCATTTAATGGTTAAATAACACACTGTTTCTTTGGATGGTGAACTCCTGCCTCATGAAAAAATTATTGTTCAATCATCTCCTACCACCTATTATGGTGACCATTAATATTTAATTGTATTAATATGTGATATATATTATATTTATATTCTTTCATTTCTTCTTTATTTTCCATTTATATCACACCTTTATGTGTTCCATAATGGGTAAACACTATAATTCAATTCGAGGAAGTGCAGACTACCACCCCTTAATGTGATATGATTCGTTCATGCTAAACAAGGAAAATATAAAGGATTTAGTTAATAAAATAATATATTATATTATAATGGAATTATAATATATATATTTATCATTAATGTTTCATTCCATTATATATGAATGAGAAATGAAAGTAGTGTTCATGCATACGTAGGACTTACAGTCTCCATGAACGGTGTATTTTATTTCTTATCTCCAATTGTTATGTATTGTTATAAATATATATATATTCTAGAAATATATGATATATATGATATCTAAATCATGAATGTCATTCTCAAGATAATTAACCTTGGACCACATAGACTACTAGTAAATATAAGAAGTTCATTTTTTAATCCAGAACAAAATATCGACAAAACGACTGTTATTAACAAAAATGATCACATAATGTATATAACATGTTAATAAAACATATAAAAGGAATGATAAACTAGAAAATTTTTCTTAAGATTTTATAAATTAATATTTGTTTATTATTCATGTGATTAAATAATGAATTTGTCCGGTCGGATACAAGGTAAGGGACGTCATCTCAATCTCCTTTCATTGAGGCATATTTTTATTTATACATGAAATTATTTTATACAGAGTATTAACCCATTTGGCTTTTCATTTACCTGAAATGGAATCTTTTTCTCTGAGTTGTTTCACTAAATGACAAAAGACAATGATTATTTTAACATAAGAAGTGACAATGACCTTTTCCGCCATAGTGAGTATTATTTGATATTTGTGTTCGTTAACAAGACATAATTTATTTAAAAAGAAAAATAAATACCATATAAACTTTTATGTGTTTTGGTATTGAAAATGGTTTTGATAATGGATTTGTTATGCCAATATATTTAAATGGCATGAAAATATTATCTATACATTTTGATTTTTTATCTTTTCTGAATATGTTATGGTTCATAGGCATTGTTTACGTATACGGGTGGTTACATGATAAAACTATGGCGGGTGAGCCTAAGACATATCTCCAATGCATTGGGTCAGATGACCGAGATAAACGTGAATGTTTATCCTAAGAGATTTAGGTAATATATTATGATGGGTATTCAAAATGTTACTCCATACGTAGCTGTGATTTCTATAATGTAATAATGATATGGATTCCATTAGTTACCTTTATGATTTATAATTTCGATGTGTAATTCATCATTCTAATAATTTCATGAGGTATTTTACAGAGTTTGTGTTTTGAATGTATTGATGGACTGATGATTTATATCTTTCTTTTATAACCCTTATGGAGCTATTTATGCTCATCCAATGTTTTTGAAATGTTTTTCACATGACTTAATTATGAATAGGTTCATGGATGGGATCAAGTAAAAGACATGTTATATAAAACATGGAACTAGACATGACCGTTTTCATCAAGAGTTTTTATTTTATAAAAAAAATGTAAACTGATTAGAAGTGTATACATCGTAATTTTTGAGATGTAATGTAATATTTATGGCCTAATTTTCTAAAACACTACACCAGAACATATCCTAAAAGTTAATTATCCCATTATTTCAAAATTTTGTAATTTTTTAAGGTTGGGTCCTTATAGTTGGTATCAATGGTCGGTTTAAAAAACTATAGAAGTTTGTATATTATTAAATTAAACTCTATAAAATAATTTTTTATATTATTAAAATGATATAGAATTTACAGTTTACCATGTTGCTTCACCTAAGATATTTCGGTGTTCCGAATGGTTTTCTATTGAGAATACTAGAATGCTATACTGGGATGGAATACAAGGGGAATTGACCTTCCAAATCACCATCCTGAGATGGTCAGAATCATATTTGAACAGTTTTTTTGCAGTAATGGATCAGTTGACTTAGGTGATAAATGGTTATGTTTTAATAGATGATATTTTGGTTTCTTCTAAAAGTAAATAGGACCGTGAAAGTCATTTAAGGGTTTATTTTATCCCTTAAAACAAAGGAAACTATATGGTAAATTAAGAAAGGGTGAGTTTTGGTTACAAAAAATATATATCCTTGGTCACATTATTTCGAAAAATGGAATAACAGTTGATCCCACTAAAACCAAATTTGTTGATGAATGGACAAGGCACACTATTATAATTTATATCTGTAGTTTTTGCGTATTAGCAGGTTATTACTAGAGGGTTGATGATAATTTTTCATGGTTATATAGCCATCTGACATAGTTAAATAGAAATAGAGTTATTTTCATTTGGGAAAAATAATGTGATGATGGTTTTAAGGAATTGAAAATAAGATAAGTGAATGGTATTGTTTTTGAAGTCCCTTAGAAAAATGGTGTGTTTATTAACAACAGTTATGATTCATTGAATAGAAATGGTTGTGTCCTTATGCAGAATAATCTACTAATTGCTTATTCTTCATGTCAGTTTAACCTCTTTAGTGAAATTACCCTACACCTGATTTGGAATTTTCTGTTGTTGTTTTTTGCTTTAAAAATTTGGAGTCATCATTTTAATGGAGTAATGTGTGAAATATATTCTGATCACAAAATTTTGAAGTATATAATCACTCATAAATATGTAAACATGAGACAAATGATATATTTGGAATTAATCCAGGATTATGATTTCCATATCCATTTCCATCCGGGAAAATAATATAAAGTGTTTGATGCTTTAATTTGAAATGGTAATGCTTTATTATACTTGTTATGTTATGAACAAGATCCTTCATTACAGATTTGATGAGCATTTCCATAGAAGTTGTTGGTGTAGGAAATTCCTCTGTTTTGTTTCAGGTGTCCGTGAAATCTTCTCTATAAGAGAGAATTAAGAAAGAGAAGAAGGAAGATAGTGAGTTGCAGAAAAATGTAGAGTTGGATAAGAAGGGTATGTTTTGTGATTTAAACATTGATAATGATTATGTTTTGATATTTTGGTAGATATTATGTGTGACTTGGGATTCACAGTTGAATAATGAGTTGTTATGTTTAGCTCAAAGAACTCAATTTTTAGTGCTTCCAGGAAGCTCTATGTTGTACATAGATCATAGGGGGTACAACTAGTGGAATTATATTAAAAGATATATTGCTGATTTTAATGGGTAGTGTTTAAATTGTCAGTAGGTTAAAGGTGAGCGGTAGTTACCAAATGGGATGCTTCAGCCTTTACTGGTTCCAGAGTTGAAATGGGAACTTATATCCAGTAATTATGTTGTCGGATTACCAATGAAATGTGGTGGTAATAATGGAATATGGGTTATTGTTAATCTATTGACTAAATCTAGTCATTTACTTCCTATTCAAGATAAATTGTCTCTAGATTAAATTTCTCAGTTGTAAGTTAATGAGATGGTCAGGATTAATGGAGTTGCCCTCACCATTGTATCTAATCTTGATCCCATATTTACATCTAACATTTGTAAAGGCCTTCATAATTTATTGGGTACTGAATTAAAATTTATTATAGTTTTTCATTCTCAATTAGAAGGGCAGTCAGAATGAAAAATTATAACCTTAGAGCAAAGGATACATTCTTGTTAACTAGATTTATAGGGAAGTTGGTAATAACATCTTTCATAGGATGAATTTTAATATAATAGTAGTTTTCATTCCAGTATACAAATGGCTCCATTTGAGTTATTATATGAGATGTGGTGTCAAACACCAGATATTTGGGACGATGTAGAGACCCATAGCATGGCGTACATGGAAATTACATTACTTTTTCGGAATACTTAATACATAACAAAAACAAACACACAAGGACCGTAATAGTTTAGTGTATTTGGAAACTCAGAAAAATAATCTTCTAATCATGGGGAAATATCTTCATCATCTCTCATAAAGATATTCCCCTTTTGGTTTTCTTACCTTAAAACATTCATTATATCCTAGGGAAAATAAAACCTAAAAAGGGTGAGCTGAAAATGCTCAGTAAGGGTAAACATAGATAAGATAAAACAATCCAAAAACATTTGAATTCAAAAGCATGAACATAAAATCTAAACATCAAAATCTTTAGCAAGGACATAAATCATGAAAGTATGTAAGGCATATATCATAAAGGAACATAAATCATGATAAAATAGCACGAGAATAAAACATGTTATTTTGGAAACCATTAAGCACATGATATTATTTCCATAGTATCCAAGGCATTGCTTCCAAGACCATCTTAGTGGACAAAGTCCCTTTATGAATCAAGATCACTCCTCATTCCAGTCCAGATTACTGAACCAGATTAACTTACCGTTCCAGAAATGTCTATCCCATGAGATATAAATCTTTACCCAATGCATTAGAGGGAGATATATGTCCCACCCATCTGATAATTAAATCATTCTTTCGTGTGCCACAAAATAATGGATCATACATCATAGCAAACCCATGTAATAGAATGGGATTCTTAAACATCATGCCATCATAATATAATCTATAAAAAACAGATACAATTATATCATAAGAAGATTCAAACCATTTAAATAATGGACACATTATACTTCAAATATAAACTTATTAAATAATTTCATTTTAGATGGAAAATAGTTTTGATAAAACACTTGAAATGAATTCTTGAAAAAAATTTCCTTTCTTCTTCAAAATCATTTTCTTTTCACAAAATGCAATGCAATTTTAAAATATAAGGGTTTTTTGCAAAATAATCATGAAATATTGTAGTTGAAGCTTCATTAACAAGAGGCGTTTGGAAACCGTAAAAATCCGTTCACACAGTATAAGTTAAAAATAACATTCACCTCGTACTTTTGTTGGAAAAGTCAAAAAATACCTTATATGGTAACCAAAGGAAAGATTCCATCCATAAAATGAGGTAAAAAGTAAATAAAGGGTAAAAATGACTTTAAAAATTCATGGAAGAATATTAAACATTTTATGAAATAATTTTTAGAAAACATGGTCATGGATGATAAACGTTACCCCAGTAAATACTTACTTATAGGCAATCTCGGATAAAAATGGGATTGAATATTTGCCACTTACCTTATGTCTGATATGTTTCATATGAATCCTAAACTCCTGTATAATGATTTAAATAATTTCATTGACTTATTACATAATCATATTAATTGTTATGATATCATATATAGTTTACTTATGGCTTTTTATTACCCGTTCTTTTGTAAATTCGATGTAAAATCAATGATTTGGGTAAAATCGTTTCATTTATTGTACATGATTCGACTTGTTGTTCATGATATTATTACTTATATCTTGATTTAATTAATTAAAGAATGTAAAAAATGATTTATAAATAATATATATTCATCATATACATATATATATGATAGATCAATAAATGGAATGAAATACACCGTCCATAGAGACGGTAGGCTATACGTACGCATGAACACTGTTTTCGTTTCATTATTTAATTGAATAGAATTAAGTAGATGATGTACATATATATACATAAATACAGTATCATTATTATGTCATATATTTATTTATTATTCATTATATATACTTTATAATCACTCATGCATGGTTAATATGGAGATTGAATCTCATCGTGTCGTGGAGACGGTAGTCTGTACGTACGCACGATAGATGATATCATTCCCATGATCATGGAATTGTATTTAAGTGTTTGTATAATATTTAAGAATAAATATAATTTTACAATAATCATATATAGTTATTTATTTACTCCATTATACACATCCAAGTAAGGTGGTGGTCGAAAAAAGATTACACCACGGCGTGGAGATAGTATTCAGTACGTACGCATGCACGGTGATTTCATTTTCCATAGGATGGATAGAAGTTTAAATAGGGTTGTTTAATATTTATAATAATATATAAGAATATAATTAATACTGATGATATTTCTTTATAATGAGAAAACTAAAGAAGAAGAAGTAGCCGAAGAAAGAAACGTGAGAGAATCGGAAGAAGAGATTACCTCTTCTTCGACACACCTCCTTTAAGTTTCCTCTTAATGAAGTAGAGTTTGTCTTCTAAGAAGAACAGAACCTCCAGAATGTTGATAGGGAAGTGGAGAATAGAAATGGGCAGGGTTTTGCCGAGCTTAATGTCTCAAAAGGGTGTGAAGAGAAGAGGGAAGGGGTGCCCTTTTTATAAGGTAGGAGAGGGGCACCTTTGGAAAAACTCAAAATATTATTTTAAAATATAGTCAATGCAGTTTCTAATAGCTCCAAAATAATTTATTTCAAATCTAATGTATTTATGGGTATAAATCCTCTCATCCAATATATTTTAGAAAGGTTTGGGTAATTATATTAACCTTATCTTTTCGTTTTAACTCTTAGTTAATTAGATTGACATTTACCATGCCACATTGTATTTTTATATTATATAGTTAATAAACTTATCATATACATCCAATAGACCCCAAAGTGGTCCATTAATGATACACCTATCATGATATAAGTATCTTGGCCTAAAATTATATTTTCAGAAATATTAAAAAAATTAATAATATAATATTTGTTTTAAAAAACTATTTTTTGTCAAATTTGACATTACTTGGTAATTTATTTTTGTGAAAATCATAACATCATGATTAGTTGTAAAACGGTTAATTAAATCAATACTAACATGTAATATTAATCTATTAAATTAGTTTAATTCACAAAAAGTCTCAAATTACATTTATTTGGGTATTTATAACATCAATTATGTTAATATTTCCATTATAAGAAAATTATTGCATCATCATTGTGTCATAAATAAATTAAATTATTTAATTTCTGAAAAATATAAACAAAATACCCTTATATAGTAAATCTTATTAGATTTATAATGAATATTTATAGTCTAATTTATCTTATGTATAACCCTATATTAGAACTGTTTCAGTTATTAAACTTTTAATTTAACCATTTTAACTCTTCATTAAATAAAATATTAATAAATGTCCTAATCGAATCCAAGTGCGCCTAAAGGGAAATATTTTAATCCTAAGGTTGTTTTTGGTTGAATTACACTTATCCAACAGAATTACGACATGTGTTATGGTGATAATAACATCATTTTTACCCTTAATTACCCTATTTACTTTTAACCATGGTAATTAAAAGTAAAAAGTTATTATTCACCAAAATTATTTTTATCTTATTGAACCACATTTTACTCTTTGATATTAACCATGTCTCTCGGATTTTTGAAATTCCACCCCCAGAAGCGGTAAAATTATGTTTTATGTAAGTTTGCAAAAAGCTCCTCGGAGGGAGGTAAAAGAGGTTGAAATGTTCAAAAAAAAATTTATTTATCGAAAATTATTATAAAATGACTCCAATTAATTGCATTGAACTTATATAGGTATTATGTATCAATTTTGACCTAAAAAAATTAAATAAAATAAATAACTATATAATGAAAAAGTCAGTTTTTAAATAGCAACCCAGTGTTTTCACTATTCATTTAAAATTGAAGATTTTCAGAAAAATACCAAAAATTCACCCTAGGCTAATTTAGATATTACGAATCCAAAAATGATGTCCATTTTGGAAGATAAAATTTAAAAAATTGGGTATTACTATTCATAATGGTTAGTTTATATAATATTTTAATAGCATATCATTGTTTAGTGAAACTCAGTTTTGCGTACAACACACACTATCAGGGATGGTCGCAATTGGGTGTAAAGAAAGCCAATTTAGGGCTGCGTGTAGTGAAATATCTGTTTGGTGTTGCATATAGAATAATCAAAACTTATTTCATTTATACATTAAACAAAATCTATACTTAATGTTGTGTAGAATAATTTCCACAAAATGGAATTTAAATTGTGTGTAACACAAGCCATGAATAGTGTTGCGTATACTACATGCCAATATGGTGTTTCATATAGTACAATCTAAACATGGTGTAGTGTATAATAGAAGACATCAACGAAATTAAAATAATATTTTTCATAAAATCTCGGGGTGTTACATTCTACCCCCCTTAAAATGAATTTCTCCCTCGAAATTCATCGGGGTTATAAATGGTATATTACTTGTAAGTTTTTTTAATAGAAACCCTCATAGTAAAAAGGAATACAAAAACTTGACTTTAAAGACTAAAGTATGAAACGTAACCGTTACCCAAATTAACTAATCATTGGGTTTTCACATAGGAGAACATACATGAAAATATGGATATGCAAGAGATATATAACCATCATCTTCTAATAGAGAGTGGTAGAGGACATGGCTATGAAAAAGCCAAAATTCACAAATCTATAAATTTGTGATGATCTAAGGTATCATTATATTAATCAGATATGAGAGAACTTGGAAAACATTTTTTGTTTTCAATATCATTTCCCTAAAGTTGAAGAATTTTTGATTTAAAAGAAATACTTACTTGATTTTGGTAAAATATCACCTTTTCTCATGCCTCGAACAATATCCACTTCATCTCTTAAATAAATGAAGTGGAATTTGTCTTCTGTGAAGTGTTATCATATCATGCGATAGAATGATGGGTCATTCCATCTGTCTAAAACTAAAGGTTGACAAAAAAATTCAAATATACATAAGTCCATATATGGTGAGGTTAATCATATATGATTTCAAAAATGGACTTATACTTAATCTATCATACCTATTAATATAATAAAACTAGTTTCTAATAACTAGGGACTTCCTGTTGACCAGTGGTAGGCGATAAAGGCATGTCAAACTTTTTTTGTGGGTTCGATTACCACAGCCTTTTCCGACGCGACGGGATGTCGCCCATCCTGCAGGTTATCATTTTTCTAAAAATACATTATTATAACATCCCATCAATAATATCGAAAAAAGGTATATCCTTAAACAATAGTAACTTATTTTCAACATAATCCATTCCAATCGTTAAGTTTATCTAAAATACATTTTTCCATGCTCATAGTATAAAGAAAACAATTACTAGAAATGTCATCTACCGAGCATGTGAATACCATCTTTTATCCCCCATATATCATACGATATATCTTGTTGGTCACATTCCAAACATGTGAATACCATAATCATGTATTCTATTGCAATATGAATTTCCATAGAACCTCATTTGAAAACATGAATGCTGTCAAAAGTTGTCTCTTTCCACATTCCAAAATCCCAAAAAATCTTCATACTCAAACCATGATATCACTTTGTCCTTATATTAGTCATGAGTTCATGAATACTATGAAACATATTATTTTCTCTTTATCCCATCATTATGTGCATATCATCTGCTTTCCAAAAATATTTCAATCACTTTTCATGGTTATCAATTAAATATTTTTATGGAAAACCACAATGGACCAATATATCGGTATTACAATATAGAATAAAAGTACATCAACAACATTATTCTGGAATACCAATACATAAACACTTTAAACCATCCTCTTCATTGATTGTCATGGAATATTTCCTTCCTTGATTTAGAAGAAATAGCTTAGGTCAGGTCATTGAGTTGGGTAATGCCCATGTTCTCCAAAAGATAAGACATTGAACTCCACAACAGTCTCACACTCTATGACCCTTCTCTCCACATAGATAAGTTCATCCCCTCCATTTTATGTATTCATCAAGGTTCTTCTTTCCTTATTTAGAAATCTCAATCTTCTTTTCTCTATGCTCCTCAGCATGCGAACATGCCTAAAATACCATCTTCCTCTTATTTGATGAATTTATAATACCACTAAAGTTCACCTTGTTAATCATATATCGTGATGACTGATTCAGAAAAATCAAAAAATCTTTTTTCATGGCATTACACAATTTCTTTGCTCATAGTCACCAATTTGACCAATGGATTCAAAGTTTACCCAATTCCTTCTGGTTCCCTCCATTAAATAAAACCACATGCCATGGTGTAAGAAACAGTTAAAATAATGAGGAACCACCTAATCATAAATATTTACTTATTTGTTGTCAACTTATCACACGTTCTTTAATCTAGGACACCTTAGGTTCACCCTAGGTTATTCATGATCGTCAAAATAATTCTAGTATTGTAACCTATAGTTATACTAATACTTAGGGACATCCCTATACATACATTAGAAATATATTTAAGGATCTCGCTAAAGTTATCACATCCTAGTTTCCAATGGTTGACTAAACCTTTCCTCTGATTCCGACTGAAGAGACCCATAGCCTGACATACATGGACATTACATTACTTTTTTAGAATACTTAATACATAAGAAAAACAAACACAGAAGGACCGTAATAGTTTAGTGTCTTTGGAAACTCGGAAAAATAATCTTCTAATCATGGTGAAAGATCTTCAACATCTTCCATAAAGACCATCCCCTTTTTGTTTTCATACCTAAAACCTTTCTTTATATCCTGTGGAAAAGAAAAAAATAAAAAGGTTGAGCTCAAATTCTCAGTAAGGGTAAACATAGAGAATATAAAACAATCCACAAACATTTGAATGCAAAAGCATGAACAATAAATCTAAACATCAAAATCTTGAGAAAAGACCTAAATCATGGAAGTACATAAGGCATATATCATAAAGGAACAACAATCATGATAAAATAGAATGGGAATAAAACATGTGATTGTGGAAACCATTAAGCACATGATATGATTTCCATAGTAGCCAAGGCATTGCTGCCAAGACCAACTTAGTGGACAAAGTCCCTTTCGGAATCGAGTTCACTCCTCATTCCAGTCCTGTATTACTGAACCGGATTATCTTACCATTCCAGCCATGTCTATCTCATGAGATATAAAAATTTCCCAATGCATTGGAGGGAGATATAGGTCCCACCCATATCATAATGAAATCATTCTTTTGTGTGCCACAAAATCTTGAATCATACAACATAGCATAACCCATGTAATAGAATGGGATTCTTAAACATCATGACATCATAACATAATTAATAAAAAATAGATACAGTTTTTTAATAAGAAAAATCAAACCATGTAAATATTGGAGAAATTATAATTTAAACATAAACATATTAAATAATTTCATTTTAGAAGAAAAATAGTTTTGATAAAACACATGAAATGAATTTTTGAGGAAAATATCCTTTCTTCTTCAAAATCATTTTCTTTTCACAAAATGCCATGAAATTTTAAAAGAAAAGGGTTTTTTTGAAAATAATCATGCAATATTGTAGAGTAAGATTCATGAAAATGAGGCATTATGAAAACGTAAAAACCCATTCACTCCGTATAAGTTAAAAATTACATTCACCTCGACCTTTTGTCAGAAAAGTAAAAAAGTACCTTATATGGTAACCAAAGGAAAGATTACATCCATATAATGTGGTAAAAAGTCAATAAAGGATAAAAATGACTTTAATCATTAATGGAAGAATATTAAAAAATTTATGAAAACATTTTTAGAAAACATGGTCATGGATGATAAACGTAACCCCAGTAAATACTAACGTATGAGCAATCTCAGATAAAAATGAGATTGAAGATTTGTCCCTTACCTTATGTCTGATATGCTTCATATGTATCTGAACCTCCTATATAATGATTTAAATAATGTCATTGACTTATTACAGAATCATTTTCTTTTTTATGATATCATATATAGTTTTCTTATGACTTTATATTACCAGTTCTTTTGTAAATTCGATGTAAAAGCTGTGATTTGGGTAAAATCGTTTCATTTATTGTACGTGGATCGAATTGTTGATTGTGATATTATTACTTATATCCTAATTTAATAAATTCCAGAATGAAAAAAATGATTTATATATAATATATATTCAGTATATACAGATATATATATATATATATGATAGATCGATAAATGGAATGAAATACACCTTTCATGGGGACGGTAGGCCGTACGTACGCATGATCGCTATTTTCGTTTGCTTATTGAATTGAATGGAATTAAGTAGATTAGAAACATATATATATATATACATAAATCCTGTATCATGATATCTCATATATCTTGTTATTATTCATTATATATACTTTATAATAATTCGTGAATGGTTAACATGGAGAATGAATCTCATCGCGTCGTGGAGACGGTAGTATGTACGTACACACACGCGATGATATCATTCTCATGATCATGAAATTTTATTGAAATGTATGTATAATATTTAAGAATCAATATCAATTTAAAATAATCATATAATGTTTTTTACTTTATAATGATACAACTAAAGAAGAATAATTGGAAGAAGAAAGAAACTTGAGAGAATCGGAAGAAGAGATTACCTCTTCTTCGTCGCACATCCTTTATACTTCCTCGTAAGGAAGTAGAGTTGGACTTTTGTGAAGCCCAAGAACCTCAAAAATGATTCTAGGGAAGTGGAGAAGAGAAATGTGTAGTGTTTGGCCAAGATTGAAGGCACAAAATTGTGTGAAGAGACGAGGGAAGGGATGCCCTTTTAGTAAGGGAGGAGAGTGGCTCCTTTGGAAAAACTCAAAATATTATTTTATAATAAAGTAATATTAAGTATATAATTGCTCAAAAGTGATTTATTTCGAAGATAATGTAGTGATGTGACGATATCCTCTAAACCAATACATTTTAGACAAGTTTGGGTCATTATATTATCCTTATTTTAAGTTTTTACTCTTACTTAATTAGATTGACATTTACCATTTCACTTTAAATTTTTATATTATATAGTTAATAAACATACCATATATATCCAAGAGACCCCCAAGTGGTCCATTAATGATACACCTATCATGATATATGTATCTTGGTTGTACCTTATATATTTAGGAATTAATATAAATTAATAATATAATATTCGTTTTTAAAAACTATTTTATGTCAATTTTGGAATTATTTGGTAATTGATTTTTGTGAAAATCATAACAGCATTATTAGTTCGAAAAACATCAATTAAATCAATAGGAACATGTCATATTAACCTAGAAAATTAGTGGAATTAACTAAATGTCTCAAATTAAATCTATTTGGATATGTATAACTTCAATTATGTTAATATTTCACTAATAAGATAATTATCGCATCATCAATGTGTCATAAATAAAATAAATTATTTAATTTCTAAAAATTATAAATAAAATACCATTCATTAGTAAATCGTTTTTTATTTCTAATGAATATTTATAGTCGAATTAATCTTATGTATAACCCAATATTAAAAATGTTTTAATTATTAAACATTTCTTTAAAGCATTTTAACTCTTCTTTAAATAAAATAATAATAAATGTTCTAATCTAATCCAAGTGCACATAAAGGGAAATATTTTATTCATAAGGTTATTTTTGGTCGAATTAAACTTATCAAATAGAATTAGGACATGTGTTAGGATAATAATAATATCATTTTGACCCTTAATTACCCTATTTACTTTTAGCTGTGGTAAATAAAAGTAAAAAGTTACTATTCACCAAAAATTATCTTTATCTTATTGAACCACATTTTACTATTTGATATTAACCGTGCCTCTTGGATTTTCAAAATTCCACTCACAGAAGCAGTAAATTTACGTTTTATGTATGTTCGCAAAAAGCTCATAGGAGGTAGGTAAAAGACTGTGAAAAGTTCAATTAAATTTTTATATATTGAAAATTATTATAAAATGACTCCCATGAATTACATTGAACTTATATAGGTATTATGTATCAATTATGACCTAAATTAAATTTAAATAAAATAAATAATTATTTAATTAAAAACTCGGTTTTTAAATAGTAACCCAGTGTTTTCACTATTCATAAAAATTGAATGTTTTCAGAAAAATACCAAAAATTCACCCTAGGTTAATTTCGATATTACGAATCAAAAAATGAAGTACATTTTGAAAGATAAAATTTCAAAAACTGGGTATTAATATTCATAATGGAAAGTTTGTATAATATTTTAATATCTTATCATTGATTTGTGAAACTCAGTTTTGCGTACAACACATGCTATCGTGGAAGGTTGCGATTGCGTGTAAATAAATCCAAGTCCAGGCTACGTGTAGTGAAATATCTGTTTGGTGTTGTGTATAACATAATAAATACATATTTCATTTATACATTAAACAAAATCTATACTTAATGTTGAGTAGAATAATTTCCACAAACGAACTTGAAATTGTGTGTAACACGATCGAAGAACAGTGTTGCATATAATGCAAGATAATACGGTGTTTCGTATAGTACAAGCTATACTTGGTGTAATGTATAATAGAAGACATCAATGAAATTAAAAGAATATTTTTCATAAAACCTCAAGCTGTTACAAATGATGTATGTTAAAGAAGACTAATGGGACAAAAAATGGACGAAGATATGGAAGAAAATGTTTAGTTGATTTAGACGAATAAAAGAACAACTGAGAGGAGGCAATTTTTTTGTAGATAACTGTTGAAGTATCTATCATTCAAGGTTGATAATCATGTCTATCTGCAAGGTGTCTCCATGGAAATGTGTGATGCATTTTGGTAAAAAGGGAATGTTGAGTTTGAGGTTCATTGGACATTATGAAATCTTTGATAAAGATGGATCAGTTTCCAATATAGTGGCTTTACCTCCAAATTTAACCCATTTACATAGTTTTTTTCATATTTTAATGTTGAGATAGTATAATCCATGTCCATCTCATGTATTGATCCCAGAGAGTGTTTGGTTTTATGAGAATCTCTCTTATGAGGAATTTCCCATCTATATTCTTGACCTAAGTGAGAAAGTGTTACAGAATAAGGTAATTAATATGGTAATGGTTTTGTGAAAAAATACATATTCTTGAAGAGGAAACGTGGGAATTAGAAAATGCTAAGAAAGATAAATACCACACTTAATTTACAAGTGAATAGAAATACGGGGATGCAATTCTCAAAAGGGGGGAAGGATGTAACATCCAAGGAAAATAAAGAATATAACATTTTCATATTTATTAATAATTCTGATTTAAATATTAATTTTACTTTAAAGGGTATGTGATGTTCGATGGCATACCAGATACCCAATGATGAGTTTCTAGGAAATCTTTTCCTACACACAACATTTTGTCATACTGAAAAATATTAATATAATATTATACTAAATGGTAGTAAATGCCTAGATGTTGTATTGGCAGTAATAAATATAACTAACTATAATATAATTATACATGTTGTTTAAAAGTTTTAACATTTATCCAATAAAATTTGGAGGCTTAAAATAAGAGATAATCCAAATTTTAAGCATAAATACTCTTATATCCTTTAAAAGGGATAATTTACAACATTTTTATGGTGAACCCCCGTTAAATATATTATTGGTCACTTTTATATGTTCTATTTGACAAAATAAATTTTATTATAATCAGGATATCAAAATTTAATTTCAGTAAAAGTTTTTTTATTTTTTATGAGAAAATTCATTTTTTATTAAATATTGAAAAAATAATGTATTTTAATTCAAAACATCCATTTAATTAAATTTATTTATATGGTTATATTATCATTTTAATTTGTTATCATGTGTAATTAGATTATGTTATTAACACTTAATCCAATTTTGGTAATTGGAAGTGATTGCACTTTGAAATTGTACATAATCAATTGTTAATCATTCGATAATAATTATTTCTTAAAAACACATATTTTTTTTGACGGTGGGAATTACGTTAAAATTAAATAATTACACTTCTGTGTTTTGAATTTTGAAAATTTTATTCCATATTTGGAATCAAGAGGTCCAAATTGTTTAAATATGTATCTTCTCTTAGACATTATGAATATTACTTCTTTAAATATTTTATTTTCAATGGTTAAAGGGTAAATCTGGTATATAAGGGAAAAAAATAATATAATAATAATATTAAATTTCCCTAACATGTGTAATAATCCTATTAGTTGATACATGTCTGACCATGGGCATCCTTGGTTCGATTTTTGGACCCCATGGAGCCACATAAGAGTGATAATGACAAATTATATTAATTAAATTAAGGTAAGAACAAAAATCATATAAACATATATCTTTTAGTAAACAAATTTTTAATGGGGTTATATAAGTTATCTATTCAAATATAAATATTAATTTAAAAGAAAAAAATATTTCCTAAATCATTTATTTTTTTATAATATTTAGACAACAAATATATAGAATTAATTTATGACACAATAATGATGAAGTGTTTACTCAATTAAGGAATTATTTAAATAAATAAGATTATAAAGAATAAAAAAATATCCAAAACTTTTAAAATTATTATTGGATCATTATATTTTGAATATGAGTCATCTTATCACATAATTGAATGATTTATGGTTTTTTATAATCTGAAAATCATTATAAAATAATATAATATTTTTAAAATTTACTATAGGGCCCCTCCGCCCCATTATAAAAAGCCCTTACTTCTAACCCATTCCTGACAATTCTCAAGCCCCATGGCTCTTCTGACCTCTACAAAATTAAGCTCTTTACATCTTATCTACCTCCTAGATGCCTTATTCTATACATCAGGCAATTCAAGTAAACCTTTTGGTTTAAACTGAAGGGAGATACATGATTTAATCGTAACATCTTCTCCTAAATTATTTTCTATTATTTTACTTATTCAACTCACTAAAATAGTTTTACTCTATTATACTATAAATAAAATTTATACACAATATAATATGTTTTTTATGAGATTTATTCAAATACAATTACACACACCTCCATTTAATGGGTAAATAATATACTGTTTCGGTGGACGTTTAAATACTAACTCACGAAACGATGATTGTTCAATCTTATTCTACCACCTCTAATGGTATCCATTAAGATGGAACTGCATATATATGTGATATATATTATATTTATATTGTATCTTTTCTTCTTTATTTTTTATTTATATCATACCTTTATGGTTTCCATAATGGGTAAACGTGATAATTTCATTTGAGATATTGCGGACTACAGCCCCCTCAAACTGATATGACTCGTTAAATCCATATGTGGAATGTATAAAGGATGGAGTTACTAAAAGAATATATGTTATTGTATATTAATTATAAAATACTTGTTTATATTTAATTTCTCATTTCATTAAATATGTAATACAAATGAATGTAGTGTCCATGCATTCATACGGCTTACCATGTCA